>CM064861.1:13454020-14054020 GCA_032719365.1 Prinsepia uniflora
GGGATTTCCAAATTTGGGTTTGAAATGACGGTTCTGGATGCCGGAATGACGTCAGACCAGTGGTTTCGGATTCGGGTTTGGATATGGATTTATAAATGGTTTTCAAATGGTTGTGATTGGGTTTGCTGGATCTGGTTATTGGGTTTAAAGACCCAGATATTGTGATTACGGGGGACGGGCCTGGATTGGGTTTAAAGACCCGGATTGAGTTTAAAGACTCGGAGTTTAAAGACCCGGATATATTGATGTTTCCCCCGTAGGCCTGTTGAGTTTAAAGACTCAGATTATTGAGGCCTGGATTGAGTTTAAAGACTCGGGAGTTTAAAGACTCGGATAAGTCCAGCAGGTTTGATCGGATAATGATGACTTGGATTTATGTTTTATCGTACTGTTTGCATGATGCCTATTTTGTGAGATATAAATGTTTTTATGATGATTTCTATGTGGTTTATATCTATGTTTAAAGAAATGGGTTGTGCATGCATGTTTTCAAAACGGAGGGCCAAACCCTGGTTTGTTATAAAATGGTTTTTGAATTTTTATTCTTTATGGTCCACTCACACTTTCTGGTTTTTAATTGCCATCCAAGTCGTGGAGCTAGCGCGGGGGTTGACGTTGAGGTAGCGTCGGAGGCATAGAGTAGTCGAAAGTTTTCCCGGAGTGTCTCCGATTTTCCATTGTGCGTGTACTCTGTGTATTGGGTTTAATTTTCTTAGTTTGGTACTATGCTCTGTGTAGCTGCTGACTCTGGGATCTTTTAAATTCTCATGCGTTTGACAATGTAATTTGTTGTTTTCGTGAGGTTATTTCGGTCTTTCGGTTTTGGGTTGTCAGATGGGAGCAGGGTTTAGTCCCTAATCCTGGGGGATTAGGGGTGGGCCCTGACAATTGGTATCAGAGCATAGGTTTGTGGTTTGTGTCTGTTGTTTGTTGGTTTGTGTCGGTTGCGAGGTTGTGTTTAGGTTGTTTGACTGCATCTATGCCTCTTTCAGCGTTCGGTTGACCATGCCTCCGAGACGTGAACCCCATCCACGACCTGAAGACGAAGCGGCGAGAGGGACAGAGAGTGCTACGATTGAGCGAGCCCAGTGGCTAGGGGCTACGACTTTTAGTGGTGGGGCAGATCCTGAGGAAGCCCTCCGGTGGATCACCCGACTTGAGAGGATTTTCGTGGTGATGCATTGTCCTCCAGAGGATCGTGTGTTGTTGGATACGTTCCTGTTAGATGGTACAGCGTATGAGTGGTGGTATATGCTGGAGTTATCAGGCTGGGACGCTCATACCGTGACTTGGGAGACTTTCCGGGAGCGGTTTTTGGATCAGTATTATCCTTACTCTTTTCAAGATGCCAAGGAGGCTGAGTTTCTGCAACTCCAACATGGGAGTATTAGTGTGGCTGAGTACGAACAGAAGTTTCAAATGTTGTCACGATTTGCTCCTGCATTTGTGGCTACCGAGGCTGAGAAGTGTCGTCGGTTTGAGTTGGGTCTTCGTGGAGAGATTCGAGCTATAGTGATGGCTGGATCGTTTGCTACCCTTCGAGAGTTGTCGGATGCTGCTGTGAGGGTTGAGGCTAGCTTGCCAGTACGACGCCGGGAGCCACCTTTTTTCTGGAACTTCGAGCCAGAGAGTACCGAAGAGGGGTAACTACAGTGGAGCATCGTCGGCGGGCGATGATCGTTTTGGTAGACCTGGTAGTTTCTAGAGTTCAGGATTCCGTGGTTACCGAGCACAGCCGACTCCACAAATTAGTGCGACGTATGTTGCGTCCACCGGGAGACCGAGTGGTGGACCAGGTCGGGATTTGTGTTACTACTGTGGGGAGCGAGGTCACTTCCGACGTGACTATCCACTGTTACCACAGGAGGGTGGTGTAGGCCGAGGAGCGGCGGAGCCTGGAAGGAGCACTGCGTTAGTGTCAGGGACAGCAGGCACTAGAGGAGGTGGAGGTGCCACTAGTAGTTCGAGGGGACGTGGTAGATCTGCAGGACCCTAGGCCCGAGTGTTTGCGATGACTCAGCATGAGGCTCAGTCAGCACCCGGTGCCGTGACAAGTACTTTTACTATCCTTGGTTGAGTTGTACACAGTGTTGTTTGGTTTCGGGGTAGAGTCTAGGACTTTCCCTAGGAGACTTGGGGTGACGAGGTTCAGGACTACGGTGAGTTCCGTTGAAGGATGACGGAAGGAACTGAAAAAGAGTGACTATAACTGATCGATATGAGGTTATTGAAGAGAACCCACAATCTAAGATTTTGCCTTTAGGACTTTGTTGGTTTATTCCGACAAGGTGGTCGAAGTCGTTGAGTAGTGAGCCAGTAGGTAGGATTCCTTTTTGGACTAGATTATTTCTGGGTTAGGATTTGAGTCGGGTTTCTGGAAGGTAGGGTGGTAGTACGTGAGGATGTACTCTATGACTTCTATTGGGTACTCTACATGAGGTATTCTAAAATACCTTTGTTTTCTGTTCATAGAGTTTCCCTTGCGTACACCATGAAGTTCTAGTTGGTGGTACGAGGTGGAGGTACTTTTGACTTGAGAGTGTCAGGAGTGTTGAACCGGTAGTGGGGGTGTTGTGAACTACCCAAGGTGGAGATGATAGGTTAGGAACTTTCAAGAGTAGTTGTTTGGCGAGAGTTGACCACCAGATAAGATACCCCAGGTGTTAGGAACGAGCTGTGGAATTTCGGGGACGAAATTCTTTTAAGGAGGGTAGGTTGTAACGATTCGTCCCGAGAGCCGGGATTAGCAAAGTCATTAGTAACGGATTAGTGAGCTTAATCGGTGTTTAGTTGGTTACGTTTGGCCGTTAGTGTAGAATGAAGATTTTGCCCCTAGTTTGGGCAAAATGTTGACTTTGAGTTTGGGTGGCCAATTGGACATTGACCGATGACCGTGACGTAGTTCGGGACGTCACGAGTCCGTAGACAGGTGGCACGTCTGATTCCGACATCCGAGGAGGAAGTTATGATGTTCGGAAGGTTGAGGGCATTACCGTAATTTGGTTAAAATAGGGGAAGAAGTTGACTTTTCGTACGATAGGGTTTTTACGCGTAGACCCAGGACCGTTAGGTAGGTCTCGTCGTCCTGAGTTCAACGACAGGTGGCATGCCTTCATCGGACATTGGACGGGCGAGATACTGGTCTAGAACGGTAAGGGCAAAACGGTAATTTTGACTCACAAGTATGGGCATTTTGGTATTTTTGCACATTGGGAATTGTGCAATCTGATGAGGAAAAGTGTACAGTGGAGATTGGATATTTTGAGTTTGGCCCTTGGGATGGTGACACGTGCCCTATGTCTAGTGGGTTCTAGGCATGTGCACGGTTCCAATTATTTGGGCTGTGTGTAGTGTAGTCGTGCATTCGAGAGAAAACAGAGTGAGGTTTGAGAGGGAAATCGATCAGGTGAATGGAGTGTGCGTGCTGGTGAGTGAAGAAGTGAGAGTAGAGAGAGTTTAAGACTTGGTGAGTGAGTTTGGCGTGGAACTGTGGGCAGAAAGGTGGTGTGTGCGGGGAGTGAGCTCACGGGAAAAACAGAGGAGTGTTGAGGGAACTTGGTGGTGGTGTTGCCGTGTGTTGATCCAATTGGACTCATGGGGAGGCTAGGACGGCCCTGTGAACCCTGCAGCACGCGGCGGCGAGTACGGTGGTGAACGACAGGCAAGTAATTTCTTTCACCCGTTTATTTGCTCTGTTTTCCCGTGAAGTTCAAACGTTGAGTCGTGAAGGTAGGGGCTGAGTCGAGGGTTCTGTAAGGTCTAGTTAGGTTCAATAGGGTCCTAGGTAGCTGCTGGTTGTGCAACCATGACGGGGGGAAGCTCTGGTGGCCGGGAACCGAAACAGTGGTTTCGGGTAGTTTTGATTCGAGCTTGAGGACGACGGCTTAGGGGCTGTGATTTCTAGATTTTAGGATTTGAAATGGTTGCTGGGAAAGGGACGAAACTAATGGGATTGAAAGGACTGGATTTCAGAAGGAATTGAGGGAGAACCGGTCACGCTGGTTCGGTTCAGCCAGCCCGGTTTGAACCGGCTGGACAGAGGTTGACGATGACACTTTAGTAGGCGCGTGAAGCCCACGCGCAGCCACTTTGGGCGGCGCGTGGGGAGGAATCTGAGGAACCTTCCAACATGGTTTTGAGTCTAAATGTTATAACGAATCTTTTGAGATAGGTTTCGGGATAAACGGACGTTGTTTCGGGGTAGTTCCGTGAGGTCGAAGGTTTAGGGTCTCGGTTCGTTACGTTTAGAACCCGGGGAATTTTGTGGGGAATTAGGAGAACCTTGGTGGACGTGTTAGTGACGTGTTTTGGTGACTGTTGACAGGATCGGGAATCCTCGAGGAGGTCGAGGAACGTGCAGGACGTTCGAGACGCGAGTGACATACCCGGTATCTGTGAGTGGACCCCTTCTCTATACTTAAGCATGCATAACTGCTTTTCTATATTTGTTTATGGTTTTACATGTGATTTCATGATTTTTGAATATGCTATGTTGGTTTTACATAGTTGCACGTTTTTTGAGGAAAGTACGTATTTGGCACGTTTTACGAGAAATGTTTGATTTCTGATTTCGATGCCAAAGATTTTGGGATTTCAAATGATAAGTGATTTTCAATGGTTATAAATGGATTTTAAGACATGATTTGATAAGCGAGGTTTTCAGTTTTAGAATCGGATTTCGGAAGGCGAGATTTGGTTTTAAAGTTGAAAAGGGGATTTCCGGATTTGGGTTCGGAATGATAGGTTCTGGATGCCGGAATGGCGTCAGACCAGTGGTTTCGGATTCGGGTTTGGATATGGATTTAGAAATGGTTTTCAAATGGTTGTGATTGGATTTTCTGGATCTGGTTATTGGGTTTAAAGACCCGGATATTGTGATCGACGGGGGACGGACCTGGATTGGGTTTAAAGACCCGGATTGAGTTTAAAGACTCGGGGTTTAAAGACCCGGATATATTGATATTTCCCCCGTAGGCCTGTTGAGTTTAATGACTCAGATTATTGAGGCCTGGATTGAGTTTAAAGACTCGGGAGTTTAAAGACTCAGATAGGTCCAGCAGGTTTGATCGGATAATGATGACTTGGCTTTATGTTTTTTCTTACTGTTTGCATGATGCCTATTTTGTGAAGTATAAATGTTTTTATGATGATTTCTAAGTGGTTTATATCTATGTTTAAAGAAATGGGTTGTGCATGCATGTTTTCAAAACGGAGGACCAAACCCTGGTTTGTTATAAAATGGTTTTTGAACTTTTATTCTTTATGGTCCACTCACACTTTCTGGTTTTTAATTGCCCTCCAGGTCATGGAGCTAGCGCGTGGGTTGACATTGAGGCAGCGCCGAAGGCATAGAGTACTCGAGAGTTTTCCCGGAGTGTTTCCGATTTTCCGTTGTGCGTGTACTCTGTGTATCAGGTTTAATTTTCTTAGTTTGGTACTATGCTCTGTGTAGCTGCTAACTCTGGGATGTTTTAAATTCTCCTGCGTTTGACAATGTAATTTGTGGTTTTCGTGAGGTTATTTCGGTCTTTCGGTTTTGGGTTGTCAGACGGGAGCAGGGTTTAGTCCCTAATCCTGGGGGAGTAAGGGTGGGCCCTGAAAAGTTGGTCTATCTTTGGCAGAGGAAAACTGTCCATGGGGTAAGCCTTGTTCAGGTTAGTGAAATCAATGCACATTCACCACGCCCCCGAGGGTTTCTTGACGAGTACAACGTTGG
This sequence comes from Prinsepia uniflora, assembly GCA_032719365.1. Lineage (NCBI taxonomy): Eukaryota > Viridiplantae > Streptophyta > Magnoliopsida > Rosales > Rosaceae > Prinsepia > Prinsepia uniflora. Next base: position 13,459,737 of record CM064861.1, read on the forward strand.
CTACCCAGGCAGTATAAATGGCCTTCCAGACAAAGTGAATGTGCTGAGTTTGACGATTTCTGCCTTCATAGCCTCGGTCTTCTCTGCATCGTAGAGGCGACGTTTCTGTTAGACAGGCTTGTAGGCAGGATCGATATTGAGTTGGTGACAGATAACGTCAGTGGAGATGTCGGGCATGTCGGAGTAGGACCAGGCGAAGACCTCAGAGTTGTCTCATAAAAAACGAATTAGCTGTGAGCGTAGGTTGGGCGAAAGAGATGTCCCAATCTTTACCTTTCGGTCCGCAAAGTTGTGGGAGAGTACTATCTCTTCAACATTCTCAATAGGCTGCGGATGTGGTGTTGCTGAATGGTCCCGAGGATCTTCAATTGGCCCATCTTGTATTCTCTGTGCGTCCTGAGGGTTGACGGGGTCAGCCTCGAACGCGGATTCTATTACTGCCATGATTTCCTTCGATGGCTGGATTGAGGTGACAGAGTTGCACGCTCTTGTAGCCATTTGGTCTCCTTTGACTTGGTCAATCCCCATAAGGATTAGGAATTTTACCAGAAGTAGGTGGGTGGAGACGACTGCCTTCATTTGGTTAAGTATTCCTCGCCCGAGAATGGCGTTGTAGGCCGCGGGGCAGTGCACCACTAAGAAGGGTGCTAGCACGGTTGCCCTCCGTGGATGTGTTCCGAGGGAGAGAGGGAGGGTGACCGTTCCATGCGGGACGATGGAGTCCTCAGTGAAACCGAAGAGCAGCGTAGGTGAGCGGTCCAGACTCGCTTCTGGGATACCCAATTGCTTGAAAGCTCGCATGAAGAGGACGTTGACCGAGCTTCCAGTGTCGACCATCACCCGATGTACGTCAAAGTTGGATATCTCTGCCATAACGACAATGGGGTCGTCATGAGGATAGACGACCCCGCGCTCCTCCTCTTCTGAAAACGTGATGGGTTCCCACCCTAGTCGGTTTGTTTTCTTGGCTCTTCCCTATTCGATGCTGAAGAGCTGGTGATTCTGTTTAGTGGCTGTAGAAATTTCTTAATCGTCCGGTTGGAAGTGAGCGGACAAGAAATGGATGGGCCTTCGGAGATCGTGTTGATCTGTGGGTTGCGAGGTGAAGGTGGTGCGCGTTGGAGAAATTGATTTATTGACAGGACCCATCCCAACTGGACCTCAATAACCGTGCCCGGTCCTGCTCCCTTCTGACAAGTCAACTAAAATCCCGAAAGTACCCTTCAGCACCTGTCAGATCAGGGATAACTGCACTGATTTCTGCTCATGCCTCCGCCTCGTAATCCGCCCTGAATGTCGTGCCACGACCTGGAGGGTCATCAAACACAAAGGTGTGAGTGGACAAAAATAATATCATTTAAAATACATTTTTAAAACACATCAGTTTACCCTCCAGTTTTTCTAATTATGCATGCATAGGGAAAAACATATGAATCACAAGCACCGGCTTTCCAGCCAAATCACAAAAGAAATCAAATCTCGGCTCTCAGGCCAAACATATGAAAACATGAGTACCTGGTCACACCGACCATAAACCCATACTCAATACCAGTACGTAATCACAATCAATCAATCAAACAAACAATGCAACCAATTAATCAATCAATTCATCAATTCGCATTATTCACAAGTTCACCATCCATCACATAATCACATCCGCACTAAGCGTAGGACAACATCCAGCCACACTCTCGGGATCAGACACCTCTGGGCTCAACCCTCGGGCTCAGTCACATCTGGGCAAACACATCCCCAGACTCAGACACATCGAGTGGTACATCCAGGCTCAGTCGCATCCGAAGAGTTGGCTTACCATAATAACTCACAATCATACCATCATATCCTCAAGCTCCGGTCGACTAGGTAATCCCCTAGCTCCGGCCGTCTGGGCATCCATAATCACAATCACAGTGAAAACCATCCGGAATTACATCCCACAACATGTCAATCAAATCCATGACTCAACCCAAGTCAAATCATTACCAACCGGGACTCAAGCCCAAGTATCCTTTATACGTAAATCCGTAATATTACATAGAAAATATTATAATAATCCAGAATCATTCTTGACTTATCAATTAAGTAAAATATCTATTTTGAAACCATTTTGACTCCGGGCTTAGCCCAAAATAGCCTTTACATATTTCTCGTAAAACGTGCCCAGAATACCGATTAAAATAATCATTAAATCATAAATAATCATCCAAACAAATCATGACATCATTGCAAACCGAATCATGCAATCAATCATGTAAAACATTTAACTATGCATGCATATCAATTTATAAAACAAACGTCCACTCACACACCGTCCAATTGCTCGTTTCCCGCGCGGCACGCGTTTCTGTAATTTCCGACACTTGTCAGGAATCTCGGATCCTGTTCAAAATCATTATGTGGGTTACTAACAAGTCAATTTACATCATATACTTTTCCCATAATTTTTCGGGAATTTAATATTAATTAAATACGTAACGTAAATCTTCGGACCCTCGAAACAATATCGAAACGGTGTCCGATTGACTCGAAACAAATTTTAAAATGTCCGTTACATTACATAGAGTAAAACATCTGTTGAAACCTTCCTCAGAAACTCCACCACGCGCCCTCACGCGCCGTCGCAAGCGGCTGCGCGTGAGTTCACGCGCCTTGCTACAGTACCTGCACAGTCGTCCCTGTCGCCCGTTTACCTGGTAAACGGATCCTACGACCCGCGTGCCAACCCGACTCATCCCTCGCCAATTCGAACTCAATTTCTCCAATTCTTTCACTCATTACCATCTATTCCACGTCTAATGAGGATCTGTAACCTCAATTTAATGAAACCATGTTCTGAAACTCACGACTCAACATCAAAACCCGACGGGTCCCTAATCGGGTTCTGCCCTATTTCATCTTATTTCATCAAATTGATTGCACAGGGAGCATTCTATAGTCATTCTAAGCATCAATTCAAAGCCAATTGCAAGAACCCTTGCCTCAAGGTATCTGAACTCAACCTCCAAAATTTGCAGACGTCGCAGGGTCTGTTCCTGATCAATTCATCTCCAATTTCTTGCCCAATCAATTTGGTTCACTTCGTTGAGCTCCCAGAAGATGAAATATATCGTCAATTCCAATCGAAACCGTCTAAGAATTTAAATTCGATATTTATGAATTTAGGTGGATTTTCGGGTATTCTCAATATCATTCGATTAGGATTTTCGTTGTTCCCCTTTCGGTTTTTCTCTCCGAAACACACTGAATTGGTCACTCAATTTCAATTATTCCCCTCTGTTTCTGCTAATTGATCACAAGGATGAGTTTTGTTCTCTGTTTTGCATTTTGGTCGAATACTGCCAGTATATGAACATGTGCAACCGTTCATTAGTTAATTAAGGCAACTAAGTGCCACTAATCCAAAACCGAAGCCACTAATCTCCCTCTTATGGTGACAAGTGTCACTCCATGACCAAATCCGCATCCAATTAGGCTGAATCAGCCATTTAATTATCCAATTATCCCAGTTGTGGCAGATTACCATTTTGCCCTTACTACAATAAATTATCAAAATGCCCCTCATAGTTCTAGACCCGTAACTTTTTTGTTCGGACTCCGATTGACGCATGCCGCCTGTCTATGGATTTAGCGTCCCGAGACCTATCCAACGGTACTTCCGAAAAGTCCAAATAATGTCCCGATCAAAAAGTCAACAAATGGCCCCTTTTTAACCAATTTACCGAATTACCCTTAACTTCCGCACGTCATAACTTTTTCCTCGAATGTCGGAATTGGGTGTGCCACCTGTCTATGAACTCATGACGTCCCGCACTACGTTACGGTCATCGGTCAAAGTCTGTTTGACTGCTCGAATTAAAAGTCAACTTTTCGCCCAATTCCAGGGGCAAAATCGTCATTTTCCTTCAAAATTTCCAAATTTTGCTTTTTCGAATTTCCGTGGCGTCACAACCTTCCCCCCTTAAGGAATTTCGACCTCGAAATTCCAATCAACCTTTCCAACAACAACCATGGAGACTTAAGTCACATCCAGTTCAATACCTCGGGTTCCCACATGAACCCTCACTTGTTATGCACTACTATTATCACGCTTTCTATATTTCCCGGCTCATCCCGAGCCTTCATAGCACATCATGACTCATTCCGAGTTCGAAACCAACTCTTGACTCCTGTTGAGTCCAAGTCTTCTGTCTCGACCCCTCTCGAGTCCGAATCCATTCACAATGCAATGCCACCACACACATTCCTAAGTGAATCACATCTTATTCAGGATTTTTCAAGAGTCATTAAACCAATTTTGGACTCCCTCTGAGTCCCATTACCTGCTATTCTCGGGTGAAGTCTATCCTGGGCCTAACATGCCCCTCCATAGACCACATTGGGATCGTAAACAATCATCCGGACCAACACAAGTCCGACACAACCAGATCACATGATACCATATCCTCATCAAAATCAACCATCAGAAGCAAATACAAGTCTGACATAATCAAAATACATAATACAATATTACCTCACGAGTATATAACATAAAATATTTACAAGGTATCGCGAAATCATATTACATTTATTTTCAACTTCTTTTAAGTCGATAGGGGCAGTTCCTTCGCAAATGCCCAAATTTCCTACAATAGTGACATAGGGCAGTACTAAAGCGATTTTCTCTACCACGCTGTTTACCCGTTGACTGGGTTAAAGTCCTATTCGACTGAACCACTGTCTGGGGTCGCGATACAAGGGAATCTCTCTTTTATGTTTCCTGACTTATTGGTTCAGTAACCTAACGCTCTCGGCGTCGTCCAGAGCTCAAAGATTGTTCTTGCATAGGTAAACTAGCCTCCACTCGGATAGCAGCATCAGATAATTCTCTCAGAGTGGAATACGAGCCAACGGTCACCGCGCCTCGTATTGCATTCCTCAATCCCTGCTCGAATCTTCGACACTTATCCTCCTCAGTTGCTACATACATACGAGCAAAACTAGATAAGTGAAAGAATTTATGTTCATAGTCAACCACTGATAGATTTCCCTGCTGCAATTCCGAAAGGAGCGGGGGTAAAACTGATCCAAAAATCGCTCCCGGAATGTTTCTCATGCCAATGTACGAGCATCCCATCCAGTCCATTGTAAACCATGCCACCACCTATACGCATAGCCATCCAAAAGAAAAGTGGCTAATAACACCATGTCCTTCGGGGGACACCTCATGACTTCAAAAATCCTTTCCAAACGAGTGATCCATTCGTGGGCACCATCCGGGCCCGAATCACCACGAAACACAGTGGCTCTCAACCGTTGAGCTCTCTCAATATCTGGGCTTTCTCTAACCCTATCCTCGTCTCTCTTACCTTCAGTCCGTGCACGGGGCGCACGTCTCAAAGGCATGTCGTCACAACAGAAATCAATAACCAAATGCTCTGATACCAATTTGACAGGACCCGTCCCAACTGGACCTCAATAACCGTGTCCGGTCCTGCTCCCGTCTGACAAGTCAACTGAAATTCCGAAAGTACCCTTCAGCACCTGTCAGACTAGGGATAACTGCACTGATTTCTGCTCATGCCTCCGCCTCGTAATCCGCCCCGAATGTCGTGCCACGGCCTGGAGGGTCATCAAACACAAAGGTGTGAGTGAACAAAAATAATATCATTTAAAATACATTTTGAAAACACATCAGTTTACCCTCCAGTTTTTCTAATTATGCATGCATAGGGAAAAACATATGAATCACAAGCACCGACTTTCCAGCCAAATCACAAAAGAAATCAAATCTCGGCTCTCAGGCCAAACATATGAAAACATGAGTACCTGGTCACACCGACCATAAACCCATACTCAATACCAGTACGTAATCACAATCAATCAATCAAACAATGCAACCAATTAATCAATTCGCACTATTCACAAGTTCACCATCCATCACATAATCACATCCGCACTACGCGTAGGCCAACATCCAGCCACACTCTCGGGATCAAACACCTCGGGCTCAGTCACATCTGGGTGAACACATCCCCAGGCTCAGACACATCTGAGTGGTACATCCAGGCTCAGTCGCATCCGAGGAGTTGGCTTACCATAATAACTCACAATCATACCATCATATCCCCAAGCTCCGGTCGACTAGGTAATCCCCTAGCTCCGGCCATCTGGGCATCCATAATCGCAATCACAGTGAAAACCATCCGGAATTACATCCCACAACATGTCAATCAAATCCATGACTCAACCCAAGTCAAATCATTACCAACCGGGACTCAAGCCCAAGTATCCTTTATACGTAAATCCGTAATATTACATAGAAAATATTATAATAATCCAGAATCATTCTTGACTTATCAATTAGGTAAAATATCTATTTTGAAACCATTTTGACTCCGGGCTTAGCCCAAAATATCCTTTACATATTTCTCGTAAAATGTGCCCAAAATACCGATTATAATAATCATTAAATCATAAATAATCATCCAAGAAAATCATGACATCATTGCAAGAACCCTTACCAATTCGAACTCATCCTCGCCAATTCGAACTTAATTTCTCCAATTATTTCACTCATTACCATCTATTCCACGTCTAATGAGGATCTGTAACCTCAATTTAATGAAACCATGTTCTGAAACTCACGACTCAACATCAAAACCCGACGGGTCCCTAATCGGGTTCTACCCCATTTCATCTTATTTCATCAAATTGATTGCACATGGAGCATTCTATAGTCATTCTAAGCATCAATTCAAAGCCAATTGCAAGAACCCTTACCTCAAGGTATCTGAACTCAACCTCCAAAATTTGCAGACGTCGCAGGGTCTGTTCCTGATCAATTCATCTCCAATTTCTTGCCCAATCAATTTGGTTCACTTCGTTGAGCTCCTTTGGGCCTAGCCCTCACGGTTTTGTTTTCGGGAGCTCACGTGCAACTTCCTAGTAGGTCACCCATCATGGGATTGCACTAGCCTCAACTCGCTTAACTTTGGGGTTCTAATCCCCCCAAAGCCACTGAGCTCCCAAAAGGCCTTGTGTTAGATAGATACGTGCCCACACATATATGGTATTTCACTTTTCCCTCCCCGAGCGATATGGGATCGTTCACCGATCTTACCTTTCCAAGCTCACGGGTCTTGCTTACCGTTCTTGCTTCTTAAGCTCACAGGTCTTGCTCACCGTTCTTGCTTCCAAGACCGGGTCTTACAATCCACCACCCTTAGGGCCCAGCGTCCTCGCTGGCACACTTCCGGTCAGGGTCCAGCTCTGATACCATTCTGTCACGACCCGACCAATCTAACACAATATTGTCCGCTTTGCGCCTAGCCCTCACGGTTTTGTTTTCGGGAGCTCACGTGCAACTTCCCAGTAGGTCACCCATCATGGGATTGCACCACCCTCAACTCGCTTAACTTTGGGGTTCCAATCCCCCCCAAAGCCACTGAGCTCCCAAAAGGCCTTGTGTTAGATAGATACGTGCCCACACATATATGGTACTTCACCTTTCCCTCCCCGAGCGATATGGGATTGTTCACCGATCTTACCTTTCCAAGTTCACGGGTCTTGCTTACCGTTCTTGCTTCTCAAGCTCACCGTTCTTACTTCCAAGACCGGGTACTACAATAAATTACCAAAATGCCCCTCATAGTTCTAGACCCGTAACTTTTTCGTTCGGACTCCGATTGACGCATGCCGCTTGTCTATGGATTTAGCATCCCGAGACCTATCCAACGGTACTTCTGGAAAGTCTAAATAATGTCCCGATCAAAAAGTCAACAAATGGCCCCTTTTTAACCAATTTACCGAATTACCCTTAACTTCCGCACGTCATAACTTTTTCCTCGAATGTTGGAATTGGGCGTGCCACCTGTCTATGAACTCGTGACGTCCCGCACTACGTCACTCGGTTAAAGTCCGTTTGACTGCTCGAATTAAAAGTCAACTTTTAGCCCAATTCCAGGGGCAAAATCGTCATTTTCCTTCAAAATTTCCAAATTTTCCTTTTTCGAATTTCCGGGGTGTCACATTTATCTTTCCATCTCGGGCCTTCGCTTCCTCCAGATCCCGAAATGCAACGCATTGGTCAATGCTATGGCCATTGTACTTGTGGTATTGGCAATAAATTTCTGTGTATTTGCCAAGCTTGCCCTTTGCCGCCGCCCAAGTAGACTTCGAGATCATATGCTCCACGTTGAGGAGGACGTTCTCATAGGGAGTATTGAGGATGGTGTAGGTCTCGTATTTGGACCGAGAAACTCATTTTTCCCCGTTGTTTGACCGCTCCCCTTATTGTCTTTCTTGGTGATTCGGGTTCTTACCCTTCTTTCCGGGGCTGTATAGGTTGTTGCTATGGGGGTAGTCTTTCCGTTTTCCACCATAGCTCTGTTGCCCCTGCTCCTGCGGGCGCTGCGCTGAGCCTTGCTGTTCCGGGATGCTCGGTATGTATGTTTTTACCGAGTCGGCCCGGGGAGGTTGATAGACATTGGCGGCATTGGACTTTTGGCTCAGTGCTTCAGCCTTGGCGTGGACCGCCACCTCTTTCATAATTTCATTGTAAGTTGTCCAGCCTTGGATGTGAGCTGCGTACCTGAAGGGGGAGTCCCGGAGGCCACCCTTGAAGGCCGTAAAAGCTGCCAGGTCGTCCGCCTCCGTGCACCGGGAGTACTCGTGACTGAACCTTGCTGCATATCGCTGCAGCGATTCGTGTTCACCTTGTTTAAGCTGGAAAAGGTCTTCGGGCAAGGACAATCGGTCGGTTTGGATCATGAACTGGTTCATGAAGGTGGAGGTGAGCTGTTCAAAAGAGTCGATGGACCCGAACTTCAACTTGTATAACCAATTGATCGCCGCTTCGGTCAATGTGGAACTGAAGATGAGGCACTGTTCCTCATTCGCGAGGTTTTTAAGGGCGATGGCTGAGTAGAAATTGTTCAGGTGGTTCCACGGGTCGTCCTTCCCGATGTAAAGGGGGATTTTTAAGGGCTTTATCTCGTGATTGATCCTGAACTGGTTGATTCTTTCTGTAAAAGGGCCCGGGCTGGTTTTTGACCAGGCTGGGTTTGCTGCCCAAGCTGTCCCGACCTCGAGTGTCCGGACTCGGTCCATGAGGTGCTGGACAAGCGAGTCGGTTTTGGATTGCTGCGTGGCCACTCGATCTTTTGGTTCGGCCCGCCGAGTATCCCTGGGTGCCCGGTCGTGGCCAATTCCCCCTCGACCGACCTGCATTGACCGATCGGTGTCTCTCTAGTTGGGCAAGTTTCAGGATCCACTTCCCCTGTTACCGATCGGCCTTGACCGCTCGGTGTCCCTCAGGCGGGGTGGTTCTTGAGGTTTATCATTCTGTCGGCCGTCCTGCCCTGACCGCTCGGTACTCCGCTGGCGGGTTGGTTCAGGTGGACGGTGTGCAAGGCTGAGACGGGTTGACCGCTCGGTGTCATCGCGAGAGGACCTCGATGTTTGTCTCTCTCGGTGTGAGCGGTTGGTGACGGGGATGGGGTCTCCCGTAGAAAAAGTTCCGCGGCTGTCGCTTGGATGGGACCACCGAGTGGTGATGTGTGCTCGATGGTGATGTCCCTTTCCGACCTCTAGACGAGGGTCGGGTCGGCGTGACTGGTGGTCATTGACCGACCGATTGCGTCCTCCTCCCTCACTGAGGGCGTCGCGGGAGTCCTGGTAAATCCTGGTGTCACCGGGATGGCTGCCGGGGATGATCAACATCCGAGTGTGTTTCTTGCTTGGGTCGGCGTCCGCTTGCCTACCTTTATATGGCTCGGCGGCCGTGTGTTCTTTTTTTTTTCCCGCCAGTCGGCGATTCTTTTCAGCACACTCGGCACACTCGGTCACCACCGTGTTAGCCTCAGCCTTACCGACGCGAGCTTGGTGGGTAGCAAGTTCTGTCTGCGTGACCCGTAGCTGTTCGGTCACCTCAGTGTATCGATCGTCGAGTGCCTGACATCTCGACTCCGCCTGGGTACCCTTGGTTCTAACCTCGGACATGTCGCTCTGGAGTCTCTCGATTATCTATAAGAAATTAGGAGAGGGGTCTCTCATGGTTCTGGGGCCTTGCCCGGGTGTGATCTCACCGAGATCGTGCTCGCCCTGCATGTTAGTGCCTACGAGTCCTTTTCTCGGCATAATAGGTGGACGAGTTTAACTCTGTCTGGTTAAGTGTAGGTAAACTTAGTCAGTTTCCCACAGACGGCGCCAAACTGTTGAAGCGTTAAATGCTCCAACTGTCGATTACTCGTTGACCAATCACCGAATGACGCGTGTCCTTCCTCGTAACCTGTCAACTTAAGTGGATCGAGGGTTCTCCATTATTACGAGAACCGGTGTGGTGCCGACCTAAGGTTCTCCGACGGTCAAGTCAGTTACTTTGTTCGTAAGAGGAAATAGTAAACGGTAAGTTTGACAGAGTAATTATGAATAGTAAATATTAGTTACCTTTATTGGGAAATGTGTACCCCTTATGTATGAGTAGGTGGGATGTTCAATTCCCAAAGTTCCGATGTGGGATAAATGCTCCTCGATTTACGTGCTGACACGTGTTACGTAGATCGAGGGTGGATAGACCTCCACATGGCATCCCGCATTGGGCCCGGGGTTAGAGCTTGTGTAAGTACGGTAGTTTTGGGCCTTGAACGGAGTCTAGGCATTAAGTATACGCATAGTGGGTCTGGTCAGATATGGTGTCAACAATTTTTAAATGACAAATTTTAAAGATATTCTCAAAATTTTATAAGGTAATATGGACTTTGGGTATTATCCAAATACTTTTTATAAATCATACACTTTGACTTTTTTTTTTAAATTCGGACACATTTGGAGAATATATATTAACAAATTTTTATGAACATCGTGATTTCTCCATTTTATTTTCTTTTATTGCAATAGTTTCTTTCATCTGAAAATTGATGACCGAGCCTATCTCTCCATCATCATTTTCTCGAGTCACACATTCAGCAGAAACTAATATCACACTCGCACTTATCACATTTTTCTATTAGAATTGATCGCACTTTATATTTGATATATTTGATGTTTTTTAATGTATTGGACGCTTTGGAATCGTTCTAAGGTGGTTTTGGATTTTTTTTTTGTAATTTTTATGATTTTGTTTTTAATTTTTTGAAATTTTTTGAGATTACTATGAAATTGTTGTCACTAAAAACTGAGAACATTTTTTGTGACGGAAAACCTGAAGAACACCGAGGAAAAAATTAGCAAAAGTGACAGTTCCTAGAAAAAATATGCAAAATTATAGCAAAAAAATATGTACTATAAGAACTTTTTTACCACCTTTTGATGCATATTTCTTCAAATTAATTTTTACTATGGGATAAACCTTATAGGGAGAAGAAGATGTTTTTGAGTAAAATGTATTATAAGGTTCACAAATAAATCCCTATATTTGAGACTAGATATTTTTTATCTTATTATATGTATATTTTTAACATTCAATTTCACCAAGTCGAAAACTTAAATAAATCTTTAAAAAATAATTCATAATTGATTAACTCAAGATTTATTTTGATATTTTTAATAGCATTAAAAGTTTTAATTGAATGCATCAGATTTTTCAAAAGTTTTTAAAATAATTTAGTTAAATACACCTATTTTTTTAAAAGTCTAAAAATATTTAAATAACCCCCTCATAATTAGACCTTGACAAAGAACCCGTTTGATATTTTTTTTTTTAAAAAAAATTGCTTTATTTGAAAGTGAAACAGTATAAAAGTGTGATTAAAAAATAAAAAATCTTATTTTTTTTTTTAAAAGTAATGAATTTTTTAAAATAGTCCTAATATTATTTTTGAAAGTCACTTTTACAAAAATTATTTTGCTGTATAACTACTTATTATAAAAATAAAATAAAAATCACTTTTTTTTTTTCAAAAAACCACCCCTGAAACAATTTTCAATTTTTGTAAAAAATACAGCATTTCCAAACTGGCCCAAAGCCTCATGGAAAATTTAATTCAACAGCAAATATTATTCACAAAGGTGCTTCTGAGAATTCCAATCTCATATGCAGCACCAGTATTTTATTAATTTATTCACAAAGGTGCTCCTGAGAATTCCAATCTCATAAGCAGCACCAGTATTTTATTAATTTACTATTCTCACCAAAACGAGCCAAACAACCACAAATATGATGGGACGAAAAAAGTTTAGATTTACAACTTCAACCACTCCATGCAAGGGCACAATCCCCAGCAAAACCTGGCGGGATAGTAGTCCTTCAAGTACACCTCCCTGCTGAACCCTATGATATAGAAGCTGAACAACCGACTACGATGAGCCATGGTAACGCGAGTCACTGGCACTACGGAGATGGTATGCCTCTCGCTTATCACCCTTGCAGTGAGAGGTACAGGAGCTCTGTCTGCAATCACTTCGGAGGAGAACTTGTTAAGAAAGTAAGAGTCGGCAAAGAAGGCTGGAGTGCACTGATATGCCTGTGTGTTGCACAACTGGACCCCTTTGGCTGTGTGGAAAACTTCATCTGGAACAGATGCTGCTCCGCTCGTTGCACTTACTTTTCTGGTTGAAAGCGTCTTCCTGTCATTGAGTTTATAGTTAAATAAGCAGTTGGAGAAATTTAGAACTTGGAAGGCCTAAACTAAGGGAGTAAAAACCCCGTATTCTAAAAAAATGGGTGCGTGTGTGTGTGCATGCGCCTGGCTATTTCTCATACACTTCACACTATATCCAACCAGAAAAGAATTAAAAAAACATAACAAAAAAGTTTCTGAAATGAGAAGGGTAATGATGTTCACTTTATAAAAGTGTTAATCTGGCTTCTATGTCACATCATGTGGAAATAAATGATTAGAAACTAATATACATACCATCTAACAAGGGCAACATTGCGTGCCAAAAGAGAACCGCTCCCCTGGCAGGTCAAACATCTTATTAGACCACGAGATCCACAAGTCTCACAGGGGATCTTTCCCTTACCATTGCAAGTCCCACATCTGCATAGGCAGATATCCATACTAGTGAGATACAGTATTTTAGTAATTGAGAACTTTAAAATGTTAGGTCAGGCAGTCCTCATACTATATAGCTAAAAACAAGCTCAGATAACGATTTTATTTATATCTAGATAAGGCAAACATCTCACATTGAGTCAGATCCATCCTTATGAGCAATTAAACCTCTTCCATAACAAGCAGAACACTGAGCCATCTGATTTTCTTTGTAGAATCCAGGTTCTTGGTTTGCATTGCATGTTTGACACACAGTATCTCCTCTTCCTGCACAAACTGCAAATTGGTTTGATCATTTTATTAGATCACAACACTAGCAGGTCCCACCATTAAATCAATGGTAATGATTTTCAATCTATATGATACTCACAACAGGAATAGAAAATAATAAGTTACAAAAGTATACAACAAACTCAGAATGAAGTAACTATTAAGTCAAATCACTATGACCTTGCAAACTCCATAATTCAAGAATCCTCACCTGAGCATTTTTCTATGCACTCAGAATGAGGAATTATTTCCCGTGATTCTTTCTGGGGTATAAACAAAACAGGAAAATGAGACTTCAAGTCTAGCTCCCAGACTCCAAGTTCTGGTCCCTTATGCTTTTCATCAATATTCCCTCCAAGGTATGGCTCTGTTTCTCTTATCGTTTCCCTTTCTTCGATGAAAGTATCTAGTGTTCCCACATAAACATTGCAATCTTCCACTTTTTGAATTTTCCAGGTCCGAGCGGGACGACTTCCCCAACAGCATCTATGTCCAACATGATCAATAAGCAACTCTCGGATCTCTACTTCATCCAGTATTTGCCTACACATATACAATCATTTTAGAAAAAGGAAGAGCACAAAAAAGTTGCTATATTGACATGGCAATGTTGAGCTAGAGAAAAATACCTTAAAAAGTTTCCACAGACCATGTGCAAACGTAAAATCGCTAACAACATAATATGTACATTTATATATATATATCATAGGGAAATCGTTATTAACTTAATATTTACTTTTATATATGGTATTATAGGAGGGAAAAATGCAGGGAAAATATTATAAGCAAACAAAAGAAAAGGTTAGGCTGAGACTAGACAAAAATAAACGTTTTTGGAATAAACATAAGGAAAGCTGTCTAGAAAAAGGGACTCCCTCAACCTTCACATCTTTTTAGTTTTACTTATTATACAATGAAAAATCTGAGTTTAGGAACTACCATTTTTAGCCAAATTGTCACACTGAATCCATGACCATGAACCTTGACACCATTATCAGGCATTTCCAAGTTTTTAATTTTAAAGCGACAAGCAATATGAAAAATAAGTAATTGGGAAGTACTTAATCTTCAGTACATTCCACCAGCCAATTTAGAACATGATCACATTAATTCCTTATAATAGGTGCTTTCCATTACCATACTATTACCTATGGAGTTCACTTGTGGCGCCACCATAGCCTCCTCCATATCCACCTTGATAAACAACTGCTTGCTCTGCAATACGGGATCACAATTTATATCCATTACAAGACATCACATCTAGATAGACTAATAACAGACAGAAAAGATTCATTCTTTAAATTAAGTCTAATATTCTGAGACAACCAAATAGAGATGAAAACGAAAAGGGCTAGCATTTTATTTCTTTAAATGGCTTGCTCTAGTGTAATAAGCTGACCGGATGCTCTCCTTGTCTCCATTGAGAACAACTGAAATACTACAATGCTTGAAATTTGAAGTTCACACTTCACACTCATCTTAAAAGCAGCCAAACAAGAGATAAAACTCCGAAGTGTTCATTTTTGGGAGGAAGCTCACCTAAATGCATCTCAAATTGATTACTACCCAATAAAGGCAAAACCCAGATTTAAAGATAGCTTAATTGGCAAATAAAGATGCACACAAATTGGCTTACCAGTAGGATCAGGCTCCGGCGAACTAAGCAAACCGGCGTGGATGGAAGGTGGGTAGTGATCAGAATAAGCAGCCGCTGACCGTATCTCCTCGACGCTGACTTCAGTCCCGGCCAGATAAGCCGTCGGAATCACAGACCCAGCTCTTCCCACGTACTGATACGAGCTCCACTCCGCACTCCCCTTCTCTCCCAATCCACTTCTTTGTTCTTGAGCCAAAGCATTAATGGCAACAGAAATCAATACTCATCAATAAAAATGAAACTTAAACACAATTTTCAGTCCATGCAAACAAAGGTTATTGGAATTGGGAAGAAGAATTTACCTGAGAGCAAAGGTTCCTCCATTTTCTTTGACGAGGAAGAAAACAGCTGGGGATCGACTACAAATAATGTGCAATATTTTCCTTCGCCAGTAAGGAATTTGAATATCGAGTCAAACAAAACAAAATGATCGCATTCATGGGTTTGACGAGTTGGGTCTAGCGGGAAAGAAAGAAAGAAAAACCGCTTAAGGAGTTATAAGAGAGGGCTTGGGCTAAAGCCCATGAGGCATAAAAGTAACAGTGGCTTGAGTGTACTTATGGACTAGTGCACACGCTCACACCATATAACTCCTTTAGCTGTATATAAAATTTGAGTCTTCTTCTAGGGTTTATGTCTTCTTGAAAATTTATAACACCAGCAGCAGCCACCCAGCGGCAACACATTCCATTCGAAAATGGTGAAGGGACGCCAAGGAGAGCGCGTTAGGTTAGAAAATTCTCTCACTTTCAAACTACCCATGCCTTCAATTTCTTGAACTTGTTTTAAGTGATTAAAATTTTCTCTCTTTCTTTGTCGCTTTGATTGTTTGCAGGCTTTACGTCCGAGGAACTGTTCTTGGATTCAAGAGGTAATCAATCAATATCAGTTTATAAATCACTTGGGTTGAATTTCAGGGCGTGTTTGGGTTTAAATTTGAACAAGGGTTTTTTGTTTTTTCCAGGTCCAAGTCGAACCAGTACCCTGGAACCTCTCTGATTCAGATCGAGAATGTGAACACTAAGGAGGATGTGGCCTGGTACGCTGGGAAGCGCTTAGCGTACATCTACAAGGCCAAGGTGAAGAAGAACGGGAGCCACTACCGTTGCATTTGGGGAAAGGTTACAAGGCCACATGGTAACAGCGGTGTAGTTCGCGCCAAGTTCAAGTCGAATCTTCCCCCCAAATCCATGGTAATGGATTGACGATGCTTTTTTTTTAGCTTGATTGATTTTTTTTTTTGTGCTTGTAAGTTATTGAATATATTGTTTTTGCTAATTGAACAGGGAGCTAGAGTCAGGGTCTTCATGTACCCCAGCAACATTTGAGGTAAACCCTAATTTCTTATAGGATGTAATATGTTGTTTGAGTAATTTAATCTGCGTTTAGACTAATACATTTAGAAATTTGAGTTTTTGTGAGTTGCCTGGTTACGGTTGGTTATTATTTCTTTATGATATATCACAAATTGCTTAAATAGACATTATGTGTATATGAGCTTGATTCAACAATCATCCATTGCTCAAGTAGATTTCTTTTGTTCTAAAAGATATATTGATGGAACACAGATTATGAGTGAAAAGGAAAAAGTGTCCTTTTTGTTTAGATTATGGCTCAATAGTTCATTGCTTATAGGTTGGAAGCAAAAAAAGAAGTTCAAATAATTAACTTCTGCATACAATTATACAGATTATTTATTTCTTCTATTTAAAATGTACTTCATGCTGACGGTTCATCCCTTGGCTAAGACTACCCGTATGCAAATTTTGTAGATTAACCACAATGATGTTCCCAACGGGTTGCTATTTTGCTCATTGTCACTTTCTGTTCATTTGTTTTGCAGTGGTGGCTGATGTAGGAGTGGATTCGAGGTGAAGCATTTGAAGTTTTTATTTTACTGGATTTAGCAATGAGTTTGAACTTTCAAAAACTGATTGTACTCAGGAATGTTAGACGTTTGTTAAGATGGTGTTGCTAGCCTTGAATATGCCCCATGTTAAAATCTTTTATGTTTATTCATTCCAAATTGAATTATTTTCCAAGCTATCTAAATACTTATTACCTATAGAAAAGAACACCAAAAAGATTGTCGATGCGTTTTGAAAGTTCAATGTTGCGTTCAACTGTTCTAGAACCAGTTATTTTAGAGGTTTAGATCATTCACTTCAAAATTTTAAGATACTAGGTTCCTCATCTTTTGTGTATGAGTAGCTTTGACTAGTTGATTTGTTCATTTCCCTTTCTGAGATGTCGTCTTCACGGATTTTATTCTTATTGCTACACCAATGATTGATCACTGCCTACACAAGTGCGTATGCATTTGTTATTCAATATTATCTGCAGCATAGATGTTTTTGACCAAAAAATAGTTGTGACTTGTGAGGAATTATGATTGTGATAAGCATCAAGGATGCGGGGTTTAGTTGCTTTGATCGGAATTTGTTGTTTATGTTTTAAAGGCTGCCCAATAAATTTGTAGCACTTATGTGTAGCTATTTCAGTTAGTATAAAATTGAATGATAGATCACTTCTTCAAATATCAATTTCCCTATGGTTTTTTCTTGTATGGATTCATGCGCATGTCGTTTGTTACGGTGATGTCAGCCTTAGACAATGCTAGACGATGTCACCCTTAGACAATGCTAGGTGAGTTGGATTGAATAACTCAAGTTCAATGTATTAGAAT
This sequence comes from Prinsepia uniflora, assembly GCA_032719365.1. Classification (NCBI taxonomy): domain Eukaryota; kingdom Viridiplantae; phylum Streptophyta; class Magnoliopsida; order Rosales; family Rosaceae; genus Prinsepia; species Prinsepia uniflora. The sequence goes on from CM064861.1 coordinate 13,477,324, forward strand.
ATCAAAATGCATGCCATTGTAAGAGTAAGCATTCATCTATATTTATTGTCCCTAATTCCATTCTAATGATAGAACATCTTTTTATTTGTACAAAATTCATTGAACTATAAAAGCATCAGTTTCTGAATGTAAAATACATTGAATTTTGTAAGGGGGTTGATTTTCACACCACTTTTTCTTTAAAAGGATAAAATATAAAATTACAAATGGAGTGAGTCAATTGAAAAATGGACGGAAAATCAGCTCGGTTGTCCAATTTACTCACCAAACGGCTCTTAATGCCTTCCATCAAACAGTAGAGAGATGTGGATTAGATTGTAGTGAAATCAATTCGTCTCAACGCAATATGATGAACGGTGAGGAAGCGAGAAATTAAAGGGAAAAGGATTAGGCATTGGATCAACAAGTCAGCAAACTAATCAATCTCGTTTCTGTTTTTTTTTTTTTTTCAAAGCTCGAATCTTTACTCTTTTACTTCGTATGGCCGTGCTTGGAATCGTTGTGTGTTCAAAAGTATCGTTGTGTGTTCAAAAGTAGATTTTCCAAAGTGAGCTTGCCAAACGATGGGCCATTTTCTTGTCTCTTTTAAGTTTGAATGTGGCACACTGGCACCTGGACTGATCATGTTCCGCTGAAGTATATCTAGATATCTGCACAATGAAGAGCAACAAAAAGAGAGGGCAAGGTGGGGCGCTTGGTTTCTGAGTGCCCACATCACTCATCCCTCACTTCCACCACCCACCGCAACTTACATACCCATTCACATTAATCTTTTTCTGCCTCTTTGCAATCATGACCTCTACCTATAAATCAATCTTCCAAATCGTCACTCTCCACTCGCACAGTTGAACCTTGATGCCTGCATGGCTTCACAAATTGTCACAATCAAAGCGCTTGAGAGATTGAAGTCAAGGAATGGGGAGCTTTATACAGAGAAGAATGTTGCTATCAGTGGCACTCATACTCATGCAGGGCCTGGAGGCTACCTTCAATATGTTCTTTACATTGTCACATCTCTTGGGTTTGTGAGACAATCATTTGACGTCCTTGTTGATGGCATTGAGAAGAGCATAATCCAAGCTCATGAAAATTGACATGAAAATCTTCGGCCCGGCTCAATTTTCGTAAACAAAGGTTAGTAATCTGAACTTACTTATGATTTCTGCTGGTTTGTAACTTGTTTAAAAAATTCAATCTATGTATTCAATCTATTTTGGAGAGAAGGAAAAGTTTTCATTTTTAGAATTAGATTGGATTAAATATGAATACCTCTGCCATTTAACGGGATTTTATTGTATAATTTTTCTTCATGTTTAATCCTTTCTGACAATTAAAATATTCACTTCTACCTTAAAAAAAAAACTCGAATTTTATGAGTTTTTCAATCGAATTCAACCTTGCCCCGCCGAACTAGCCTCCTATCTGATTTTTTTTTTAAAAAAAATCTTATGTTTATGTCATTGATTCATAGGAGAGATATTAGATGCTGGTGTTAACCGTAGTCCGAGTGGCTATCTCAACAATCCAGAAGAAGAAAGGAGGAAATATAAGTATGATGTTGATAAAGAAATGACTCATAAAGTTTGAAGATAATGAGTGGGGTGCTGTAGGTAGCTTCAACTAGTTTGCAACTCATGGAACTTCAATGAGTCGAACAAACTCGTTGATAAGCGGCGATAACAAAGGAGCTGCAGCTCGATTCATGGAGGACTGGTTTGAACACAAGGGCAGTGACAGAGTCCCCAGACGAGTGTCAAGCCTAGTTCTTAACGAGAATCGAAATGGTAACTGAAAATACTTGTGTTCATGGTTTTAGTGACACCTTGTGGCATTACTGATAAATATATTACATGTGAACAGGCGATGAGTTGATGAAACTTGCAGCTTCATTTCAGTCTTCTCAAGGACGGAAAGTGACAGGTTTTGCACAACGTGTTAGAAATGTATTGAGGAAAGGCGAAAGGCCTCTGTTTGTGTCTGCATTTTGTCAATCAAACTGCGGTGATGTGAGCCCCAATGTTGCTGGAGCATTTTGCACAGACACTGGACTTCCATGTGATTTCAACCAAAGCACCTGCAACGGTAAAAATGAACTGTGTTATGGCCGGGGACCAGGGTACATGTTTCTACAATATCTCTTTAGGGTTCATATAACGGTCAAATTTATGTTGTTTTATACTGTTTCTTTCATTTTGCAGTTATCCTGATGAATTTGAGAGTACTCGGATCATAGGAGAAAGGCAATTCCGAAAAGCTGTTGAACTGTTTGACAGAGCAAGTGAGAAGCTGAGAGGGAAAGTTGCTTCCCAACATGTATACATAGATTTCTCCAGGCTTGATATTTCACTGCCTAATGAGGTGGTGAAAACAAGCCCCACGACGATGGGGTTTTCCTTTGCTGCAGGAACCACTGATGGGCCTGGAGCTTTTGATTTCAAGCAGGGAGAGGATAAGGTAAGAAAGTTCTTGTGATCAACTTTTGAGTGTAGACCCTTCTTAACATAGTGCATTGTTCGGTTAAAATTATCTTGATGATTGTATTCGTGTGTACTTGTTTAGGGCAATGCGTTCTGGAGATTGGTGAGGGACGTGCTGAAAGCCCTGGATGAGGAGCAGGTCAAATGCCAGCATCCAAAGCCTATACTGCTTGATACTGGAGAGATGAAGGAACCATATGATTGGGCAGTAAGTTTATAGTTAAGTTTATAAATTGTGAAAAAAATAATACTTTGAGGTAATTCCTCCCACAGAGCGTTTTCCTATTTATTTTGGGAATGGGAAATCCTTATCACACGAGGAAAAGACCAATTCCGAAAGGACCAATTCCATTTTGGTCAGAATACTTTGTCTGCGTTTTTAGTTTCCTTTAAAATTTGATGTGAATGACTTCTTCTGCAGCCATCAATCCTACCAGTTCAAATCTTGCGTATCGGACAACTAGTAATTCTCTCTGTACCCCGAGGTGAATTTTTTCGTAATGATTTTCCGTAGAAATTGACCTAAAGAAGATTCAAATAGACAAATAATATCATGTGTTGGTGGACTTTATCTTTCTAATTCTATTGGCTTGTCCAGAATTTACAACCATGGCTGGAAGGCGTCTTGGTGACGCTGTAAAAAGGGTCCTTACATCTGGAGCCAGGAAAGAATTTGACAACAATGTTCATATAGTCATTGCAGGCCTAACAAACACATATTCACAGTATATTACCACCTTTGAAGAGTACCAAGTGCAGAGATACGAGGTTCGAATTAATCAACCTCCATCGTCTTGGTATTAAAAATCTTTTTATACAGTGTTATGAACAAAATGTAGTATAATTTAATCCTTTTCAAATTTCAATACTTCTCAGGGAGCCTCCACTCTTTATGGACCGCATACGCTTGAAGCATACATTCAAGAGTTCAAGAAACTGGCATCAGCACTTGTCAATGGCCAGACTGTCAATCTAGGGACCCCGTCCCCCGGACCTCCTGGACAAACAAATCAGCCTGCTGCCGCCTGTTGTCTTGGACACGACAGCTCTTGGTGTTAAATTTGGAGATGTCAAGAATGATGTGCCTCCAAACTCCACCTTCAAGAAAGGTGAAATTGTTGCTGTGACATTCTGGTCTGCTTGCCCAAGAAACGACCTTTTGACTGAAAGCACATTTGCACTGGTGGAAATTCTAAATGAGGACAAGAAAACATGGATTTCAGCTTATGATGATGATGATTTTTGCTTGAGGTTCAAGTGGTCAAGGCCTGCAAAACTCAGCCCTCAGAGCTCTGCAACTATTCAATGGAGGATTCCGAAAACTGTGGTTTCAGGAGTGTATAAGATAAGCCATTTTGGCGCTTCAAAAGGGCTTTTCGGATCCATTCGCCATTTTGCAGGTTCTTCTAGTGCTTTTGTAGTCACATAGGGAGGGGAGGTGGAAGGGAGAGAATGAAGGGCTCCTATGATCAATCTAATTTATGAGTTTTCAGGTATTTTGATTACTGATTTTACTATTGAATTCATTTACTTGTTTATTTTGTATTTGCTGGTCGATGATTACTAGTCGGTGAGATATGGTGTGAACAAAATAGAGGAACAAACTCTCTCTTATTGATATGGAACTCTTGGGTGGGTTTACCCCATGTGGTTGCCCAACCCTTTAATCAAAAGTAAAAAAAAAATGATTGCCTTCTTCTTTAATTAAGAAGTTTGTTCAGAAAAAAAAAAGAGAGAACAGGGGGAACGGCGAGAGAAAAAAAAAAGAGAAGAGGGGGAACGGCAGAGAGAAAAGAAGAGAGAGGGAAGAAAGAGTTAGAGAGAGAGAGAGCTTATTCAAGAAGATCTAGAGGTCAATTCTTCTCCGATTTGGCTCAAATTTCATGTGGCGAATCCTTGCTTAAAGTTCTACAACTCTACCGGAATCGATTCTCAGATTAGCCTCTCCATCATCTATTTTTGGGATATCCAAATTGATGAATTCTAAACTTTCTCTTTGTTGATTTTGGAATCCATCTTTGTTTTAGATGATGAATATTGTGTTGTTGAGCCAAGATAATTGTTTTTTATGATTTACTGTAATTTTGTGAGACTCTCGGTGTCCCCATTATTGAGGGGTTTCCACGTTAAAAATCTCGGTGTTCTTGTGGTTGTGTTTATTTTTCAGTTTGGGTTATTTTGCACTTGGATTTATTATTCTGGGTATGTTTGTGGTGTTGGAATTGGTTAGATTTATTTAGCCTATTTTTATCACTCAAAGAGGGAAAAGATTATTCCGCAATTGCTGTTATTGATTTGCATAACAAGACAATTTTTCCCAACAAGTGGTATCAGAGCAGTGTGGTTATCTGGAATTTATTTCTTGGGTGTTAAAAATGGAAGGGGTCGATGGTATGGTTAAATTGAATTCAACCAATTATTCCACCTGGAAGTGCATGATGGAAGATTTACTTTATTGCAAAGATTTGTATAAGCCGATTAAATTGGGCAGTGGGAAACCAACTGAAATATCTGAAGGTGATTGGGAAGTCATGCATAGGAAGACTGTTGGTCACATCAGACGGTGGGTTGATCAAAATGTCTTTGAAGATATTTGTGATGAAACTAAAGCTGATGTTGTTTGGAAAAAGTTAGAAAACCTCTTTGAAAAGAAGACTGCAAGAAACAAGACTGCTTTGATTAGAAGACTTGTAAATCTGAAATATAAAGATGGGTGCACTATGGTTGAGCACACAAGTCAGTTTCAGAACATTGTGAACAAGCTGGTTGCCATGAAGATGAATCTTGATGGTGAGATCCAAGTGACAGGACCCATCCCAATCCCCCCGGGATTACCATGGAATGTGCCCTGCTCCCGTCCAACAAGGGGTGTCAGACAAAGGATGACCAAGAGCCACTGCCCAAACGGGGCATCCAGAGTGCGCAAGGATCGATGGAGGAGGTGTGCAATGTCCCAGTCTCTGCTGCAATTGCATCCGTGATCAACCTGAAGGGCATTAAAACCAAAAGATGTGAGTGGACAAGACCAATAAGTTTATTAAACACATTTATAAGACATTTATGCCCTCCAATAAAAACGTACGCATGCCACGAAAACCAGTAACCAAAACGTTTGCTCAACCGAACCATTAGGGCCTTAGCCCAAAAACCGTTAACCAAAAACCAAATGTGGGAACTCAGCCCAAAACGGTGAAATACCGCAACTACATATAAACAACCATGTGGGTCACCACCCACGACCATAAATGAACATCAATTCATTAAAAATCATATAATCATAAATCCACCCGGAAAGCCGTTTCATTAATTCGTATTTTACCATTACCATCACCAGCATCCCTGATGCGAGACGTCCCTGACGTCATGTCTCACGGTTTCATAAGCTACGCGTGCTGCCCGGGGTCTCTCCGGGTCCATAAATCTGACATCCCTGATGTCTGACGTCCCTGACGTCAATCATAGCAATCCTGCTCCTGAGTCATCATACGGTCCGGCTGCTCCGTATAATGACCCCTCGCAGGCAATGCACCATGACTTCCCCAGTGTCCCAGACATCTGGAGGAGACCATCATATATCCTTGTATCCAGATGGTATATGGAAAACAGTTTTATTAAATCCTTTTATCACATCATTACAATTGGGCCCTGCCCGAAATTTCCATAAAACCATGTAATTCCATTTAGGGTCCCTGACCCAAAATCACAATTATTAAATATAGGGTCCCTGACCCGAAATCACCATTATAATCCAATTGGGCCTCATGCCCGATTTTATGAACCACTGGGCCCACGGCCCGATTTGTAAACCAACTGGGCCCGCAGCCCGACTTATAAACCCACTGGGCCCACGGCCCGATAACATAACTCAAATGGGTCTCAGCCCAATTTCATACCAACTGGGCCCCTGACCCGATTTCATTAACCAACTGGGCCCCCGGCCCGATTTTCAAATGGACTCCAAGTCCGAAATTTCCAACATAATTGGGCCTCAAGCCCGAGTTTATATTTCCAATTTCAAAACCATTTCATCATATTATATCCAAGTCATAAATATGGAAAATCCATGTAAAACCGGAAAACCTCGATTTACGTGCAAGCACGTAAATCACCTCGAAATACGTGAAACCGTACAATTTACCAACAACCAAATCAACATCACACAATCACAACCATAATCCATATAAAACATTTAAGCATGCATAGAATTTATAAAACCAAAGTCCACTCACAGACCGTTTTAACGGTATGCCTCGATACGCGTGCCACCGGCCCTCCCGGGCCACACCACTATCACCGGGACTCCCAATCCTGTCCAAATCACATTAGAGGGTTACTAACCTCATCATTAACATCCTATCAAAGTCCCGTAATTTTCCCAAATTTTTACTTATTTTTAAACTTAATTTAAAACCTTCGGACATCCCGAACAATATCGAGACGGTGTCCGATCGACACGAAACCAATCCCAAAATGTCCGTTACATTAAATAGGACAGAAGTCATGTTGACCTCACCTCGAGATTCGTGCCCACGCGCCGTCACGCGCCGCCGTGAGTGGCTGCGCGTGAAACCCACGCGCCTGCTACAGTGCATCGTCCTAACTCGTATGTCTGGTAAACGGGTCCAAACTGCCCGCGACACGACCCGGTTCGTATTCTGTCAATTCGATCCTAATTCCTTCAATTGATCATTCCATTAGTTTCGTTTTAAGTTAAATTAAGGTTCTGTAACGTTGATTATACAAAACATTACCTACAATTCCACGATTCAACGATGATCCACGAAGAACACCCGGTTACTGTGCAATCATGGAACTCCTTCAATTCCAATTGATTTCCTTAAATTGATTCAACCAGAAGCTTCCATGGACTCCGTTAAGCATTTCCCCCAACTCAATTGCTTCAATCCTGCGCTCAATCGTCACGACTCAAGCTCGAACACCGTCACTGTTCAACCACGGAGTTCTGTCAACCACAGCCGTTTTCTTTCAATTGATGAACCCAGAAGCATCGTGGGATCATGAGAAGTAGTTTCCCCACCTCAATTTCGTCCATCGAAGCCTCCAACTTCACGACTCAAGGTCAAATTTCCTCCTCTGTCACCAAGCTCGTTCATAGTCAAAACGGCACCAATTCCCTTCGTTCTTTCGACGTTTCTGATCGTGGCATTCCCAGAAAGCTGAATGTAACCTCCAATTCGATCCTCACGGCCTTAGGATTTGATTTCGAATTTTCCCTCCCATATTCTAATTTTCGAATTTTCTGTCTCACCACCCACACTCAGTCCCAGTGTTTCCCGAAATGAATCCAGTCTCCCTAGCCTCTCAATTCCCTCAATTCTGCCGTGAGAAGGCAGCCCAATCCTCCAGCCCTCACACTCTCTCTGTTTTGAAACCGTTCACGGGTAAGAAAAACAAAGAAGAAGAAAATGGGGGAAAAAGATGAAGAAGGAATGATGGTGTAGGAATGATTGTGTTTGGAGGGAAACAAGGATCAGAATTCAGGGGATGGGTGACACTTGTCACTCATCCGGATGTGCACAGTCATCGGTTACTATTCAATATTATATTATTATTTTAATCTGAGCCTCGGTTCGTTAGTTCGTTTCCTTGACCATAACTTCGTCGTCGTAACTCCGATTTCGGCATGCCGCCTGTCGTTGGATTCGTATCGACGATACCTACGTAACCGTCCTTGGCCCTCGCCCATCGGAGCTCCCGGTCAAAAAGTCAACATTTGGCCCCAAACATACCAAATTACCAAAATACCCCTCAACTTCCGAACACCATAACTTTCTCTACGAATGTCGGAATCGCACGTGCCACCTGTCTATGAACTCGTGACGTCCCGAACTACGTCACGGTCATCGGTCAAAGTCCGTTTGACCGCCCGATCAAAAAGTCATCATTTTGCCCACGACCAGGGGCAAAACGGTCATTTTGCACATTTGTCCGATTTCGCCCTACTAACCACCGTTCAACCTCACTAATCAAGATTAGTGACTAATCTAATCCCGGAATTCGGGACGGGTCGTTACAATCTTCCCTCCTTAATAAATTTCGTCCTCGAAATTCCAACCGATCTCATCTCAACGTACTTCCCTCCTTAATAAGTTTCGCTCTCGAAACTCGATTACCCTGATTCCACAAACACCCCGTGGAAAGTGGAATCGACCACGCAACACGTGTACACCCGTACACCAACTACTTAGACAAAACTTGTCTACGCCCAAACGTACCACTAGTACTCAAAACGCAACGACTACATTCGAACCCGTCGAATGACTGAAACTACTTGTTTCGAATTTGACACCACTTGTCAAATCAACCTTCTCGTTGACGCAACAACTCGACGGTTCCTTTCCCACTCCCACTAGGAGTCAGCTGACCCCACTCAACAATCTATGTTGACACATCCTGACAATCTGTCACCATACAGTTGTTGTCAGTCGAAAACTGACACTAGACTCACTCGTGGCTACACATGCCACCAACGTATTTGACTTAGTAAAAATTTACCGACCTTTCACACGATCTGTGTGTAATTAGACTCATCGGAAATACCATGACCCATTGCATAGTATCCAATGTCCGATTCTCGACCTCGACTAATCCATTGGTATCGGAACCAATCCGGCTACCAACACGCTCACTGACACACCTCGGGTATATCCCGTATACCATAACTAGACACCACAGGTCTACAAAGTATTGTACCTCGAACCATGTACGAAGTACACACATCTACCTAATAGCCAGACTACAACCACCTAGGTCATAGCCGAACGCGTTCCAATAATGGAGTACGTTTGCCCAATCCAGCATGAGACAGATCGAAACTCCACCCAACATCTAGTTCCAATTCCGAATCTGAATCCGAAATTTCGTAAGAAATCCCGGATCCAAGCCTAGACATCACATTTTAATTCATATCCAAATCCGAATCCGAAATCATTATTCCGTAAGCTAGCATTTGGAATAATCATTCCGTACCCAAATCCAGAAATATACTTTCAAGTTCCAAAATCGAATCCTGAATCGTCACCCAGAAATTCAATTCCAAATCTCGAAATCTCGTTCACATTTACCAAGACACACCAAAACCGAACCTATCGGTTACCCGTTCAATACCTCCTATTGACTTCATAGGGAAGCCAATCCAACCTCCACACGTCTAAGGTTGACAAAGTCTGACCAGTCGGAAACCTACTCACTCGAGTAAGATACCATACGGGCTCCACTTCGAAAAGAAGTTCAACCCCGCCGTTTACGACTCACACACCCAAGTTCGTATCGATCATTGTCATTCCACCTAGGAAAAACCAAGGATGATCCAAAAATGATGACGCCCATACTCATCCTACGTGGATGCAACAAAACTCACTATACTCACCACGCCATGTGACACCACATCGTCTGCCACCAAGCAGAAAATGAAAAATCTCGTTTACCTAATTTCGAATATGTAGCTCCTCCTAATGACCCAAAAACACACATGGGCCCACCAACCAATACACGCTCAACGTACTGGTAACTACACTCAACGTCTGCCAGGGCAGAAAACAAGAAGTCAACCCCTATGACTTCGGAATACCAATCACCAATGCGGAAACGAGCACTCCTCTCGTCCCATAATTACAACTCTCCTCGACACTAAGGTTCCAACCATGTTGGAAGCAGACCTACTCCCAACGAGATGTCAAGTCCAACCAATGGACTTCCTACCTCCTCAACTCACTTGGACAACCACGTGTCCACAATCAATCCGTTATTGTCCCGTTCGCAAATCCCAACCTTTACAGGTTCAACACTCGGTTTTCCAAATTCTTAATTACAAATTTCCACATCTATACCACTAATGGTTTTCTTTGTCTTTTCCGGTTTTAATCATTTCCATGTACGTTTTAGGGATATTTAAAAACATAAAATCACACAAATTTTGGAGTTGCCAACAACTCCCCCAAATCCACCAATTATCATGACGTAGGGGACGTCATCCCAAGATTACTCAACTCTCAATTATACCCTTTTAATCCACTCATCACTGGTTATCTCACCACTATTGGGACTTATCCCAACACATCACAATCTTAACTGGATCCCATCCAGTCCATCACTCAACCACTACTGAATCTCAAAGACCGAACATATGTTCATCATGACGGAGTCACACCCCAACTTGTGGCTCATCGTCAACACCATCACCGACACTAGCACCAGCGCTAGTACCAGCACCAACACACTATCAACAACACTAGTATCAGCACAAAAGTACCAACCCACAAACATTCATACTTGCACACCGTGTGCAAATACGACAACCCTGGATCTCCGTTCATACCGAACGACGATCCCGTACCTCACGACTATAGGTACCACTATTCTAACAATCCACATCAGGAAAATGAACGTTCCCTGAACGTCCCCTGATCCCCAAGTATTATAACCACACTAATTACCCTCGATAGCCAGGCATCTCCATATGACTACTGACTAACTGTCATTGCTATCGAGATCCGCATCCATACCTCACACTAATACCCGATCCAACACGGGATTCCATAATTTATCTCAGAACCGTATCCGTAAATCGGATCCCATAGTTCTGCCTAGACTCACCAGAGCCATCCACATGGTCATTCATGACCTCAACCGCTCGTCGCAGCACAAGTTCTCATCCACTAATCGCAATTAAGGGTTACCTTTTTAATCCATCATACACTAGGGTTCCACAATCACACCCTATGGTTCAACCGAACCCAACCACTTCCCGTAAAATAAAATTCACAACCTGACCGACCCCGCGGTCTAGACATCGAATAGACGTCAGATCCAATCCTACCATCAACTCAATGTGGGTTCCACCACTAGGTCATCGGCCAACTCCGATGAACCAACATCCCTCACACCAACAACCACCACTAGGGTTCACATTTTAGACCATTACTCACATGAGGTTCCCCGAACATGGCTGCACCTAGCAGCACAACAATTATATTCAACATGACCGAACCGACGGTCCCACAATACCAGTTCACCACAATCAACCCCACTTGGGTCGAATCACATTAACGCACGGCGTATCGGGCCAATCACACTCCATCCACTATCCAAACCCAAAAACTATCTATCAGGTTGATAACGAATTGCAGCCCAAAGAGACATCACACCCTCGACCTGCGCGCACAAATAGAGCAACCGTGCTCTGATACCAAGTTGACAGGACCCATCCCAATCCCCCCGGGATTACCATGGAATGTGCCCTGCTCCCGTCCAACAAGGGGTGTCAGACAAAGGATGACCAAGAGCCACTGCCCAAACGGGGCATCCAGAGTGCGCAAGGATCGATGGAGGAGGTGTGCAATGTCCCAGTCTCTACTGCAATCGCATCCGTGATCAACCTGAAGGGCATTAAAACCAAAAGCTGTGAGTGGACAAGACCAGTAAGTTTATTAAACACATTTATAAGACATTTATGCCCTCCAATAAAAACGTATGCATGCCACGAAAACCAGTAACCAAAACGTTTGCTCAACCGAACCATTAGGGCCTTAGCCCAAAAACCGTTAACCAAAAACCAAATGTGGGAACTCAGCCCAAAACGGTGAAATACCGCAACTACATATAAACAACCATGTGGGTCACCACCCACAACCATAAATGAACATCAATTCATTAAAAATCATATAATCATAAATCCACCCGGAAAGCCATTTCATTAATTCGTATTTTACCATTACCATCACCAGCATCCCTGATGCGAGACGTCCCTGACGTCATGTCTCACGGTTTCATAAGCTACGCGTGCTGCCCGGGGTCTCTCCGGGTCCATAAATCTGACATCCCTGATGTCTGACGTCCCTGACGTCAATCATAGCAATCCTGCTCCTGAGTCATCATACGGTCCGGCTGCTCCGTATAATGACCCCTCGCAGGCAATGCACCGTGACTTCCCCAGTGTCCCAGACATCTGGAGGAGACCATCATATATCCTTGTATCCAGATGGTATATGGAAAACAGTTTTATTAAATCCTTTTATCACATCATTACAATTGGGCCCTGCCCGAAATTTCCATAAAACCATGTAATTCCATTTAGGGTCCCTGACCCAAAATCACAATTATTAAATATAGGGTCCCTGACCCGAAATCACCATTATAATCCAATTGGGCCTCATGCCCGATTTTATGAACCACTGGGCCCACGGCCCGATTTGTAAACCAACTGGGCCCGCAGCCCGACTTATAAACCCACTGGGCCCACGGCCCGATAACATAACTCAAATGGGTCTCAGCCCGATTTCATACCAACTGGGCCCCTGGCCCGATTTCATTAACCAATTGGGCCCCCGGCCCGATTTTCAAATGGACTCCAAGTCCGAAATTTCCAACATAATTGGGCCTCAAGCCCGAGTTTATATTTCCAATTTCAAAACCATTTCATCATATTATATCCAAGTCATAAATATGGAAAATCCATGTAAAACCGGAAAACCTCGATTTACGTGCAAGCACGTAAATCGCCTCGAAATACGTGAAACCGTACAATTTACCAACAACCAAATCAACATCACACAATCACAACCATAATCCATATAAAACATTTAAGCATGCATAGAATTTATAAAACCAAAGTCCACTCACAGACCGTTTTAACGGTATGCCTCGATACGCGTGCCACCGGCCCTCCCGGGCCACACCACTATCACCGGGACTCCCAATCCTGTCCAAATCACATTAGAGGGTTACTAACCTCATCATTAACATCCTATCAAAGTCCCGTAATTTTCCCAAATTTTTACTTATTTTTAAACTTAATTTAAAACCTTCGGACATCCCGAACAATATCGAGACGGTGTCCGATCGACACGAAACCAATCCCAAAATGTCCGTTACATTAAATAGGACAGAAGTCATGTTGACCTCACCTCGAGATTCGTGCCCACGCGCCGTCACGCGCCGCCGTGAGTGGCTGCGCGTGAAACCCACGCGCCTGCTACAGTGCATCGTCCTAACCCGTATGTCTGGTAAACGGGTCCAAACTGCCCGCGACACGACCCGGTTCGTATTCTGTCAATTCGATCCTAATTCCTTCAATTGATCATTCCATTAGTTTCGTTTTAAGTTAAATTAAGGTTCTGTAACGTTGATTATACAAAACATTACCTACAATTCCACGATTCAACGATGATCCACGAAGAACACCCGGTTACTGTGCAATCATGGAACTCCTTCAATTCCAATTGATTTCCTTAAATTGATTCAACCAGAAGCTTCCATGGACTCCGTTAAGCATTTCCCCCAACTCAATTGCTTCAATCCTGCGCTCAATCGTCACGACTCAAGCTCGAACACCGTCACTGTTCAACCATGGAGTTCTGTCAACCACAGCCATTTTCTTTCAATTGATGAACCCAGAAGCATCGTGGGATCATGAGAAGTAGTTTCCCCACCTCAATTTCGTCCATCGAAGCCTCCAACTTCACGACTCAAGGTCAAATTTCCTCCTCTGTCACCAAGCTCGTTCATAGTCAAAACGGCACCAATTCCCTTCGTTCTTTCGACGTTTCTGATCGTGGCATTCCCAGAAAGCTGAATGTAACCTCCAATTCGATCCTCACGGCCTTAGGATTTGATTTCGAATTTTCCCTCCCATATTCTAATTTTCAAATTTTCTGTCTCACCACCCACACTCAGTCCCAGTGTTTCCCGAAATGAATCCAGTCTCCCTAGCCTCTCAATTCCCTCAATTCTGCCGTGAGAAGGCAGCCCAATCCTCCAGCCCTCACACTCTCTCTGTTTTGAAACCGTCCACGGGTAAGAAAAACAAAGAAGAAGAAAATGGGGGAAAAAGATGAAGAAGGAATGATGGTGTAGGAATGATTGTGTTTGGAGGGAAACAAGGATCAGAATTCAGGGGATGGGTGACACTTGTCACTCATCCGGATGTGCACAGTCATCGGTTACTATTCAATATTATATTATTATTTTAATCTGAGCCTCGGTTCGTTAGTTCGTTTCCTTGACCATAACTTCGTCGTCGTAACTCCGATTTCGGCATGCCGCCTGTCGTTGGATTCGTATCGACGATACCTACGTAACGGTCCTTGGCCCTCGCCCATCGGACCTCCCGGTCAAAAAGTCAACATTTGGCCCCAAACATACCAAATTACCAAAATACCCCTCAACTTCCGAACACCATAACTTTCTCTACGAATGTCGGAATCGCACGTGCCACCTGTCTATGAACTCGTGACGTCCCGAACTACGTCACGGTCATCGGTCAAAGTTCGTTTGACCGCCCGATCAAAAAGTCATCATTTTGCCCACGACCAGGGGCAAAACGGTCATTTTGCACATTTGTCCGATTTCGCCCTACTAACCACCGTTCAACCTCACTAATCAAGATTAGTGACTAATCTAATCCCGGAATTCGGGACGGGTCGTTACACCAAGCGTCTTTACTTCTTAGCTTTTTGCTTGAGAGTTGGGAAACGCTAGTTGTTACAGTTAGTAATTCGGCGCCAGATGGGAAATTAACTATGGACTTGGTTAAAGACAGTTTGTTAAATGAAGATGCTAGAAGAAAGGAAATTGGTGAATCTTCTTCTAGAGTGCTCATGATAGAAAAAGAAGAAAAACGAGGAAGAAGCCAAAGTAAGAATCCTCGTGGAAACTTTAAAAGAGATGGTTCTAAAGGGAGATCCAAGTCTAGGCCAAGAAGAAACATCACATGCTTTTATTGCAACAAACCAGGGCATATGAAAAGAGAATGCAGAATATGGAAAAGAGAACAGGGTGAAGCCAATAAGAAAGAAAAGGAGACAAATGTAGTCACTACCGATGGTGATACTATTATTGTCTACGATGACGGTTGTGTTAACCTTGTTTGCCACGATAGTGATTGGGTAATTGACTCGGGTGCCTCATACCATGTGACCTCCCATGGTGAGTTCTTTACAGCTTATACTGGTGGTGACTTTGGGAATGCAAGAATGGGTAATAGCGGAGCATCCAAGATTGTGGGTATTGGTGATATCTTCTTAGAAACCAACACTGGCAGCAAGTTAGTTCTCTAGGATGTCAGGCATATTCCAGATATTCGTCTAAATTTGATTTCTACCGGCAAGCTTAATGATGAGGGCTATTGTAATCAATTTGGTGAAGGTAAATGGAAGCTCACCAAGGGCTCTCTAGTGATTGCCAAGGGAAAGAAATTGGACTCTCTTTATGTTATGCAAGCTATACTTCGTAAAACAGAGGTCAATGTTATTCAAAAGGATGTAAATGTTGATATTTGGCACAAGAGGCTTGGCCACATCAGCGAGAAGGGACTCCAAACTCTTGCTAGGAAGAAATTTGTGCCTCAGTTACAAGGTATGAATCCTCTTAAGACTTGTGATCATTGCCTAGTGGGAAAGACGCATAGAGTTGCATTTCATACACATCCTCCAACTAGAAGGTCAAATGTTCTTGATTTGATTCACACTGATGTCTGTACCATGCAAACTAGAACTGTAAGACCCGTGTCCTGGAGGGAACGGTGAACAATCCCACATTCCTGCGAGGGGGAATGGTCTGGGAGAGGATGGTGGTGTGCCTTAAAGGTGTAGGCACACACCTATCTAGCATGAGGCCTTTTGGGAGCTCAGTGGCTTTGGGGGGGATTGGAACCCCAAAGTTAAGCGAGTTGAGGCTGGTGCAATTCCAGATGGGTGACCCCCTGGGAAGTTGCACCGTGAGCTCCCGAAAACAAAACCGTGAGGGCAAGGGCAAGGAGGCCCAAAACGGACAATATCGTGCTAGATGAATCGGGACCTGACAGAAGAGGGTCGGGTCCTGAAAATTTGGTATCAGAGCCAGACCCCGACCGGGAAGTGTGTCAGCGAGGATGCTGGGCCCTAAAGGGGGTGGATTGTAAGACCCGTGTCCTGGAGGGAACGGTGAACAATCCCACATTCCTGCGAGGGGGAATGGTCTGGGAGAGGATGGTGGTGTGCCTTAAAGGTGTAGGCACACACCTATCTAGCATGAGGCCTTTTGGGAGCTCAGTGGCTTTGGGGGGGATTGGAACCCCAAAGTTAAGCGAGTTGAGGCTGGTGCAATTCCAGATGGGTGACCCCCTGGGAAGTTGCACCGTGAGCTCCCGAAAACGAAACCGTGAGGGCAAGGGCAAGGAGGCCCAAAGCGGACAATATCGTGCTAGATGAATCGGGACCTGACAGAAGAGGGTCGGGTCCTGACAAGAACTCTTGGTGGTGCTTTATATTTTGTAACCTTTATTCATGACCATTCAAGAAAGGTTTGGGCTTTTGCTTTGAAATTTAAAGACCAGGTACTCGAAAATTTCAAGTATTTTCATGCTCAGGTTGAAAGAGAAACTGGAAGACAGTTGAAGTGTGTTCGAGCAGATAATGGTGGTGAGTACAGAGGTCTTTTTGAAATTTACTGCAAGAGTCAGGGTATCAGACTTGAGAAGACTGTTCCAAAAACCCCTCAGCAGAACGGTGTAGCAGAAATAATGAATAGAACTATTGAAGAAAGAGTGAGATGTATGCTCTCTCATGCTAAGCTACCTAAGTCCTTTTGGGGAGAAGCTATGAGAACTGCAGTTGACTTGATCAATCTTTCTCCTTCAGTTCCTTTGGAGGGTGATGTACCTGAAAGAGTCTGGAAAGGAAAAGATGTCTCTTATGATCACTTGAGAGTTTTTGGCTGCAGGGCATTTGTTCATATTTCAAAAGATGAGAGATCCAAGCTTGATGGCAAGGCAAAGCCATGTATCTTTGTGGGTTATGATCATGAAGAATTTGGGTACAGGTTATGGGATCCAGTGAACAAGAAGATCATCAGAAGTAGAGATGTTGTCTTTCTTGAAGACCAGGTTGGGGAAGATGTTGAAAAGGCTGAGAAGCATAATCCTTCCACTAGTAATTCTATTGATCTAACTCCAGTTCCTCCACCTCCAATGCATCCTGATTATGGGGAAGATGTTCAGGAAGACCATGGTGACAATGGAAATGAAAACAATCAAGCTGATGAAGAAGTTGAGCCAGCTGAATAGGTTGAGGAAGAACAACAAGCACCAGTTGTTGAGTCTCAGTTGAGAAGATCTACAAGAGAGCATCAACCTTTTACCAGATATTCTCCACATGAATGTGATGCTTACTGATGGGGGAGAGCCAGAGACCTACCAAGAAGCTACCTCACATGAGAAGAAGACAGAGTGGTTGAAAGCCATGCAAGAAGAATTGAAATCCTTACATGAGAACCATACTTATGACTTGGTAAAGTTACCTCAAGGCAAGAAAGCTCTCAAGAATAGATGGGTTTACAGGCTAAAGATTGAAAGTAACTTACAGCTAAGGTACAAGGCACGGTTAATTGTGAAAGGGTTCGGTCAAAAGAAAGGAATTGACTTTGAAGAAATTTTCTCTCCAGTTGTGAAGATGTCCTCTATTCGAGTTGTTCTTGGTCTAGCTGCTCGTTTGAACTTGAAGATCGAACAACTTGATGTGAAAACTGCATTCCTTCATGGTGAGTTAGAAGAAGAAATTTTCATGGAGCAGCCTGAAGGTTTTAAAGTCAAGGGAAAAGAGCATCTTGTATGTAAACTGAACAAGAGCTTATATGGGCTAAAGCAAGCACCAAGACAGTGATATAAGAAGTTTGATTCTTTTATGGCAAGCCATGGGTACAAGAAGACAATGTCAGATCATTGTGTGTTTACAAAGCATTACTCTAGTGATGACTTTATTATTCTCCTGCTTTATGTTGATGACATGCTGATTGTTGGCCATGATGCAAGTAAAGTTGAAAAATTGAAGAAAGAGCTTAGTAAGTCTTTTGCCATGAAGGATTTGGGATCAACAAAGCAGATTCTTGGTATGAAGATCTCCCGTGATAGGAAGAATGGAAAGCTTTGGTTATCTCAAGAAAACTACATCGAAAAGGTTCTTGAAAGATTCAATATGAATAAAGCCAAAGCAGTGTCAACTCCACTTGCATGTCACTTCAAGCTCACAACCCAACTATGTCCTACAAGTGAGAAAGAAAAAGAAGAAATGAGCAAGGTACCTTATTCATCAGCAGTTGGCAGTTTGATGTATGCTATGGTCTGTACGAGGCCAGATATTGCTCATGCAGTTGGGGTCGTCAGTCGATTCCTCTCTAATCCTGGTAAGGAGCATTGAGAAGCAGTGAAATGGATACTTAGGTATCTCAGAGGTACTTCCAGGATATGCTTGTGTTTTGGCAATGGTGAACCTGTATTGGATGGTTATACAGATGCAGACATGGCTGGAAATGTTGATACCAGGAAGTCCACTTCAGGATTTTTGATGACTTTTGCAGGGGGAGCTGTTTCTTGGCAATCTAAGTTACAGAAGTGTGTTGCTCTATCTGTAACAACCCGTCCCGAGAGCCGTGATTAGTGGAGTGATTAAGTTGGGATTTAGCGATCTTCATCGGTGGATAGGTGGACCCGATAAGTCTGTAAGCCTAAATGACGATTTTGCCCCTAGTTCGGGCAAAAAGTTGACTTTTCGTCCGGATAGTCAATTGGGTATTGACCGGTGACCAGGACGTAGTTTAGGACGTCACGAATCCATAGGCAGGTGGCACGCCCGATTCCGACATCCGAGGAGGAAGTTGTGATGTTCGGAAGGTGAAGGGTATTATCGTAATTTTGGTAGAATAGAGGGAGAAGTTGACTTTTCTTACGAATGGGTTTTGGTATGTTGATTGAGGATGGCTAGGTAGATCTCGTCGTCCTGAGTTCGATGACAGGCGGCACGTATTCATCGGACTTACGGTGTGCGAGATACGGGTCTAGAACGGTAGTGGCAAAATCGTAAAATTTGGATAAAAGGAGGGGCAGTTTGGTCTTTTTGCACATTGGGATTTGTGCAACAGAGAAGGAAAATGAAGGGCTGAGATTGGGCCATGTGGGAGTGCATGGATTGGATGGTGACACGTGTTGAGGGACTAGAGGGTTCTGGTTGAATCCTGTACATACACGACCCAAATAATTGGGGTGCAACCGTGCCCGTGTTCTTGTTTGTGGGCAGAGGGAAACAGAAACAGAGGGAGATTGTGGGAGGAAATTGAGAGAATTAAAAGGTTGATCGAGGGTGCTGATGAGTTGTGAGTGTGTGTGGGTGTCCAGAGAGTGAAAGGGAGACGGTAAGAAGTTTGGGGAGGTGAGGAAGTCGTGTGGTTGTGCGGTTGGGAGCCACGGGAAATTCAGAGGAAACAGGGAGGAGGCGTGAGCTTATGGTGGCGCGGTAGCCGTGTACGGTGCAGGGGAACTCGAGAGGAGGCTGAGGCGGCTCTGTGGACTCTAGGGAACGTGGCGGCGAGCACGGCGGTGGACGATTTCAGGTAATCCCTCAGCTCTGCGTTTAGGCTCTGTTTTCTCGTAAATGTTCAAATCGGAAATCGAGATGGCTGAGGTTGAGTCGAGAGTGTTGGGGACTTGGGTTGAGCTTAGAAACATCTCAGGAACCGTCTATGGTGGTTGCCGTGACGGGGGAGTGCACGGTGGAGGCGAGACGACGGAGGTGTTCTGTGTCTTCTGTTTTGCCGTGAGTCTCAAACGGCGAGTCGTAAAGTTTGGGCGAGAGTCGACGGTTCTGGTTAGCTGGGTTAGTCTTAGAGAGGTCCAGGGAAGAGTTTGGTGTAGCCACCGTGAAGGGAGGTGAGCTGGGTGGCCGGGAAGGAAAACAGGGGCTATTGGGCCGTCTGGTTTCGAGTTCAGTCGACGGTGTAGAGGCCGTGTCGAGGTGAACGGAGTACGGGAATAGGTAGGGCAGGTCTGGACGATGAGACTGGTGAAGGAAGGGAGGAGAATGGTGGCCGGACGGCAGAGAATGCTTCTCGCCGGTTCAGTTCACGGCGGCCGGTTCAGCACAGTCATCTCGAGGTTGGGGATGCACTGTAACTGGCGCGTGAGGGCCACGCGCAGCCACTTTGGGCGGCGCGTGAGGGCGCGTGTGGCGGTTCTGGGAGAAGTGGTCAACATGGTTTTTGGTCTAGGAGTGGTGTTGAGTCCATTGGAAGTGGTTTCGGGTTGTGCAGACGTCGTTTGAGTTTAGTTACGCGAGGGTGAAGCTTTAGGGTCCCGGGTTATTACGCTTTCGATTCGGGGAGTTTTGAGGGAATTTAGGTGAACTTTCGTAGACGCGTTAGTGACGTAATTTGGTGGTTGTTGACAGGATCGGGACTTCCCGAGGAAGCTGAGGAACGTGCTGGACGTTCGGGACGCGATTGAGGGCTCGGTACTGTGAGTGGACCCCTTCTCTAAACTCGAGCATGCATAACTGTTTTCTATACTTATTTTATGGTTTTACTCATCATTCTATGTTTATCAAATATGTTTTGGTTGGTTTTACATTATTACACGTTTTTCGAGGAAGATCAGTTTTTAGCACGTTTTACGAGAAATGTTTGGTTTCTGAATATTGATGCTAAGGTTTTGGGATTTTAAATGATAAAGGGATTTCAAATGATTATAAAGGGATTTTGTGTCAGGACCCACCCCGGTTTCACCCCGAAACCCGAGGTAAATCTCGCTCCCGTCTGACTCCCCGACACAACACCTAAGGAACACTCACTCGAACCCAGTCAAACGCAGGAGTAATTATAAAATATCCCAAAATCCTTATCGTTTGCAGAGCATAGCACTACATTACAAGAAAAATAAAAACCGAGAAAGTACACGCACACAAAAGCCTTTAAACTCTTCTAGGATCCCTCACGTCGCTTCTATGCCTCAGACTCTGCCTCAACGTCAAGACCCCGCGCTAGCTCCACAACCTGTAGGGCAATTAAAACAGAAAATGTGAGTGGACCAGAAGGTACAAAAGTTCAAAAACCATTTTATAAGAAGACCAAGTTTAACCCTCCGTTTTGAAACCACATGCATAACCAACAGTTATAAATACATTTATAAAATAATCATTATAAACATCATAAGAAACAGAAACACTATAAAATATCTTAAGAAACCACAGCATGAGTATCAGAAACCGTATCCAAAAACCATAAACATCAAATCATCATTTCCCGATCAAACCTGCTGGACCTATCCGAGTCTTTAAACTCCCGAGTCTTTAAACTCAATCCAGGCCTTAATAATATCCGAGTCTTTAAACTCCCGAGTCTTTAAACTCAAGGCCTACGGGGGAAAATCAATATATCCGAGTCTTTAAACTCCCGAGTCTTTAAACTCAATCCGGGTCTTTAAACCCAATCCGGCCGGTCCCCCGTCACATATATCCGGGTCTTTAAACCCAATATCCAGATCCAGCAAATCCAATCCCAAAACCATTTGAAACCCATTTACCAAATCCTCATCCAAACCCGAATCCGAAATCACTGGTCTGATGCCCTTCCGGCGTTCAGGACCGTCATTCCGAACCCAAATCCGGAAAAATATCCAATTTCATACCAAAACCACATGTAATCACAATTCATATTTCATAACCCATTTATCATTATCAGAAAACCTTTATAGGTGAAAATCCCCAAATGTGGCATCAAAATCCGAAAACCAGCATTTTCTTGAAAACCGTGCCAAAACCGTCTTTTTCTCGAAAAACGTGCAAACACATAAAATCATCATTTCATATTCAATAAACATAGATTCATAAGTAAAACCATAAAATACGTATATAAAAACAGTTATGCATGCTCGAGTTTAAGGAAAAGGGTCCACTCACAGTACTGAGCCCTACTCGCGTCCCGAACGTCCAGCCCGTTCCTCGGCTTCCTCGGGAAATCCCGATCCTGTCAAACACCGTCAAATTACATCACTAATACATCTACCAACACTCTCCTAAATTTCCTCAAACATCCCCGAACCGAAGACCTAGAACCCCGGGACCCTAAACCTTCACCCTCGCGGAACTACAGTCAAACGACGTCCGATTAACCCGAAACCAACTCCATTAAACTCAACATAACTCCTAGACCAAAAGTCAAGTTGACTGTTCCTCCCAGAACCGCCGCACGCGCCTCCACGCGCCGCCCAAAGTGGCTGCGCGTGGCCCCACGCGCCAGCTACAGTACCGTCTTCAACCCGTGCTGAACCGGCCGTCGCAGGCTGAACCTGCGAGACCTGATCTCCGCCGTCCGGCCATCAATTCGATCCCTTCTTTCACCAGCAGCTGCGTCCAGACCTGCCCTAACTCTTCCCATACTCCGTTCACCTCGACACGGCCTCTACGCCGTCGACTGAAGCTCGAATTCAAACGGCCTACATCCCCTGTTTCACGACTCCTCAACTCCGGTCACCTCCCGTCACAGTGGTGACACCAAACTCTCCCCTGGACTTCTCTAAACCTAACCCAGCTATCCAGAACCGTCGACTCACTCCCCAGCTGCACAACTTGCCGTTCGAACCTCACGGCTAAAACAGAGCACACAAGTGCACTCCGTCGTGCCGGCCGCCACCGTGCACCACCCATCACGGCAGCACACTCAAACGATCCCTAGGACCATCAGGAGTCTCACCCTAACCTCCAACTACCTCGACTCTCGCCCTAGACTCACGACTTTCAAAATGAAATTCCACGGGAAAACAGAGCAGGAAGACTTACCCTTCGATTGCAGCTCCGCCGTGCGCACCGCCGCCTACCAC
Source organism: Prinsepia uniflora (assembly GCA_032719365.1). Classification (NCBI taxonomy): domain Eukaryota; kingdom Viridiplantae; phylum Streptophyta; class Magnoliopsida; order Rosales; family Rosaceae; genus Prinsepia; species Prinsepia uniflora. The sequence goes on from CM064861.1 coordinate 13,500,439, forward strand.
GGTGGTCGTTGGACTCCCTGCAACCTCCTCAGCCTCTCCTTGTCTTGATTTGAACCGCCTCACGGCGTAGCCACCACCAAACGTTCACGGCCTCCCTGTTTCCCCCAATTATTCTCCTCACCTCCGCCGTGCCGCCGTGCACAATTGCACCGCCAAAACACGACCAGCAGCTCCTCCTTGCTTCACTGTCACTCTCCCAACTCACCAGTAACTCACCCTTGCACCCAGATCGGTCGATTTCCCCTCAAGCTCTCACTCTGTTTCCCTGTGTATGTCGAAGCACCAGGATGCATAGCACGGGTGCACCCCAATTAATTGGGCCGTGAATGCACAGGATTCCACCAGAATCCTCTACACACATGTCATGTGTCACCATCCACTCCACACACTCCCACATGGCCTAATCCCAGCCGTCCATTCCTTTCCTCTGTGCACAAATCCCAATGTGCCACAATGACCAAAATACCCTCCTGTTTTACTCATTTTACGGTTTTACCGAAACTTCCTAGACCCGTAACTCTCGCCTCGTAAGTCCGATGAATACGTGCCGCCTGTCATCGAACTCAGGACGACAAGAACTATCTAACCATCCTAGGTCAACCTACCAAAACTTGATTATTCGAAAAAGTCAACTATTCCCCCTATTTTACCAAAATTACGATAATGCCCTCGACCTTCCGAACATCACAACTTCCTCCTCGGATGTCGGAATCGGGCGTGCCACCTGCCTAAGGATTCGTGACAACCTAAACTACGTCCTGGTCACTGGTAAATCCCCAATGGACCACCCGACCTAAAGGTCAACAATTTTGCCCAAAGCAGGGGGCAAAATCGTCATTCTAGGTTCCCGGACCCCTCGGGACCACCTAACCCCTGATTAACCTTACTAATCACACCTTAATCACTCTACTCATCCAAATTCTCGGGACGGGTTGTTACATTTTGGAACGTGATTTCGATGATCAAGGTTTTCAGTTCTAGAAACGAGATTTGGTTTTCAAGTTGAAAAGTGGATTCCGGATTTGGGTTCGGAATGACGGTTCTGGACGCCAGAAGGGCTTCGGACCGGTGATTTCGGATTCGGGTTTGGATATGGAAATGGAAAATGGTTTTCAAATGGTTTGGATTGGATTTTCTGGATCTGGTTATTGGGTTTAAAGACCCGGATATTGATTTGACGGGGGACGGGTCCGGATTAGGTTTAAAGACCCGGATTAAGTTTAAAGACTCGGGAGTTTAAAGACTCGGATATATTGATATTTCCCCCGTAGGCCTATTGAGTTTAAAGACTCGGGAGTTTAAAGACTCGGATATTATTGAGGTCTGGATTGAGTTTAAAGACTCGGGAGTTTAAAAACTCGGATAGGTCCAGCAGGTTTGATCGGAAAATGAGATTTTGATGATCATAGTTATGACATGGTTTTATGATTCCTATGTTGTGGTTGTGGTTTTTCTAACTGTTTTATAGTGTTTCTGTTTCTTATGATGTTTTCTGAATATTGAATCCTAACTGTTTTGATAATTGGGTTATGCATGTGGTTTCAAAACGGAGGGTTAAACTCGGTTTTCTGATAAATGTTTTTAGAACTTTCTTTTATTATGGTCCACTCACACCTTCTGTTTTTACTGCCCTCCAGGTTGTGGAGTTAGCGCGGGGTCTTGACGTCGAGGCAGTGTCCGAGGCATAGAAGTCACGGAGTGGTTTAAAGTCTTTCCGCGTGCGTGTAATTATTATCGGTTTTTATTTCCTTGTATTCCGTACTATGCTCTGTAAACTTTAACTTCGGGATATTTTGTCTAGTTACTCCTGCGTCTGACTGAGTTTTGGGTGATTTTGAGTGAGCTTTACTTGGGTGTTGTGTCGGGGAGTCAGACGGGAGCAGGATTTACCTCGGGTTTCGGGGTGAAACCGGGGTGGGTCCTGACACTATCCACCACAGAAGCTGAATACCTTGCAGTGACTGAAGCATGCAAAGAAGCTTTATGGATGAAGAGGTTTCTACAAGAACTAGGCCTACAATAAGAAAAATATATTGTCTACCGTGATAGCCAGAGTGCTATTCATCTCTCCAAGAATTCAACGTTTCATTCAAGATCCAAGCATATTGATGTACGTTATCATTGGATTCGTGATATGCTTGAGAGTAAGGAGTTACACCTGGAGAAAGTGCACACTAGTGAGAATGGTTCAGATATGTTTACAAAAACTTTGCCTAAGAACCAGTTGGAAGCGTGCAAAGGAAGAGCGGGCTTAGTTGAGCCTCCCACATGAGATGGAGGGGGAGATTTGTTGGGTGGGTCCACCCCATGTGGGTTGCCCAACCCTTTAGTCAAAAGCAAAAAAATAATAATTGCCTTCTTCTTTAATTAATAAGAAGTTTGTTCAGAAAAAAAAAGAGAGAAGAGGGGGAACGACAGAGAGAAAAAAAAAGAGAGAAGAGGGGGAACGACAGAGAGAAAAAAAAAGAGAGAAGAGAGGGAATAAAAAGTTAGAAAGAGAGAGCTTATTCAAGAAGATCTAGAGGTCAATTCTTCTCTGATTTGGCTCAAATTTCATGTGGCGAATCCTTGCTTAAAGCTCTACAACTCTACCGGAGTCGATTCTCAGATTAGCCTCTCCATCATCTATTTTTGGGATATCCAAATTGGTGAATTCTAAACTTTCTCTTTGTTGATTTTGGAATCCATCTTTGTTTTAGATGATGAATATTGTGTTGTTGAGCCAAGATAATTGTTCTTGATGATTTACTGTAATTTTGTGAGACTCTAGTTTTGATCTAGAGAGAAACTGTTGTAGCCCATTATTGTTGATAGTGGAGATTTGAGTGTAGGTGGTTTACTGTCACCTCGTGGTTTTTTCCCTTCACATTGAGGGGTTTCCACGTTAAAAATCTCGGTGTTCTTGTGGTTGTGTTTATTTTTCAGTTTGGGTTATTTTGCACTTGGATTTATTATTCTGGGTATGTTTGTGGTGTTGGAATTGGTTAGATTTATTTAGCCTATTTTTATCACTCAAAGAGGGAAAAGATTATTCCGCAATTGCTGTCCCAACAAAAACAAGCATATAACAACAAACAAAACTCAAAACTCAGCCTTTATATATTCTGACATCAATTTGTACTCAGAACATGACATTGTCATAAGTTTGTGGGAGTCTCAACATTGGCCTGCATCCTCTTCCGTTTCTCCAGCATAAAGTCATCCAAAAGCATCCTCAAAGTCAACAACGCATGGCAACTGAAGTCTTCAAGGTTGTCAATCTCCGTTTGCCCTTCAAGAACATGGGCTTCTAGGAAACACTGGATACTCCGAGGCAGTTCCTCCGACAGAGCACACAACTCATTCAACATCTTATCCTTCTCTGTAAAAATTTGTTTAAGAGCCTCCAGCTTGAAAACATCGACATCATCACTAAGTGTCGATTTCTTCATCGATGTAGAAGGTGCAATTGGAGGCCGAGTCTTCTTCTCTATGGCTCTGAATTTCCTTTCGAAGAATTTGCTTAGTGTCTCGGCCATCATGTGGACAATATTTCCAGCTGGATTGTAAGTCAAGGCGTTTGCGAATGTTAACTGAACATCAGAAGCAAAATCTAATGGGGTTGAGTATAGGCCTGCATTTATGTTGTTCTTTACTGTGCCTAAATCCATGGGATGAGTGATGACATCGAAATAATCTGGTATGTTCAGCCTCACTACATCAACTGGATCCTTGAAAACCCAACTGTACTCATGGGACATCAATGTGCTTAGCAACTGCTTGCATTGGTTCATCAACTCACAATTTGAAGTGGATGCTAAAGAACCGGACATGATCAAATTTTATCTTTTTTTAATAAATATATCGAGATATCCCTATATTTGGAGGGCGAGACACAAAATACTGCCAGCGAGTTGAAAACACCTCACATGGTATGATTTTAATTTTTGAAAACATCTCTTATTATTGATATGATAGTAATATAAGATCAGTGTTTTTATATAGGTATCACAATTTAAACTGGAGTAAAAATAGGAAATCTGGAGGTTGGAAAATTAGATACTAAAGATAAATCCTAATCAAACTAGGGAAAAAAAAAACTAGAAAATTTATATTCGAAAGGAATTTAAAAACTAGTTAATCTAAGAAAATTCTCAATTTCTAATGAAACTAGGAAAAAGCTAACCGAAAAATTGAACTTCAACATTGCAATTTTACAGCTCCTGAATTATCCTAATCAGTAACTGATATGCAGTAAATGGACAAATACAGTGACTATCTTGATCCTGTCTTCATCTTTCACTTTTGTCTGTTAAAGAAAAGACCAATTTCAAGCATTGTAGGCGTAAAATAGCAGAGGTTGACCAAAACTAACGAACTAACCACTAGACGAACGAAAGTCAACGTTTGCCGACTTGATGTTATCGTTAACGAATCGGAGGTCAGCAACCGACATCTTAACCGAAATTAGAAGTTAATTGCAATGTGATTAATTTTGATTCCCTCTGCTCGTTTAAATCTTTCACTGTCTACGCTTGCCGAAAGGTCCTCGAAGTCCAAACCAAGGTCGTTTAAAATGGTGAGTATTTGTGACAGTTACCTGAAACGAACAACAATAAACCGGTCCCAATCCCCATCTTTTGTGGGCCCCGCTAGAGAATTAAACCAGCATGACCCATGTACCGTTACGACAACCTCGCGCCTTTGACGTCGTCTTTTTCTTCTTCTTCTTCTTCTTCAACCCTTCGCTTCCTCCAATTCAATCCCATCCATTTCGTTTCTCTCTCTTTCTTAATCCAATTGCGACAACCTATGACTCAACAACCTGCGGTGCCGACGGTACCATGTGCCACGATCGGCATGGTCGCCGCGTGGTACGGCTCCAACATCGGCGTCCTGCTCCTGAACAAGTACCTCCTTACAAACTACGGGTTCAAGTACCCAATTTTCCTCACGCTCTGTCACATGACGGCGTGTTCGCTGTTCAGCTATGTGGCGGTTGCCCTGATGAGGGTGGTCCCACTGCAAACGGTGAAGTCCAAGGTGCAGCTGGCCAAGATCTCCGGGCTCAGTGTCGTTTTCTGCTTCTCCGTCGTTTGCGGGAACGTGTCGTTGAGGTACCTCCCCGTGTCGTTTAATCAGGCCATCGGCGCCACCACCCCCTTCTTCACCGCCGTATTTGCTTTTTTGATCATCAAGAAGAGGGAGGCTTGCCTCACTTACTCCACCCTCATCCCCGTCGTTCTAGGTGTCATCATTGCCAGTGGGGTAATCAAAGTTTTCCCCTTTAATTTCTCCAATCAAGGAAATATAGTCTGGTACACAGTTTATTCTAAATATAATTCATCAGGTCATTATTCGTAAGCATTTATAATTAAAAACATAACATGTCATACTACATTATTTTTTATCAAAATTTGTTTGAAGATTGAAAGCTTGAATCCCCTGAATTTGTTTGGTTGCAGGGAGAACCAAGCTTCCATCTTTTTGGGTTTATTATGTGTGTCACAGCCACAGCTGCAAGGGCATTCAAATCGGTGCTTCAAGAACTTTTGCTTTCCTCAGACGAGTAACATATTTTTATATTTATTTTACAATCTTTATTTTATTGTAACGTTATGTGACGCTAACACAATTATTAATATATATGAAACCCATAAAGATCAACTATTGTGCTAGCACCACTGCTTCGTGAACGCGTGAAGCTAACACAGCCCACACAAAGTAAATATAGAACTAAATTTCTAACAGCTTCCATTTTTTTTTTCAGGGAAAGATTGAATTCAATGAACTTACTGTTGTACATGGCACCCATAGCTGTAATATTCTTACTTCCGGCGACCCTTTTAATGGAGCAGAATGTGGTCCAGCTCACGATCGATCTCGCACGAAAGGATATCAAACTTGTTTGGTACTTGTTCTTCAATTCATCTCTGGCATATTTTGTCAACTTGACAAATTTCTTGGTCACAAAACACACGAGCGCATTAACACTTCAGGTGTTGGGGAATGCGAAAGGGGCGGTGGCTGTGGTGGTCTCCATTTTGATCTTCAAAAATCCGGTGTCGTTCATGGGGATGGTGGGCTATGGACTCACCGTCGTCGGAGTTATTTTGTACAGTGAGGCCAAAAAGAGGTATAGTTGAGGTGAACTGAGTGTTTATGGGATGATCTTCAAGCTTGTTAAAGCAAGAAGTGAAGAACAAGTTTAGAATGTCCTTTATTATTTGGGAACTGTGGAATGGAGGGTTCCTCACCAAAATTAGGTCCATATAGAAATTGACTAGTAGAAAAGTAGGGAAATTGTATACAGAACCAATGGTATTTTTTCTTCCACTCATTTTTGGGAAAGAGTTTGCTTACCGCAAGACAAAAGTATATGTATCAATATGTTTCTTTTTCCTTTTCCTTTTCCTAATTACACCTTCAGGACCTTGCCGTCCATAGTAACAACAAGAACACACTTAAAAAAAATTGGAGAAAATAAAAGCACATGCATCAACATGTATTTTTTTTTTTTTCCTATTTACACCTAGGAACTCACCATATCACAAGTCCAACACATCTAAAAGAATTTAGGGAAATATCGTGATATTACTCTTCCCTTGTAAGTAAGAGGTCTTATGTTTGATTATAATGATAATTATATATTTGGTTCAACTCAATATTTAATGACCGACTCATGATATGACATAATTCAAATTTTTCTTCTTGAGAAATATCATTAAAATAAGGTTACTGAACTTTACTACAAGTCTATAATTATAGCAAAAGTCCTTATACTTTAATATTAGTATCTCTCTCACCTAAGCTTTACTCTAATATTTCCATTAGTCCATCTATTTATCTTTAAAAAATTTTAAAAAAAGTCACGTGAAACATACATAAATTGACAAGTTGCCTCCTTTTTAACGGAATTCATTTAACAAATGGACGGAGAGATTAGCGGAAACGTTATAATAAAATTTAGGCATATGGACAATGATATTGAAATATAGAGACAATTGCTACAATTATGATAAAATTTAATGACAATTTCAAGAATTAGCCTTAAAATACAGTAGACATAATATTCTGGCCGGAGTAATCGAAAATTAGAATCCAAAGGTATATCTACGTAGAAATTGTTGGTTTTAGCTTAAAAATTTCCTTATCGTGGAGGTCAGGCACGGGCCAATACGAAGGGCTAAGGTGGGCTTTAGCCCACCCGAAATTACTAACTCCAAAGAAAAAATAGTATATTTTTAATATTTATAGTCCATCCAATTAATTTGTTATGCACTTAAATAAGATAAAAATAATATTTTTAAAGATTGTATAATATATTCTTCAAATAAAAAAGTATTTTTTAATAATATTGACAACGACTTGATAATAAACTCATGTAATATGTAAAAAATTAATAGGCTAAAAGTTTAGTACTCTTATATTACATGGTATTGTATAAAATTGTTATTTTATTTTTTAGTTTTTTCTATATAAGTATTAATTTTTAGAATAAAATTAATCGGTATATATTTTATTTTTTATCAATAAAATTCATTTGTACTATCGAATTTTGATAGAATATAATACTAATAAAATTAGCCCATTTTATATTCAAATTCTAAGTTCGTGGCTGGTGAAGGTAAACTTTCTTAACATCCACAACCGAATGTGAATAATAACCAATCATTAGGCCTATTTGAAGCTAAAATAGGCCTAATTGTATATCCGCAGACTGAGGTCGTTGGACCCAAACAAATGGATTCTAGCTATCCCCTCCCCCAGCCCAAGTTATTTAGCAGACGTTAGTTGTTTGTCATGGGCTTACCCCCCTATATTGGGCATTTTCATCTGATTCATGCAAACAAGTTTCGAATTTTATGGTTTTTATGGTTATTTCATTTTTGTAATTTGATTTTATGCCTGAATTATTTATTTTTTGTACTTTTTTTTAAAAAATTAATATTAATTGAACACATTAAATTGATCATATTTAATAATAAATTTAATGTGACATTTTATTTATTTCAAAATATAAATATCAAGTAATTTAATTTAATAAAATAATATTATTTATTAATTACTATATTAAATATATTATTAAATATAATTAATTTAATATATCTAAATAATATCATTATGAAAAAAAACTGATGAGCCTGATTCCAAGCTTGATGATTGTGTATGGCAGGGCAGCAGCAGAAGCATCGAATATGATATTCATATAAAGTGCTTTTTCCATGTGTCCTATTTGTGCCTTGTCGAATTTGCTAAAGTGAAGCGTCCATTATGTGGCACTGCCTCGAAACATCGAAACAAATATGAAAGGATTTCATCATGCATGGGTTATGCACGCAGCTAGTAGCCTAGCAGAACACCTAACAAATGATACATTCGTCGTAGGGTTTTAAATATGAAGTGTGATTTGTTTGTGACAATTGTTTTATGGTGAATGAAATTGGATTTAATTATATCATTTTTAAAATTTTATATGCTTTGAATATAAAATTAATGTGATTCTATAATAAAAGAATTAGATAGGATTAAAGATATATGAAATTTACGTATTCTAATTCTAGTTGGATGAGATAAATTTTTTAATGTAAAATTAATCCGGTTTCATAATAAATAAATAAATAAATTAGATAGAATTAGACATATAAGAAAACTTTTGTAGTCTAATCCTAATTGGATGAGATACATTTTATTCTATTTATACTACCAGTAATTCTCTTATAATGAAAAAACGTTTATTTTTATCATCAAAATATATTCAATTTAAATATATCAAATTCAGTCCAGCCTAGCAACCAAACGAGCCATATGTTTACTATTTTATTTTTGAATAATACTTATTTCTCATCTATGATGATACATCATTGTAATTTCCTTTCGAACATGGCTGAACGGCTCTCCAATGTTGTTAATTTTTAAGAGAATAATTTTGAAATTATTATTTAGGAGGTAAACAGTTATAATTATAATTCATGTATACAAATTATTTTATTAAAATAGTGATGTAAGAAAGATACAAATGTTATTATTTTTTCTTATTGAAAGCCCTATGTTAAATATTAATATACAATAATCGTTGAAATATAATAATCACTCATAGACGTATGAACATTTTTTATTATAAAGGCATGGAGACTTGAATCTTACACCTGCACGCCAGACATAATAACCAATTAGTGCAATTGGCCATAGCCTCCCACAGAAGTGGTCCATTTGGCGTAGTCGATCATGCTCTTATCTTATGCCTTTCAATTCACTTTCATTGAAGTCACCAATTCAACAAAATTTCCATTTTCTTCATTATCATCCTCATTTTGCATTTAAACCAGGGCTGGGCACATGGAACCAAAATACCGAAACCGTACCGTTTCAGATCAAACCATACAAAAAAAAAAACCGAATAGTAAAACCGTTATATGATTGGTACGGTACCGAAATCGTACCGATATAATTCGGTACGATTTCGGTATCAATATTTTAAAAAACCGTCCCGTACCGATACCGTACCGAATTAGAATATTTTTTTAAATAATTAAATTTATTTCTTATTGGTTTATTAGGCCTTCTTCAAGAGTTGATATGACCATACATGTCTTAATTTAGCTTCTAAGAGTTGATATCTTCAACTTAGTGCAACTTTTTCAATACATATTTGAAAACTTAAGTCCTTCATAAATGTAGTTTTGTTTTTTCTTTAGTCTTTTCCTTGCTTTATAATCACAAATAAAATTTTGGCTCAAAACCGAAACCATACCGAAACCGTACCGAACTTAATTGGTACGGTACGATCTGGTTTCACTTTCAAAATATTGAATACCGAACCGTACCGTACCGATTAAAATTAAATGGTATGGTTCTGGTATCGATCAATTTTGTACCATACCGAATCGTACCCACCCCTAATTTAAACACCAGCAAATCATATGCCACAAGAATTAGTGTCCTCACAAAACATGTGTAAATCTCATTAAGATCTCTTTATTTTGACCTAAATTTAGTTAATTACCTTTTTAAAAATCATTATCCACTTCAAATTTCAAATTATAATTAATTAACAATTTCTTTATTAGTAAATCCCGTAGCGTTATTGATTCATAGAAGTCCTCCTAACAAGCCAAAAGCTTGATTAATTAACAAATTTGCTATAGGTTCATGCATTTGAGCATTTCCTACGCCGCCCAATTGACCCAAGCCACATCATTAACTTCCAAACTTGCGGCTTCGAAATGCCGTTTGTACCCATAAGTATGGCACGTGGAGGACTCTTATTAGACGAGCGACGGTGAGTGCAGTAAATCCCGAATAAGCATCCACAGAGATTCCAAAAGTGAAAAGGTGGGAAAAGAAGAATAGAAAATAACGAGAGGGAACGACATGGAGCAACAGAAGAGAGCTTAGCTGATAGAGGCGAAACCCAATTGCAAAACCTCCGGTTGGGGACTCGTTTTTCTCGGGAATCTCGTTCGGTAGACCCAATTGTGCAATTTGGGTTCTTCTTCTCTCTTCCTTCCAATTCATGTATTAAAATCCTAATCAAATCTGTTCTTCTTAGCCTTGTGTTTTGGTTTAAGTCGGCTCAGTCATGGTGGCCGATAGCAAGTCCAAATCCGACATTTCTTTCGCCGGAACTTTTGCCAGCAGCGCTTTCTCTGCTTGCTTTGCTGAGGTAATGAATTAATCTCAATCTGATCAGTGATCACGCTATTTTTTATGCGAAATTGTGTCGTTTTTTATTTGTGTGTTGGGATCTAGTGGCGCGGTTGGTTTTATCGTCAAACAAAAGCCTACCCCAAATGTTAGCCAGTGATCCATTCCGTCTATGCTGTATCAGAAATGTCAACCTCATGATTTTTCTATGTGGGTTCGGTAAGAATTCCAACCAAAAACCAATTGGCAATGGGAAGTAGCCCAAGATCTTATAAGGCATAAATTGTAGTTGTACTTTTACAATGTGAGATATTTTCTTCACATCTCAACACGCCCTCTCACGTGTGACAGATTTTTCAGTCTATCACGTGACGATTTGATTGAGTATGTGTGACATGTGTGACGGTTAAGCCAATCACGTGAGATAACCCGCTCTGATACCGTATAAGAATTTGAGGTTTCATCCCAAAACCAATTGGTAGCCCAAGATCTTATAAGGCACAAATTGTAGTTGTAATTTTTCAATGTGGGACATTTTCCTCACATCTCAACTGGTTCCTGTTGTGCCCAAAAAATGTGAATGAACAATGAAAAGAAGCTATTTTGGTTTTGCTTTATAGCGCGTTGAGAATTAACATTTTTGTTATATGGGGTTAGTTTTCTATGTAAATTATGAGTCCCGATTCCGCCCTTATTATGATCATACAAATTTACATATTTACACAACGCATGCAATTCAGTTTAAGGAGACAATTTTGATTGATTGTTAAGATGGGGCTGTTTTTCAATTTGGTTTTGATTAACTTGATGCAGATTTGTACTATTCCGTTGGACACAGCTAAGGTTAGGCTTCAGCTTCAGAAGAAAGCTGTTGCAGGTGATGGAGTGGTCTTACCTAAGTACAGGGGTATGCTGGGGACAGTGGGTACCATAGCCAGGGAAGAAGGTCTAGCCGCACTCTGGAAAGGAATTATACCTGGATTACATCGCCAATGCCTATATGGAGGTTTGAGAATTGGATTGTACGATCCTGTGAGTCCCTTGTTATGTTCTATGTGAACTTATTATGTAGTTTTCTTTTAATGGATGTGATATCTGTGATTTCTGATGTCTAATACCAGCATATAAATTCTGTTCTTTACAGATTAAGACCTTCTATTGCGGGGGCAGTGACTTTGTTGGAGATGTTCCTTTAACAAAGAAAATACTTGCTGCCTTAACAACTGGTAAGCACGGTTGCATTTATATTTGTTTTCTGATGGTTTCGAAAAAGAATAAAGGCATTATTGTCTCTAGTACCCCATTGGTGTCTGATTTTATACTTGGCTGGAAATTGGATTAATCTCTTTCTTTTCTAAGATGGAAAGAAAGGGGTAATGCTTACAGTTCTGATCTTCTTTTGTTGTTATTAAAATAGGTGCGCTGGCAATCACAGTAGCAAATCCAACTGATCTTGTGAAAGTTAGACTTCAAGCTGAAGGCAAATTGCCACCTGGTGCACCAAGGCGTTATTCAGGAGCATTGAATGCCTATTCCACCATTGTGAAACAGGTTGAGCATCTATCCTGGAAAGTAAAATAAAAAGGGGGTGGTTGGAGCCAGACATTCACTTCTATAGATCTATTTTTCTGACTTTCTAAACCTGGGTCTTATCTGCAATATTAGGAGGGGGTTGGGGCTCTCTGGACTGGGATCGGACCTAACATCGCTCGTAACTCTATCATTAATGCTGCCGAACTAGCCAGTTATGATCAAGTGAAGGAGGTAAGCTCATCACAACCAGTCTTATTTCTTCTTGTATACCGGAACTTTGTCACCTTTTATTATAACACATATACAATTCAATGCAGACACTTTTGAAACTTCCAGGGTTCTCGGATAATGTTGTCACTCATCTTCTTTCTGGTCTGGGGGCAGGTTTCTTTGCTGTCTGTATTGGCTCACCAGTTGATGTGGTAATCTATCTGCATTGCCATGAAAAATCTCAATGCTTGGTCTCTAGTTAAGTAATCAAGAAATCCTGGTATCTAGTGCGTACTATGTTTTCTTACATGTTCAGGTGGCAAGAGAATCAATGATCTAACTCAGGATAAACGATGTAACACACGCCTATTAGCAGATAGGCATCCCTCATTTCTGTTAATACTGATGGAGAAATGCACTCATTTAATACTTTTACCATTGGTTTTGATGTTCCCATTTTGTACTTTTTTATGAAATGAAACTCTTTTCCAAGCTCTGTTCAATAAAAGATGTACATTCATAATGTATATGTATTTGAGTGAAGCATGGATTCAATTATCTTGTTGCCTATTTTCATGGATTCAATAAAAGATTAAGCCGCATTTATTCTATTTGCATCGCACAACATCAGGTTTAATTTATTTTTTTTATTTTCCTTCATCGTTTCACAGGTTAAGTCAAGAATGATGGGAGATTCTGCTTACAAAAGCACGATTGATTGTTTTGTCAAAACTTTGAAGAATGATGTACGTTAATTTCTTCCAACACCTTTGGCATATTATTGCTGTAATAAGTTAAAAAGTTTGCAAATCTAGCATTTGTGCATTTGTTCATATGGTTGAGCTGTAGCAAAAAGCCAGTTATCATTCTATTAGTTTATTCAAATAAGTTACTTTGTGTAGTTCCTATGTGAAATTATCTACAGGCATTTACGCATTAAAGTGTCTGCATTGCCTATCTATGTTCACCCTGAGGACTAACTCCCGACTTTGATTCCATCATTTGATTTTTTTCAGGGACCTTTCGCCTTTTACAAGGGCTTCATTCCAAATTTTGGGCGGCTAGGATCATGGAATGTCATCATGTTTCTAACCCTAGAGCAGGTACATTTCACTGAGCATTCCCTTTTATATTCTGAAAACCTTGTCCTTTTTTTCGTCTTCCATTATTTGTCTGAACTGCTTCTCATCTTTTCCTTCTCATGGCAGGCTAAGAAGTTTGTGAAAAAATTAGAGTCATCATGAGCTGGAGAAGGCAAGCCAGTAATGTGGATTTGGCAGGGGTAGTGGCTAGCATCTGCAGCAAGTCTGATAGGTGTTCTAGAGAATAATAAGGACAAGCATTTTAATCGCAATTTTTCTCTTAACTGAGGAGAAGATTCCTCTCAAGGAAAGCAGTTTAGTAGTTTAGTGGAAACTCAGAACAATTAAAAAAATAAATAATTCTTTGTCCGGATTCACATTGATGATGTTTTTCCTATTCAACTTTGAATTGTAATATGCTCTAATTTCTTTCTGCCCCCACTGCTTCTCTTTGTCGCCAACTATGAAATTATCTGTATGACAACCAGTCAACTAGTGAGTGTTTTTTGTTCTATAAAAAATAATCAATGTTTCCTAACCATCAATTCTGTCAGTTTTTCATTCATTTTCATATGAAATTAACATACGTGTGGTGCATGCTATATTACAAGGAAAATTAATAAACGTTAGAATTGAGAGAAAAATGGGGGGTTGAAAGAAATTGGAACATGTATATGCACCCAATTCCAAGGATTCTTTTGTACAACATAGATTATAACAAAAAAAAAATAGCCTCAATTATATAAACCTACAAACTCACTTCTAACAAAGTCTTTATAAGTTAATATAATAATATTACGAGAGATTTTGATTTTGATTTTTTATTTTATTTTATTTATTTATAATGATATGAAAGGAGGAAATTATATTATACATATTTGTTATCGATCTCGTTCTTTATAAAAGTTGAACACAGGGCCTCTCACATAAGTAATGCACATAAAATGCAAGGAGGAATACTACATAAGGTGTGGGAGGTGTATCACATAAGGTGAGAGAAGGAATACAAAATGGTAAATACCTTATGAAGAAGAGGAGGAATACTATTAAACTGTATTATTTAAGTGACTTCTAGTTAAAGGTTTGTTCGTTTTTTTTATCGGTTTTAAATTGGGTCTTCCTCTTTTCAGAAGAGGTTGGGTAATTGCATGTTGTTGGTCTTTATACAAAATCTTGCTTGCCTCAGTTGAGCGTAGTCTTATTGTTTTCTTCATTGAAGTTTTGTTGTTCTCTTTAGGAGTTTTTCATCCCACTGTTGGCTGATGTAGTGCCTCTCCACTGTGGCACTGTAAAGTGCACTAATAGTGGTTAAAGGTATCAAATCTGACAATCTTTGTAGCAGTCGTTGACAATCAGCTGTTAGTAGCCTCTTGTATTATTCTACTGTTTGTTTAACGAGCCTAATATTGTAAGAATCATCGAACTTTTTTCTTTTCCATTACTATTTTAGTTTAACACTAGCAATTAGGCCCGCGCATTACGCGGAGTTATTGAATTGAGTATTACTAATTTTCCATAAATCAGCAGTGATTTTTTGATATCTATAAAAAAAAGGAAAAAAAAAAGGCAGAATCGGTAAAACACTGTAGGAGAACAGTGTTTTTTTTTAATCTCTTTTATGATTTTATGATATGTATAAAGAAAAAGAAAAAAAGAAAAAGGAAAAAAAAATTTGATATGTATAAAGGAAAAGAAAAAAAAATATAAAAGAAAAGGAGAAAAAATAGAATGAAGGAAAAAAGAAAAGAAAAAAGAAAAAAGAACAAAAGAACAAAAGAAAAAGAAAAAACGGTAGAAGTGGAAAATCATTGTAGATCTACAGTGATTTTCCACTTCTCTTTTAGTATATAGTATAATTTCTTACTTTTCTTATCGTGGTTATGATTACTAAGTGGCTGCCCTATCCAACTATAGTTTTTCAGCGGTCAAAGTTACTTCTTTGTTTCTCATTAGCAGGAGCCTAATGCATTTATTCTATTTTCTCTTTTTTGTAGATTCAGCTCGTCTTAGTTGGGTATCTCTCGAGCACATTCATATATTTCATTATCATTGTAAGCGCGCTACATTTTTTTTTTACCTCGACTTTTTTTCATTGAGCTTTTTCTAGAAAAGTTTTTTTTAACAAGATAACATCAAGCGCAAACTTTAGCCCCTCCCAGTTACTTATTTATTTATCATTGGCTCACTTTGTATTTAAAATGTACAGGAACACAATAATACTTATTTTATTTTTTATGTTCCCTGTGAACTTAATTAGGCCACAGATCTTTTATTGATCATGTTATTGACCATGATATTCACGATTGGCTTCTTGATGAATCTTGTGTCTAATCATGTATTCTAAAATATCTTTTTTTTAAGGTGACTTTTTGTCAGGACCCGCTCCAATCCCCGCGGGATTAACGAGGGACGCTCCTGATCCCGTCTGACACGAGGGAAAATTTGAACCTTTAGCTCGCAGGCTTCCAGAGTACGCCAGGATCTGGAGGAGGTATGTGATGCCTCGGTCTCTGCTACAGTCTGCACCGTATTCAACCTGAAGGGCATTGAAAACAGAAAGATTGTGAGTGGACAAAAAGTAATAAGTTTAGTAAAATATATTTCATAAAAGACCTTTATGCCCTTCACTATAAAGCATCCATGCATAGTAAAACCATTTATCAAACCACATATGTTTAAACAACCAAATCCATACGGACTGTCAGGACCCACCCCAGTTTCACCCCGAAACCCGAGGTAAATCCTGCTCCCGTCTGACACCCCGGCCCAAAAACAGTCAGACGCAGGAGATAGTACTCAATAAATCCCGAAGTTATCGTTTACAGAGCATAGTACAACATACACAGAAAAAAAAACCGATACTAGTTACACGCACGCGGAAAGAAAAATTGAAAACACTCCGGGATCCCTCACGTGCCTTCTATGCCTCGGACACTGCCTCGACGTCAAGACCCCACGCTATCTCCACAACCTGGAGGGCAAGTTAAAAAAAAAGGTGTGAGTGGACCATAATCAAAGAAAAGTTCTAAAACCATTTATCAAAAACCGACTTTAACCCTCCGTTTTGAAAACCACATGCATAACCAACAGTTAATAAACAAAACCTCATAAGAAACAGAAGCACTATAAACAGTTAGAAAAACCAAAGCATGTGAAACTCTCAAACTGTATCATCAATCATGAACATGAAATCATCATTTTCTGATCAAACCTGTTGGACCTATCCGAGTCTTTAAACTCCCGAGTCTTTAAACTCAATTCAGGCCTTAATCATATCCGAGTCTTTAAACTCCCGAGTCTTTAAACTCAAGGCCTACGGGGGAAATCAATATATCCGAGTCTTTAAACTCCCGAGTCTTTAAACTCCCGAGTCTTTAAACTCAATCCGGGTCTTTAAACCCAATCCGGCCGGTCCCCCGTCACATATATCCGGGGTCTTTAAACCCAATATCCAGATCCAGCAAATCCAATCCCAAAATCATTTGAAAACCATTTACCAATCCACATCCAAACCCGAATCCGAAATCACTGGTCCGATACCCTTCCGGCATCCAGAACCGTCATTCCGAACCCAAATCCGGAATCCACTTTCCAACTTTAAAATCCAATGCATTTAATTACCAAATCCTGTTTCAAAATCCCTTTGTAAGCAATCAACTAGTTATCCTTTAAAAATCCCAAAACCCTGGCATTTTACTCAGAAATCGACATTTCTCGTAAAACGTGCCAAATACCGTATTTTCTCGAAAAACGTGCAACAATGTAAAACCAACCAAAACATATTCAATAAACATAGAATCATAATCAAAATCATAAAATAATTATAGAAAACAGTTATGCATGCTCGAGTTGAAAGAAGGAGTCCACTCACAGTACTGAGCCTTACTCACGTCCTGAACGTTCAGCACGTTCATCGGCTTCCTCGGGAAATCCCGATCCTGTCAACAATCACCAAATTACGTCACTAACACGTTCACGAAAGTTCACCTAAATTCCCTCAAAAGTCCCCGAATCCTAAACGTAATAACCCGGGACCCTAAACCTTCACCCTCGCGGAACTAAACTCAAACGACGTCCGCACAACCCGAAACCACTTCCATTGAACTCACCAGAACTCCTAGACCAAAAACTATGTTGACCGTTTTCCCCATCGCCGCCGCACGCGCCCCCACGCGCCGCCCAAAGTGGCTGCGCGTGGCCCTCACACGCCTGCTACAGTGCACCATTTTCCTCAGACGAACCCGGTTCGGCACAGTGGTCTGCAACTCAGACCGGCGTGCACGGTTCTCCTTCTTCCGTCCACCAAAACGGCTCCTTTCTTCACCAACAGCATCGTCCAGGCCAACCCTATTGATTCCCCAACTCCGTTCACCTCGACACTGTCCCTAGCCCGTCGACTGAAGCTCGAAACCAGACGGTCAACTCCCCCTGTTTCACGATCCAGCCACCCAGCTCACCTCCCTTCACGGTGGCTTCACCAAACTCTTCCTTGGACCTCACTGAACCCAAACCAACCCTCCTAGACCTTCGACTCAGCCCCAAACTCGACGACTCGCCGTTTGAACCCACGGCCAAAACAGAGCACCCAATTACCCCTGTCGTGCCATCCTCCACCGTGTACCTCCCCGTCACGGCAGCACACTCAGTCGAAGCTTGGGACCTCCCTGAGTCTCACTCTAACCTCCAATTCCCTCGACTCGACCTCTAGACTCACGACTCTCAACTTGAAACTCATCGGCTAAACAGAGCAAGGAAACGGGGGTGTGGGTTTACCTGTCCTCCTACCGCCGTCGTGAGCTCAGCCGTGAGGTAGTAGCTCCTCATGCCTTCCTCCGTCCTCTGAGCCCGTCCCTTGACCTCGAGTGATCGATCACGGCTGCACCACCACCCAACTTCTCTGTTTTCCTCTCTGAGTTTCCCCCTGAACTCTCAACTCACACACACCACGATTCCTCACCTCCCAAACCACTCACTAGCTTCCCTTCGACCTCCCGTCCCTCACTCACTCACCAGAACTCATCAGCACACACCATCACCCTCCATCACCCCTCAATTTCCCTCACAATCTCCCTCTGTTTTCTGAACCATCACGAACACACACACACACACACACACGGGTGCACCCCAATTATTTGGGCCGTGTATGCACAGGATTCCACCAGAATCCTCTACACACATGCCACATGTCACAATCCACTCCACACACTCCCACATGGCCCCATCTCAGCCGTTCATTTCCTTTCTCTGTGCACAAATCCCAATGTGCAGAAAGACCAAATTACCCTTCTTTTTAACTTATATTTACGGTTTTGCCACTAACTTCCTAGACCCATATCTCACACCTCGTAAGTCTGATGAATACGTGCCGCCTGTCATCGAACTCAGGACAACGAAATCTATCTAACCATCCCAGGTCAACATACCAAAACTCAATTCTACAAAAAGTCAACTATTCCCCCCTATGTTACCAAAATTACGGTTAGGCTCTCAACCTTCCGAACATCACAACTTCCTCCTCGGAGGTCGGAATCAGGCGTGCCACCTGCCTATGGATTCGTGACGTCCTAAACTACGTCCTGGTCACTGGTCAAAGTCCATCGAACTACCCGAACTAAAAGTCAACGTTTTTACCCGAACCAGGGGCAAAATCGTCATTCTAGGCTCAAGGACCTATCGGGACCACTTAACCGCCGATTAACCTCACTAATCACACCTTAATCAGTCTACTAATCCCGGCTCCCGGAACGGGTTGTTACACGGACTCTTACCCAAATCCATTTACAGAAAACTAGAACATAATAAATATATTTGGGATCTCAGCCCAAATCCATTTATCAACCATAAACATAATTTCGCAAAACCAAGAAATCATGTTTATCATATATTTCATATAACCAATCATGTCACGGTATCTAGAGCTACGTGCGTGCTACTTGGGGTCTCAAAGCCCAAGTCCCCCCAGGGTTCACCCAGGTCAATGTTTGTAGATCAATGACCCTTCCTAAGGGTTATAATACATAGCCTTCCTAAGAGTAAGGAACCCAACGGGGGCGACTCCACTCAGTCAGTGCTCCGTGACTACTCCGGGGTCCACCCAGGCCAACGACCCTCCCCAGAGGAGACAATTCATATATAAAGAATGGTATACGAAAAACCATTTGAAAACAATCTTAAAACCTTTCAAGGGTTCATGCCCGGTCCCCATAAACCGTCATGAACCATAAAAACCTTTCAAGGGTTAATGCCGGTCCCCATAAACCGTCATGAACCATAAATCCATTTATGGGTCCCCGACCCGAAACCACAATCTTAAAACATAACTGGGCCCTAATCTCGAATCCACATACAAACTGGGCCTCCGGCCCGAATCGTAAACCAACTAGACCTCGTGCCCGATTTCGTAAACCAAATGGGCCTCGTGCCCGATATCGTAAAACAAATGGGCCTCGTGCCCGATTTCATAACTAAATGGGCCTCGTGCCCGATACGTAAGTTAACTGGGCCTCGAGCCCGATTAGCAAACCAATTGGGCCTTGAGCCCGATACGTAAACCAACTGGGCCTTCGGCCCGATGCCTTATTAAATCAAATGGACTTCAGGTCCGAGAGTTCGTAAATCAAATGGGTCTTTTGCCCGGACCATATTTCCAATTCTGAAATCGATTCAAGAACCAATTTGGCCTCTAGCACGAGAATGTAACTAAATGGACTTCGAGTCCGAGGGTTTCCAAAAAAAAATGGGTCTTGAACTCGAGTTTACCTTTTCAAATCCAAAACCATTTCATTAAACCATTTCCTGAATTATAAATACGGAAAATCAGTGTAAAATTGAAAACCTCGATTTACGTGCAAGCACGTAAATCACCTCAAAATGCATGAAACCATGTAATTCACCAATATCCAATTCAACATCATATAATCATATCCATAAAACATATAAAACATTTATGCATGCATCACAGTTTAAAAATCAAGGTCTACTCACAGACCATTCTAAGCTGCAGTCTCGATTTGCGTTTCGTAAGCCTCACTGGGCTAATCTTCGTCACCGGGACTCCCAAACCTATCCAAATCAGTCTAGAGGGTTACTAACTACCTTATTAACCTCTCATTGAAGCCCTGTAATTTTGCCAAATTTTTAACTATTTTTAAACCCGATCCTAAACCTTCGGATGTCCTGAACATTACCGAGACGGTGTCATATCAACACGAAACTAGTCCCAAAATATTCGTTACATCGAATAGATTAAAAGTCATGTTGAACACTTCCCCAAAAAGTGCTTCACACGCCCCCCACGCGCCTCCCAAAGGGGCTGCGCGTGAGCCCACGCGCCAGTACTATTCACCTTCTTCTTCCTTCAACGAACCCGGCTCGCCTGGTTCGAACCAAACCGGATCGGTTTGAATCGGCGCGACCAGTTCACTGTCCAATCTCTCCTATTTTCGATCCAATTCGGTCCATTTTCATTCTAATCTCTTCCTAATCTCATTTCCTATCTTTCTACCATTTAAAATCATGAAAAAAGATTAAGAATCTCACCTTCCATGATTAAACCATAAGCTTGATCTTCAAGCTCGGTTTCTTGATTTTCTAGCCCTCCTTTTTTATCCAAATCGATCCTCCTCGAGTTGCCTTGGTCCCTAGGTCTCATTAGAATCAAAAGGAGCTCTCAACATCAATTAAAACTCAACTTTCAAATTTCAAAATAGAAAATGGGCTCTCGGGTTTGTTTGACTTACCCCTCCGCCGTGAGCCGTTGCGGACCGCCGTCTTCATCACTCTCAGTCTTTCATCATTCCCCACACGACTGTATGGGTGTAGTATGGTGGTGGTAGTGTGTTTGTGTTTTGTGTTTTGTTCAAGGAAATGGAAAAATGGAGCTGTTCGGGTTTGTGGGAAAACAAAGAGGATGGCTAGTGTTCATGTAACAACCCGTCCTGGAAGTCGGGATTAGATTAGTGGTTAATAACGGATTAGCGAAGATAATCGGTGATTAGTTGGATGCTTTCGGACGGACGGTGTGGAATGACGATTTTACCCATAAAATGGAAAAAATGTTGACTTTTAGTTCGGGATGTCAAATGGACTTTGACCAATGACCGTGACGTAGTTCGGGACGTCACGAGTCCGTAGATAGGTGGCACGTCTGATTCCGACATCCGAGGAAGAAGTTGTGACGTTCGGAAGTTCAAGGGTATTTTTGTAATTAGGTTAAAAAGGGGCAATTTGTTGACTTTTTGCACGACAAGTATTCTTCACGCAATTCGAGGACCGTTAGGTAGGTCTCGATGTTCTGAGTACAACGACATGCGGCATGCCGTCATCAGACGTCTGACGGCTTAGTTACGAGTCTAGTAAGTGAAAGGTAAAATGGTAATTTGGACTTTTAGGGGTAGATTGGTCTTTTAGCACCTTGGGATTTGTGTGCAACCGGATAAGGACATCTAGGGCAAATTGATTGGATATTTTTGAGCTGAGACCACAGGTTGGAGGACACCTGGCCTATTCCTAGAGGCTTCTAGCCAAGTCGGTCGTGCGTTTAAGTTTTAAACGTTTGGTTTGATCGATCAGTTGAGAAAACAGAGAGACAGAGAGGTGATCGACCATTTCTCAAGGTGTGAGTCGTGTGAGTTCTTTGTGGTAGGGGTGTGAGTGATTAGAGAAGTGTTAAGAGTTTGGTGAGTGAATCTTGGTGAGGGTTTGAGTGAGGAAAGGGCTGTGAGATGTGAGAACACCCAGAAAACAGAGAAGAACCCCGTGCTCGACCGTGAACCTCAACGATTAAACTAGTCAAAGTCTCATCTGTGGTGGTGATCAGAGAACTAAGGAGTGACTCTGGGACGTGTAAGGCCACGGTGGAGATCACGGCGGTGAGTAGAGAACAGGTAAGTCACTGAAGGTACTCTGTTTTCCCTGAGACGGTTTGGAATAAAATCGATGGTTTGGAGTATTGTTGAATCACTGTGATGATTGTTTATCATCCTAGGAGTTACTAAGGTGCCCAGAGACTTGAAACCGTGACTGGAGAGGCGACTGGTGGCCGGGATCAGAAAGTCAAATTTCTGTGTTTTTTGTTCGAACTTGGGAGGTAAGGTTTAGGGCTTCATTTTGTGATTTTGTTAAGTGAATTAATCCCAAACTTAAGGGTGAAACTAAGGGTGTAGAAAGGACTGGAAATGGCTTGAAAACGGGAGAAAATCGGCCTCGTCGGCTCGGTTGGACCGGTCTGAACCGGGTTGGTTGGAGGTTGACGATGAACAGTAGCAGGCTCGTGGCTCCCACGCACAGCCCCTTTGGGAGGCGCGTGGAGCCTGTTTTGGGGAAGTTTTCAACATGGTTTTCACTCTAATCGATGCAACGAACATTTTGGGATAAGTTTCGAGGCGATCGGACACCGTCTCGGGGTAGTTTTGAGTGTTTGAAAGTTTAGGGGTTAGTTTAATTACTTTTAAAAATCCCGAAAAAATTGGGGAAATTAGGGGAAGCTTTAGTGAAGTGTTTGTGACCCGAAATGGTGACTTTTGATAGGTTGGGATATTCATGAGACAGCCGAGGAGCGTACGGGACGCGATTGACGCGTTCGGACCTAGTGACTGGACTTTTTGTTTTCTAACCGAGCATGCATAACTGTCTTTACTTATTTATTTATGTTTCGATATATGATTTTATGCTTTCCATATATGATTTTATGCTTATGATTTCTATATTCTTACTTTACTTGATTGCACGTTTTTCAATATGAGATACCAGATTTGCACGTTCTTCGAGAACATAATTTCTGTTATGCTTTTGAGGATGGTTTCAGATGGATGATTTATGTTTATACGTACTCTGTTTTACTAAAGATTTGTGGATATGATTTGAGATTTCGAAGTGAAATTCGGGCGGAAGTCCCATTTTGATCAAACGTGATTTTGGTTTTCGAAGATTTCCAGTTTGGTTTTGGCTTTCGGATTTCGATGGTTTTTTCTTATTCTTGAAAAATGGTTTTGGGTTTAAAGACCCGGAAAAAGAGAAAAACCCGCTGGATCTGGTTTTGAGTTTAAAGACTCGGTTGATTGATGACGGGGGGGAGGGCCCTGGATTGTTATGTTTTGAGTTTAAAGACTCGGTTATGATACCACCCGAGGCCTCTTGATTGTGTTTTGAGTTTAAAGACTCGTTGATATCCCAGGAAGGCCTGATTATTGCGTATGGTTTTGAGTTTAAAGACTCGGGCGCACTTGAGATCTCGTAAACTTGTATGATTGATGTTTTTCACTGGTTTTCGAATGTTTTGGGCTGTGACTTGAATAACTTGGATCTTATGGATTTAAGGCTGAGTGCCCGAACTTTAATTTTGATTTCTGGTGATTTCCATGCTTATTTTCACATCCTATAGATGGTTGTTTTCAGATACTTGGTTATGCATCCATGTTTTTAAAAACGGAGGGTGAACCCTAGTTTATTTCGCAAACGGTTTTATAAACTCTTATTTCTAGTCCACTCACGCTTTTAATGATTTTAACACCCTCCAGGTCGTGGTGCTAGCGCCGGGGCTAACGTTGAGGCAGAGGCGGAGGCATAGAGTTTTCCCGTTGCGCGTGTAGTCAGCTCATAGTAGGATTTTTGTCTTATCTTGTACTGTTACTATGATCTGTGCTACTGTTGACTAGATGTATTATAACTTCTCCCTGTTTTGGCAATGTATATTTCGTGGTTTTGGTGGTTATTTTGGTCATTTAAGTTGGGTTGTCAGACGGGAGCATAGTTCGTCCCGTTTAACGAGGTGATAATCGGGGTGGGTCCTGTCAATTGGTATCAGAGCATAGGTTGATGATTTGTGTTTGGCACGTGGTTATGTCTAGGTCGTTATACTGGCTTTATGCCTCTTTCAGAGTACGATCAACCATGCCTCTGAGACGTAAGCCTCCTCCACGTCCTGCTGAAGACGTCGCGAGAGATGCGGAGAGTGCTACAATTGAGCGAGCCTAGCGTCTTGGGGCTACGACGTTTAGTGGTGGGGCAGACCTTGAGGAAGCCCACATGTGGATTACTCGACTTGAGCGGATTTTTGCGGTGATGCGATGCCCCCCTGGAGGATCGAGTGTTATTGGCCACCTTTTTACTGGACGGTGCCTCGTATGAGTGATGCTACACCTTTGAGTTGTCAGGTTGGGATGTTCACACAGTGACTTGGGATACTTTTCGTGAACGGTTCCTTAATCAATATTACCCTCGTTCGTTCCGCGATGCCAAGGAGGCCGAGTTCTTACAGCTCCAACAGGGGAGTATGACTGTGGCCGAGTATGAGCAGAAGTTTCAGATGTTATCCCGTTTTGCTCCTGCTTTTCCTACAGCTCCAACAGGGGAGTATGACTGTGGCCAAGAAATGCCGCAGGTTTGAGTTGGGCCTGCGAGGTGAGATTCGAGCCATTGTGACGGCTAGATCTTTTGCTACCCTCAAAGCATTGTCGGATGATGCAGTGAGGGTAGAGGCTAGTTTTCCGGCACGACCACAGTTCTTGGGTGGTGTACGACGCTGAGAGAATCCTTTTTTCTAGAGCATCGAGCTAGAGGACCCCGAAAAGGAGAAGTTATAGTGGTGCTTCATCCGCGGGTGATGATCGATTTGGTAGACCGGGTAGTTTCCAGAGTTCAGGGTTCCGTGGACATCGAGCACAGCCGACTTCGTGTCAGGACCCACCCCGGTTTCACCCCGAAACCCGAGGTAAATCCTGCTCCCGTCTGACACCCCGACACAACCCAGTCAGACGCAGGAGAACTTTTATCAAGAACCCGAAGTTAGAGTTTTACAGAGCGTAGTACAAAATACACCGAAAAGAAAAACCGATAACGTAAATACACGCACGCAGAAAAATTTAAATCACTCCGGGATCCCCCACGTGACTTCTATGCCTCGGACACTGCCTCGACGTCAAGACCCCGCGCTAACTCCACAACCTGGAGGGCAGTAAAAACAGAAGGTGTGAGTGGACCATAATAATAGAAACGTTCTAAAGCCATTTATCAGAAAACCGTGTATAACCCTCTGTTTTAAAAACCACATGCATAACCCAGTTAACAAAGCTGTTAGGATTCAATATTTAGAAAATATCATAAGAGACAGAAACACTATAAAACAGTTATAGAAATCATCTCACAAGCATCATAAAACCATAGCGTAAAACATCATAAAGCCGCATCATAAAACGTGAATATCAAATCATCATTTTCCGATCAAACCTGCTGGACCTATCCGAGTCTTTAAACTCCCGAGTCTTTAAACTCAACAGGCCTCAATAATATCCGAGTCTTTAAACTCCCGAGTCTTTAAACTCAATAGGCCTACGGGGGAAATATCAATATATCCGAGTCTTTAAACTCCCGAGTCTTTAAACTCAATCCGGGCCCGTCCCCCGTCAAATCAATATCTGGGTCTTTAAACCCAATAACCAGATCCAGAAAATCCAATCCAAAATGAAAACCATTTCCGAATTCACATCCAAACCCGAATCCGAAATCACCGGTCCGATGCCCTTCGGCATCCCGAACCGTCATTCCGAACCCAAATCCGGAATCCACTTTTCAATCTGAAAACCAACTCTAAATTCTCGAAATCCGATTTCAAAACCGAAAACCTCAAGTATCAAAATTACGTTTCAAAATCCCGTTATCATCTTCAGAAATCAGTTATCATTTGAAAACCCCAAATTCATAGCTTTATTTTCAAAATCACCATTTTCTCGTAAAACGTGCCAAATACTTTACTTCCTCGAAAACCGTGCAAGTATATAAAACCGCATCATAAATCCAACATTCATGTAATCACATATATAAAACAATTTAGAAAAGCAGTTATGCATGTTCGGGTTTAAGGAAAGGGTCCACTCACAGTATCGAGCCCTCAATCGCGTCCCGAACGTCCAGCACGTTCCTCAACTTCCTCAGGAAATCCCGATCCTGTCAACAACCGCCAAATGACGTCAATAACACGTCTACGAGTAACCACCTAAATTCCCTCAAAAATCCCCGGGTCCTGAACGTAACGAACTGGAACCCTAAATTCTCACCCTCGCGGAACTACTTCGATTCGACGTCCCATTAACTCGAAACCACTTCCAATGGACTCAACACAACTCCTGGAGCAAAACCATAGTTGACCGTTTTCCCCAGAACCGCCGCACGCGCCCCCACGCGCCGCCCAAAGTGGCTGCGCGTGGCCCTCACGCGCCTGCTACAGTGCATCGGCTACCTTGAGCAGACCCGGTTCGACACAGTGTCTGTAAATCGAACCTGCGAGAACGGTTCTCTGCCGTCCCGTCTCCAATTCCTTCCCTTTCTTCACCACTTTCACCGTCCAGACCTACCCTGTCCATCCCCGTCCTTCTTAGACCTCGACACGGCCCCTAAACCGTCGACTGAAACTCGAAACAAAGCCCGATCTCTGCTCTGTTTTCCTTCCCGGCCACCCAGGTCACCTCCCGTCACGGTGGCAACACCAGACGGTTCCTAGGACCCTTCTAAACCTAACTCAACTCACCTTAACCGTCGATTCACTCCCAAACTTCACGACTTAAGGTTTGAACATTGACGGCAAAACAGAGCACCAGAGTACCCGCCGTCGTGTTAACCCCCGCCGTGCACCACCCGTCACGGCAGCACAACCAATAGAAGCCCTGACCTCCACTGGGTCACCCAAACCACCCTAAACTCATCGATTCGACCTCTAGACTCACGACTTCCACTTTGAAACTTGACGGGAAAACAGGGCAAATTTACAGGGATGAGGGATTACCTGCAACCGTCCACGACCGTGCTCGCCGCCGCGCTCCCTGGAGTCCACAGCGCGCCTCAGCCTCCTCTCGAGGTCAATCGCACCCGCACCCGGCCACAGCACCACCACAAGCCCTCAGTCTTCTCTGTTTCCTCTGATTGTCCCCGTGACTTCTCAACTCTCACACACCACCATCACCTCTTCTAACCCTCTCACTGTCTTCCTCTCATGCTCTGCTCAATCTCACACACTCACAACTCACTAGCACACACACCATCATCGATCAATTCTCTCAATTTCCCCCTCTCTGCTTTCTGTCTGGTGCAAAGAACCAACACGAACTCAGCCCCAAATAATTGGACCGTGCCTCCTAGAAGCCACTAGGCTCCTGCCACGCGTCACAATCCCTCAAATCCTCTCCCACATGGTTCAATCCCAGCCGTCCATCTGTCCTTTCTCTCTGCACAATTCCCAGAGTAAAAAGACCAAAATACCCCTCCTTTTAACTCAAAATTACAATTATGCCACTAACTTCCTTGACCCGTATCTCACACTTCGTAAGTCCGATGAATACGTGCCGCCTGTCATCGAACTCAGGACGATGAAATCTATCTAACCATCCTCGGTCAACGTACCAAAACCCGGTCGTCCAAAAAGTCAACTTTTCCCCCTATTTTACCCAAATTACGGTTATGCCCTCAACCGTCCGAACATCACAATTTCCTCCTCGGATGTCGGAATCGGGCGTGCCACCTGCCTATGGATTCGTGACGTCCTAAACTAAGTCCTGGTCACTGGTCAACACCCATTTGACCACCCGAACTAAAAGTCAACTTTTTGCCCGAACTAAGGGCAAAATCGTCATTCTAAGCTTACGGACCTATCGGGACCACCTAACCACGGATTACGCTCACTAATCCCACCTTAAACACACTACTAATCCCGGCTCTCGGGACGGGTTGTTACACTCCGCATGCAAGTGCGACATCTGTTGTGTCCACAGGGAGAGCGAGTTGAGGTCCTAGTCCGGATGTTTCTAGTGTTATTTACTTCTTCTGTGGTGTGCGAGGCCACTACCGAAGGGAATGTCCATTCTTACCACCGGGTGGAGGCGCAGGCCGAGGTACGACGGAGCTAGGATGGAGTACAGCTTCAGTTTCAGGGGCAGCAGACACTAGAGGAGGTGGTGGTGCCACTAGTGGTTTGAGGGGACGCGGCTGATCTTCAGGACCCCATGCCCGAGTTTTTGCATTGATGCAGCAGGAAGCTCAATCAGCACCCGGCGTAGTGACAGGTACGCTTACCATCCTTGGTCGTGATGTACATGCTTTTTTTTTATCCTGGGCTACCCATTCTTTTAGAGCAAAGAGTCTAGGATCTCCTCTATGTAACAAGAAGGTGACGTTTAGACAATTAGTCTGGAGATTGGCATACTTAAGGATAACGTACCATGATTGGAATCTCGGAATCAGGAGGTGTTGTGTTGATTCCAAATTGGTGGAGGTGGCGAGTGTCAGAGGATGAATGTAACGACCCGTCCCGAATATCGGGATTAAATTTTTTTTATGAACTTAATGATTTTCGTCCACTCACGGTTTTTGTTATTTTTAATGCCCTTCAGATTGATCACGGATGCGACTGCAACAAAGACCGGGACATCGCATGCCTCCTTCATCGATCCTTGCGCACTCTGGAAGCCCCGAGTGGGCAGTGGCATTAGATTATCCCTTTTCCGTGTCAGACGGGAGCATGTTACATTCCACGGCAATCCTGTGGGGATTGGGATGGGTCGTGTCAATGACGGTAAATGGATTAAGGTAGAATAACAAGGATGAGGATCGCGGTGTGTTCTGTTGAAGGATCACGGAAGGAATGGGAAAAGAGTAACTATAACTGATCGAGTTAAGGTTATTGAAGAGAACCCACAACCTAGGCATGCCTTTAGATGTGTTGAGGACTTTATCGATTTGATTTGACGGGGTGGTCTGATCATTTGTGGGAAGTGAAGGCGAAG
This sequence comes from Prinsepia uniflora, assembly GCA_032719365.1. NCBI lineage: Eukaryota > Viridiplantae > Streptophyta > Magnoliopsida > Rosales > Rosaceae > Prinsepia > Prinsepia uniflora. The sequence continues at coordinate 13,529,660 of CM064861.1, forward strand.
TAGTGAGCCGGTGAGTAGGATCTACTTAAGGGTGAGTAGATCATGATTGGATCGCTCCTAGCTCAAGGTTTGAGTTAGGTGTTGAGCAGGAGGATCATTTGTGAGACATAAGTTGGGTATTTTAACTATTTTAGAGTTACGCTGGATGAATGTGGTCTGTGGTTGCATACGTATGGATATTGGACATAGAATTGATACTGGGTCTATTCTGGATTCATAGTTGAGATACGATAAGATTTCATATTGGTCAGAAGACCGGGAGACTGGGAAGGACTTTGAGTTGGACTTTCCCGGAAGATGTGTAGTTGGAAGTACGTGAGGATATACTCTACGAGCTGTGTTTGAGGTATTCTAAAATACCTTTGTTTTTATTCCAAGTTCGTAGGGTTATCCTTGCGTGTGCAATGTGGTTCTAGTTTGTGGTACTTGGCCAAGGTATGTGAAAGATACGTACTGGTTCTGTAGTGGTCGGAACCAGGCCAATGTATTTGGACGTGCAGTTCGAGTAGAAGTGTTGGTGATCGGCTTAGTGCCAGGGTATGTTGTGGATAGACAGAAGATTGGTGTAGTTCCCATATGATGTATGTTGATGGACGGAACACGTGGACTGGATCAGGCTGATCCCGAGCGATCGATTGAATTGTAGGCTGCAGTGTTGATATGAGTTGGATGCTCCGAACTGAGTGGCTTGTGGGACCCTGAGATTGAGCGGAATGTTCTTGGTTAAACAGGAAGGTGATAGGGTCCGGTGGCAAATGGACAGTGTGTGACAGGACCCGCCCCGGTCCTTCGGGGACCACAAGGGGACGTGCCCTGCTCCCGTCTGACGCCCGAACTAACATTTCAAAATTAACCTCAAAACCTCAAATGCATAGATAACCAAATTAAATTTATACATCAAATCCGAAATTCAACAGATGCCAGACAAGGGATAAAGTCCAAAATTACAAATTCCGAGTACGACTCTAAATAAAACCTGCGGGTCAACCCACCCAACAGGGATTCAGGTACGTAGAAGTAGATCTATGCCTCAACCTCAGGATCCTCCTCTACCTCAGTAGCACAGCCTGGAGGGGTTACCAAAACATTAAGGGTGAGTGGGCCGAAACTCAAGTTTATAAAACAGTTTAATAAGTAAAACATATAATTTTACCCCTCCGTTTTCCAAACATGCATGCATCAGCATTTAAAACCATAAATCATATAATATGAACCATAAGGTATATAATAAAACCATAAACATAACCACAACCACTGCACGAAACACTCCAATCTTGACATCCCAGATGTCTGACGTCCTTGACGTCCATTAAGTCACAGTCCCAAGGCTACGCGTGCCACTCGGGGTCTCAATCCCAAGTCCAATCCCCGAACCCAGTCCGGGTATGGCATCCTAGATGCCTAGCGTCTAGACGCTCGACGTCCCAGACGCCCAAACATATCAATCCTGTTCCTGAGTCATTCTACGGTCCGGTTCCTCCGTAGAATGGCCCATCGCAGGCATTGCGCCGTGACTACTCCAGTGTACCCCATCCGGAGGAGACAGTATAATACGAGTATATCTCTACAGTGCAGTACCAAATATAGTCATTGATATCCATATGCAAATATATGTATATAGAGTTAAAATCCAAAACGATACTCAAGTTTCACCAGACAGGTCTCAAGCCCAAACATCCTAAAACGTGCCATGATAATAATTTCAAGATCATCAAAACCATTTCTTGATTCTAGCATGTGAATATATAAGTAAATCAGAAAACATTTATGCATGCAAGGGCTTAACAAAATTGGGCCCACTCACAGTACGATCCCGCTACGAACCTGCGTGTACGAACTTGTTCCGGGATTATCGTACGATTCCTGTCAGACCAAATCACACATAAGGGTCACTATAGGTCCTTAACGTTCATCCAAAAAGTCTGAAACAGAAACTGGCTTGGGGAAGCCGTCCGAACACGCTTCTCGAGACAACCGTCCCTAATCTGACCCACTTAACCATCTCAGATCAACACGGTTATTTAATAGAAAATGTTCAGAATGATGAGAGGATAAAAAGTCATGTTGATCGTGATCGAAGATAAGCTTCAAAGCGCCCTCACGCGCCGCCCAAAGTGGCTGCGTGTGAAAGTCACGTGCCTGACACTGTAGTTACAGTGTCACCATCTTCACCCGATAGCCTGTTAAACGGGTCTGCCACCCGGGCTTGACCCGATCGATTACCTATCAATTCCTACTTGATTTTAATCGTTCTTGATCCTAACATGTTCATTAACTATCCAATTTAGGTTCTGTGATATCAATTAGCCCTGTAAGGTCCTCAACCGACCCCTCGACCCGTGATCACCCAAACGGGTCGATCACCACAACTCTTTGGTTTCCAAACCATAATCAAATTAACCTCACAGTAAGCATTCTAGGACTAAAACGAACTGAAATACACAATCAATTGAACCAACACTCATATGGAAGTGGTCGTCCTTAGCTCTGAAATTTCCCTGAAAACAGTCGCCTCTGTCCCAGCTCAACCGTGGCTGGTTCCCTTCGATTTTGATGTGGTTGGGTTCCAAACACTCTCAGAAGACTAAACCAGGCCTTGGTTTGGTCCAACAAGCTCCAGAAATCAAAACCCGGTTTTCCCTTCAATTTTCCAGAAATGGTTTTCTCTGGTTTTCCTCTCCAATTCTCAGCACTCACTGCAGCAGAGTGAAGCACACTTAAATCCCACTTAGTTTAAACTAACTGTGCCACCCAACATCTCGTGAAAGCCAATCTGTCCACTGAGAATTGTTTCCCGCAAATCTTTGAATCTTTGATTAAAGAAATGCCCGTGTTTGCTGGATTGAATCAAGCCATGTTCTATGCCTTTAAGGCTTAAACAAATCCTCCTTTTCAGTCCACTAACGGTTTAAAGAATGGGTTGATCAGAACCACCAAGTATGGTCATGTAGCCTCTGCTTTTGCACGGTTGCTACAGTAATCAGAATGCAAAATGACCAAAATGCCCTCAGTTCAGAAATTACCAAAATGCCCTTCACTTTCCAGACCCGTAACTCAGCCATCCGATGTCCGAATTTAGCGTGCCGCCTGTCTACGGACTCAGGGTATCGAGACCTCCCTAACAGTCCTCGAATCGTGTGAAAATCAGTTGTCAAACGAAAAGTCAACATTTTCCCCTTTTTGTCCGAATTACGGAAATACCCCTGAACTTCCGATAGTCATAAATTTTTCCCTGATCGTTCGAATTGGACGTGCCACCTGTCAATGAACTCGTGACGTCCCGAACTACGTCACGGTCATCGGTCAAAGTCCGTTTGACCCACCAATCAAAAAGTCAACAATTTGAGAATAAAATTCACAGGGGTAAAAACGTCAATTCATTCATTAATTTACAATATTAAAATCCTCGAATTTTCGGGGCGTTACAGTGTGGGACGTGGTTGGTGTGCCCATAGGATGATTGTGTTAGTGATTAGTGGAACCACTGGTGAGGTGATTGGTCAATTCAGGGTAGAGGCGAGTACGTTGTAACTCTGGTAGGGTCGGCACGGATCGCTGACAGAAGTTTTGGTACGAGGTATGCTCGGCTCGAGAAGGCGTCGTAAGTGTTGAAACTGGTAATAGGGGAGTTGTGGCGTACGTAGGGTTGATCTCAGTAAAAAGGAAAAGGATTACGAGATGGGCTGGAAGTCAGATGAATTGGTTCGCTTGACCAAGCTGAGATGACAGGTTGGGAACTGTCAAGATAAGTTGGATTGGAGGAGATGGACACCGGGTAGGAGACCCAGGTGTAAGAACTGTTGGATTTCTCCCCGCTAGTTACGGAGGTACGAGATGTGGAATTTTGGGGACAAAATTCTATAAGGGGGGTAGATTGTAACGACCCATCCCGTAAGTCGGGATTAGATTAGTGGTTAATGACGGATTAGCGAAGATAATCGGTGATTAGTTGGATGCTTTCGGACGGACGGTACGAAATGACGATTTTGCCCCTAGAATGGGCAAAAATGTTAACTTTTAGTTTGGGCGGTCAAATGGACTTTAAACGATGACCGTGACGTAGTTCAAGATGTCACGAGTCCGTAGATAGGTGGCACGTCCGATTCCGACATCCGAGGACGAAGTTGTGACGTTCGGAAGTTCAAGGGTATTTTCGTAATTAGGTTAAAAATGGGCAATTCGTTGACTTTTTGCACGACAAGTATTCTTCACGCAATTCGAGGACCGTTAAGTAGGTCTCGATGTCCTGAGTACAACGAGAGGTGGCACGTCGTCATCGGACGTCGGACGACTTAGTTACGGGTCTAGTAAATGAAGGGTAAAATGGTAATTTGGACTTTTAGGGGTAGATTGGTCTTTTAGCACCTTGGGATTTGTGTGCAACCGGATAAGGACATATGGGGCAAATTGATTGGATATTTTTGAGCTGAGACCACAGGTTGGAAGACACCTGGCCTATTCCTAGAGGCTTCTAGCCAAGTCGGTCGTGCGTTTAAGTTTTAAACGTTTGGTTTGATTGATCAGTTGAGAAAACATAGAGATAGAGAGGTGATCGACCATTTCTCAAGGTGTGAGTCGTGTGAGTTCTTTGTGGTAGGGGTGTGAGTGATTAAAGAAGTGTTAAGAGTCTAGTGAGTGAATCTTGGTGAGGGTTTGAATGAGGAAAGGGCTGTGAGAGGTGAGAACACCCATAAAACAGAGAATAACCCCATGTCAGGACCCACCCCTAATCCCCCGGGATTAAGGGCTAAATCCTGATCTCGTCTAACTTACGCATGACACGAAGGCTAAAATGACGTTCAACCTTCATGTGACACATAAGTCGGACAAGGGATTCTCAATCCAACCATCCCAAAAGTAACTGGACTTCCCAGAGTGTACTGAACTACTGTGGATCGCGGGTGTGATCTCTCCGTCTCTCTCGACCAATAGCCCGTACCGCAGCAACCTGGAGGGTATCGAAAACACGAAAAGACTGTGAGTGGACAAAAATAAAGTATAGTTCAAAAATAGTTAGATAAAACAAATACTTTCATACCCTCCATTAAAAAAAAACAATGCATGCATATCAAGCCAAGTCATGAAACCATTCATATCAAAAACCATCATTGAAAACCATTTAGAAACCCGAATCAAATCCGGTATTCAAATCCAGGCTTCAGCCTTAAATCACAAATCAATCTCAAATCCGGGAACTCAGTCCCAAAACTCGTCAAATCCAATTCATCCAGGCTACTGCCCAAAACATCGAAAAACCAGTGAAAAACATCAATCATACAAGTTTACTGGATCTCAAGTGCGCCCGAGTCTTTAAACTCAAAACCATGCGCAAATAACCAGGCCTTCCCGGGATATCAACGAGTCTTTAAATTCAAAACACAATCACATGCCTCGGGGGGTATCACAATCACCGAGTCTTTAAACTCAAAACATATACCTAGTCTTTAAACTCAAAACATATCAATCCAGGGCCCTCCCCCCGTCAATCAATCCGCGTCTTTAAACTCAAAACCAGATCCAGTGGGTTTTTCTCTTTTTCCGAGTCTTTAAACCCAAAACCATTTTTCATTCAACCGGTGAAAACCACAGAAAATCCACAGTCGAATTCGCAACGATGATTCCGTAAGCTAGCATCCGGAACCACTGTCCCGAACCCAAATCCAGATTTCCTTTCCAAATCTCGAAAACCAAATCCGAAATCTAATTTCCAAAATCAAATTTCAAAACTGAAATCTCAATCACATGAACAGGGCTCCAAGCCCGAAATCACTTTTCTGAAATCCTTTTCAAATCATTGAAATCAAATCATATGTCAAATCCCGAAATCAAATCATTAAAACCACAGTCAAATCACAAGATCGTGCGAAAAGTCATAAAACGTGGAATTTCGTAAATACCTCGAAAAATGTGCAAACCCGTAAACCATCAAGATCATAAATCAACTCATAGAATCACGTATGAAAACATATTAAAACATATATGCATTCATCAAGAGTTAGGAAGAAAAGTCCACTCACAGACCATAGCGTCGTCACCTCGATACGCACACACTAAAGCTTTCCCGGCTAATCCGCTATCACCGGCTTTTCCGAACCTATCCAAATCTCACAATAAGGTCACTAACTACTTCACAATTCTTATACTAAAGCCCCGTAATTTTTCCGAATTTTTAACTATTTTTAACTAAGGCCTAAAACCTTCGGACATCCCGAAACATGTCGAGACGATGTCCCATCGACTCGAAACCAGTCTTAAAATGTTCGTTACATCGAATACTTTAAAAGTCATGTTGGAACCTTCCCCAAAAGGGGCCCCACACGCCCTCACGCGCCTCCCAAAGGGGCTGTGCGTGGGAGCCATGTAACGACCCATCCCGAATTCCGGGATTAGATTAGTCATTAATCTTGATTAGTGAGGTTGAACGGTGGTTAGTAGGGCGGAATCGGACAAAATGTGCAAAATGACCGTTTTTCCCCTCGTCGTGGGCAAAATGTTGACTTTTTGATCGGGCAGTCAAACAGACTTTGACCGATGACCGTGACGTAGTTCGGGACGTCACGAGTTCATAGACAGGTGGCACGTTCGATTCCGACATCCGAGGAGAAAGTTATGATGTTCGGAAGTTGAGGGGTATTTTGGTAATTTTGGTCAATTGGGGTCAAATGTTGACTTTTTGACCGGGAGGTCCGATGGATGAGGGCCAAGGACCATTACGTAGGTATCGTCGATACGAATCCAATGACAGGCGGCATGTCGAAATCGGAGATTCAACGACGAAGTTATGGTCAAGGAAACGAATTTACGAATCGAGGCTCGGATTAAAATAATAATATAATAATGAATAGTAATCGATGACTGTGCACATCCGGATGAGTGGCAAGTGTCACCCATCCCTTGTTTCCAGCTCCATGTTTCCCTCCCAACACCATCATCACCCCTAATCATCATGTTCTCCATCATTCCCCTTCATTTTCTTTGAAATTTCTTCAAACCGTGCACAAATTGGGGGAGGATTGAACTGGGAGAATTGGCTCCCTTTCTCTGCCATTCTTGAGAGAAAAATGAGAGAGTAATGGATTGAGATATCAGGGGAAACACGAGGGGTTGTGAGAGTACTGAATTTTGGATTTTGGATTTTGGGAAAATTGGGGGGAAAATTCGAAATGGAGGAATTGAGCCGTGAGGATCGAATTGAAGCTCACATTCAGCTTCCTGGGATCACAACGATCAGAATCGTCGAAAGAACGAAGGGAATTGGTGCTGTTTTGGCTCTGATCACACTTGGTGACAGAGGAGGAAAATCGAGTTTGAGTCGTGGAGTTGGAGGCTTCGAATGATTCAATTGAGGTGGGGAAACTACTTCTCATGATCCCACGATGCTTCTGGGTTCATCAATTGAAGGAAAACGTTGGAGATTGACGGACTTCCATGGTTGCACAGTGTACGGATGTTCGAGCTTGAGTCGTGATGATTGAGCGATGGATTGATGCAATTGAGTTGGGGGAAAGGTTTAACGGAGTCCATGGAAGTTTCTGGTTGAATCAATTTAAGGAAATCGATCGAAATTGATGGAATTCCATGAATGAACAGTGTTCAGAGTGTTCTTGGTGTTCATCATCGAATCGTGGGAATTTGGGTAAGTGATCGTGTAATTGATGTTACAGACCTGTAATTGAACTAAGAAAGAAACTAACTGAATGATTAATTGAAGGAATTAAGGCTGAATTGATGGACATTGAACCGGGTTGTATCGCGGGCAAATTGGACCCGTTTACCAGACAAACGGGTTGGGCTGGTGACACTGTAGCAGGCGCGTGGGTTTCACGCGCACCCACTCACAGCGGCGCGTGACGGCGCGTGGACACGAATCTCGAGGTGAGGTCAATATGACTTCTGTCCTATTTAATGTAACGAACATTTTGGGATTGGTTTCGTGTCGATCGGACACCGTCTCGATATTGTTCGGGATGTCCGAAGGTTTTAAATTAAGTTTAAAAATAGTTAAAAATTCAGGAAAATTACGGGACTTTGATGGACGTTAATGTGGAGGTTAATAACCCTCTAATGTGATTTGGACAGGATTGGGAGTCCCGGTGATAGTGGTGAGGCCCGGGAGGGCCGGTGGCACGCGTATCGAGGCATACCGTTAAAACGGTCTGTGACTGGACTTTGGTTTTATAAATTCTATGCATGCTTAAATGTTTTATATGGTTTATGGTTGTGATTGTATGATGTTGATTTGATTGTTGGTAAATTGTACGGTTTCACGTATTTCGAGGCGATTTACGTGCTTGCACGTGAATCGAGGTTTTCCAGTTTTACATGGATTTTTCATATTTATAACTTGGATATAATGTGATGAAATGGTTTTGAAATTGGAAATATGAACTCGGGCTTGAGGTCCAATTATGTTGGAAATTTCGGACTTGGAGTCCATTTGAGAATCGGGCCGGGGGCCCAGTTGGTTAATGAAATCGGGCCAGGAGCCCAGTTGATATGAAATCAAGCTGAGACCCATTTGAGTTATGTTATCGGACCAGGGGCCCAGTTGATTTACGAATTCGGGCCGTGGGCCCAGTTGGGTTATAAAGTCGGGCTACGGGCCCAGTTGGTTTACAAATCGGGCCGTGGGCCCAGTGGTTCATAAAATCGGGCATGAGGCCCAGTTGGATTATAATTGTGATTTTGGGTCAGGGACCCTAAATGGAATTATGTTGTTTTATGGAAATTTCGGGCAGGGCCCATTGTAATGATGTGATAAAAGGATTTAATAAAACTGTTTTCCATATACCATCTGGATACAAGGATATATGATGGTCTCCTCCAGATGTCTGGGACACTGGGGAAGTCACGGTGCATTGCATGCGAGGGGTCATTATACGGAGCAGCCGGACCGTATGATGACTCAGGAGCAGGATTGCTATGATTGACGTCAGGGACGTCAGACATCAGGAATGTCAGATATATGGACCCGGAGAGACCCCGGGCAGCACTCGTAGCTTATTAAACCGTGAGATATGACGTCAGGGACGTCTAGCGTCTGGGACGCTAAGCATCTGGGATGCTGGTGATGGTAATGGTAAAATATGGATTAATGAATCTATGAAATGGCTTTTCGGTTGGATATGTGTTATGTGGTAAAAATGGATTATTTGTTATGAAATGGGATGTCGGGTCGGGGACCCTAAATGGTTTTGGATTTTTGGATTTATATTTATGGCTTTGGGCGGTGGCCCACATGGTTGTTTATGTATGGTTGTGGTATTCCACTGTTTTGGGCAGAGTTCCCACACTTGGTTTTCGGTTAACGGTTTTTGGGCTAAGACCCTAATGGCTCGGTTGAGCAAACGTTTTGGTTACTGGTTTTCGTGGCATGCATACGTTTTTATTGGAGGGCATAAATGTCTTATAAATGTATTTGATAAACTTATTGGTTTTTGTCCACTCACAGCTTTTGGTTTTAATGCCCTTCAGGTTGATTACGGATGCGGTTGCAGTAGAGACTGGGACATTGCACACCTCCTCCATCGATCCTTGCGCACTCTGGATGCCCCGTTTGGGTAGTGGCTCTTGGTTATCCCTTGTCTGACACCCCTTGTTGGGCGGGAGCAGGGCACATTCCACGGTAATCCCGGTGGGATTGGGATGGGTCCTGTAACTTGGTATCAGAGCAGGGTTGCTCTTTTGTGCGCGCAGGTCGAGGTTGTGATGTCTCATTGGGCTGCAATTCGTTATCAACCTGATAGATAGTTTTTGGGTTTGGATAGTGGATAGAATATGATTGGCCCGATACGCCGTGCGTTAATGTGATTCGACCCAAGTGGGGTTGATTGTGATGAACTGGTATTGTGGGACCGACGGTTCGGTCATGTAATATTAAATTGTTGTGCTGCTAGGTGCAGCCAGGTTCGGGGAACCTCATGTGAGTAATGGTTAAAAAATGTGAACCCTTGTGGTGGTTTCTAGTGTGAGGGATGTTGGTTCATCGGAGTTGGCCGATGACCTAGTGGTGGAACCCACGTTGATGGGATGGTAGGATTGGATTTGACGTCTATACGATGTCTGGACCGCGGGGTCGGTCAGGTTATGGATTTATATTACGGAGAGCTGTTTGGTTCGGTTGAACCATAGGGTGTGATTGTGGAACCCTAGTATTAAAAAGGTAAACCTTAATTGTGACTAGTGGATGAGAACTTGTGCTGCGACGAGCAGCTGAGATCATGGATGACCATGTGGATGGCTCTGGTGAGTCTAGTCAGAACTATGGGATTCGATTTACGGATACGGTTCTGAGATAAATTACGGAATCCCATGTTGGATCGGGTATTGGTGTGATGTGTGGATGCGGATCTCGATAGCAATGACAGTTAGTCGGAAGTCATATGGAGATGACTGGCTATCGAGGGTAATTAGTGTGGTTATAATACTTGGGGATCAGGGGACGTTCAGGGAACGTTCATTTTCCTGATGTGGATTGTCAGAGTGGTGGTACCCATAGTCGTGAGATACGGGATCGTCGTTCGGTATGAACGGAGATCCATGGTTGTCGTATTTGCACACGGTGTGCAAGTATGGATGTTTGTATGTTGGTACTTTTGTGCCGATGCTAGTATGGATGCATGAGTGCTGATACTAGTGTTGTTGATAGTGTGTTGGTGCTGGTACTAGCGCTGGTGCTAGTGTCGGTAATGGTGTTGACGATGAGCCACAAGTCTGGGTGTGACTCCGTCATGATGAACATATGTTCGGTCTTTGAGAATCGGTAGTGGTTGAGTGATGGACTGGATTGGATCCAGTTAAGATTGTAATGTGTTGGGATAAGTCCCAATAGTGGTGAGATAACCAGTGATGAGTGGATTAAAAAGGTATAATTGAGACTTGAGTAATCTTGGGATGACGTCCCCTACGTCATGATAATTGGTGGATTTGGGGGAGTTGTTGGCAACTCCAAAATTTGTGTGATTTTATGTTTTTAAATATCCCTAAAATGTACATGGAAATGATTAAAACTGGAAAAGACAAGGAAAACCATTAGTGGTATAGATGTGGAAATTTGTAATTGAGAACTTAGAAAATCGAGTGTTGAACCGGTAAAGGTTGGGATGTGCGAACGAAATAATAACGGATTGATTGTGGACACGTGGTTGTTCAAGTGAATTGAGGGGGTAGGAAGTCTGGTGGTTAGACTTGACATCTCGTTGGGAGCATGTCTGTTTCCAACATGGTTGGAACCTTAGTTTTGAGGAAAGTTGTGATTGGGGAACGAGAGTGGTGCTCGTTTAGGTGATTGGTAATCCGAAGTCATTGGGGTTGACTTCTTGCTTTCTGCCCTGGCAGACATTGACTGTAGTTACCAGTACGTTGAGCGTGTATTGGTTGGTGAGCCCATGTGTGTTGTGGGGTCATTAGGGGGAGTTACGTATTCAATATTAGGTAAACGAGACTTTTCATTTTCTGCTTGGTGGCAGACGATGTTGGGGTACATGGCGTGGTGAGTGCATCGAGTTTTGTTTGCATCCACGTCGGATGAGTATTGATGTCATCATTTTGGATCATCCTTGGTTTTTCCTAGGTGGAATGACAAGGATCGATACGAACTTGGGTGTGTGAGTCGTAAATGACGGGATTGAACTTCTTTTCGAAGTGGGGCCCGTATGGTATCTTACTCGAGTGAGTAGGTTTCCGACTGGTCGGACTTTGTCAACCTTAGACGTGTGGAGGTTGGATTGGCTTCCTTATGAAGTCAATTGGAGGTATTGAGCAGGTGACCGATAGGTTCGGTTTTGGTGTGTCTTGGTAAATGGGAACGAGATTTCGGGATTTGGAATCGAATTTCTGGGTGACGATTCAGGATTCGATTTTGGAACTTGAAAGTATATTTCCGGATTTGGGTACGGAATGATTATTCCAAATGCTAGCTTACGGAATAATGATTTCGGATTCGGATTTGGAAATGAATTAACAATTTGATGTCTGGGCTTGGATCCGGGATTTCTTATGAAATTGCGGATTCGGATTCGGAATTGGAACTAGATGATGGGTGGAGTTTCGATTTGTCTCATGCTGGATTGGGCAAATGGTGCTCCATTGTTGAAACGTGTTTGGCTATGACCTAGGTGGTTGTAGTCTGGTCATTAGATAGATGTGTGTACTTCGTACATGGTTCGAGGTACAATACCTTGTAGACTTGTGATGTCTAGTTACGGTATACGAGTTATACCCGAGGTGTGTCGGTGAGCGTGTTGGTAGTCGGATTGGTTCCAATACCACTGGACTAGTTGTGGACTGGACATTACTATGCAATGGGTCATGGTATGTCCGATGTGTTTAATTACACACGAGTCGGGTGAAAATGTCGGTAAGGGTATATTTAAGTCAAGTAAGTTGGTGGCTTGTGTAGCCACGAGTGAGTCTAGTGTCAGTTTTCGACTGACAACAACTGTGTGGTGACAGATTGTCAGGATGTGTCAACATAGATGGTTATGTGGGGTCAGCTGACTCCTAGTGGGAGTGGGAAAGGAACCGTCGAGTTGTTGCGTCAATGAAATGGTCGATTTGACAAGTGGTGTCAAATTCGAAACATGTAGTTTCAGTCATTCGACGGGGTCGAATGTAGTCGTTGCGTTATGAGTACTAGTGGTACGTTTGGGTGCAGACAAGTTTTGTCAGATTTGTTGGTGTACGGGTGTACACGTGTTACAAGGTCGATTCCACTTTCCACGGGGTGTTTGTGGAATCAGGGTAGTCGAGTTTCGAGAATGAAACTAATTAAGGAGGGAAGTACATTGAGATTAGATGGGTTGGAATTTCGAGGATGAAATTTATTAAGGAGGGAAGATTGTAACGACCCGTCCCGAATTCCGGGATTAGATTAGTCATTAATCTTGATTAGTGAGGTTGAACGGTGGTTAGTAGGGCGGAATCGGACAAAATGTGCAAAATGACCGTTTTACCCCTGGTCGTGGGCAAAATGTTGACTTTTTGATCGGGCGATCAAACGGACTTTAACCGATGACCGTGACGTAGTTCAGGATGTCACGAGTTCATAGACAGGTGGCACGTTCGATTCCGACATCCAAGGAGAAAGTTATGATGTTCGGAAGTTGAGGGGTATTTTGGTAATTTTGGTCAATTGGGGTCAAATGTTGACTTTTTGACCGGGAGGTCCGATGGACGAGGGCCAAGGACCGTTACGTGGCTATCGTCGATACGAATCCAATGACAGGCGGCATGCCGAAATCGGAGATTCGACGACGAAGTTATGGTCAAGGAAACGAATTTACGAACTGTGGCTTGGATTAAAATAATAATATAATAATGAATAGTAACTGATGACTGTGCACATCCGGATGAGTGACAAGTGTCAACCATCCCTTGTTTCCAGCTCCATGTTTCCCTCCCAACACCATCATCACCCCTAATCATCATGTTCTCCATCATTCCCCTTCCTTTTCTTTGAAATTTCTTCAAACCGTGCACAAATTGGGGGAGGATTGAACTGGGAGAATTGGCTCCCTTTCTCTGCCATTCTTGAGAGAAAAATGAGAGAGTAATGGATTGAGATATCAGGGGAAACACGAGGGGTTGTGAGAGTACTGAATTTTGGATTTTGGATTTTGGGAAAATTGGGGGAAAAATTCGAAATGGAGGAATTGAGCCGTGAGGATCGAATTGAAGCTCACATTCAGCTTCCTGGGATCACACCGATCAGAATCGTCGAAAGAACGAAGGGAATTGGTGCTGTTTTGGCTCTGATCGCACTTGGTGACAGAGGAGGAAAATCGAGTTTGAGTCGTGGAGTTGGAGGCTTCGAATGATTCAATTGAGGTGGGGAAACTACTTCTCATGATCCCACGATGCTTCTGGGTTCATCAATTGAAGGAAAACGTTGGAGATTGACGGACTTCCATGGTTGCACAGTGTACGGATGTTCGAGCTTGAGTCGTGATGATTGAGCGATGGATTGATGCAATTGAGTTGGGGGAAAGGTTTAACGGAGTCCATGGAAGTTTCTGGTTGAATCAATTTAAGGAAATCGATCGAAATTGATGGAATTCCATGAATGAACAGTGTTCAGAGTGTTCTTGGTGTTCATCATCGAATCGTGGGAATTTGGGTAAGTGATCGTGTAATTGATGTTACAGACCTGTAATTGAACTAAGAAAGAAACTAACTGAATGATTAATTGAAGGAATTAAGGCTGAATTGATGGACATTGAACCGGGTTGTATCGCGGGCAAATTGGACCCGTTTACCAGACAAACGGGTTGGGTTGGTGACACTGTAGCAGGCGCGTGGGTTTCACGCGCAGCCACTCACGGCGACGCATGATGGCTCGTGGACACGAATATCGAGGTGAGGTCAATATGACTTCTGTCCTATTTAATGTAACGAACATTTTGGGATTGGTTTCGTGTCGATCGGACACTGTCTCGATATTGTTCGGGATGTCCGAAGGTTTTAAATTAAGTTTAAAAATAGTTAAAAATTTGGGAAAATTACGGGACTTTAATAGGACGTTAATGTGGAGGTTAATAACCCTCTAATGTGATTTGGACAGGATTGGGAGTCCCGGTGATAGTGGTGAGGCCCGGGAGGGCTAGTGGCACGCGTATCGAGGCATACCGTTAAAACGGTCTGTGAGTGGACTTTGGTTTTATAAATTCTATGCATGCTTAAATGTTTTATATGGTTTATGGTTGTGATTGTATGTTGTTGATTTGATTGTTGGTAAATTGTACGGTTTCACGTATTTCGAGGCGATTTACGTGCTTGCACGTAAATCGAGGTTTTCCGGTTTTACATGGATTTTTCATATTTATAACTTGGATATAATGTGATGAAATGGTTTTGAAATTGGAAATATGAACTCGGGCTTGAGGCCCAATTATGTTGGAAATTTCGGACTTGGAGTCCATTTGAGAATCGGGCCGGGGGCCCAGTTGGTTAATGAAATCGGGCCAGGGGCCCAGTTGATATGAAATCGGGCTGAGACCCATTTGAGTTATGTTATCGGGCCAGGGGCCCAGTTGATTTACGAATTCGGGCCGTGTGCCTAGTTGGGTTATAAAGTCGGGCTGCGGGCCCAGTTGGTTTACAAATCGGGCCGTGGGCCCAGTGGTTCATAAAATCGGGCATGATGCCCAGTTGGATTATAATTGTGATTTTGGGTCAGGGACCCTAAATGGAATTATGTTGTTTTATGGAAATTTCGGGCAGGGCCCATTGTAATGATGTGATAAAAGGATTTAATAAAACTGTTTTCCATATACCATCTGGATACAAGGATATATGATGGTCTCCACCAGATGTCTGGGACACTGGGGAAATCACGGTGCATTGCCTGCGAGGGGTCATTATACGGAGCAGCCGGACCGTATGATGACTCAGGAGCAGGATTGCTATGATTGACGTCAGGAACGTCAGACATCAGGAATGTCAGATATATGGACCCGGAGAGACCCCGGGCAGCACGCGTAGCTTATTAAACCATGAGATATGACGTCAGGGACGTCTAGCGTCTGGGACGCTAAGCATCTGGGATGCTGGTGATGGTAATGGTAAAATATGGATTAATGAATCTATGAAATGGCTTTTCGGTTGGATATGTGTTATGTGGTAAAAATGGATTATTGGTTATGAAATGGGATGTCGGGTCGGGGACCCTAAATGGTTTTGGATTTTTGGATTTATATTTATGGCTTTGGGCGGTGGCCCACATGGTTGTTTATGTATGGTTGTGGTATTCCACTGTTTTGGGCAGAGTTCCCACACTTGGTTTTTGGTTAACGGTTTTTGGGCTAATGCCCTAATGGCTCGGTTGAGCGAACGTTTTGGTTACTGGTTTTCGTGGCATGCATACGTTTTTATTGGAGGGCATAAATGTCTTATAAATGTATTTGATAAACTTATTGGTTTTTGTCCACTCACAGCTTTTGGTTTTAATGCCCTTCAGGTTGATTACGGATGCGGTTGCAGCAGAGACTGGGACATTGCACACCTCCTCCATCGATCCTTGCGCACTCTGGATGCCCCGTTTGGGCAGTGGCTCTTGGTTATCCCTTGTCTGACACCCCTTGTTGGACGGGAGCAGGGCACATTCCACGGTAATCCCGGGGGGATTGGGATGTGTCCTGTCAAGCCACACGCCCAGCACTGTTCATCTTCAACCTCTGCCGAACCGGGTCCAGACCGGTTCTGTTCAGGCCGGTCTAATCGAACCGATGAGCACGATTTTCAGTCAATTCCATCCCGATTTCAGTCTTTTCCCTACCCTTAGCTTCGTCCATACATTATTAATCGATCTAGCTAATAAAAACATGAAATAAAACACTATATAATACCTTCCAAGTTCGAACCAAATCCCAGAAAAATTCAGTTCTTGTTCCCGGCCACCATCAGTCTTCTCAGGGCTCAACTTCGAATCCTTGGCTCAAAAGTGACATCCTACAATGGTAAGGATCATTAGAGTTCCTCGACAGATCCCCAAAATCATCGATTTCCAGTTTGAATTTTGGAAAACAGAGAACCCGATGTCCTTACCTGCTTCTAACTCTCCGTCGTGACTTCCATCGGAGTTCTCAAGGTCCAAGAACAATCCTCCACCCTCTAAGTACCACCACATACCCAACTTCTATGGGTTTGATCGACTTCGTCCACGGCTGCTCACCCTTAACCTCTCTGTGTTTCCTGAGTGTTCTCACTTTTTCTAAGTCTCTCACTCACTCCAAACACCCCAATACACTCACTAAACTCTCAGCTTCTCTCTGATCATTCACACTGGATCACCAAGAACTCACACACCCTGAAAAACGATTGATTGCCTTACTGTCTCAGTCTCTCTGTTTTTCTCAGTTGCACGGTTTAAATCAACACAATCAATTTAAATTGAACCGGGAGAGAAGGTTGGAAGCCTCTAGGGTGAAGCCAGGTGTCCTTCATCCTGTGGTCCACACTCCAAAATATCCAATAATCTCTGCCCAAGTGTCCTTATCTGATTTCACAAATCTCAATGTGTAAAAAGACTAAATTGCCCCTAATTTTCAAAATTACCATTTTACCCTTCACTTCTTAGACCCATATCTTATCTGTCTGATGTCAGATGAAGGCGTGCCGCCTGTCGTTGTGCTCAGGACGTCGAGACCTATTTAATGGTCTTCGGTTTGCGTGAAGAAAACTTGTCGTGCAAAAAGTCAACAAATTCCTCCCTTTTAACCAAATTACGAAACATGCCCTCAATCTTCCGAACATCATAACTTCCTCCTCGGATGTCGGAATTGGACGTGCCACCTGTCTACCGACTCGTGACGTCCCGAACTACGTCACAGTTATCGGTCAAAGTCCATTTGACCACCCGAACTAAAAGTCAACATTTTACCCATTCTAGGGGCAAAATCGTCATTTTGCGCCATCCGTCCAAAACTATCCAACTAATCACCGATTATCTTCGTTAATCCGTCATTATCACTAATCTAATCCAAATTTGCGGAACGGGTCGTTACACCGTGCTCGACCATGAACCTCAACGATTAAACCAGTCAAAGTCTGGTTTGTGGTGGAGATCACGGTGGTGAGCAGAGAACAGGTAAGTCACTGAAGGTAATCTGTTTTCCCTGAGACGGTTTGGAATAAAATCGATGGTTTGGAGTATTGTTGAATCACTGTGATGATTGTTTATCGTCCTAGGAGTTACTAAGGTGCCCAGAGACGGGAAACCGTGACTGGAGAGGCGACTGGTGGCCGGAATCAGAAAGTCGAATTTCTGTGTTTTTGGTTCGAACTTGGGAGGTAAGGTTTAGGGCTTCATTTCTTGATTTTGTTAAGTGAATTAATCCCAAACTTAAGGAAGAAACTAAGGGTGTAGAAAGGACTGGAAATGGCTTGAAAACGGGTGAAAACTGGCCTCGCCGGCTCTATTGGACCGGACCAGTCTGGACCGATCTGAATTGGGTTGGCTGGAGGTTGACGATGAACAGTTGCAGGCGCGTGGCTCCTACTTGCAATCCCTTTGGGAGGCGCATGAGGGCGCGTGGAGCCTGTTTTGCGGAAGTGTTCAACACGGTTTTCACTCTAATCTATATAACGAACATTTTGGGACAAGTTTCGAGTCGATCGGACACCGTCTTGGGCTAATTTTGAGTGTTCGAAGGTTTATGGGTTAATTTAATTACGTTTAAAAATTCCGAAAAATTGGGGAAATTAGGGGGAGCTTTAGTGAAGTATTTGTGACTCGAAATGGTGACTTTTGATAGGTCGGGATATTCCTGAGACAGCCGAGGAGCGTACGGGACGCGACTGACGCGTTCGGACCTAGTGAGTGGACTTTTTGTTTTCTAACCGAGCATGCATAACTGTCTTTACTTATTTATTTATGTTTCGATATATGATTTTATGATTTCGATATATGATTTTATGCTTTCGAAATATGATTTTATTCTTATGATTTCTATATTCTTGCTTTACCTGATTGCACGTTTTTCAATATGAGATACCAGATTTGCACGTTCTTCGAGAACATGATTTCTGTTATGCTTTTGAGGATGGTATCAGATGGATGATTTATGTTTATACGTATTCTGTTTTACTAAAGATCTGTGGATATGATTTGAGATTTCGAAGTGAAATTCGGGCGGAAGTCCCATTTCGATTAAACGTGATTTCGGTTTTCGAAGATTTCCAGTTTGGATTTCGATGAATTTTTCTTATGCTTGAAAAATGGTTTTGGGTTTAAAGACCCGGAAAAAGAGAAAAACCTGCTGGATCTGGTTTTGAGTTTAAAGACTCGGTTGATTGATGACGAGGGGGGGCCCTGGATTGATATGTTTTGAGTATAAAGACTCGGTATATGTTTTGAGTTTAAAGACTCGGTTATGATACCCCCCCGAGGCCTGTTGATTGTGTTTTGAGTTTAAAGACTCGTTGATATCCCGGGAAGGCCTGATTATTGTGCATGGTTTTGAGTTTAAAGACTCGGGCTCACTTGAGATCTAGTAAACTTGTATGATTGATGTTTTTCATTGGTTTTTCACTGGTTTTCAAATGTTTTGGGCTGTGACCCGAATAACTTGGATCTTATGAATTTAGGGATGAGTGCCCGAACTTTGATTTTGATTTCTGGTGATTTCCATGCTTATTTTCACATCATATAGATGGTTGTTTTCAAATACTTGGTTATGCATGCATGTTTTTAAAAACAGAGGGTGAACCCTGGTTTATTTCGCAAACGATTTTATAAACTCTTATTTCTAGTCCACTCATGCTAATGTTTTTAACACCTTCATGATCGTGGTGCTAGCGCCGAGGCTAACGTTGAGGCAGAGGCGGAGGCATAGAGTTTTCCCGTTGCTCGTGTAGTCAGCTTATAGTAGGATTTTTGTCTTATTTTGTAATGTTACTATGCTTTGTGCTACTGTTGACTAGATGTATTATAACTTCTCCCTGGTCTAGCAATGTATATTTCGTGGGTTTTTTGGTTATTTTGGCCATTTAAGTTGGGTTGTTAGATGGGAGTAGGGTTCGTCTTGGTTATCGAAGTGATAATCGGGGTGGGTCCTGTCAGTTCAGGAGTGAGGGAGGGAGGTTTGGACGGCTAGGATGAAGGGATTAGATGAGATGAAGGGTGGAGATTGGAGGTGGGTAGGATTAAATTATAAAATAATAGGATAATAGTATTTAATTAGGATATATCCAAAAATAGGGGGTTTGGGCCAATGGGATGAGTGACACTTGTCACTCATCCATGGGTCCCACCTAAATATCTGCCCAATTAGATATTGCCACCTCATCATTGCCTCGTAATGCATGCATAGTATAATCAAATTTCCGTGAACCATAACTTCTCCGTCTGAAGTCCGATTTTGGCGTGTCGCCTGTCTATGAATTCGTATCGATCCGATCTAAGTAACGATTCTCGACTCTCGGCCATCGGACCTCCTAGGTCAAAAGTCAACATTTTTCCCCTTTTAACCAAATTACCAAAATACCCATGAACTTCCGAACGTCATAACTTCCTCCTCGAATGTCGGAATCGGACGTGCCACCTGTCTATGAACTCGTGACGTCTCGAATTACGCCATAGTCATCGATTAAAGTCCATTTGACCTCCAGAACGAAAAGTCAACATTTTGCCCATTCTAGGTGCAAAATCGTCATTTCGCGTTGTCCTTCCGAAAGTACCCCACTAATCACCGATTAACCTCACTAATCCTTGATTAGTTACTAATCTAATCCCGGAATTCGGGACGGGTCGTTATATTTTTCGTTGGATTTTTTTAGGGAAAATTAAACTTTACTATTCTGTGTTTTACACATTGTAATAAATTCATACCTAAACTTTCAAATATTACAATTTCTACCATGAACTCTTTAAATCGTTACATTTTGACCCCTCTGTTAAAATTTCTGTTAAATCTAAAATGGAACCCACAATTTAAATAATAAAATATTAATTTAAATATATAAAATTATTTGGTTAAAAGAAACCCCCAAAACCACTCCATCTTCCCCCCCGTCTATGTAACCCTAACCCCTACCCCTTCTTTATTAGATTAGATTTAATTAATTGTAAAGATTAATTCTCCATTTTCTTTATTGCTTAGGCCTCTATTTCACCCAAAAAAAAAAAAACAAATTGAAAATAAGAAGCATAGAAATTCCAAAAATTTTGTAAATTTTTTGAATTTTTTCCGGAAAGACTATCAATTTCTTTGAGTATTTCGTCACTAAATGTTGAAATACCTTTAGCAACGAAAAATTCTTATGAACAGCTGCATAAAAAATAATTTTTGCGACGCTGTTCATTTGAATCTATCGATGCTAAATGGCTTTTGACCTTTAGCGACAAAATGCTCAACCAAACTCATAATTTTTTCCAGAAAATGCAGAAGTTTTCAGAAATTTCCCAGAAATTTTCCTTTGACACTTGAGAATGCATGCATCCAAATAATTCTCTTAACAATAAGATTCCCATTAATGACTTATTACTCCCATTTTATTTTGTATTTCTTTGTTCACTTCTCCAAACTCCAATTATCTTTTTCTCCTCTCTCTCCCTCTCTTTCTATACTTCCTACTTTCAATTTGTTTGTTTTCTTTTGTGTAAAGGAGTCTAAGCAATGAAGTAATGAATCATTTTGAAGGGATGGTTTTGGGGGTGGGGTGTTTTGGAATGGTAGAAAAGGTGCGGGATGCATGATGTGGTTATGTGGGTACACTTGGGTTTTTTTTTTTAACAAATAATTTTATAATTTTATAAATTTAAATTAATATTTTATTATTTAAATTGTGAGTCCCATTTTAGATTTAACAGAAATTTTAACGGAGGGGTCAAAGTGTAACGATTTTAAGAGTTCATGATGAAAATTGTAATATTTGAAAATTTAAATATAAATCTATTATAAGGGGTAAAATATAAAATAGGTAAAATATAAAATAATGAAGTGTAATTTCTTTAATTTTTTAATGCAATTTTCTTACCGTTTAAACTTTAAATTATTGCCACTTAGCCCAATGGCCAGACCAGCCTTCTGCCTATGCCCTTCTTCTTCGGAATATTGGCCTCCGCCGTGAACCCACCCGGCAAACAGTCGCAAGAATTACAGAGAGACGGTGAAAAACGAATTGGCCAAAACCACCGAAACACTCCCATCCTCAAACCCACAACCCACCGAAACAAGCAAGCCCCAATCCCTCAACTCTTCTTTCTTGTTCATCAGTTCGTCAATCTGCAACCATCCAAGTGCCCCTTCCTCCTTCTCCTCCTCTTTCTTCCGCTGATTTTCTCCAATTCAGTTCAGGTATTTCTCATTTTATTCGTCTCTTCTTGGATATGGTTTAATATCTAATTCATTTCAATTTCTATCGGGGTATGTTTAGGGCTTGCGATTATAACTGATAGCCGCACCGTTCATCCTTCAGCTGCCCCAGGCCTGCAATTTCCGACGGGGTTGTAAAACAACTCTCTCAGGTAAGTAGATTTGCTTCAGTCCATCATCAGCCTAAAAGAAAATTGGAATTTTGAGACCTGTTGTATGGATTGGGCACAGGGGGAATTGAAAGCTGAATACATTGCCAATGTCTAACCCCCAATTATTGCATCCAAAATGAGTTATGGAACCAAGCCGAGCTTTCATGCTACATAATTTCAAAACAACATATGAAATATTAACATGGTATATTTTGTTGCTCCTGAACTGTAGGTTGGTTTAGCTTATTCTAGTTGAAACTTTCAGAGTTATCTTTATTCTGTTCAATGTTTTTGGTGCCTTTGTAATTTCTTTGTTTGGCTTTTAAAACTTAGAAATATCTCGTGGCTGCTATGGATTTATGGATAAAAGTTGTCTTTTGGCATTTTAGCTTCTGGTGTTCGATATCAGTCTTTGTAGTCAAGCCAAATGCATCCTTGTTTATACAATCAGTTTTCATCTACGTGTTTATGTATCCTACACATTTTTCAAATAATAAAAATTTAGACCTATCGTTTTGAATTTATGTACAGGAGAAGAAATTTAATCTCATAATTGCGTAATTCAGTCTGAAGGTATAAAACTGCTATAATTGGTCAGAAATTATTTACTTCCAAGGGAGAGTAACTGTAGGGTGAAAGATGCTTCAGATCCGGCTTAGGAGTCTTACACCTCCAGAGGGTGCTGCTGGGGTAAAATCCTTGCCAGCGGAGACTGTGACAGTTGCATGCCCTGACCATCTTGTCCTGGCTGATCTTCCTGTGGCAAAGGGCATTGGTGCAGCAACCACTACTTCTCTTGTCAAGAACGTAGGTCGCAGGTCCCGTCGCCAGCTTGGAGAGCGGGTCCACTTTTGTGTTCGCTGTGATTTTCCAATTGCCATCTATGGACGCCTGGTATGGACCAAGTGCATATGTCTTTCCACATTTTCTAATTGCTTTCAAATCCTTTTCTGTCAGAATTTTCCTTCAGCATGATTAGGTTTCCTTCCGCAGTTCTAATAAAAGATCTTGGTGTTTTTTAGAACTTGAGGTTCATATCTTTTGTCTTTGGGCGCTTTAGAAATGAATGCTAGAAGTTAAATCGTAAATTTTATGATATGAATCTCTTTTATGTTAACTAGCTTGTGTTCTTGCAGAGTCCCTGTGAGCATGCTTTTTGTTTGGATTGTGCTAGGAATGACTCAATCTGCTATCTGTAAGATTTCTGAACTTTACATAGTCAGATTAGAGTATCAATCTCTTATTGGCAAATTGTTCCTTTTCTTTCACGGAGTGAAGAAGTGCAAAGATGTGAGCTTGTAGAATTTTAGCTTTTTTCTTAATATCCATTCTCCATAATCCTTTTGACTCTTACATAATTACTTATACTACTTAGAGGAGTTTGCTCACTAAGGAATTAAATGGATTTAGATATGTCAATGCAAATGGATTTCAAGTATGGGGTTTTTTGCCATTTCTTATTGGTGAGATTATAGATTTTGCTACTGGATGACTTTACATCCAATTATCGTAGCACATTTGCGTTTGTTCTGTAATTGTTGTTAATGTCTGTTGGTGGTAATTGGATTTTCTTGCCAAAGAAATATTATGATTAATTGAAAAATTACTTAAACATCTTATCTTCATGATTTATGTTAGTTGTGATGAACGCATCCAGAAGATTCAGACAATCAAAATGATGGAAGGGATCTTTATTTGCGCAGCTCCTCACTGTCTGAAATCTTTTATGAAGAGGACTGAATTTGAATCCCATATCCATGAGAACCATGCCTACCTTCTTCAACCAAATGCGGACAAGATGGATGGAACTGAATCAGAAGCTCGGAGTACCAAACAATGTACAGTATCTGAATCCACCGGTCGTGCTCCACCAAGGCCCGTCTTTTCTCCTGGATCAAATTCCCAGCTTCATGACCGTGAGGATAAAGCTCGTCTTCAACAGCCTAGAGAACAGTCACTGCCAAGGCCAGTTATGCAGCCCTCACCAGCCCCAGGTTTTGGGCAAGTTCAAAATAACCAAGCAGATCGGCCTCCAGGCTTTGACAGACCGGTTCCCCAAAATCTATTCCATCAGCAAAGCTTTGATTCAGTGGGTACTCCAAGGCAGGAATCTGGCCAGTTTTCTGATAAGCAGCAAGGAATTGCATCTGAGACTCCCTTTTCGGAATACCCACCCATGCATTCTGTTCAGCCCTCCAATTATGCTGTTCCAGTGAATCCCAACCAAGTGCGAATGCCTAACCTTCCATTTGGCTATCCTTTTCCCGTTGATGGTTCTCAACCTTTTTATGGCGCTCCCTATGAGATCGCCCGACAGGATTCAGCTCCAGATGTCGGACCAGAACAGGCCTCATTATTGGGATACCCACCGGGATTTGTGGCTAGTTATCCCCTTTCTTGGAATTCAGGACAGGCCAGTGTTCCTTTTGAAGCGGCACCGGGAGGTCAAGGAACTGCAGATGGTTACCAAGGAGAATATGGCCGGAATCCAGGAGGTATGCCTTTCAATCCTCCCAAAATGACCAACAACGCAATGGAAACAGTGCAGGTTGGTAATTCTATGGATCCAAGAGATGGCAAAGGTATATTAGCATCACAGCCGATGCAACTTCCTCCACCGCCTCCGCCGCCTCCTCACATGTCTCAGCCCAAGCATAAGTATTATCAAGGTGATACAGGTCGAGATGGACAGAACTAGGACGGGCGGCACCGACACACAACTGCGAGATGATTGGGTGACCAAAGCCCAGAAAATATTTGTTCTTTGTAATTTTTCCCTTTATTTCCTCCCCGGAACTGGTTACTGTTATTATTTCCTCCCCGGACCTGGTTACTGTTTCCCTGGCTCAGGTTTTGTTTGCTTTCGTCAATATGGTTATTCATTAATTATCAGAATGAGGTCCGGCTGAGTTAGTGCTAGGGCAAGTCCACCGGCACCATAGACGCCAAGTAAAACAAATGTTAATATTAAGTCCTCTCTGAATCGAAAAGTGGATTATGTTATGTATATTATTGACTTTGTTGATTTAACAAAAATCAACAAAAGTGGAACTTGAAATTAACTTCATTATTTTCGAGAGTTAAATTAGAAATATCATCACCTAATTAAAAAAGAAAAATAATAATACTACTAAAACCCTTCAATTTTAAATGATGAGTTGTTGGGCTTTGTAAAATCCCTTGTGTTTATCGTCTTCTACTTCACACACACCCAAAAAAAAAAAAAAAAACAACAACAACAAACAAAAAACAAAAGAACTTATTATCTTCCCATGTTTCTTTAGTAGTGAGAAAACGTGTAGGTAAAGATCACACTTGTCCGATGTAAATCCCGTCTTAGGTCCTTTCGTATTCTGCATTTGTTCATTGAAGGTATTCAGCATTTGATTATTGAAGGTGAAAAAAAAAGTTTCATCTTCCCATGTTTGTTTAATCCAATGGAAATTCTATCTTAGGTCCTCTCATATTCTGCATTTGATCATTGAAAGTGAGAAAAAAAAATTATCGTCTTCCCATATTTGTTTAGTCCAATGTAAATCTCATCTTAAGTCCTCTCGTATTCTGCATTTGATCATTGAAAGTGAGAGAAAAAAAAAATTTATCGTCTTCCCATGTTTGTTTAGTCAAATGTAAATCTCATCTTAAGTCCTCTCGTATTTTGCATTTGATCATTAAAAGTGAGAAGAAAAAAAAAACTTATCGTCTTCCCATGTTTGTTTAGTCCAATGTAAATCTCATTTTAGGTCCTCTCGTATTCTACATTTGATCATTGAAAGTGGGAGGAAAAAAAACTTATCGTCTTCCCATGTTTGTTTAGTCCAATGTAAATTCCATTTTAGGTCCTCTCGTATTCTACATGAATTTGGTCATTATCCTTTTCCCATATATTTATATTTATATTTCACCGTCTCTTCTTAAAATCTTTCATCTATATTCTTTTCCTTCAACAAGATTATACGCAATTGACATTGAAGCCAAAAGCTTGACATTCAGCCACCCTCACCTGTAAGCGATTTCTCTGCAGAGCGTACGGTTCAATTGCGTCCTATTACTACACTTTTATCTTTAGTAATTTTGGTGATCTGTTCGATTTTGCTTATGTTATCATAAATAAGTTGACGGTAGTAATTCCCGAAAGGCTTTCGATGATATGCCTGCGAGAAAACTTACTTGGGTATTTGCCATGCTAAGTTTAACTCGGTATTTAACTTCTTGTATGTCTTTCTTGCAGAATAAGAAAACCATTTACTGCTTTCAACAGTCCTTATCATGCCGCTTAAGAAGTGTCGTCGATCAAAAGAAACTAGTCCTAAAACAGTAATTGACAGATTTAGTAATCTTCCAGATGAAGTTGCCCATATTATTTTTTCCTTCCTCGAAATCAAAGACCGGACTCGAGTAGGTGTTGTTTCGAAAAGATGCAGATCCCCAATTACATTTATCAGTTCCTTGTGTGGATTTTGGATTAAGTTGCAAGAAACATAAAAGAACCACCTGGAAATATAAAGTGAGGCTAATGTGTTCTTTTTATAGATACTTTATCGCGGCAATAATAAGATACAACGATTCAGCATCAAATGGGAGTTGTTTGCGGCTGAATCAATGAAGATGTTTTCCGATCTATGCTCATTTTCGGGTACTCACTTGGTTTTATAATGCGGTAAGGTGTAATGTTGAAGAACTTGATATTTTTTACGATGTTGGAAGGAGTATAGGTTTTCATTGCCGCCTAATGTCTTTCATTCTCAATCTTTGTGCTATCTATCGGTGGGCTTATCCGGTGGTGTTTTGGAAATGTCTTCTCCGTCCATTTTTAGTAACATCCGTTACTTGAAATTGACAAGCTTTACTCTGCTGGACGGGATGTTTTTCAAGTGGATCTCATGTTGCTGCAAATGCATTAAGGAATTACACCTTCTTTGTTTCAGACTTAAAGGGATACAGAGTGTCACAATTGAGAGTTTGTCGTTAGAATCCTTTCATGCTGTGATTGATGCTGGCATCCTCCATTTTGTTGTAAATTGTATTAAGTGATATGTCTGTTTATGTAAATGGGTACAAGGGGTAGATAGGTAATTGTACTTATATTAACCCTGACTATATATAAGTGGGTTAATTAGTCTTGTATGATACTCTCTCATTATTCAAGAAGAACCTTTCTTTCTCAACTTCCTTCTCTAATTCACTCCCTCCCAAATTCTTCACAACACGTTATCAGCACGATCGTCCCAAATCGGTGATTGTTCAAGAGAAGAATAAATCCAATCAAGTAGGTTTTCTAAATCCAAATTTTTATTATTAAAATCCAATCCCTAGAAGCATGTAATTTCTAGGATTATTTGATTTTTTTGATTTTTTTTTATCAAATTCAAATCCAAGAATTCATGATCGTAAGAATTGTTTGGAATCCATAATTATGATGTTTGTAATCACATGAATTAATGATCATTGATATGTTCAATTGAATTATTTGACATAATCTTCATGATTTTTCGTTCCATGTTTGTAATCACATGAATTAACGATCATTGATATGTTCAATTGAATTATTTGACATAATCTTCATGATTTTTCCGTTCCATATTTGTTGAATTGATGGTTCATCATGAAGTTGCAAACACCATGATTATTTGTTGAATTGATGGTTCATCATGAGGTTGCAAACACCATGATTATTTTTTGAATTGATGGTTCATCATGAAGTTGCAAACACCATGATTATTTGTTGAATTGATGGTTCATCATGGTGGTTCATCATGAGGTTGCAAACACCATAATTAGTGGAAAATATAAAAGAAGCCTTGAGGGTCCATCCTTCCTCATTTTGTGCCACAATTAGTGGAAAATATAAAAGAAGCCTTAAAGGTCCATCCTTCCTCATTTTGTGCCACATCCTTCCTCATTTTGTGCCACAATTAGTGGAAAATATAAAAGAAGCCTTGAGGGTCCATCCTTCCTCATTTTGTGCCACAATTAGTGGAAAATATAAAAGAAGCCTTGAAGGTCCATCCTTCCTCATTTTATGCCACAATTAGTGGAAAATATAAAAGAAGCCTTGAGGGTCCATCCTCTCACTTTGTGCCACAATTAGTGGAAAATAGAAAAGAAGCCTTGAGCGTCCATCCTTCCTCACTTTGTGCCACAATTAGTGACAATATTTACACAGTTGCTTCACACAGCCGAACAGAGGGGGACATCAGTTAGAAAAACCCATCATTGACTGGCCCACTTCCATTATTTACTTGTTTGTTTGTTTATTTCATTATTTACATGTTATTTATAAATGTAAATAGACTATTTGTACATACAAGGAACCTAAAGTTTCCTTCATAGATATCCTGGATTATCATACAATGTTATAGAACCTGAAGTTCTCATTAGTTGCTTATGGATGTATTTTTTTCCCAAAGCACTAATTTTATTAATTCCTCTTTGTAGAGAATCTCAACAAACTGGATTTTGACACACTTGATGTTTCCGGAAGAAACTATTACCAATGGACTGAAGATGTGAAACTTCATCTCACTGCCAAGAGAATACGGTCAACCATCCAGGACGATAATGTGGTTTTTGAGCATCAAAAGGCGGAAGCTATGATCCTCATTCGGAGGCATATGAATCACGCACTGCAACGTGAATACCTGGGTCAAGAGGACCCTAGAGCTTTGTGGGTTTCACTAGCTGATCGTTTTGATCACCAGAAGGACATATTCTTGCCTGAAGCAAGACATGACTGGCATAACGTTCGTTTCAAGGATTTTAAATATGTAAACGAATATAATTCTGAAATATGCCGTATCCGGTCTCTTCTCAAGTATTGTGGGGAGGAGCTCACTGAAACTGACCTACTTGAGAAGACTTTCTCCACATTTCCTACCTCATGTATTGTCCTGCAGTAACAATACAGAGAGCGGAAGTTTACCGGGTTCACGGAGTTGATATGTCAGGACCGGTCCCAAATCCCCTGGGATTAACGTGAGACCCGCCTGATCCCGTCTGACACCACGTGTCAGACTAGGGAAAATTCCATCTCTAGCCCTCGCTGGGGCTATCAGAGCACGTAAGGATCGTAGGAGGAGAGGAGTGATGTCTCGTCTCTGCTACAGCCCGCATCCGCGATCAACCTGAAGGGCATTAAAACATCAAAAGTCGTGAGTGGACAAAAACAAACATTTCATTTAAAAACACATTTTTGCGTAAAGACATTTATGCCCTTCATAAATACATACGCATGCATTCAAAATCATTTATCAAACGTTCATAAAATCATTTGTCAAACATATCAAAACCTTTCAAGGGTTCATGCCCGGTTCCCATAAGCCGTCATGTCCCATAAATCCATTTGGGTCCCCGACCCGAAATCACCAAATCAATAGGGACTCAGCCCAAAACCTTTCTCAGTGAAATACCAACACACAGAATACGGGGTCTCTGCCCCAAATCATTTCTAAAATATCAAATATGGGGTTTCTGCCCTCAAATCACTTTCCAAAATATAAAACATGGAACACGGGGTCTCCGCCCCCAAATCACTTTTCTATAAATCTCATACGTACTCGTACGTATAACCCATCCTAGGCATTTCTGGAGAATATGCCAACTCGGGGCACACAGCCCCTAGGGAACACATCCTCGATATATTCGAGAGGTGGAGGTATGAGTGGGTACACGTATGATTATCCCTGGTTTGGCAAGTGCCGAGGGTAAATTGGGAACTTCAGTCGACTTGCCAGAAGGGAGCTGGACTGGGCACGGTTATCAATGTCCCTTCGGGGACTGTCCTGTCACACAGCCCCTGGGGAACACATCCCCGATATAGTCACGATGTCAAATCTATACTAGTGTGCACACTACTCGGGGTCTCACTCCGAGTCTTCTCCCAGGAATCTCCATCTGGGAGGCTCAATTTCTGGATCTAGTCCGAGCTCTCTCTCTGGATCTAGTCCACATATCTCTCCGGAATCTAGTCCGGGACCACAACATAATAAGTAACCACCACTCTTGGAACGGGATCCCTATGGGGATACCCACTCTGGTCTGTGGATCGTTACTCTCCAGGTCGACGTCTGGAGGAGACCATATAATCAATATGGAGGGTTCATTCATTTCAATTCTTTTCTTTCTTTCTCAAATCACTTTTCAACTGGGTCTCATACTCGATTTATCTCAACAGGATTCCTTGAATCTGATTCAAATCACTTTCACAGGCCTCGGCCTAAATCCTCAGTTCAACAGGGTCTCATACCCGAATTCTCATTTCACAAACTAAACTGGGACTCAAGCCCTATTTCACAGTCAACATGGCCTCAAGCCCGATATCACGACTAACTGGGCCCTAAGCACGAAACCATAACCCAACAGGACCTCATGTCTGATTTCACAACCAACGGGGCCTTAAGCCCGATATCTCAACTAAATGGGTCTCAGGCCCGATATCATAAACCAACGGGGCATCAATCCCGATAGTACCACTAACCGGGTCTCAAACCCGAATCGTAAACCAACTGGGCCCCCGGCTCGATCCTATAACTCAAATGGACCCTCGGTCCGATTCCTCGTCAAATCAAATGGACTCAAAGTCTGAGAATTTGTAATTCAAATGGGTCTTGTGCCCGATTTCATATTTTCAATTCCAAAACCAATTCATTGAACCCTTATTGAAAACCTAACACGTATAAGCATCATATAAAACCGTAAATCTCGAAATACGTGCAAATACGTAAATCCTAGGCTACCACAAACAAATGCACTCATGGCATCACAAAATATATTCTAAAACAATTATAAAACATTTATGCATGCATCGAATTCATAAAACAAGTCCACTCACAGACCATCCGAAGCTGCGCCTCGATACGCGTGCCATAATCGTCTCCCGGGTCAATCGTCGCCTCCGAGATTCCTGAACCTGTGCAAATTCATTTAGAGGGTTACTAATAGCCTCATTAACCTCTCATTGAAGTCCCATAATTTTCCCGATTTTCTAAATATTTTTAAATGCGAACCTAAACTTTTGGACGTCCCGAACTATATCGAAACGATGTCCGATTGACACGAAACTAGTCCCAAAATGTTCGCTACATCGTATAGAAGGTTTTGTGTGTTGAACACATCCCCAAATTCCCCACCACGGGCAGCCCAAAGGACCCTGCGCGTGGACTCACGCGCCGGTGAACAGTGATCGTCTTCAACCTCTTGGCCAGTTCAGACCGGCCGGTTCGGTCCGTTTCCTGCAACTGGACCGGCGTGACCGGTCCAGGGTTCTACACTCCTCATTTTGGTCCGTTTTCAATCCATTTAGATCCCTAAATTCCTATTTTTGATCCTAGGAGCTTGTTTGGATGATCAAATCCACCTAAAACCCCTAAAATTCGACCGGTCCAATTCTTCCTCACGGTTCAAGTTTTCCAGAACTTACCCCAAGGTTCCTTAACATCTAATCTCTCTAAAAACCTTCCTAATAGCTTCCTAACAACCTATTTACTTCATTAGAATCATTAAAAACAGCCCATAATCACAAAAATTGAAAATGGATGAAA
Organism: Prinsepia uniflora; assembly: GCA_032719365.1. NCBI lineage: Eukaryota > Viridiplantae > Streptophyta > Magnoliopsida > Rosales > Rosaceae > Prinsepia > Prinsepia uniflora. Next base: position 13,561,163 of record CM064861.1, read on the forward strand.
ATCGGTTAAACCGATTACCTGGATTCGACTTCCTCCTCCGCTGTCCACGGCAGCTCTGCCTGGGCCAGCCACCACGTCACAGGATCCTCACTCACTCTCTGGCCTCTCAGTCATGATCACAGGTCAAATGTTTGAAGGGTTGGATTTGGGTGAAAGTGTTGAATGAGATCAGGTTGTTTGGATGCAAAATGATCGCTGAAGAGGAAAATGTGATATGCATGAATGAAAAGGAGTGGCCAGTGGATGGGTGACACTTGTCACTCATCCATTGGTCCAATAACAAATATCTGGGCCCCACTTAATTCCAAAAGTCCATCGTCTCGAACTCCGTGCAATAGTGCACTCGAACTTCCGTGAACCGTAACTTTACCGTCGAACGTCCGAATTCGACATGCCGCCTGTCTACGGATTCATATCTTCCCGATCTACGTCACGATACTCAGCCCTCGGTCATTGGACCTCTTGGGTCAAAAGTCAACTATTGGCCCCTATTCGACCAAATTACTAAAATGCCCTTGGACTTCCGATCGTAATAACTTCTTCCTCGAATGTCGGAATCGAGCGTGTCACCTGTCTATGAACTCGTGACGTCCCGAACTACGTCACAGTCATCGGTCAAAGTCCATTTGACCGTCCGAACAAAAACTGAACGATTCACCCATTTTATGGGCAAAATCGTCATTTTGCCCGAACGTCCGCTATTCCTTGTCTAATCTCCGATTAGCCTCGCTAATCCATCATTAATCCTGCTAATTCAGGACGGGTCGTCACAAACTTCCCCTTTAAAGAATTTCGTCCTCGAAATTCAAATCGACCCTATTCCACAACCAACTGTGGAAATTCAACCATGTTCCTCGACTCGGATCGCTGCACCCACACGAGAATACTCGTGTAGCAGTACATGTCCAACACACTTACCATACTCATTGGTATGTACCATCACCGTAGCCTCCAAAGCTCCAATTTCACTCTCAACAACAGTGTTCCGATCGTCAACTCGTGAGAGTCATCACGTCGGCTCGTAAGTCTTACTCGAGACAGAATGTCGACACTCGTCGATCTCGCCTGTCACTCACTTTGACAGGTCAGCAATACCATACTGATATTCCGGCGACTTTTCAGTCTAACACTCTGACAATGTCCATCCTACAGTCGTCAGGATGAAATACGCATCCCCACTAAGGGCTATCACAGCCAAGCTAGCATCTTGCTCAGCATCTGATCAGACAACATCCTACATATCGTGCCATCAGAATCCCATATCGTAGGTCATCCTCAGACCTATGTCCATACTGGCTCTAAATACTCGTACGAATTAACTCTCTCAAATTCCCATACTCAAAACTGACTCTACTTAGAGTCCCATCACTTCACATCGATCCGAACGCATCGATCTGAATGCATCGAATACCTATATATTCGTTACCACGATATGTCACGCCTTCGTGACCAGCCGACAACTCCCAGCTTCACTGCGCTTCGCTGCTCTACTCTGATCTCGACTTGTTCTCGAGTCCTCGTATCGTATCTCGTGTCACTCAGTAATCTCCGCTGACATCTAGACTCACCTCCAGTCTCCACCTGTTACTATCGGATCTAATCCGATCGCTACTCATGTCCATCTGGACGCCATCCAAACTACAACATACTCATACTCTCGGACACTCTCACCCGACATACCGATTGACCGTGGTCAATCCCATCGTCCAATGTTCACAACACATCGGTGCACCCATATCACATCAATCATCAAGGTCTAACTCGGCCTGTTCACAGATTGTACTCTAGCAACATCCAACCACATACTACTATCCGCGTTCCAACCATGGTTCAGACCCCAACCGTCCGTCACCAGGCGAACATCAATCCATCGCCTCAGCACTCACTTGTCACATCCTGTGACGCTAAATACCATCTACCAGTCAAGTTAAATAAGATTGACCCACAGCCTAGGTGTTCGGTTCTTACACCCTATTTGAACCCCTTAGTTGTCATATCACTCCTCGTCGTCCCACCTAGGAACGAATCTAGGAGAATCTAAGATGATGACTTCAAAGTTCATCCTATGTCATCCTCCGGCACCCCGCACTATCTACTAAAGAATCACACTCAGTGACCTCGGAATATCCAACATCAATGCGGAATCAAGCACTCTTCTCAACGTCTCAGTCACAACTTCTCTTGATTCCGAAGTTCCAATCTCGTTGGAAACATGCTTCCTTCCCAAATACTGAGCTCACTCATCACACGAACATTCTCACGTCCTATAGGTAAACAAGTGCCATGTCCCCAACTCAGGAGGTATGGTCAACCAAAACCAATCTGCAACGGACTCTCAAGTCTTTAGCTCAACCGGACACCATCCACGCGTCCGTGACCTCCAACTCGCCTATCCGTTTACTACCATATATGTACATTTAAAAGGATGTCAAGTCATCCTACCTTGATGTATCACTCGACTGACGAGTCACAACAAACTCCTGCTGTGATCGATAGTCAAATCTCTGCATACCACCAAATCTGACCAATCAACCTTTCTGTCATAAAACGTCACTTACGTCATCCATTCGTACCTGTATCTCACGTTTCACTTCAATAGTTACAATTGCTGAGCACACCCTCGCGACTCAATCTCGCAGCACTGGGGGAACTAGTCTCCATTACTGGGGAAACTGATCTCCATCACTAGGGAAATTGGTCTCCATCACTGAGGAAACTGGTCTCCATCACTGGGAAACTGGTCTCCATCACTGAGGAAACTGATCTCCATCACTGGGGAAATTGGACTCCATCACTGAGTACTCCCCGTACCTAGCACTGAGCCACTCGGGATCCTCTCTGTCCCATTCATCCAGGTATATCCTACTCGTCACAGTCACCTCATATAGGTAACGTGGCAAGTGTACCAACATCCCAACGTCAGCGTCTCATTCTGCGATCGCACTCAATCGTAACCGAGTCGAATCCAGAATCTATGCTCGTACTGTGCGTCACTCACGCACTTCGTAACATCATCACGACTGACAAATTCCATCGTCACAATCGTCACGGCACCTTCGTCCATCCTACTCGATGAGATTCGATCACGTCCATCGATAGTAGCGTTTGTCACAACCTCGTGCAGACCAATCTCAGAAACACTCTGCTATCGAGACTCCAAATCCATGCAGTAGACTCACCGCCTGTACCAACCACTACACACACAACATTAAATGATCGGTCCACCTCTGAATCCGATCACAAGTACCACACTCCTGGTAACTTGCTCAATCAATCTCCTACTAGGGTTATCACAAACCCGGCTGCCCGCTGCAGCCCAACTATCCTGAGCGATCCATTGCTCTCGACTCTGAAGAGTCGTCGTTCTCTGATACTGGTACCATATCGGCCAATAACTATGCTCTGAGGATCTTGTCCTCTCGTAATTCTACGGCTTTCAGCCGCTGGCCCCCACAAGAACTTGGCCATACTCCGAGTCCAATACAGCACAAGCGCTACATGCGCAAACGCATCCTATTGCGTCACACCACAACTACTCCGGAATTTCCTGCTAGTCGACATCCCACCGGGATTCGACACATCGAAACATGGTTCATCACGCTAAATAGAATTACACGTTCCTATTCCCAACCGTCGTGAACGTAGTCGTATAGGGTCATCGTATAGTGGGCGACCTTGACCTCTGACCACCACTAGTATTAGTCTATCCATTGTCAGGACCCACCCCGGTTTCACCCCGAAACCCGAGGTAAATCCTGCTCCCATGTGACACCCCGACCCAAAAACAGTCAGACGCAGGAGATAGTACTCAATAATGCCCGAAGTTAGAGTTTTACAGAGCATAGTACAAAATACACAGAAAAGAAAAACCGATACTAAATACACGCACGCGGAAAGAAAATGTAAATACTCCGGGGACCCTCACGAAATGTCTATGCCTCAGACGCTGCCTCGACGTCAAGACCCCGCGCTAGCTACACAACCTGGAGGGCAATAAAAACAGAAGGTGTGAGTGGACCATAATAGAAGAAAAGTTCTAAAACCATTTATCAGAAAACCAGGGTTTTAGCCCTCCGTTTTGAAAACCACATGCATAACTTAGTTATTAAAACAGTTAGAAATCGCTCATCATAAAACATCATAAGAAACAGAAACACTATAGCATATGAATCATAAAACCGTACCAGAAACCATGAACATCCAATCATTATTTTTCCGATCAAACCTGCTGGACCTATCCGAGTCTTTAAACTCCCGAGTCTTTAAACTCAACAGGCCTCAATCATATCCGAGTCTTTAAACTCCCGAGTCTTTAAACTCAAAGGCCTACGGGGGAAATATCAATATATCCGAGTCTTTAAACTCCCGAGTCTTTAAACTCAATCCGGGCCCGTCCCCCGTCAATCATAATATCCGGGTCTTTAAACCTAATAACCAGATCCAGCAAATCCAATCCAAAACCAAAGTAAAAACCAATTCGAAATCCATCGCCAAACTCGAATTCGAAATCCCCGGTCCGAAGCCCTTTCGGCGTTCAGAACCGTCATTCCGAACCCAAATCCGGAAATCCACTTTTCAACTTTAAAACCAAATTCCGCTTTTCGAAATCCGATTCTAAAACTGAAAACCTTGATCATCGAAATCATGTTCCAAAATCTCTTTATAATCATTGAAAACCACTTATTGTTTAAAATTGAAAAACCATGGCTTCATAATCAGAAATCAAGACTTTCTCGTAAAACGTACCAAATACGTGATTTCTCGAAAAATGTGAAATCATGGAAAACAGTTATAGAAGATTCAATAAACATGGTATCACCTATAAAACCATAAATCAAGTAATTAAAAGCAGTTATGCATGCTCAGTTTAAGGAAGAAGTCCACTCACAGTACCGAGCCCTCAATCGCGTCCCGAACGTCCTGCACGTTCCTCGGCTTCCTCGGGAAATCCCGATCCTATCCACAACCACCAAATTACGTCACTAACACGTCTACGAGTAACCACCTAAATTCCCTCAAAAATCCCCGGGTCCTACACGTAACGAACCGGAACCCTAAACCTTCACCCTCGTGAAACTACGTCGATTCGACGTCCGATTAACCCGAAACCACTTCCAAAGAACTTAACACAACTCCTGGACCAAAAACCATGTTGACCATTTTCCCTAGAACCGCCACACGCGCCCCCACGCACCGCCCAAAGTGGCTGCGCGTGGCCCTCATGCGCCAGCTACAGTACCACCGTCAACCTCGAGCAGACCCGGTTCACAACAGTGTCTGTGAATCGAACCGGCGAGACCTGTTCTCCGCCGTCCGGCCACCATTCTCCTCCATTTCTTCACCATTCTCCTCGTCCAGAACTACCCTGTCGATTCCCCAACTCCTCTAACCTCGACACTGTCCCCAGCCCGCCGACCGAAACTCGAAACCAGACGGCTCAATAGCCCCTGTTTCACGATTCAGCCATTCCGATCACCCCCCGTCACGGTGACTGTCCCAAACTCTTCCTAGGGCCTCACTGAATCTAAACCAACCCTCCTAGACCTTCGACTCAGCCCCTACCTTCACGACTCGCCGTTTGAACCCACGGCCAAAACAGAGCACACAGGTACTCTTTGTTGTGCCAACCGCCACCGTGCACTCCCCGTCACGGCAACACACTCAGACGCTTCCTAGGACCTCCAGGAGTCTCACCCTAACCTCCAGCTCCCTCGACTTTAGCCCTAGGTCCACGACTCTCAACTTGAAACTCAACGGCTAAACAGAACAAGTAGAAGAGGATGAGAAATTACCTGTCCTCCGATCGCCGTCGCGAGCTCAGACGTGTACCACGGTGTCCAACCAATCCTCTGCACGCGTCCCAGCCTCCTCTTGACTTGAATTGAGCCACCTCACGGCGCAACCACCGTCTCTGTCTCACCGTCTCTCTGTTTTCCCAGAAAACTCAGCCTCACCAACCACCTTGTCTCCGTGCACGATCTCGGTCCCAAACTCGATCATCCACCTCCTTTCTTCTTCCTTTCACCCTCACAACTCACCAGACTCACCAACCTACACGATTTCCTTCTCAATTTCTCTCAATTCCTCCCTCTGTTTCACTCTGGTTGAAGGACACTCACACGGGCACTGCACGGTTGCACCCCAATTATTGGAACCGTTCACACACGCGAGAACTCCCCAGAACCCACTACAAAATTGCCACATGTCACCATCCCCCATTCTCTCTCACCCATGTGGCCCAATCTCAACCCTTCATCTGCTTCTCTCTGCACAAATCCCCAGGTGCAAAAAGACCAAACTGCCCCTCATTTAACTCAAAATTACGGTTTTGCCACAACCGTTCTAGACCCGTAGCTCGCACACCGTAAGTCAGATGAATGCGTGCCGCCTGTCATCGAACTCAGGACAACAAGATCTACGTAACCATCCTCGGTCAACGTACCAAAACCCGATCGTCCAAAAAGTCAACTTTTCCCCTTATTTTAACCAATTTACGGTTATGCCCTCAACCTTCCGAACATCACAACTTCCTCCTCGGATGTCGAAATCGGGCGTGCCACCTGCCTATGGATTCGTAACGTCCTAAACTACGTCCTGGTCACTGGTCAATACCCACTTGACCACCCGAACGAAAAGTAAACATTTTACCCGCACCAGGGGAAAAATCGTCATTCTAAGCTTACGGACCTATCGGGACCACCTAACCACCAATTAACCTCACTAATCCCACCTAAATCACTGTCTTAATCCCGGCTCTCGGGACGGGTTGTTACATCCATCCTCTATTCGACACGACCCTATTGTCGAGTGGTCACGACTCTCAAGTCATCGTACTGTATCTACGGATCCATTGGGTTCTACTCACCAGTGACACTACAGCTCTAAACCGTTAGATTCACACAAATACTGATCCTACTCGGGATCCAACCTCAAAACACGTGGCATTCCATGCCAATCGAACCTCAAACTATCGTATCGAATTTCGTTTAGCACGTGGTGCTTCCTACTCATACCCTAACTATCAGGTTGATGACGGGCTGTTACGACTTCAGAGACATCACATCCTCGACCTGCGCGTACTCCACGAGCAAAACACGCTCTGATACCAATTGGTATCAGAGTACCATGAGTATCAAAAAAGCCTGCATCGCTCTGATACCAACTTGTCAGGACTAGTCCCAAATCCCCTTGGATTAACGTGGGACCCGCCTAATCCGGTTTGACACCACGTGTCAGACCAGGAAAAATTCCATCTCTAGCCCTCGCCGGGGCTATCAGAGCACGTCAAGATTGTAGGAGAAGGGGAGTGATGTCTCGTCTCTGCTACAGCCCGCATCCACGATCAACCTGAAGGGCATTAAAACATCAAAAGTCGTGACTGGACATAAATAAACATTTCATTTAAAAACACATTTTTACATAAAGACATTTATGCCTTTCATAAATACATACGCATGCATTCAAAACCATTTATCAAAAGTTCATAAAATCATTTGTCAAACATATCAAAACCTTTCAAGGGTTCATGCCCGGTTCCCATAAGCGGTCATGACCCATAAATCCATTTGGGTCCCCAACCCGAAATCACCAAAAACCCGCACCTCAAATTAATAGGGACTCAACCCAAATCACGTCACGTGGGTCTCAACCCAAAACCTTTCTCAGTGAAATACCAACACACAGAATACGGGGTCTCTGCCCCAAATCATTTCTAAAATATCAAATACGGGGTTTCTGCCCTCAAATCACTTTTCAAAATATAAAACATGGAACACGGGGTCTCCGCCCCCAAATCACTTTTATGTAAATCTCATAGGTACTCGTACGTATAACCCATCATAGGCACTTCCGGAGAAGATTCCAACTCGGGGCACACAGTGTAACGACCCGGACTTTCGGAAAAGGAAAATTTGGAAAATTTAAAGAAAAAAACGATTTTGCCCCTAGAAAGTGGGCGAACGGTTGACTTTTGGCTCAAGCGGTCAAACGGACTTTGACAGATGGCTGTGACATAGTTTGGGACGTCACGAGTCCATAGACAGGTGGCACGTCCGATTCCGACGATCGGAAGTTCAAGGGCATTTTCGTAATTAGGTCGAAAAGGAGGAAATTGTTGAATTTTTGTTCGACCACTATTTTTCACGCAATTCGAGGACCATTAGGTAGGTCTCGATGCCTTGAGTTCGTAGACAGGCGGCACGCTGAAAACGGACCTCGGAAGGATGAGTTACGGTTCTAGAACGAGAAGGGCATTTTGGTAATTTTGTGAAGGAAGGGCAAAATGGTAACTTCCAAGGGTGCAGTTTGAAACAGCCGTGAGTGGGTTTGTGGGAATTTTTTAACTATTAAGTGGCAAGTGCATAGTGTGTGTGAGTGTGTTGAATTGGAATTTGAAGCTAGTGGGTGTTTTCGAATTGAAAAACACAGTATGGGCAGGAGCGTGTGTGCACGAGTGAGTTTGGGAATGGATCACCGTTGCTTTTGATTTGTTTATACAATTGAGTGGTTTGGGCATGAGCACGGGTAGACAAAGGAGTGTTAGTGGGTTTGGGAATAGTTGCTGGTGCTTCTGAAAATTAGAAAAAACAGAGTATGTTTCCCACGCTTGATCGACTTCCCAAGACCAAATTGAGAGAAATTGGGAGCTAAAACAGATTGAAGAGAGGAAGAGCAGAGTCTTGAGATTGAGAGAGGAAGAAAAGTGATAAAAATGGTGAGAGGAGAGTTCAAAATCCGAAACGGGTTCTTGAGAGAGTGAGAATTAGATTTCGAATTTGTAGGCCAGCCCAAGGAAAATTAAGGCTTCATTGAGTTCTCTGAGATCAATTCAAGTCGATCCAGTGCAAGAAAGAAGAGAATTCATGCCGTTTTGGCTCTGAATGAACCTGACAACCAAGAAGAAAATCGAGCTTCGAGTCTTGAAGTTGGAGGGGTTTAAGGGAGAAATTGACATGAGAAACAAGCTTATACGAACCTTATGAAGCTTCTGAGTGAATCAATTTCAAAAAAACAATCGAAATTGGTCGAGATTGAAGAATGAACAGTGTTCATCTGTTCTTCGAAGTTCGATTTTGAATCTTCTGGATTAAGGTGAGTTCTTACGTAGTTGAGGTCACAGAACCCTAATTAGACACATGGCGATCCTATTGGCTGACTGAATTGATGAAATTGAGTTGGAATTGACAGAATCCCAGCCGGGTCACGCAGCGGGCCAACCGGACCCGTTTATCAGTCAGACGGGTTGGGACGACGACTGTGCACTTTACTGTAGCAGGCGTGTGGAGTCACGCGCAGCCACTCACGGTGGCGCGTGAGGGCGCGTGGGTCGAATTCTCGAGGTGAGTTCAACACGACTTTTGTCCTATACAATGTAACGAACATTTTAGCGTTGGTTTCGAGTTAATCGGACACCGTTTCGATATTGTTTCGAGGGTCCGAAGGTTTATGTTACGTTTTTAATTAATATTTAATTCCCGAAAAAATATGGGAAATTAGTATGATGTTATTTGAGTCCTTAGTGACCCTGAGGAATGATTTCAGACAGGATTTGAGATTTCTGGAAAATGTCGGAAATTACGGAAACGCGTACAGCGCGAAAGCGAGCGATATAGACGGTGTGTGAGTGGACTTTACTTTCAAAAATTTAATGCATGCATAAATGTTTCTATGATTTCTATGATTATGATTATGACTTGTGATAATTACGATTTTCGTATCTATACGTATTTTGATATGCAATACGTAATTGCACGTATTTTGAGACTATGGTTTCTCTTGTGCATTGATGATGGTTTGATGAACGATTTCACATGATTTGTGCGTATCATGTTTTGAGGATGTTTTGATTATGATTGTGAGTATGACTTACGGTTTTGACACGTATTTCGAGATTATTACGGATTTGTGCGTTTCACGAGATTTCGAGTATATTGTGTTTTGATCCTGGTTTTGATGCTTTGACTTTGGGATTTGAAATATGATTTGATTTCAAAGATTTAAAACGGATTTTGGGAAAAGTGATTTCGGGCTTGATGCCCAGTTCATAACAGTGGTTTTGATGATACGAGATTTCAGGTTTCGGAAACTTGAAGATGGATTTCCGGATTTGGGTTCGGGATGATGTTTTCGGATGCCGGCTCACAGAATCATTATTGAGAATTCAGATTTGGAAATGGATGGTGGATGTAATTTGAGGTTTGAATATGAAGTTCGGACATGAGTTCCATTTCGATGAAACGTGATGACGGATTTGGTTTTGGAATTTGAATTCCGATGGATTCTGGATTGGTTGTTATTTTCACATGTTTTGGGTTTAAAGACCCGGTACTATTACTGGATCATGTTTTGGGTTCAAAAGACCCGGTTAATTGATGACGGGGCGGGCCCGGATTGGGTTTAAAGACCCGGATTGAGTTTAAAGACTCGGTTACTGTGATGAGTTTAAAGACTCAGTTATTGTGATACCCCCCGAGGCCTATTGATTATATTATGAGTTTAAAGACTCGTTGATATCCCGGGAAGTCCTGATATATGTGAGTTTAAATACTCGGTAATTGATATCCAGCAAACTGATTGACTTGTGGTTTACTGTTGATTTTTTATGTTTTCGGATGTGTTGGGCAGTTGCCCGGTTTGTATGGTTAGATGGATTTTGGATTATGATGTGTACTTGGATTTGATTCATTATTTTGGGCTGAGGCCCTGTGTTTATGATTGCGGGCTAAGACTCAAAGGCTAAGAAAAAGAAAATGATTTGATTTTCATACACGGTTTTCTTATGTTGGAAATGAAATGGATTGCGAAATGATTTTAGAATGCATGCATTTGTTTTACGTGGAGGGTAGAAATGTCTTTCTGTAACTGTTTTATAAACTGATTCATTTTTGTCCACTCACACCTTTTGTGGTTTTATTGACCCTTCAGGTCGTGGCGCGTTGATCGAGGCTATTCGAGAGGTGGAGGTATGAGTGGGTACACGTATGATTATCCCTGGTTTGGCAAGTGCCGAGGGTAAATTGGGAACTTCAGTCGACTTGCCAGAAGGGAGCTGGACTGGGCACGGTTATCAATGTCCCTTCGGGGACTGTCCTGTCACACAGCCCCTGGGGAACACATCCCCGATATAGTCACGATGTCAAATCTATACTAGTGTGCACACTACTCGGGGTCTCACTCCGAGTCTTCTCCCAGGAATCTCCATCTGGGAGGCTCAATTTCAGGATCTAGTCCGAGCTCTCTCTCTGGATCTAGTCCACATATCTCTCCGGAATCTGGTCCGGGACCACAACATAATAAGTAACCACCACTCTTGGAACGGGATCCCTATGAGGATACCTACTCTGGTCTGTGAATCGTGACTCTCCAGGTCGACGTCTGGAGGAGACCATATAATCAATATGGAGGGTTCATTCATTTCAATTCTTTTCTTTCTTTCTCAAATCACTTTTCAACTGGGCCTCATACCCGATTCATCTCAATAGGATTCCTTGAATCCGATTCAAATCACTTTCACTGGCCTCGGCCTAAATCCTCAGTTCAACAGGGTCTCTTGCTCGAATTCCCATTTCACAAACTGAACTGGGACTCAAGCCCGATTTCACCGTCAATAGGGCTTCAAGCCCGATATCACGACTAACTGGGCCCTAAGCCCGAAACCATAACCCAACAGGACCTCACGTCCGATTTCACAACCAACGGGGCCTTACGCCCGATATCTCAACTAAATGGGTCTCAGGCCTGATATCATAAACCAACGAGGCATCAAGCCCGATAGTACCACTAACTGGCCCTCAAACCCGAATCGTAAACCAACTGGGCCCCCGGCCCGATCGTATAACTCAAATGGACCCTCGGTCCTATTCCTCGTCAAATCAAATGGACTCCAAGTTCGAAATTTTGTAATTCAAATGGGTCTCGTGCCCAATTTCATATTTTCAATTCCAAAACCAATTCATTGAACCCTCATTGAAAACCTAGCACGTATAAGCATCGTATAAAACCGTAAATCTCGAAATACGTGCAAATACGTAAATCCTAGGCTACCACAAACAAATGCACTCATGGCATCACAAAATATATTCTAAAACAATTATAAAGCATTTATACATGCATCGAATTCATAAAACAAGTCCATTCAAAGACCGTCCGAAGTCGCGCCTAGATACGCGTGCCATAATCGTCTACCGGGTCAATCGTTGCCTCCGGGATTCCCGAACCTGTCCAAATTCATTTAGAGGGTTACTAATAGCCTCATTAACCTCTCATTGAAGTCCCATAATTTTCCCAATTTTTTAACTATTTTTAAACGCAAACCTAAATCTTCGGACGTCCCGAACTATATCGAAACGATGTCCGATTGATACGAAACTATTCCCAAAATGTTCGATACATCGTATATAAGGTTTCATGTGTTGAACACATCCTCAAATTTCCCACCACAAGCTGCCACGCGCCGCCCAAAGGGCCCTACGCGTGGGCTCACGCGCCGGTGAACAGTGATCGTTGAAACACCTCTTGGCCGGTTCAGATCGGCCGGTTCGGTCCGTTTCCTACAACTGGACCGACGTGACCGGTCCAGGGTTCTACACCCCTCATTTTGGTCCTTTTTCAATCCAATTCGATCCCTAAATTCCTATTTTGATCCTAGGAGCTTGTTTGGATGATCAAATCCACCTAAAACCCCTAAAATCCGACCGGTCCAATTCTTCCTCACAGTTCAAGTTTTCCAAAACTTACCCTAGGGTTCCTTAACATCTAATCTCTCTCAAAACCTTCCTAATAGCTTCCTAAAAACCTATTTACTTCATTAGAATCATTAAAAACGGCCCATAATCACAAAAATTGAAAATGGATGAAAATCGGTTAAACCGATTACCTGGATTCGACTACCTCCTCCGCCGTCCACGGCGGCTCTGCCTCTGCCAGCCACCACGTCCCAGCGTCCTCACTCACTCTCTGGCCTCTCAGTCATGATCACAGGTCAAGGGTTTGAAGGGTTGGATTTGGGTGAAGGTTTTGAATGAGATAGGGTTGTTTGGATGCAAAATGATCGATGAAGAGGAAAATGTGATATGCATGAATGAAAAGGAGTGGTCAGTGAACAGGTGACACTTGTCACTCATCCATTGGTCCAATAACAAATATCTGGGCCCCACTTAATTCCAAAAGTCCCTCGTCTCGAACTTCGTGCAATAGTGCACTCGAACTTCCTTGAACCGTAACTCCACTGTCGAACGTCCGAATTTGACGTGCCGCCTGTCTACGGATTCGTATCGTTCCGATCTACGTCACGGAACTTGGCCCTCGGTCATCGGACCTCTGGGTCAAAAGTCAACTATTAGCCCCTATTCGACCAAATTACCAAAAAGCCCTTGGACTTCCGATCGTCATAACTTCTTCCTCGAATGTCGGAATCGAGCGTGCCACCTGTCTATGAACTTGTGACGTCCTGAACTACATCACAGTCATCGGTTAAAGTTCATTTGACCGTCCGAACAAAAATTGAACGATTCGCCCATTATAGGGGAAAAATCGTCATTTCGCACGAACGTCCGCTAATCCTTGTCTAATCTCCAATTAGCCTCGCTAATCCGTCATTAATCCTGCTAATTCGGGACAGGTCGTCACATGATCACTACTTTATTGCTCGCTGAAAAGAACAACATTTTGTTAATGAAGAATGATAAATCCCGACCTGTGGGTACTAGTGCAACTCCTTTTCCTGAAGCAAACACTGTTGGACCTCGCGATGCCAACCGTAAGTGGAGAAAGAGAGGTCGTGGTAGAGGTGGAGGATGTAATCGTCCAACACATGGTGCACACCCCTATGACTGGGTCCATGGTTACCTTGCCCCCACGTGACCGTGGTAATCGTGGTCTAGGCCCACATGGTGGAAATCCCTATGACCGAGCCCAAGATTACCATGCCCCACGTGGCCGTGGTAGCCGTGGTAACCGTGGTATAGGTCCACGTGGTGGATATCACACTCCTTTTGGTCCGCGTGCTCAAAATGAAAGAAACCCTAGTTCGGCCCGTCGCCACCAGAATCAAAACCCACCTGACATATGTTATAAATGTGGAGGTCGTGATCACTGGTCCCGCACGAGTTGTCGTGCATCATCCCAATTTATTGCCCAGTACCATGCTAGTCGTGGTACTCGAGAGGATAATTTTGCTGCTGGACCAGACCCCGCTGTTACCACCCTTGCCATTGCTGATTTCCAGACTGCAGCTGGACATGATGAGGATTGAATTATTTACATAAACATGGATATGATTGACGTATGTACCATTTTTTTATGAATATTGTTTTTATTATTACTATTTATGCACATTGTTTGGTGATTTATATTTGTTTTGGACTTATTTTGTCATCTGCTCGAATATTATTTAATCTATTTATTCATTTTTAATAAATGTGATTGTTGATTACTTTAGTCATATTGATGGTTAAGCATGTCAAATGGTGAAATTTGTTTTCTAGCCTACAGTGCTACTACGCATACTATCCTCCTTGATAGAATATTTTTCACAAACTTAATACCTAACCACACCCCTGTGACAACTATTTCTGGCAAATCAAATTTTATTGAAGGCTCCGGAAGAGAAAGAGCCCAATTTATGTTGTCCAATGGTACTATATTTACCATTGCTGAAGCCTTATACTCCCCACGTTCCAGCATAACGTTATTGAGTTTTAAGGATATTCGAGCCAATAATTATCATGTTAAAACCACAAACGAACAAAATGTGGAATATCTTTGCATAACCTCCAAATTATATGGCCAGAAGCGAACATTGGAGAAATTGGAATGCCTAAGGAGTGGACTCTACATGACCACTATTAGAACCATTAAGGCAAATCACATAGCTAGCCGGAAGCTACCTAACCCTAGCAACTACTTATTATGGCATGACCGATTGGGACACCCAGGTCAAGGTATGATGCGTCGTATCCTCAATACATCACACGAGCATCCCCTTACAAATAAGGACCTTGTGTTTAGTGAAACACTATGCCAAACTTGCTCAATGGGAAAATTGAACACTAGACCATCATATGCAAAGATCGATAAAGACTCTGTCCCTTTCTTATACAGAATACAATGGGATATTTGTGAACCCATCCAACCACCATGTGGACCATTTAAATATTTCATGGTTTTGGTTGATGCATCAACGAGGTGGTCCCATGTGACCCTATTGTCCACACGCAATGCTGCGTTTGCTAAACTCCTTGCCCAAATCACTAAATTAAGGGCCCACCATTCGGATTATCCTATAAAAGCAATCAGACTTGATAATGCCGGTGAGTTTACATCGAAATATTTTGAAGACTATTGCATGTCCCTTGGGATTGATGTTGAACATCCAGTTGCCCATGTTCACACCCAGAATGGTATTGCAGAAGCATTCATTAATCGATTACAAATGATTGCACGGACCTTAGTTATGCGCACCAAGCTCCCAATTTCTATGTGGGGCTATGCAATTTTGCATGCCGCTATGTTGGTCCGGTTGAGGCCCACTGCCACCCAACCTTATTCCGCGTTACAGCTGGTAACTGGGTACAACCCGACGTTTCACACTTACGCGTTTTGGGGTTTGCAGTTTACGTGGCAATTGCGCCGCCACAACGTACAAAAATGGGACCTCGACGCTGGAGGGGCATATATGTCGGCTATGAATCCCCCTCCATTCTATGCTATTTAGAGCCCTTGATAGGCGATCTCTTTACCGCTCGATTTGTGGATTGTCACTTCGATGAGACAATCTTCCCGCTGTTAGGGGGAGATAAGAACGTCAACGTTCCTGAAGAACGACGTGAATTGACGTGGAATGTCTCCACTATGTCTCATCTCGATCTCCGAACCGCACAAAGTGAGAATGAAGTGCGGAGAATTCTAGATCTATAGAGTGTAGCTAATAATATGCCAGATGCTGTCTCTGATCTAGTTAGAGTGACGAGATCACATATACCTGCTACAAACGTTCCTACAAGGATAGATGTCCCCGTAGGACGCGCCGTCCCAGATGGACGAAGTAAGGCCATGGCGGCTAACTAATCATATGTCTCTGCCTAGAAGCGAGGTATACCAATAGGTTTGAAGGATTCTCATCCCTGGAAGAGGACAAATTTGGCACAATTGAATCCCTTGGATATCACTATATCATCTGATCTATCTCATGAGATAATTCCGGATTATGGGGTTGTCTTAGAAAAGACGATATTGGGGGACGCCTCAACGTCTGAACCCACTCCTGAGAATAAAGAGATCTTGGTAAACTATACATACTTAAATGAGATATGGAATCAGAATGATATTATCATCGATGATATATTTGTATTCGTAGTAGCTACTGAAATAATAACTAGTGGTGATATCGAACCTTACTCTGTTGATGAATGCCAACATAGAGAAGACTGGCCAAAGTGGAAAGAAGCAATCCAGGTCGAACTTGATTCCTTGACAAAAAGAAAGGTGTTTGGACCTGTAGCTCCCACACCTCCCCATGTTAAACCTGTAGGCTTTAAATGCGTATTTGTAAGGAAGCGTAATGAGAAAAACGAGATTGTGAGATACAAATCTTGTTTAGTGGCGTAAGGATTTTCTCAAAGCCCTGAGATTGATTACGAGGAGACGTACTCTCCCGTAATGGACATTATAATGTTCCGCTACCTTATCAGTTTGGTAGTTTCCGAAAAACTAAATATGCAGTTTTTGGATGTGGTCACAGCTTATCTCTATGGGGATCTAGATACATATATATATATATATATATATGAAAGTTTCTGAAGGACTTACGATATCTGATGCAAATGGTTCCAGACCACGGAACACGCTCTCAATTTGTTTGAGGCGTTCACTTTATGGATTGAAACAATCCGGACGAATGTGGTATAAACATCTAAGTGAATATTTGATCAGATTGGGATATGTTAATAATGAATTATACTCATGCGTGTTTATTAAGAAAACAAGTTCCGAGTTCGCTATAGTGGCAATTTATGTCGATGACATGAATCTGATTGGTACTCCTGAAGAGATCCAAGAAACCGCTAAGCACCTGAAGTTAGAATTTGAAATGAAGGATCTTGGGAGAACAAACTTCTTTCTCGGCCTGGAGCTCGAGCACCATGCAGATGGAATTTTGGTCCATCAATCGAATTACATCCACAAGATGTTGAGACGCTTTAATGAGGATATAGCGAAACCTTCAAGCACGCCCATGATCGTCCGAAGTCTAGATCCTAAAAAGGACCCGTTTCTCCCAGCAGATGATAACGAAGAGATATTGACATCATAAGTGTCACATCTAAGTGCAATAGGCACATTATTGTACTTGGTTCAATGCACTAGACCGAACATTTCATTCGTTGTGAACTTGCTAACTAGGTTTAGCTCTGCGCAAACACGCCGCCACAAGAATGGCATAAAAGACATTTTTTGATACCTTAGAGGTACAATGGATATGGGTTTATTCTATCCTTATGCATCGAGGAATGAATTAAACCCCCTTGGTCCTCAGAATGATGCACGCCTCGTTGGGTATGCTGATGCAGGTTACCTATCAGACCCACACAAGACATGTTTCCAATCCGGTTATGTCTTTACCATTGGGAACACAGAAATATCTTGGAGGTCTACGAAACAGACCCTTGTTGCTACGTCTTCGAATCATGCAGAGATTCTGGCCCTACACGAAGCAGTTCGTGAATGCATATGGCTAAGAGCGATTATTGGGCATATTCGAAGTACTTGTGGACTGAATTCCACCCATAATGAACCGACAGTTATCTACAAAGATAATGCTGCATGTATAGAGCAGATGAAGACCGATTTCATTAAGGGAAACAACACCAAGCATATTGCATCGAAATTCTTCTTTAACCAACAACAACAAGAACATCGGAAGATCTAGATCAAGCCAATACGATCTCAAGATAATCATGCAAACTTGTTCACCAAGTCATTACCAAAGGCCACATTCTAGCAGCATGTGCAAGGTATTGGTTTACGTAGACTGACTGATCTACCTAATTTGTAGTTTTCAGGGGGAGTCAAGATCAGGGGGAGTATCCTGAAGTATACCAAGTATCCTAAAGTATACTGAGTGTCCTGAAGTATACTCACATGATCATCGTGTACTCTTTTGTCCTACGTCCAGAGTTATTTTGTCCCATTGAGTTTTGTTACCTGGCTTGGTTTTAATGAGGCACATGTTGGTATGATCACCCCACTAACAATGCATCCTGAAGATGCCATGATTTGACTCATATGCATTTGCTCATTTTTTCCCTTCGACCATGGATTTTTCCCACTGGGTTTACCGGGCAAGGTTTTGGTGAAGCAACACTGATGCATTCTATATCAAAGGCGTACTATTTTCCTGTATTCTAGAAGAGGCGACATCAACTACCTCGGAAGATTACGATGTGATCATTTACACGCGCGTTGCACTCTTTTTCCTTCTACCAGGGTTATTTTTGTCTCATATGGTTTTTGTCACCTGTCAAGGTTTTAACGAGGCAACACATAAACGCGTAGCCCAGCAACACCATTACATGAAATATCCAAGGGGGGGTGTTGTAAATAACATTAAGGGGTGTGTCTATTTATGTAAATGGGTACAAGGGGTAGATAAGTAATTGTACTTATATATTAACCCTAACCATATATAAGTGGGTTAATTAGTTTTGTATTTAGAAACTGATTATTCTGAACGTACATATCAATCCAGTGTCTCTCATCGTCTCTCCATATTTTCGCCACAATCTCTTCCTCATAAAATCCTTCACAGCACTTTTATGTTTTTCTCTTGCCAAGCCATTTCTCTGTTTTTGTTTAAATCAATTAATCCATCCAATTCCCTTTCACCCACAATTAACAGCCAAATACTTCATCTAACACTGATAACCTAAAACTAACATTAACTTTCATTTGTGTGATGTTTTATAGGTGTGATGAGTCGGAGTTTATCCAATTTATTATTGAAGAGATTTGGAAAAATTTGGATCGCAAAGCATTGCATGTTGCTCCATATCTTGTCGGAATTGATAATCTTGTGCGGGACATAAACAAGTGGCTGAAAGATGAATCAGATGATGTCCGTTTTGCTGTGATATGTGGGATGGGTGGAATTGGGAAGACCACTATTGCCAGAACTGCTTATAACCGGAATTTTGATAGATTTGAAGGCAGCAGCTTTCTTGCAGATTTTAGAGAGGTTTCAAAACAACCAAAGGGTCTTCTTCACTTGCAAAGGCAACTTCTTTGGGATATCCAAAAGAGGGAAACAGAGAAATTATACAGCTTGGATGATGGATTAGACAAGATCAAACGTGTTGTGTGTTGCAAAAGAGTTCTTATTGTTGTTGATGACGTGGATGACTAGAGCGAAAATGGTTTCATCCAAGAAGTAAAATCATCATAACAACTAGAAATGAACGTTTGTTAAAGGGTCATGAAGCGTATGTCATGCTTACAGTGGAAGCATTGTATGAGAGAGAATCACTTCAGCTTTTCAGTTGGTATGCCTTCAAACAAGCCAATCCTAATGAAGGTTTCGTGGAGCTTTCAAAAAGTCTTGTACAACGCTGTGAAGGGCTTCCATTAGCTCTTCATGTTCTGGGATCGTCTTTATATAAACAAAGTGTAGAGATATGGCAAGATGCATTGCAGAGCTTGGAAACGATTACTAAGGGAAAAACGAAAATAAGCTATAATTCTCTTCAAGATCATGAAAAAAGACTGTTCCTCCATCTCGCATGTTTCTTCGTAAGGGGGGACAAATATTTTATAATTACAGTATTGGATAAGTGTGGTTTTTTCACAAGGACTGGTGAAAGCGACAGGTTGGTCATGCATGAGCTACTCAGAGAAATGGGAATGAAAATTATTCGAGAAGAATGTCCTGAAGATGCGGGAAAACGAAGTAGAGTGTTGCATGAAGATGCCATCAATGTTTTGAGAAAATTAACTGTAAGTAATCAACATGTTCTTGCCCTCTATATCTAATGTATATATGCGTGTGTTTAATTATTTGTATTTAATTTTTGTTGCAGGGCACATAAAAAATTAAGGGCCTCATTTTAAAGGAAGATGAGTCTTCCAAGACAACATCTAGGAGTATCAAAAAACGACGTAATATTGAAGATTATGAAGGAAGTAGTTCAAAGTGGCGGAGACTAGGTGATATCTTCTCCTGGCACCAATAAACTTCTTCTCTTCAGCTTCTGTATGAGATGAGATTGGCTTCAAGACAGGCATTTACGAGGATGAACAATCTTGAAATTCTTGTGCTCAGTAATGTTAAATTCAGAGGAAGTTCTAAACATTTTCCGCAAAATTTACTATGGTTGTGTTGGATTGGATTCCCCGAAGAATCACTGCCAGAAAACTTCAATTTGTCATCTGTGGTTGCTCTTGATTTGGAGAACAGCAGCCTGCGACATGTTTGGAAGAAAACCCCAGTAAGTTACCAATCTCATTCCTCGACATATATATATATATGTATGTTTGCATTACTCATAGAAAACTAGAAACTAATTAGTTGTGTTTGAAACAGTATCGTCCAGTATTGAAAATCCTAAATCTCAGTCATTCACATCACCTTATGACAACCCCCGACTTTGCACGCCTTCCTAATCTTGGAAGTTTAAGCCTTGAGGACTGCCCAAATTTGGTTGTGGTTGATGAGTCTATTGGAGAGCTAGAAAAGCTTGTTTTCTTGAATCTGGAAGATGGCAAAAATCTCATGAAGCTTCCAAGGTTGAAATCTCCTCAGACACTTATTCTTTCTGGTTGTTCAGAGTATATTCTTCATCAGTTACAAGCTACAGATACTTGCAAAAAGATAGTAGCTACGACTAATTCATGGCAGTCAATCTGTCCATGGGTGGTTTTATCTAGAAAAAATGTTGAGTTAAACAGGTTTTCATTTGAAATTTATTTCCATTGTCTATCAAGCTTATGTTTGGCCAATTGCAATCTATCAGCGATTCCCAATGGAGTTTGCTTTATGCCGTCCTTGACGCATTTGGATTTCAGAGATAACCCAATGATAAGCCTTCCAGAAAACATGAACCGTCTAATTATGCTTCAGACTCTCTTGATAGAGAAGTGCACAAAGCTCAGAAGCCTTCCAAGGCTCCCACCACGTTTAAATGGCTTGCGTGCATTTTGCTGTAGGTCATTGAAAAGAATAGCAAATTTACCAAACATCTCGACAACATTGTTTGTGGATCTTATGGAATGCAGGGAAGTAGATGAAGTTGAAGGCTTGTTCATGATAAAACCATTGAGAAGCATTGGCAAAAAAATGAACCAGCTGCTGCCACTATATCTGGGGCTGTTTGATTTTAAATCCCAGCTGGTTAAAATGTATAACTTCTTGACGCGCACATGCAGGAAGCTTCCCACCCAGGTCATGTTCTTCTCTTTCTCCTTTTTGTTTGTCAATATATAATATATATTTATATAATTGTTATAGTGACTAAATATGAATCTATGATACATGTATAAGTGATAACTTATTTTCGTATGATGATGCATGCAATTTGAGTAGGTATTGTTTGAATGTGGCATATCTTGCACTTTCTTTCACGGGAGCGAGATTCCAGAGTTTTTCAGCTATAGAAGAGTGGTTGTCAACCGTTATTTCAGCATGCTAGAAATTACTGTGCCACCTAATTCACATAATAATGATCCTAATTGCAAGATACGAGGCTTAAATGCATGCGTTGTGTATTACCGTGATAGGGGGTTCGGTAAGGGATTTTGTCTTGTTGAACAACTCATTCAAGTCAGTAATAGGACCAAGGGTCTGAGTTGGAGCTATAGTCCGGTGACAATGGGTGGTCCAGAAGAGAACAGAGATATGTTATGGCTGAGCCATTGGTTGTTTGGAGATGAGGACTTGGAGATTGGGGATATGATACAAGTTCAGGTATATCTAACTTTTCCTCTTTCCGAAAAGGAGTTTGGGATCCAGATTGTGTACGATGAGCATGAGCATGATAAAGGTATTAGAATCCAATTCCAGCTGGAAACTGTCCCTTCGGCTTATGTCATTTCAAACTCAGTGTCAGCATCACCACAGTTTCAATGGAAGCCAGGTAACTATATATTCTGCCATCATTGGCTTTTGAATATGTCACGTGGTTCTAGACCGCAGCTCTCTTCACATAATCGATGTTTTGACCACCGTGGCAATTGTACGTAACTCATAGAATGCATTGTTTGATGAAATACTCAATTGAATCTTTTAGATATTTTCTCCAGCTATGGCTGAGATTCTTCCTTGATTACTTAATTCAATCGAATTGCTTTCACATGCACACTCATTCTCGCACCCTCTATGCTGTTAAGCTTATGACACTACGATGTCATTTTAGCTAGTTACAAGCTTCCATAGTCTAGCGGTTTTACCCAAATCCTTGCTACTACACACACACACACACACACACACACCACTGTTTTTCTGTTACTCTTTCGAGCTCACTCAACACCAGCACTCACTTAGTCCACCTCATTGCCTTGTAGGATCCCAGCTGGACAGCTTAATCATCAGCAGCTTCTATATTACATGCATTAAATGACTGCAAGAAAGAGATAGAAAGATCTTCTTCCATATATTTTTGGAACAGTTTCTGACGATGATGAAGATAGCCCAATCGGACCAGAAACTATCCCGATTTGAAGTTCAAGTTCAAGCCGGAATATCTTAACGATGCGGTTTCAGTTTCAGCATCATCACAGTATTAATTTGACCGGGCAAGTGCTTTCTCTGCAATGTTTGGAAAATGTAAATTTTTCCACAAAGCTATATAGCCTAATGTATATATAGCTGTGAAGAGTTGTTAGACATTTAAGGCATATGAACTGTCATGCATTGCAGAGATTGCTTTCCTTAGATGAATAGACTCCATAGCTGTAGTTTCAGTTTTTCCGAGTTTAGGTCCCTCGAAGGTGAACTCATCAAGGGAACCTCTTTGTAAGTGAAGGATGACATCCTCTGAATCAGTCGAGTGATCTGTTATTGAACTTGAGGGTATCCTCTGTAATTGGAGTCACCATTTTCGTCTATCAAGCGCAGAAGGATTCCAGCCTTCAGTCAGAATGACTTGATCCATAAGCATAAAGACTGAGAATATTCATCATCCTATAAAGAAGATAAATTCTTTGACATTGAGTCATCTGTGCAGAATGTCACTTCTGTAGCTGGAAAGGGACGCGAAAGCTTTGCATAGCCATTAAAATCTGAAAGAAGAAAACACTTCAGCTTCTTTAAAAGAAATGATGTATTCACTGAGATGGCAACACCTGTGAAGAAGTTAAGACATTATGCCAACAGACATCATAACATACTCCTTTTATGCATGTATAAAAACTATAGGTTCATAGAGGAAGCATGCAGTATTAGTGGTCAAGTGCATTTGCTAGTACATCAGAGTCCTGGGCGTGAATTCCCAAATGTCATTTGGTTAAAAGAAAACATTGGTACATATTTGAGAAAAGTTTATAACTTTGAAGATTTCACAGGCAAAGCATCCAATAAAACCAAATTTTGATTATTTCTGGATATGATCCAACCAAAATGAAAAAAATTTGTGGCAATCATATATTATACAATATCCTACAGATCGATCTCTCTGTGTCTGTTACACACACTAGAAACAACCAATGGATATAAAGCACCATGACAAGGGCCTCCAAAGTCCAAAGAAGAAAATCCAGAACCAAAAGCAATAGAATGAATTCGAATAGGTCCAAATGGTCTCTAAGAAGTCCATATGATCTAATTGTACATATGTACAGGATTTAATTTATGTCAACATCTCCAGTGCTTGGAATCTGAGAAATTAAAGAAAGCTTTTAGCTTTTCAAAAAATTAATAGAATCTAATTTGGAAACAAACTAGTTGTGATTCATAATGCACTGCAGAGGAATCGACTGCATTGCTGCTGCAGTTTCAATTATTCCAAGTTCAACGGAACCTCTTTGAAAGTGAAGGATGCCTTCCTCTGAATCAGTGGAGTGATCTGTTATCCAACTTGAGGTGAGGGTATCTTCTATAATATGGAGCCACCATTTTAACACGACACAAGGAAATGAATATTATCTGTGTCATATTGGTGGCTGTCTACTGACCTAGGTTGCACTGAAACGGATACGGATACGAGGATACGATATGACACGATACTCCGATACGTCAAAATCAAAAAATCAAAGGATACGATACGAGAAGGATATGAAAAATAAATAATATATTAAAATTCAAATATAGTTAACAACAAGTAAGCAAATTCAGTTTATCATATAACAACTTCATATAAAGATCTCTAGTCATCTTACACATCAAACTCTTCATTTTGTTCATCTTCCACTTCATCAACGTCAAAGATAATGGCTTCCAAATCGGGCTCACCAAGAGAAAGTTGGGCAATCTCAAGTCTCCCGACAATAGCTACATCCATAGAATCCATTTCATCACCACCAACATTCCATTGACGAGTCACACCTTCATTGTAACTTGCATGTCTCCTAGACAAAAGACAAAGATTAGTATGAACAAAAACCAAATCTTCCGCCCTTTGTGGTGTTATCTTGTTCCTGGCCAAAGAATGAATGAAACTGTAGATACTCCAATTCCTTTCACAACATGAGGAAGAAGAAGGTTGCCCAAGCAGCTTATACGCTAATTGTTGAATAGTTGGAACACTTGCTTCATGGACCGACCACCAAGTTATAGGGTCCAAATGATACCTATCACTCATTGCATCTGCATCACTAAAACCATTTGTACTATTGAAAAGATCACCAAACTCAATTGTGATTTTTCTTCGGTCTTCAGGATCAGTAAAATACCGACCAATACAAACTTTCCTTGCTGCAGAAATCTCAAGATCATTATTGGGAGCAACCCGATTTTTGTTTTCTGCAAGCCACTCAGAGCTGTAATACCTAAATAAGATAAAAAAATAATAATAAGGAATGACATAATAACAAAAAGTACCAAAATGATGTATCCGAAACGTATCCAAATATCGATACCGTATCCAAAATGTATCCGAGCGTATCAGACATGCGTATCCAAAACGTATTTAAATATCGATACCATATCCGAACGTATCCGAGCGTATCGGACACGTATCGGACTGGTATCGGTATCCGAAACGCGATACCGGAGCCCGAGGACGTTTCGGTGCAACCTAGCTACTGACATGGATAAAGGTATTCGGAGATTGTCTACCGACAGTTATGGTGGTAGTGGTAGCTACGTATCCCCAATCATGTGCGAAAATTCACATCTCATTTTACGAATGGTAAAATTTATAGGAAACTTCCTCTTCAATTGTTTTTCCGAGATTTGACTTGACTTTTTAACGTAGTCTTCGTATCTATATAAGTGAAGCCGGCCAGTGTTCTTGTCCCTCTGCTTCTGCATTATTTCTAAAAGTTTGAGTCTTTTCTGAATTGTATTAATGGATGATTCTTCATCATCATCATCTCAGCAACGGCAGTGCACTTATGATGTATTCTTAAGTTTCAGAGGCGAAGACACACGCAAGGCTTTTACTGATCATCTCTACCAGGCTTTAAAGCAAACAGGAATCCACACATTTAGAGACGATGATGAGATCCCAAGAGGAACACTAATCCAGCAACAGTTAGAGAAGGCCATACAAGAGTCACGAGTATCTTTAGTTGTCTTCTCAAAGGATTATGCTTCCTCAAGGTGGTGCTTGGATGAACTTGTCAAGATCAGTCAACGAGCAAAAACCGATGGAAGACACGTTATTATACCAGTTTTCTACCATGTGGATCCCTCCGATGTTCGGAAGCAGACTGGGAGTTTTTTGCTGAAGCATTTTCCAGACATGAACAACGCTTCGAGGAGGAGATGGACAAGGTGGACAAATGGAGAAGAGCTCTCAGTGAAGTTCCCTATTTGGCCGGGATGGTTTTAGGAGATAGGTAATTTCAATTCCATTCTTAATTTCCTACCTAAAAATTAAGTTAATGAGCCATGTTTTATAATTTCATGCTTGATACGTTTTATAGGTTAGAGTCGGCGTTTATTCAAGATATTGTTGAAGAAGTCGGAATAAAATTGGATCGCAAAGCATTATATGTTGCTCCATATGCTGTTGGAATTGATAATCGTGTGTGGAACATAAACATGTGGTTGAAAGATGGATCGGATGATGTGGGTATAGCTGTGATTTGTGGGATGGGTGGAATTGGCAAGACAACTATTGCCAAAACTGCTTATAACCAGAACTTTGATAGGTTTGAAGGTAGCAGCTTTCTTGCAGATGTCAGAGAAATTTCAGGACAACCGAAGGGTCTTCTTGACTTGCAAAGGCAACTTCTTTCTGATATCCAAAAGAGGAAAACAAAGAAATTATACAGCTTGGATGAAGGAATGGAGAAGATCGAACGTGCTGTGAGTTTCAAAGGACTTCTTATTGTTGTCGACGATGTGAACAACTTGGACAAATTGCGCCCAATTCTTGGAGAGCGAAATTGGTTTCATCCAGGAAGTAAAATCATCATAACTACTAGAAATGAACATCTGTTGAAGGCTCATGAAGTGAGGTATGAAATGTTTAAAGTTCCAGCGTTGCATGAGTTGGAATCACTTGAGCTTTTCAGTTGGCATGCGTTCAGACAAGCCAATCCTATTGAAGGTTTTGTGGAGCTTTCAACCACTCTTGTGCAACACTGTGAAGGGCTTCCATTAGCTCTTCAAATTCTTGGATCTTCTCTGTCTGGAAGAAGCCTAGAGATTTGGCAAGATGCATTGCAGAATTTGGATGTGATTACTGAGGGAAGAATTGAAAAGGTTCTTAGAATAAGCTTTGATTCTCTGCAAGTGCGTGACCAAAGTTTATTCCTGCATCTAGCCTGTTTCTTTATAAGAAAGGACAAGGATTTCACAATTACAGTATTAGACAACTGTGGTTTTGCCACAAGGATTGAACTTGAAAATCTGATTCATAGATGCCTAGTGAGATTTAATGAACGCAACAAGTTGGTCATTCATGAGCTACTCAGAGACATGGGAATGGAAATTATTCGTAAAGAATGTCCAGAAGATCCTGGAAAACGAAGCAGAGTGTTGCATAAAGATGCCATCAATATTTTGAGAAAATTAACTGTAAGTAATTAACATGCTCGATCTATATCTTCATGTCTAATGCATATATGCATGTGTTTAATTAGTTTTGGTTGAATTTTGTTGCAGGGTACAGAAACTATTAAGGGCATCATGTTAATGGAAGACGAGTCTTCCAAGACAACATTTACAAGCAGCAAAAAAAGATGTCATATTGAAGATTATGAGGGAAATAGTTCAAGGCGACGGAAACTTGATATCTTCTGGAAACCAATTAACTTCTTCTCCAAAGGTTCAGCTCTGGTATCAGTTGAGAAAGGCTTCAAGACAGAGGCATTTACAAGGATGAACAATCTTGAAATTCTTGTCCTCAATAATGTTAAATTCACTGGAGGTTATGAACATTTTCCAGATAATTTAATTTGGCTATGTTGGAGTGGATTCCCTGAAGAATCAATTGCAGCAAACTTCAGTTTGGCATACGTTGTCGCTCTTAACTTGGAGCATAGCAGCCTGCGACATGTTTGGAAGAACACCGCGGTATGTGCCATTCTCTTTCTGCCTCTGCCTCTCTCATTTCAAATTTCCAACTCACACGGTGACACAAACACGAACATTTTTAAGTACATTACTTCTAGAAAGCTAGAAACTGATCACTTGTCTTGTGTTTGAAACAGTTTCTTCCAAGACTATAAATCCTAAATCTTAGTCATTCCCATGGCCTTGTGGCAAACCCCAATTTTGCACTTATTCCTAATCTTGAGAGGTTAGTTCTTAAGTATTGCATAAATTTGATCGAGGTTGATGAATCCATTGGAGTCCTAGAGAAACTTGTTTTGTTGAATTTGAAAAATTGCAAAAATCTCATGACGCTTCCAAGAAGCATAAGCATGCTGCAATCTCTTCACACGCTTGTTCTCTCTGGCTGTTCAAAGCTTGTGAATCATGACAATATCGCAATTGCTACAAATCAACAGTTACAATCTACAGCTAAGAACATGAAGAAATTTAGTCTGATATTGTCTAATTCATGGCAATCAATCTGTCAATGGCCGGTATTATCAAGAAAAAATCTTGGAGTAACCACTTTCTCATTGGCAAGTTTGCCAAAATGTTTATCAAGCTTAAGTTTGGCCAAATGCAATCTATCAGAGATTTCCAATGATATTTGTTCGCTGTCTTCGTTGACAAATTTGAATCTCAGTGAAAGTCCAGTGATGAGGCTTCCGGAAAACATGGACAGTCTTTTTATGCTTCGGAAGCTTGAGCTAGATAGTTGCACAAACCTCAGAACCCTTCCTGATCTCCCACCAAATCTGAAGAGCTTGCGAGCAATCGGTTGTAAATCATTGAAAAGAATAACAAATATGCCTAACATGTTCACATCAATGGATCTAGAACTTTTTATATGCGAGGAGTTGGTTGAAGTTAAAAGCTTGTTCACCATAAAACCATTGAGAAGCATCACTGGCTTAAAAGTAGACCAAAATTTGGGGCTGTTCGATCTTGAATCTGTAATAAACGGTACTGAGCTGGTTGAAATGAAGAATCTCTTGACAAGTACAACCAGGAAGCTTCCCCCTCAGGTTCTCTCTCCTCCCTCCATTTGTTTTGTTCATTGATATTTTGCTTTGATTTACTTAATGTGACGGCTATAATAACTTTGTTGGAATGGTTAATGTATAAGATGTATGATTGATGAATCTGTATAATTTAATGCAGGCAATATATGAATGTGGGATATTTAGCACTTTCCTTCATGGGAGCAGGATTCCAGGGTTGTTCAGCTACAAGATTACTGGTGACTCAGTCTTGTGTATTACTTTACCTGCTAAATCACATGATGATCTTAATTGCAAGATCCGAGGATTGAATGCTTGTGTTGTATATGGGCGTCAAGGGGACTCTGTTGTGGATGAGCAGTACCTCAAAGTGAGTAATGAGAGCAAGGGTCTTGAGTGGACGTATTGCCCGGTGAGTGTAGGTGTTCCAGAGAAGAATAAGGACATGTTATGGCTGAGCCATTGGTTGTTTGGAGATGGAGAGTTGGAGGTTGGGGATACAATACATGTATCAGTACAGAATCTTCGTTTCATAAAACGGTTCGGAATCCAGATTGTGTATGAGCATGAAAACAAGGGCACAGGATATGTCAGTGTTGATGAAGATATTAGAATCCTGCCAGAATCAAGTTCAAGTTCAAGCTCAAGCTCAAGCCGGAGTATTAATGATTTGGTTTCAGTTTCAGCATCACCACAGTATGAATTTGAGCCAGGCAAATACTTTCTTTGTAATATTTGGCATGTTAATTTTTTCAGCAAGCTATAGCCTATATCTAATCCAAATATATCGCTAGCTCAATATTTGTGTGGCTATAACATATGTATTGACGAATTGTTAGACATTAGAGGAATATGAAGAGATTGCATGCATGGCTGAGTTTTAAGAGGAATGGACTGCATAGCGGAAGTTTCAAACTTTCAATCGCAAGCTGCTGGGACTCAAGAGTCAAAAAAATTGAAAAAGCACCTAAGACAATGAAACAGTAATTAGCGAGGTTCATTGTTGCGTTTGTAGTCCAACGGCTAGGATAATTGCCTTCCAAGCAATAGACCCGGTTTCGACTCCCGGCACGCAGAGTAATTATTTTTCAAAGTTTCTTTAATATTTAAGCTCGAAAATTATTATTCTCAATCAAATTTACCATTTCGGTTTGGAATTGGAAGTAACATGTCTTGCCGTACATTAAACCCAAATTTTCAATTTTTCCTAAATTTTTTAAGCTAAAAGATATTAAAATCTATTAATGAAATTTATTAGTATGACACAAGAGTAACTTTAAAAAATCAACTTAAAAATATAATGATGGAAATTTCACAGAATATTTAAATATATAAAGAGAGATACGCAAAAGTACTAGTCATGGAACAAACGAATATCTCAGTCGTTATTTTTAATTATGATTGAGATTTGAGAGTTAAGTGCCTAAATAAGAGTGATGTGCAAGGGAGGACCACAAGGCCAATTGCGTTGGGCCCATAAACATGGAAGGCTTAAAAAAAAAAAATGGGAAGAAAATGAAAGAATATTTAAATTTTTTGAAAGATATCTATATTAGATTTAAAGAAATATTTTATTAAAAATTGAGTCCATATCCTTGAAATATTATTAAGAGTTATCCTATAATTATCTAACTTGTCTTGTAAATTTATTAGGATTCAAACTCTAAATTTTTTGATAACATTTCACTGTTTTCTTAAAAATATAATATTGTAAAATGATTATATTTTTATATATATAATTGATGAGCTTAAATTTTTGATTTTTTTTTGGTAAATATAGATTATATGGACACTTCAATAATTTTCGTCTTATGCCTCAAATTTATCGGATCGCCCCGATTATGTGGGTGGCATGGAGTTCACAAATCAAAATCAACTTGTTTTGTCTGCTACTCGATCTTCTAATGAGACACAGTTACATGTTGAGTTTCTTGGACTGATTAGTTGATTCAAACCATGTTTTCTCTAACTACAAATCTTGTCCATTGCTTCGTTCAAGTTGAAAAGTTCTTCCATAAGATGTACTCGGGTTCACCTAATCTCACTTTATTCTGTTTTAGGGAAATCATTTCATAATACACGTGGACTAGCTCTACGCTCAATAATAGAGAGAATTGTTGATATATTTAATCTAGTTTTTTTTTCCTTCTTTTATTTGTATGGTCTTCACTTTGGCCTACACGCTACCTTGAATACTCAAATAAACACATCACACACAGCTTATCTCAACTTGAGTGAATGGCTTAAATTCTAAGCATGAATTTTTTGTGATGTGAAGTGTGAAGGACATACAAACAACCAAGAAAAGAAGAATTGAAAAGGAGAATAATAAGAAAAGTCATGATTCATATTCAAATCTTATTGACAGGGTCGGTCCAATAAATTGGAAGCCTACGACGAAAATTATAAACATGTCCTCATAATCTATACTTACACATACAAAATTAATAGTTTTTTTTTTCAATTTTTTTTTTTTTTTCATCTTCCTAGGAAAATACTAAAAAAAATTCAAGAATTTAAACACATTAATCATATATAGAAAACATAGTCATCTTGTGTTGATGCAAAAATTGTACCAACGAGACTGTAAAGACACGCACGCACACCAAGACACAAGAAAGTACGTGGTTCATCTAAATCGGGCTACGTCCACGGTGTTGCCTCCCTCTCATTAATAATATGATATTTGTACAAGTATAAGACTCCGAGCCTTTGAGAGATAATAGTGTTTTTAGAAAGGATGAAGAGGTTCAGTCCCCAGAATAAGGGAGGAGGCTCCCTATTTATAGGAGTTATCTAGGGTTAGGTCATAGTTGC
Organism: Prinsepia uniflora; assembly: GCA_032719365.1. Classification (NCBI taxonomy): domain Eukaryota; kingdom Viridiplantae; phylum Streptophyta; class Magnoliopsida; order Rosales; family Rosaceae; genus Prinsepia; species Prinsepia uniflora. Next base: position 13,592,666 of record CM064861.1, read on the forward strand.
AGTATTCAGGCATGGGCCTTGTTGATGGGCCTCCAAGATGAGCCTTGAACATGGGCTTTAGTAATTCTCCCAAGTCGTCTTAAATGGGCCTATTGCTTGGTCAGATGCAGCATCGACAAGTCCCCAAGTTCTTGACTGAGGCGGACTGCCTCGGTTGAGGACTTTCAGGTAAAGTGCACTGACCGAGCAACCCTTCATTTTTGCACTGCTCCGCTCGGTGTACTATCAGTCCCCCAAGTCCTCGGTCGAGGTAGGATGCGGAAGAGAAGACGTCCTGTAGTGTGTTGCATGTCTGAGTGGATTGACATTGTGGTGATTGTGCTTTGGTAGTCCCCCGGTGAGTATGACGTCATGTATGAATCTGACTGCTTGTGAGTGATTGTGGCTGTAGATACGTCTCAGTCGATAGGTGTGCTGAGTGTAGTATTGAATGTTGAGCAGCAGGTGCTCGGTAATGTGTTGAGCAGCGGGGCTCGGAGCAGCAGGTGCTCGATGATGTGATGAGCAGCGGGGCTCGGAGCAGCAGGTGCTCGGTAATGTGTTGAGCAGCGGGGCTCGGAGCAGCAGGTGCTCGATGATGTGTTGAGCAGCGGGGCTCGGAGCAGCAGGTGCTCGGTAATGTGTTGAGTGTAAGTATGAGTTCATGTATGCCAGAATGCATGACGACATGTATTTGTGACATGTATGTCAGTATGCACAAGAGCATAAATGCATGACATGTATGTATGTCATGTATGAGTGACATGTATGTATTTCATGTATGAGTAACATATATGTATGTCATGTATGAGTGACATGTATGTATGTCATGTATGAGTTTAGGATGCACGAGGGCATGAATGTGTGACATGTATGTATGTCATGTATGTCGGTATGTGCGATGGCATGTATGTGTGACATGCATATGTATATGCATGATGACATGTATGTATGTCATGTAATGATGGTTAGAAGGGATTTCTGATTGAAAGTGTTACCTGGTTGTATAGTAAAGGGTCCGAGAAGACATCGGTGGAGACCGACCTAGCAAGGAGTCCGAGGGCACGTCGGTGGGGACCGCCGGAGCGGGTAGTCCGAGGGGACATCGGTGGGGACCGATGAAGAGGGGGGTCCGAGGGGACATCGGGAGGCCGACGGAGCAGTGAGTCCGAGGGGACATCGGGAGATCGACCTAGCATGTAGTCCGAGGGGACATCGGGAGGCCGACCGAGCAGGGCATCGGGAGGCCGACTGAGCAGGGCATCGGGAGGCCGACCGAGCAGGGCATCGGGAGGCCGACCGAGCATGGAGTCAGAGGGGACATCGGGAGACCGACCGAGCAGGGCATCGGGAGGCCGACCAAGCAGGGCATCAGGGAGGCCGACCGAGAATGGAGTCCAAGGGGACATCGGGAGACCGACCTAGCAGGGCATCGGGAGGCCGACCGAGCATGGAGTCCTAGGGGACATCGGGAGACCGACCGAGTAAGGCATCGTGAGGCCGACCGAGCAGGGCATCGGGAGGCCGACCGAGCAGGGCATCGGGAGGCCGACCGAGCAGGGCATCGGGAGGCCGACCAAGCAGGGCATCAGGGAGGCCGACCGAGCATGGAGTCCGAGGGGACATCAGGAGACTGACCTAGCAAGGCATCGGGAGGCCGATCGAGAAGGGCATTAGGAGGCCGACCGAGCAGGGCATCGGGAGGCCGACCGAGCATGGAGTCCGAGGAGACATTGGGAGACCGACCGAGCAAGGCATCAGGAGGCTGACCGAGCAGGGCATAGGGAGGCCGACCGAGTAGGGCATCGGGAGGCCGACCGAGCAGGGCATCGGGGAGGCCGACCGAGCATGGAGTCCGAGGGGACATCGGGAGACCGACCTAGCAAGGCATCGGGAGGCCGACCGAGCAAGGCATCGGGAGGCCGACTGAGCAGGGAGCCCGATGAGACATCGGTGGGGACCGATGAAGAAATCTGGGCTGTTGTAATAAAGGGAGATAATATCTTGGTGGGTCAAGTTGCAGGGGGCAGGTTACCAAGCATGATTATATATGTATTTTTGTGGTGGGTAGATGCCTACAGAAGGCTAAAAAGTAGCTGTTATTTGTTTGTGGTGGGCAGAGTTTGCAGGGGTTTAGAGTACCAAAATTTGTGGTTTGCAGAGGCTACAATATATATTTATTTTGTGGTGGGAAAGAGGATTTGTGAGAGAAGCACAAGGGGCTTCGACCAACCGAGAAAAGAGAATTTCCCTGGGCCACTGCGTATTGGATAGACTGTATTTTCTGGGTTTTTCTTGGTGTTCTTGGCCGCCATGGTGTTTTAGCAGGTAAGACAAATTGAAAAGAACCGACATAACCTTTTGTATCGATTCCCACAGACGGCGCCAAACTGTTGATGCAAAAATTGTACCAACGAGACTGTAAAGACACACACGCACACCAAGACATAAGAAAGTACGTGGTTCACCCAAATCGGGCTACGTCCACGGTGTTGCCTCCCTCTCATTAATAATATGATATTTCTACAAGTATAAGGCTCTGAGCCTTTGAGAGATAATAGTGTTTGTAGAAAGGATGAAGAGGTTCAGTCCCCAGAATAAGGGAGGAGGCTCCCTATTTATAGGAGTTATCTAGGGTTAGGTCATAGTTGTAGTATTCAGGCATGGGCCTTGTTGATGGGCCTCCAAGATGAGCCTTGAACATGGGCTTTAGTAATTCTCCCAAGTCATCTTAAATGGGCCTATTGCTTGGTCAGATGCAGCATCGACATCTTGCAATATATTTTTAAGAAAACAGTGAAATTTTATCCAAAAAAAAAATAGAGTTAGAGTCTTAGTGACTTTATAGGATAAACTAGATAACTATATATTAATCATAATAGCTCTTATAATATTTCAAGAATATAAGCCCAAATTTTTAATAAAATATTTATTCAAACTCAATTTAGATATTTTTCAAAAAAATGAAATTTTCTTTCATTTTTTTTCTTATAAAAATAAATCAAATTTAAAAATATTGGGTCATTCTTGTTCATGGGCCCAGAGTGGTCACCTTTTTGGCTCTATACCATGGCCGACCCTATTTATTGATTGTCTATTATGACATTTATATAGCATCCTAATTTGATATCAACCTCATTTAGACTTCATGATAATATGAGAAATATAATTAGTCAAAAAGCTTATTAATACGTATATTCGAGTGTATATCTCAATATTCTTTTAGATTTATAATAAGCCCATGTTTATTAGGTATTTAACTCAATACAAATATAAATAATGTTTGAGGAATAATAACCACACTTTTGTTGTAGTTCAAAATTGATACTTAATAAGGGAAAGATTGAAATGTGTAAATAATGGGTAAATATGCCTGATATTTTAATATATTTTAATAGCTGTCTACTTTGATTTGGTGCGAGTCTGACTGGAAAATGGAAATCTGGGCCCATATGCACCAATGACTGTAGAAAAGAACCAAAAGCTTGAGCTATTATTGATGTTCTGGTTCAATTCAATATGATTGGATATTTTAGTATTACACGAGTATGTAAACCCATCTCCTACATCCTTGCTTTAAAATCACACAGGCATATTCCCAATACAAATCAATCTTCCCATCTCATCAATCCAATCCACTCTTTTGACCTTCTTCAGCAACATAAACCTCCGATTCGAAACCACCACTCCACACAGACGGACATGACACAAACGCAACAACACAACATGGAGACTGCTCCAAACCCATGTCAAGACCTACCCATCACCGCCGCCGTCGCCAAAACTGCCGCTGCAAACCGAAAGAAGCTCACTCTCATCCCTCTTATCTTCCTCATCTACTTCGAAGTTGCCGGCGGCCCCTATGGAGAAGAGCCAGCAGTGTAAGCCGCCGGACCCCTTTTCGTCATTTTCGGTTTCCTTATCTTCCCTTTTATCTAGAGTGTCCCGGAAGCTCTCATCACCGCCGAGCTATCCACCGCCTTCCTCGAAAATGGTGGTTTTGTCATCTGGGCAGACAAAGCTTTTGGCCCATTCTGGGGATCTTTGATGGGCACCTGGAAGTTCCTGAGCAGTGTCATTAACATAGCAGCTTGCCCGAGGTATAATCATAATGCCTTCCTAAGAGGGAGTAACCCCACGGGAGTTGACTCCTCTCAGTTAGTGCCCCGTGACTACTCCAGGCTCCACCTAGGCCAACGGCCCTCCCTGAAGGAAACAATAACAATAAGGTCGGAAATTACAGCACAATAGTAGTATAATTATCCTGCATTCCCTGATAATCCCTGAAAACATTCCGTATATAATCCAGATGGGTCTCATGCCCAAAACACCATAATATGTAAGAAGCATCATAATATAATACCTATAATAGTCTCATCTTGATTATAAAATGGAATAGTGAAAACAGTTATGCATGCAATCCTTTATAATCAAAAAAGCCTACTCACACACGGTCATTACTGCTCAACTGACCAGCTAAACCTGTACAAATGCATCCAAAAGTCACTAATGGACCCCACAAGTTCATCTCTAAAACCCTAGGATAGAACCGGCCCGGAAAAACGGTCTAAACACGCTTCTCGAGGCATTAAACCCTAATTTGACCAATATAACGATCTCCAATCAACATGAAACCACAGTCATTGGATTTGTATCTTCGAAACCTTGAAAATAGAACTGGTCTCACTAAAAATACTGTTCACACGTGCCCACACATGCCCGTTCAACGCGCAGTTAACTGTGCTACAGTGAATGATGACGTCACTAATGATATCATCACTGACAGGTGTCAGGTGACAGGTGTCACTCCCTGGTTGGTCACTGGTCTGACATGTTTGACATGATGATGTCAGCATAATGACGTCATCACTGACATTCGGCTAGGTCCTACCGAAAACCTGTAATCGGATCACCGATGACCCACGGCCTGACCCGATCAGAGTTCCAGTTTTCGGCCACCATTTTCGATGGGGTTTGTTCCTAAGGGTCCGTCTAAGTCCGTTCTACGGTTATGTGAACTCAAAAACCAGAAAGTAATCGAGATCCATACCTGTAACTCGAAGAAAACCTGCAGCCCAGTTTCAATCGTCTTCTCAGTTACCTTAGCCCCTTTTCAGCCTTGAAACTGGCTTCCCCTAACTCGTCACTAACCCTAGAACACGTCTCAACTTAAATGAATGATTCATACATGTGAAAACCAAACATTTGAAAAATGAGAAAAATAGAGGGGCTCTCGGGTTTTCGGGCCTACCTCTGCCGTGTCGCCATCGTGAGTCTTCCCATCCGTTCCTCAGTCGTCTAAGTCTCCTAGTGGTCCTAGCCCTGTGTTGGTTCAAGGCGTAGATGCATGGGTTGAACAGTTTGGGCTTTCAGATCTGTTTGTCCTTTGCGGGTCTAGGGTGGTGCCTGATTTTTGCAGACAGAGAAGGAGATGATGGTGGTGGCTGATGAGGAAAATGACGTCTGGTGAGAGGGGTGAGGCCAATCTGGTGATAGAGATGAAGCAAAGCAAATGAGGAAGGTGGTCGGTGGTGCTTGTTCGAAATGAGAGGATGGTTGTTCTTTCATGGGAATGCAAATGGGAGAAGGAGATGAGTTGAGGATATAAATCAGATGAAGGAAGGATGAAGGGTGCAGATTGATGGATGGAAAGAAGATGGACGGCTGGGGAGAGTTTGAGGGAATAAAATATTAAACAATTCAACCAATAGGGCAAGATCCATATTTTAGTGAAAAAGTAACCTTGGGATGAGTGACACTTGTTACTCATCCAAGGGTCCAGATTACATCAAGGGTTAAATCAGATTTTAATATTTTAATATTATTTTAATTTCATTCTCAATTCGCAAATTCCACCAAAATCGCTCCTGTGACCATAACTTTTTCGTCGAACGTCCGTTTTCGACGTGTTGTCTGTCTATGGGCTCGTGACGTCTCGATCTACGTCACGATCATTGGTCAAAATTCTAAATATTTTTCCGGGTCAAAAGTCAACTTTTTTTCCCTTAGGGGAAAATTGGTCATTTTGCAATAAAATATTATTTATGAAAGTTCGGGTCGTTACAACAGGACATGTCTCAAATGACATTTATTACTTTGGCTAATGTGAAGTTGAAATATTTCACATAGTCGGGACAGTTGTATTTTTTTTTTTACAAAAAAATGAGAGCTAATACTCACGATTCTTAGTCAATTTTTGAAATTTCTTTAATAGCATCAAATGACATTTCATACTTTGGCAAATATGCCAAATGTCATTTAATACTTTTACTAATGTGTAGTTAAAATATTTCGCGAAATCCCAAAATAACATTTTTTTTACAACAAAAATATGAGCTATTTTAGTCTGATTTAGAAATTTCTTCAAAAGTATCGAAATACTTATTTTGTTTCCATTTTCTTCACTTTGCAAGATATTATGAAGTTGAGGGGGTTGTTTTCTAAAGTCCTTCATATCCTAAACTCACATAGCACCCTGTTATGAGGTTGAGGATGATGTTTTCTAAAGACCTTCTCGGTACGGTTGAAATATTTCACGACATCTTGGCAGTTGCATTTTTTACAATCCGTAAGATACTTTGAGATTGTGGAGGATGTTTTTAAAGACCATCACACCCTAAACTCATTTCGCACCCTATTACGAAATTTCAATGTAATTCGAGTTTTTTTGCTTAAAAATGTATAAATAATAGTTAATGGGCATCCGGAATGACAGGACATGACCCAAATGGTGTATACTACTTTGGCTATAGTTATGTTAAAATAATTTTTGAAATCCAGACAATTGCATTTTTACAAAAAAAAAAAAATATGAGTTATAACTCACGATTTTTAGTCGATTTTTGAAATTTCTTGAAAACATCAAAATAATTATTTTGTTTTCATTTTCTTCAATCTGTAAGATACTTTGAAGTTGAGAATGGTGATTTCTAAAGTCATTCAGACCCTAGACCCACGTCGTGACAGGACCCACCCCGATTATCACCCCGATAACCGAGGTGAACCCTGCTACCGTTTGACAACCCAACACAAAAGACCGAAATAACCTCACCAAACCCACAAATTACACTGTCAGGCGAAGGAGAAATTAAAACATCCAAGAGTCAACCGTTATACAGAGCATAGTACCAAACAAAGTAAAACAAAACCACCCACAGAGTACACACACAACGGAACACTGAAACTACTCCGGGAAAACGCTCGAGTACTCTATGCCTCCGACGCTGCCTCGATGTCAACCCCCGCGCTAACTCCACGACCTGGAGGGCAATTAAAAACCGAAAAGTGTGAGTGGACCAAACAGAATAAAAGTTCAAAAACCATTTCATAAACAAACCAGGGTTTAGCCCTCCGTTTTGAAAACATGCATGCATAATCCAATTTCTGAAAACATTTATAAATCACCTTATTTTCATCATGGAAACCATAACAACATAAACACAGTAGGATAAACGTTATAAAACATTAGCAGTAAAACATCAGATACCAATATAATCATCTGATCAAACCTGCTGGATCTATCCGAGTCTTTAAACTCAATCCAGGCCTCAATATAATCCGAGTCTTTAAACTCCCGAGTCTTTAAACTCAACAGGCCTACGGGGGAAAATATCAATATCCGAGTCCTGATCTTTAAACCCAATCTGGGCCCGTCCCCCGTCAAATATAATCCGGGTCTTTAAACCCAATAACCCGATCCAGCAAATCCAATCCAAAACCATTTGAAAACCATTTCTAAATCCATATTCAAATCCGAATTCGAAATCACTGGTCCGAAGCCATTCCGGCATCCAGAACCGTCATTCCGAACCCAAATCCGGAATTCCACTTTTCAACTTTAAAACCAAATTCCGCTTTCCGAAATCCGAGTCTAAAATCGAAAACCCTTGATTATCAAATCATGTTTCAAAATCCCTTTATAATCATTGAAAACCATTTATCGTTTGAAATCCCAAACCATGGTATTATAATCAGAAATCAAGCTTTTCTCGTAAAACGTGCCAAATACGTTATTTCTCGAAAAACGTACAATTATATCAAAGAGGTATAGCATATTCAAAATCATGAAATCACATATAAAACCATAAATCAAGTACATAAAAGCAGTTATGCATGCTCAGTGATAAAGAAGAAGTCCACTCACAGTTACCGGGCACGTCACTCGCGTCCCGAACGTCCTGTACGTTCCTCGACCTCCTCGGGGATTCCTGATCCTATCACAAGTCACCAAAACTAGTCACCAACACGTCAAATAAGTTCCTCCTATTTCTCCCCAATTTTCCCGAACTTCGAACGTAACTAACTGGGACCCTAAACCTTCAACCTCGTAGAACTAACCCCGAAACAACGTCCGATTGTCCCGAAACCTATCCCAAAAGACTCGTTACAACGCTTAGACCAAAAACAATGTTGGAAGGTTCACCGGAATCCTCCCCAAGCACCCCCACGCGCCGTCCAAAGTGGCTGCGCGTGGGCCTCACGCGCCTGCACACAGAACACTGTTCATCGTCTTCCTCAGCCACTCGACCGGTCTGAACCGGCGTTCCCGGTTCCTCGCTATTTTCCATCCATTTCCACTCCTTTTGATCCCCCTAGTTTCGTCCTTGTCTGGGTATTTGTTTTCACTAATTAATTCATGACAAACGCTACACAATCCTAACAACCAAAGCTCGAAGAAAACCCAGAAATGTCGAGTTTCTGTCTCTGGCCACCCACGGCCACCATAGGGCTCTAGGTCGATATCTAAGGTTCCTAACACTTTCCTAGAACTAATAGGGTCACTAGAAACCGTCGAAACTCCTCCAAACGTCACGACTTTCAAATTGAAGGAAACGGTAAAAACAGAGGACTCTACAAGCTTACCCGGCCACCAGGTCTTCCCCCATCACGGCTTCACAACCAGAAGCTCCCTAGGAATCCACTAAGTCCACTAGAACTCACCAAATACCTCGACTCAGCCCCAAGCCTCAAGACTAAACGTGTGAATCAAAACGGAAAAACAGAGCAACCAAAAGAAATTGAGGAATTACCTGCGTCCTGGCCGCCATCGTGAGCTCCGTCGTGCCTACTCGACTCTCCTCAGTCCTCTTAACGCCACCACGGGTCCAATTGATGGTTTGGTCATGGGAAGTGCACAACCGTGCACGGTGGTTCTTGGTTTTGGGTTCTCTGGTTTTCCTGAACACTCACACCTCACACACTCAAACACCCACCTCTCAGTCTTCTCAATACAACCCTGCACTCTCAACCTCCCTATGAACACACTCAAGAACTCTCACCTCCCTGCAATTTGATCGATTTCACCCTCTCTGCCCAGTCTCTGTTTCTCCCTCTCAAGCACGACTAACACACACACACGGTTAAATTTTGCCCGTGCAACCTAGAAGCCACTACACACATCCCACGTGTCCACCATCCCATGGCCCCTCTCAAAATATCCAATCAATTGCTGTACACTTGTCCTTATCTCTTTTGCATAAATCCCAATGTGCCAAAAAGACCAAAATGCCCCTCTTGTTCAATTTTACGGTTTTACCCCTCACGTTCTAGACCCGTATCTCGCTCGTCCGACGTCCGATTAAAGCATGCCGTCTGTCGTTGAACTCTGGACGACGAGATCTATTAAACGGTCCTCGGTCTACGTGTAAAAACCCTGTTGTGCTAAAAGTTAACTTTTCCCCATATTTTAACCAAATTACAAAAGTGCCCTTAACCTTCCGAACATCATAACTTCCTCCTCGGATGTCGGAATCGAGCGTGCCACCTGTCTACGGATTCGTGACGTCCCGACCTACGTCACGGTCATCGGTCAATGTCCAATTTACCTTCCGAACTAAAAGTCAACAATTTGCCCAAATTAGGGGCAAAATCGTCATTCTGCGCCTAAGGTCCAAAAGTAACCCACTAACTACCGACTAACCCAGTTAATCCACCTCTAATAACCTCACTAATCCTAACTTCCGGGACGGGTCCTGACACGTCGCACCCTATTGCTAAATTTCAATGAAATTTGAGTTATTTTACTAAACTATAACTCACGATTTTTAGTTAATTTTTGAAATTTCTTCAAAAGTATCGAAATACTTATTTTATTTGCATTCTATTCACTCTATAAGATAATTGAATTTGAGTGGGACTTTTTCTAAAGACCTTCAAACTCTAGACTCACTTCGCACCTTATTACGAAATTTCAAAGAAATTCGAGTGTTTTTGGTTAAAAAAAATGCGTAAAAATAGGTAATGGGATCCTGGATGGCAGAACATGTCCCAAATGGCCATTAATGCTTTGGTTAATGTGGAGTTAAAATATTTCACGAAATCATAACAGTTGCATTTTTTACAAAAAAAAAAATGAGACATAATAACTCACGATTTTTAGTTGATTTTTGAAACCTCTTGAAAAGCATCAAAATAGTTATTTTGTTTTCATTCTCTTCGATCCCTAAGATACTTTGAAGTTGAGGGGGGTATTTTCTAAAGTCCTTCAGGCACTAGACCCACTTTGCACCCTATTGAAAAATTTCAATGAAATTCGAGTTTTTTTGCTCAACTATAACTCACGATTTTTAATTGATTTTTGAAATTTCTTCAAAAGTATTGAATTACTTTTTTTATTTCCATTCTCTACACTATGTAAGATACTTGAAGTTGAGCAGGGTGTTTTCTAAAGACCTTCAGACCCTCGACTCAATTCGCACCCTTTTACGAAATTTCAAAGAAGTATGAGTGTTTTTGTTTAAAAAATGCGTAAGAAATAGTTAATGGACATCCTAAATGGCAGGAAATGTCTCGAATGGTCATTAATACCTTGGCTAATGTTCAGTTAAAATATTTTATGAAATCCCAACATTAGCATTTTTTACAAAAAAATGTGATAAACTCACGATTTTTAGTCAATTTTTGAAATTTCTTTAAAAGCATCACAATACTTATTTTGTTTCCATTCTTTTCACTCCATAAGATACTTTGAATTCGAGGAGGGTGTTTTCTAAAGAACTTCTGGCCTTAGACTCAATTCGCTCCTTTTATGAATTTACAATGAAATTTGAGTTTTTCTACTTAAAAATGCGTAAAAAATATTTAATGGGCATCCTGAATAGCAGGGCATGTCCCAAATGACATATAATACTTGGGATAATGTGCAGTCAAAATATTTCATGAAATCCATACAGTTGTTTTTTTTACAAAAAATCTGGGCTATATAACACACGATTTTTAATCGATTTTTGAAATTTCTTCAAAGGTTCAAAATAATTATTTAGTTTTCATTCTTTCACTTTTACGATACTCTGAAGTTGAGGGTGGCGTTTTCTAAAAACCTTCAGGCCATGAGTCACTTTGCACGCTATTTTGAAATTTCAATAAAATTCGAGTTTTTTTGCTTAAAAATGTGTAAAAAATAGTTAATGGGCATTCTAAATGGCAGGACATGTCCCAAATGACATTTAATACTTTGTCTAATGAGCAGTTGATATATTTCACGAAATCTCGGCAGTTGCACTTTTTACAAAAAAAATGTGAACAACTCACGATTTTTAGCCGATTTATGAAATTTCTTCAAAAGTATCGAAATACTTTTTTTTATTTCCGTTATCTTCAGTCTGTATGATACTTTAAAGTTAAGGGGGATTTTTTCTAAAGACATTCATACCTTACATTCACTTCACACTCTGTTACAAAATTTTAATGAAATTTGAGTTTTTTTTTCTTAAAAAATGCGTAAAAATTAGTTAATGATCATCGTGAATGGCATGACATGTTCCTAATGACATTTAATATTTTGGCTAATTTGCAGTTAAAATATTTCACGAAATCGTGAAAGTTGCATTTTTTACAAAAAATGTGATCGATAACTATCACGATTTTTAATCGATTTTTGAACTTCTTTCTAAAGCAAAAAAATGCTTATTTTGTTTTCATTCTCTTCACTCTGTAAGATACATTAAAATTGGGGGGGGTATGTTTTTTAAAGACCTTCAGATCCCAGACTCAATTTGCACCCTATTTCGAAATTTCAATGTAATTCGAGTTTTTTTTTGCATTAAAAATGTGTAAATAATAGTTAATGGTCATCCTGAATGACAGGATTTGTCCCAAATGACATATAATACTTTGGCTAAAGTTCTGTTAAAATATTTCATGAAATTCCGACAATTGCATTTTTTACAATTTCATATATGTGTTAGTTATGAGTTAGAGTTTATTCAAAATCTAGTTGACGACATTGAAAATAAACTGGAGTGCAAAGCACCATATGTTCCTTCCTATGCAGTTGGAATTGATAAACGTGTGCGAGACATAAACGTGTGGTTGAAAGATGGACCGCATGATGTGGCTATTGCTGTGATCTATGGGATGGGTGGAATTGGCAAGACAGCCATTGCAAAACTGCTTACAACCAGAATTTTCATAGATTTGAAGGCAGCAGCTTTCTTGCAGATGTTAGAGAGGTTTCAAAACAACCAAAGGGTCATCTTCGCTTGCAAAGGAAACTTCTTTGGGATATCCAAAAAGAGGGAAACAGAGAAATTATACAGCTTGGATGATGGATTAGACAAGATCAAACGTGTTGTACGTTACAAAAGAGTTCTTATTGTTATTGATGATGTGGACGACTTGGACCAATTGCGCGCAGTTCTTGGAGAGCGAAAATGGTTTCATCCAGGAAGTAAAATCATTATAACAACTATAAATGAACATTTGTTAAAGGGTCAAGAAGTGATGTATGACATGTTTATAGTTGAAGCGTTGTATGAGCATGAATCACTTGAACTTTTCAGTTGGTATGCCTTCAAACGAGCCAATCCTAAAGAAGGTTTCATGCAGCTTTCAACACTCTTGTACGACGTTGTGAAGGGCTTCCATTAGCTCTTCAAGTTCTGGGATTGTCTCTATCCGGACAAAGTGTAGAGATATTGCAAGTTGCATTGCAGAATTTGGATGGGATTACTGAGGAAAAAATTGGAAAGGTTCTTAGAATAAGCTTTAATGCTCTTCAAAATCATGAACAAAGACTAATCTTCCATCTAGCCTGTTTCTTCATTGGATAGGACAAAAAATTTATAATTTCAGTATTGGATAAATATGGTTTTTTCACAAGGATTGGTCTTCAAAATCTTAATCATAGATGCCTAGTGAGATTTAATGAAAGCAACAAGTTGGTCATGCATGGACTACTCAGAGACATGAGAATGGAAATTATTCGAGAAGAATGTCCCGAAGATTCAGGAAAATGAAGTAGAGTGTTGCGTAAAGATGCCATCGATATTTTGAGAAAATTTACTGTAAGTAGTTAACATGCTTTTGCCCTTTGCATCTAATGTATATGAGCAAGTGTTTAATTATTTGTGTTTAATTTTTGTTTCAGGGTACAGAAACAATTAAGGGCCTCATGTTAATGCAAGATGAGTCTACCATGACAACTTTTAGGAGTATCAAAAAACGATGTAATACTGAAGATTATGAAGGAAACATTTCAGGGCGATGGCAAGTACTTGATATCTTCGGCTGCCTACTATCTTGTGCTCAGTAATGTTAAATTCAGAGGAATGAAAATTTTCCACAAAATTTAATATGGCTGCGTTGGAGTGGATTCCCCCAAGAAACACTACCAAAGCACTTCAGTTTGTCATCTGTGGTTGCCCTTTGGCACTGAGTCATCGGTGCAGCCTGCCACTTCTGTATCTGGCAAGAGACGCGAAGGCTTTACATAGCCATTCGAATCTGAAAGAAGAAAACCCTTAGCTTCTTGAAAAGAAATGGTGTATTCACTATTTCACTGAGATGGCCCACACCTGTGAAGAAGTTAAGACGTTATGCCTACAAACATAAACATGCTCCTTTTATGCATGCATAAAAGCAGAATTTCATAAAGGGATCATGCAGTATTGGTGGTGAAGTGCATTTGCCAGTGCAGTATTAGTGGTCAAAGTGCATTTGCAAATTTTTCAAATTGTCTATCAAGATTATATTTGGCCGATTGCAATCTATCAGCGATTTCCAATGGTGTTTGGTTTCTGCCGTCTTTGACGCATTTGGATCTCATAGATAACCCACTCATAAGCCTTCCAGAAAACATGAACCGTCTAATTATGCTCGAGAATCTTGAGATAGATTATTGTACAAAGCTCAGAACCCTTCCAACGCTCCCGCTAAGTTTAAATGGCTTGCATGCATACCGTTGTAGATCATTCAAAAGAAGAGAAAATTTACCAAACATCTCGACGACATTGCGTCTGAGTCTTTGGTATTGCAGGGATATAGATGAAGTTGAAGGTTTGTTCATGATAAAACCAATGAGAAGCGTTAGTGAAAAAATGAACCAGCTGCTGCCACTATATTTGGGACTGTTTGATTTTAAATCCCAACTGGTTAAAATGTACAACTTCTTGACGGCCGGGTACATGCAGGAAGCTTCCCTCTCAGGTCATGTTCTTCTCTTTCTCCTTTTTGTTATTGGTATATAATTATATATTTATATAGTTGTCATTCTCACACACTCAATTCTGTTAAGCTTATGACACTGATATCATTCTAGCCAATTACAAGCTTCCACACAGTCTAGCGGTTTTACACAAATTCCTGCTACTCAAGCAGGGCTCACTCACACACCCCCCAGCACACTCAACACACCAGTAGACAGCTTAGTTATCAACAGTTTATATATTATATGCATAAAATGAATGCAAGGAAGAGATAGAAAGATCTTCTTCTATTTAGTGACTGCTCTATAATTTTTTTTGGAACAGTTTTTTATGTAGATATTCCAATCGGACCAGAAACTATCCCGATTTGAAGTTCAAGCTCAAGCCGGAATATTAGTGATGCGGTTTCAGTTTCAGCATCATCAAAGTACGAATTTGAGCCAGGCAAGTGCTTTCTCTGTTATATTTGGCAGGTTAATTTTTTCCAAAAAGCTATAGCCTATATATATATAATATTGTTGTAAATAGTTAAATGGTTATATCTATTTATGTAATAGGTACTAGGGGTAGTTTTGTCCTTTTGTATTCATTAATTATTCCTCCCTATATAATGGATAATTATCTTTGTATACCCTAATGATCTCATAAGAAATTAGACGTATTATTTCTTCTAAATGCCTCTCCATATTCTCTCTGCATTCTCATCTACCGAGTTTCCTTCACAACACGTTATCAGCACGATCGACTCTGAAACGGGGATTGTTCAAGTGAACGATAAATTCAATCAAAGCATGGTACATCTCAACAAACTAGATTTTGAAGCACTAGAAGTTTCCGGAAGAAACTACTACTAGTGGACTGAAGATGTGAAGCTTTATCTCACTGCCGAGAGAATCCAATCAACCATCCAAGAAGACAATGTGGCTTCTGAGCATCAGAAGGCGGATGCTATGATCCTCATTCGGAGGCATATGGATCGCGCACTGCAGCGTGAATACCTGGGTCAAGAGGACTCGAGAGCTTTATGGTTTTCACTGGCTGATCGTTTCGATCACCAGAAGGACATATTCTTGCCTGAAGCAAGACATGACTGGCATAACATTCGTTTCCAGGATTTTAAATCCGTAAACGAATATAATTCTGAGATATGCCGTATCCGGTCTCTTCTCAAGTATTGTGGGGAGGAGCTCATTGAAACCGACCTACTTGAAAAGACGTTCTCCACATTTCCAGCCTCGTGTATTATCCTGCAGCAACAATACAGAGAGCGGAAGTTTACCAAGTTCGCAAAGTTGATCACTACTTTGTTGCTTGCTGAAAAGAACAACATTTTATTAATGAAGAATGATCAATCCCGACCTGTGGGTACTAGTGCAGCACCTTTTCCTGAAGCAAACGCTGTTGCACCTCGTGATGCCAACTGTGAGTGGAGAAACAGGAGTCGTGGTAGAGGTGGAGGACGTAACCGTCCAACACATGGTGCACACCCCTATGACTGGGTCCATGGTTACCATGCCCCACGTGGTCGTGGTATTTGAGGTCTAGGCCCACGTGGTGGACACCCCTATGACCGAGCCCAAGATTACCATTCCCCACGTGGCCGTGGTAACCGTGGTCTAGGTCCACGTGGTGGATATCACGCTCCTCCTGGTCCGCGTGCTCAAAACAAGAGAAACCCTGGTCCGGTCCGTCGCCACCAGAATCAAAATTGACCTGACATATGCTATAAATGTGGAGGTCGCGATCACTGGTCCCGCACCTGTCGTGTATCAGCCCAAGTTATTGCCCAGTACCATGCTAGACGTGGTACTCGAGAGGCTAATTTTGCTGCAGGACCAGTCCCCGCTGATACCACCTGTAACGACCCGTCCCGAATTCCGGGATTAGTTTAGTGACTAATCTTGATTAGTGAGGTTGAACGGTGGTTAGTAGGGCGGAATCGGACAAAATGTGCAAAATGACCGTTTTGCCCCTGGTCGTGGGCAAAATGTTGACTTTTTGTTCGGGCGGTCAAATGGACTTTGACCGATGACCGTGACGTAGTTTGGGACGTCACGAGTTCATAGACAGGTGGCACGTTCGATTCCGACATTCGTAGAGAAAGTTATGGTGTTTGGAAGTTGAGGGGTATTTTGGTAATTTGGCTTATTAGGGGCCAAATGTTGACTTTCTGACCGGGAGGTCCGATGGGCGAGGGCCAAGGACCGTTACGTAGGTATCGTCGATAAGAATCCAACGACAGGCGGCATGCCGAAATCGGAGTTACGACGACGAAGTTATGGTCAAGGACGTAAAACACGGTTAACCGAGACTCGGAATAAAATAATATTTAAATAGGTGAACAGTAACTGACGAATCTGGACCCTTGGATGTAGGCCACGTGTCACTCATCCCCACCTTCCCTAAAATCTGGATCCTTGTTGGCCATTGGATTATTTAATCCATTTTCTCCCCTTAAATCCTCACCATCCATTCAAACCTCAGATTAAATCTGGGCCTTTGATCTCATCTCTCCCTTTCCTTTAATTCTGATCACACTCATCTCTCTCTCACTCTGTTTTCCTCCCACCCGAAACACATGCACACACAACCCCTTCTGTTTTTGGAACCGTGAGAGAACACAGGGAGGCTGAGAGGAGTTTGTGTCGCACGTGGCGGCGTGACCGCCGTGGGTGGCGGTGGTGACCGGAAAACAGAGCCGTGCACATGCACACCCGCACACGGCTCCCCCTTACGCATCCCCACCACATCTGTAACCATGAGGCTGTGCGGAGGATTTTGAATTGACTACGGTGAGGCTTGAGAGACGACGGGAGGCGACAGAGACGGCAGGAACGACGGCGGCAAAACAAAACAGAGAGGTCCGAAAACTCAGAAATTGGAAAATCAGTGTGGACTGGTTTTGATCGTGTTTGAGGGGTGAAAGGAGTTTCTGGAGTCGAACTGGGCATGCTGGTGACCACGGCGGTAGCCACGGCGGCGAGGTAAGCCTCGAACCCGTGAGTTTGTTTTCGGGTACAAAAATGGTAGGATGGGTTTTAACGTGTTTCGATCGATCTGGTGATTAGGATGATGATCTAGAAGGTGAGACGAGCTTCTGGGGATCGTTTTCGAAAGGAATGGTGGCCGGGATCGTGCAGGCACGACGGTTGCAGGTGGCCGGTCTGCACACCTCCACGAACAGGTAGTCAAACGTATTGGTTTCTCAGTTTTTAAGGCATGGATCAACTGGAATTGATGAGACGATCTTGTAGGAACAAACGGAATTGAAAATGGTCGAGTAATGGCTGAGAACCAGTCGGGTTGGGTCGCGGGTCACGGTGACCCGTTTATCAGACAACCGGGTCAGAATGGTGACACTGTTCACGGCGCGTGAGTTTCACGCGCAGCCACTCACGGCGGCGCGTGACGGCGCGTGGGCACGGATCTCGAGGTGAGGTCAACATGATTTCTGTCCCATTTAATGTAACGGACATTTTGGAATTGGTTTCGTGTCGATCGGACACCGTCTCGATAGTGTTCGGGATGTCCGAAGGTTTTTAATTAAGTTTAAAAATAAGTAAAAATTCGGGAAAATTACGGGACTTTGATAGGATTTTAATGATGAGGTTAGTAACCCTCTAATGTAATTTGGACAGGATTGGGAGTCCCGGTGATAGTGGTGTGGCCCGGGAGGGCCGGTGGCACGCATATCGAGGCACACGGTTAAAACGGTCTGTGAGTGGACTTTGGTTTTATAAATCCTATGCATGCTTAAATGTGTTATATGGTTTATATACATGATTTCTATGATGGTATTTGTGAGCATTGATTTTGGATATGTTGCACGTATTTCGAGGTGTTTTCCGTATTTCACGTATATCGGGATTAACGGTTTATTTGTGGTTTTGTGTGCTTGTGGTTAAATAAATAATATGATGAAATGGTTTTGAAATTGGAAATATGAACTCGGGCTTGAGGCCCACTTGTTTTGGAAATTTCGGACTTGGAGTCCATTTGAGAATCGGGCCGGGGGCCCAGTTGGTTAATGAAATCGGGCCAGGGGCCCAGTTGGTATGAAATCGGGCTGAGACCCATTTGAGTTATATTATCGGGCCAGGGGCCCAGTTGATTTGTGAATTCGGGCCGTGGGCCCAGCGGGTTTATAAGGTCGGGCTGCGGGCCCAGTTGGTTTACAAATCGGGTCGTGGGCCCAGTGGTTCATAAAATCGGGCATGAGGCCCAGTTGGATAATAAATGTGATTTCGGGTCAGGGACCCTATATTTTATAATGGTGATTTTGGGTCAAGGACCCTAAATGGAATTATGTGGTTTTATGGAAATTTCGGGCAGGGCCCAATGGTAATAATGTGATAAAAGGATTTAATAAAACTGTTTTCCATATACCATCTGGATACAAGGATATATGATGGTCTCCTCCAGATGTCTGGGACACTGGGGAAGTCACGGTGCATTGCCTGCGAGGGGTCATTATACGGAGCAGCCGGACCGTATGATGACTCAGGAGCAGGATTGCTATGATTGACGTCAGGGACGTCAGACATCAGGGATGTCAGATATATGGACCCGGAGAGACCCCGGGCAGCACGCGTAGCTTATGAAACCGTGAGATATGACGTCAGGGACGTCTAGCGTCTGGGACGCTAAGCATCTGGGATGCTGGTGATGGTAATGGTAAAATATGGATTAATGAATAAAATGGCTTATTGGTTGGATATGTGTTATGTGGTAAAAATGGATTATTGGTTGTGAAATGGTATGTCGGGTCAGGGACCCTAAATGGTTTCGGATTTTAAATTGATGTTCAATTATGGTCGTGGGTGGTGACCCACATGGTTTTAATATGTGGTGGTGGTATTCCACGGTTTTGGGCTGAGTTCCCACACTTGGTTTTTGGTTAACGGTTTTTGGGCTAAGGCCCTAATGGCTCGGTTGAGCAAACGTTTTGGTTACTGGTTTTTGGTGGCATGCATACGTTTTTATTGGAGGGCATAAATGTCTTATAAATGTATTTGGTAAACTTATTGGTTTTTGTCCACTCACAGCTTTTGGTTTTAATGCCCTTCAGGTTGATTACGGATGCGATTGCAGCAGGGACTGGGACATTGCACACCTCCTCCATCGATCCTTGCGCACTCTGGATGCCCTGTTTGGGCAGTGGCTCGTGGTTATCCCTTGTCTGACACCCCTTGTTGGACGGGAGCAGGGCACATTCCACGGTAATCCCGGGGGGATTGGGATGGGTCCTGTCACCACCCTTGCCATTGCTGATTTCCAGAATGCAGCTGGACATGATAAGGGTTGAGTTATTTACATAAATATGTATATGATAGGCATTTGTGTCGTTTTTTTATGCATATTGTTTTTTTTCTTTCATTACTATTTCTGGATATTGTTTGGTGATTCATATTTATTTTGGACTTATTTTGTTATTTGCTCGAATATTAGTCAATCTATTTATTCATTTTTAAAATAAATGTGATTGTTGATTACTTTAGTTATATTGATGGTTAGGCATGTCAAATGGTGAAATTTGTTGTCTAGCCGACAGTGCTACTACGCACACTATCCTCCGTTATAGGATATTTTTCACAAACTTAATACCTAACCACACCCATGCGATAACTATTTCTGGCAAATCAAATTTGATTGAAGGTTCCGAAAGAGCCCAATTTATGTTGTCCAATGGTACCGTTTTTACCATTATTGAAGCTATATACTCCCCACGCTCCAGCAGAACGTTATTGAGTTTTAAGGATATTCGAGCTAATGATTATCATGTTGAAACCACAAAAGAAAAGAATGTGGAATATCTTTGCATAACATCCAACTTGTATGGCCGGAAGCGTACATTGGAGAAATTGAAATGCCTCATGAGTGGACTCTACATGACCACTATTAGAACCATTGAGGCAAATCACATAGCTAGCCGGAAGCTACCTAACCCTAGCAACTACTTATTATCGCATGACCGATTGGGACACCCCGGTCAAGGTATGATGCACCATATCCTCAATACATCACATGGGCATCCCCTTACAAATAAGGACATTGTGTTTAGTGACACACTATGCCAAACTTGCTCAATGGGAAAATTGAACACTAGACCATCATATGCAAAGATTGATAAAGACTCTGTCCCTTTCTTGTACAGAATACAAGGGGATATTTGTGGACCCATCCAACCACCATGTGGACCTTTTAAATATTTCATGGTTTTGGTTGATGCATCGACGCGGTGGTCACATGTGACCCTATTGTCCACACGCAATGCTGCATTTGCTAAACTCCTTGCCCAAATCATTAAATTAAGGGCCCACCATTCGAATTATCTCATAAAGTCCATCTGACTTGATAATGCCGGTGAGTTTACATCGAAATATTTCGATGATTATTGCATGTCCCTTGGGATTGATATTGAACATCTAGTTGCACATGTTCACACCCAGAATGGTCTCGCAGAAGCATTCATTAAACGATTACAAATTATTGCACGAACCTTGGTTATGCGCACCAAGCTTCCAATTTCTGCGTGGGGCTATGCAATTTTGCATGCAGCTATGTTGGTCCGGTTGAGGCCCACTGCCACCCAACCCTATTTCGTGTTACAACTAGTAACTAGGTACGAACCTGATGTTTCGTACTTACGCGTTTTTGGGTGTGCAGTCTACGTGCCAATTGCGCCGCCACAACGTACAAAAATGGGACCTCAACGCCGGAGGGGCATATATGTTGGCTATAAATCCCCCTCCATTATAGGCTATTTAGAGCCCTTGACAAGCGATCTCTTTACCGCCCGCTTTTTGGATTGTCACTTCGATGAGACAGTCTTCCCGCCGTTAGGGGGAGATAAGAACGTCAACGTTCCTGAAGAAGGACGTGAATTGATGTGGAATGTCTCCACTATGTCTCATCTTGATCCCCGAACCGCAAAAAGTGAGAATGAAGTGCGGAGAATTCTAGATCTACAGAGTGTAGCTAATGATATGCCATATGCTTTCTTTGATCTAGTTAAATTGACGAGATCACATATACCTACTGCAAACGTGCCTGTAAGGATAGACGTCCCTGTAGGACACGCCGTCCTAGATGGACGGGTCGTCCCAGATGGACAAAGTATGGCCATGGCGGCTAACCAGTCATATGTCCCTGCCTAGAAGCGAGGTAGACCAATAGGTTTGAAGGATTCTCATCCCCGGAAGAGGACAAATTTGGCACAATTGAATCCCTTGGATATCACTATATTATCTGATCCATCTCATGAGATAATTCCGGATTATGGGTCTGTCTTAGAAGAGACGACGTTAGGGAACGCCTCAATGTCTGAACCCATTCCCGCGAATACAGAGATCTCGGTAAACTATGCATGCTTAAATGAGATATGGAGTCAGAATGATATTATCATCGATGATATATTTGTATTCGCAGTAGCTACTGAAATAATAACTAGTGATGATATTGAACCTCGCTCCGTTGATGAATGCCACCGTAGAGAAGATTGGCCAAAATAAAAAGAAGCAATCCAGGTCGAACTTGATTCCTTAACAAAAAGAAAGGTGTTTGGCCCTATAACTCCCACACCTCCCTATGTTAAACCTGTAGGTTTTAAATGGGTATTTGTAAGGAAGCGTAATGAGAAAAATGAGATTGTGAGATACAAAGCTCGTTTAGTGGCGCAAGGATTTTCTCAACGCCCTGAGATTGATTACGAGGAGACGTACTCTCCCGTAATGGACATTATAACGTTCCGCTACCTTATCAGTTTGGTAGTTTCTGAAAAACTGAGTATGCAGCTTTTGGATGTGGTCACAGCTTATCTCTATGGGGATTTAGATACAGATATATATATATATATATATATATATGAAAGTTCCTGAAGGACTTAGACTATATGATTCAAATAGTTCCAGACCACGGAACACGCTTTCCATTCGTTTGAGGCGTTCACTTTACGGATTGAAACAATCCGGACGGATGTGGTATAACCGTCTAAGTGAATATTTGATCAGATTGGGATATGTGAATAATGAATTATGCCCATGCGTGTTTATTAAGAAAACAAGTTCCGGGTTCGCTATAGTGGCAGTTTATGTCGATGACATGAATCTGATTGGTACTCCTGAAGAGATCCAAGAAACCGCTAAGCACCTGGAGTTAGAATTTGAAATGAAGGATTTTGGGAGAACATACTTCTGTCTCGGCCTGGAGCTCGAGCACCTTGCAGATAGAATTTTGGTCCATCAATCGAATTACATCTAGAAGATGTTGAGGCGCTTTAATGAGGATAAAGCAAAACCTTCAAGCACGCCCATGATCGTCCGAAGTCTAAATCCTAAAAAAGACTCGTTTCGTCCAGCAGATGACAACGAAGAGATATTGACACCAGAAGTGTCATATCTAAGTGCAATAGGCGCACTGTTGTACTTGTCTCAATTCACTAGACCAGACATTTCATTCACTGTGAACTTGCTAGCTAGATTTAGCTCTGCGCCAACACGCCGTCACTGGAATGGCATAAAAGACATCTTTTGATACCTTAGAGGTACAAGGGATATGAGCTTATTCTATCCCTATGCATCGGGGAATGAATCAAACCCTCTTGGTCCTCGAAATGATGCACGCCTCGTTGGGTATGCTGATGCAGGTTACCTATAAGACCCACACAAGGCACGTTCCCAATCCGGTTATGTCTTTACCATTGGGAACACATCAATATCTTGGAGGTCTACGAAACAGACCCTTATTGCTACGTCTTCGAATCATGCCGAGATTTTAGCCCTACACGAAGCAGTTCGTGAATGCATATTGCTAAAAGCTATTACTGGGCATATTCGAAGTACATGTGGACTGAATTCCACCCATAATGAACCGACAGTTATCTACGAAGATAATGCTGCCTGCATAGAGCAGATGAAAACAGGTTTCATTAAGGGAGACAACACCAAGTATATTGCACCGAAGTTCTTCTTTAACCAACAACACTAAGAACATCGAAAGATTGAGATCAAGCCAATACGATCTCAAGATAATCATGCAGACTTGTTCACCAAGTCATTACCAAAGGCCACATTCCAACAACATGTGCGAGGTATTGGTTTACGTAGACTGGCTGATCTACCTAATCTGTAGTTTTCAAGGGGAGTCAATATCATGGGGAGTATCCTGAAGTATACCAAGTATCCAGAAGTATACTGAGTATCCCGAAGTATATTCACATGATCATCGTGTACTCTTTTGTCCTACGACCAGGGTTATTTTGTCCCATTGGGTTTTGTTACCTAACTAGGTTTTAATGAGGCACATTTTGGTATGATCACCCCGCTATTAATGCATCCTAAAGATGCTATGATTTGACTCATATGCATTTGCACATCTTTTCCTTTCAACCACGGGTTTCTCCCACTGGGTTTACCGGGTAAGGTTTTGGTGTAGCAACACTAATGCCTTTTATCTCAAAGGCGGATTATCTACCCGTATTCCAGAAGAGATGACATCAGCTACCTCAGAAGATTCCGATGTGATCACCTATACGCACGTTGCACTCTTTTTCCTTCGATCATGGTTATATTTTGTCCCATAGGGTTTTTGTTACTTGGTAAGGTTTTAACGAGACAACATATAAGTGTGTAGTCAAGCAGTACCATTACATAAAATATCCAAGGGGGAGTGTTGTAAATAGTTAAATGGTTATGTCTATTTATGTAATAGGTATTAGAGGTAGTTTTGTCCTTCTATTCTCACCATTTTCGTCTATCAAGCCAGGAGGATTCCAGAATTCAAATCAGAGAGAGTTGAGCCATAAGCATTACTAGTATCTAATTTCACCTTGTATAAAGACAGAATATTCATCATCCCATAATGAAGATAAATCCTTTGGCACTGAGTCATCTGTGCAGACTCACCTCTGTATCTGGCAAGAGACGCGAAGGCTTTGCATAGCCATTCGAATCTGAAAGAAGAAAACACTTAGCTTCTTGAAAAGAAATGGGGTATTCATTTATTCACTGAGATGGCCCACACCTGTGAAGAAGTTAAGAAATTATGCTTATAGACATAAACATGCTCCTTTTATGCATGTATAAAAACCATAAGTTCATAAAGGCATCATGCAGTATTGGTGGTCAAAGTGCATTTGCTAGTGCATCAGAAGTCCTGGGCTTGAATTCCAAATGTCATTTGGTTAAAAGAAAACATTGGTACATATTTGAGAAAAGTTTATGACTTTGAAGATTTCATTGACAAAGCATCAAATAAAACCAATTTTTGATTATTTCCGGATATGATCCAACCAAAATGAAACAAATTTGAGGCAATTCTATTTTATACAATATCCTATGTTCAATCCCTCTCCCTTTCTGCCTCATACACACACTAGAAACAACCAATGGATATAAAGCACTATGACAATGGCCTCCAAAGTCCATTGAAGAAAATTCAAAACCAAAAGCAACGGAATGAATTCGAATAAGTCCATACGATCAAATTGTCATTATACTTTTGATGGTGAGCATGTGGATTCCACCCCATCCCATAATACCATGGGTTGACAGTTTTTTTTTTTTTTTAATTGACAAGGGTTGACAGTTTAATTCACACCCTAGATATTTTCAAATAATTTGTGGATTCCATCAATTTGGTGAATGCCGCACTACCAACAAGCTGTACATTTTCTAAAACATAGAAAATTGAAGCAATGGATTTGATCAGAAAACTTGTCGATCAAAGAAGCACATTTGACTTTTCTTTGGAACTAGAAATTGCCGCTAAGAAAAATATTACACAGACAAAATGACAATGAGTTTAGATAATAAGGATGAATCAAATATCCCAATCTAAATATTATATTGAAAGTATAGTTGGCCTACATCTTATGATGAGATTATCACTTAACAATAGAAGTACTAACAAAAGTGAATGGGTGATGTTAAAACAACTCTCGGTTTGAAGAATTGAGAGAGAAAACAAAGGAGAAAAAGTTGTAATTAATATTTGTGATGGAGATCAAAAGAAAAGAAAAAGAACAAAAAGGAAAAGGAAAAGGAAAAGGAAAAGGAAAAGGAAAAGAAAGAAAGAAAAAAAGAAAAGGAACAGTAGAGAAAAAGAGAAGAAATAATGGAAAGAACAAAAATTTCCAATCTTATCCTCGTTAGTTCTAATTGATTTGTTACCGATTAACACACTTACTGCAAATAATTAGCTTTTTTCATTGCTTAAACTTTCTCTTCAATTAATTATTTTCTTGCCTTGTTTTCTTTGATAGAGATTTGACTTGACTTTATTATATAACTTCATCTAATATACAAATATTTATGACTAATTGACTATGAGACATTGAGATTCGACACCCGGTACGCGTTGCTAAGGACCATATGTATGTATAATACCTCATGGAGATATTCGGACGGACATCACCGGTAAACGTCCACCTTCCACCAAATAATTCAAAGATATAAAAATAAATAAAAAGGATTGTGGATGGACTCCCTCTACATTTATTAACACATCTTCCCCTCCACATTTTTTATTTCACTTTTATTTATTATTATTTTATTTATTTTTTAATTATTTTTATAAAAATATTATTTTTTAACTTTCAATTATATTTATCTAATCTAAAATTATGGGGATACTTTTGTCTTAAAAATTTGATAAAGCCTTTTGATCATTCTAATTTTAAAATAATAGAGATATCTGTTTAATTAATGAAATTCTTTTCATAAACATTTAAAAATAATTAAGATTTTCTTAAAGTAATAAAACAAATAAATTTTTTATATTTTATCCACACAACACTATCCAACTTCCACATAAGCTTAAAAGATAAGTTTCAATTTAATAAATCATCGTCTAACATATTTTTAATGGAATATTTAATAGAATTCTAATTAAAAAAAATAAAAAATTTGAGAAAGTACAAGGAAATATTTGAAAGCATAAATATAACTCTGTTGTAAATAATTTAATAGTTGTATCTATTTATGTAAAAGGTACTAGAGGTAGTATAATCATTTAGTATTTATTATTTATCCCTTTTTATATAAAGGATCAGTTACCTTTGTAAACCCTAACTTATTATTTTGAACGTACGTATCATTCCAGTCTCTTTCATCTTCTCTTCATATTTTCTCTGCAATCTCTTCCACCTCAAAATCCTTCACAACATGTTATCAACACGATCGTCTCTGAATCGGTGATTATTCAAGAGGAGGATAAATTCAATCAAGTAGGTTTTCTAAATCCCAAAATTTATTTTTATTTATTGTTTCAAAACCTTAGAATACATGTTTATAGGTTTTGTTATGAATTCTTTGACTACATGAATTCTTGATGATTTGTATGTTATGATGATTCTTTTATTTTGAATTAATAATTGGAAATAATAAAAAAATCACAATTGGTCGTATACCTCCA
The DNA here is from genome assembly GCA_032719365.1 of Prinsepia uniflora. Classification (NCBI taxonomy): domain Eukaryota; kingdom Viridiplantae; phylum Streptophyta; class Magnoliopsida; order Rosales; family Rosaceae; genus Prinsepia; species Prinsepia uniflora. The sequence goes on from CM064861.1 coordinate 13,619,479, forward strand.
GGATGTTAATTTGATGTTGAATTATTGATCATTGATATGATGAAGTTGAATTGAATTATATGAATTATTGAGGAATTGATGTGCAACATGCTCCAAATTTGATGCACCCATGAATTGATGAACCCACTTTGCACAATAATTGTTTACTCCAGTTCTTAATTGTTTACTGCATTTCGTAATTGATTGCACAAATTAATACTTGATGAATTCATGTTGCTTTTAGATAAATATATAAATTGATACTTCAATCTTTTTATTGATATTGAATGATATGGCACCCCTTGCCGAAAAATAGGGATGACTCCCGAGAAAAAAAGGCACCAATAGTGCCAATGCAACCAAGGGTTGCCTGAGGTAACTGAGCCCCGAAAAAAATTAGGGCCCCATTTACGTTTTGTACCAGCCCAGAGAAAAAAAGGGCCCGAAAAAAAAAACAATGATGACCTGAGCCCAGAAGGCCCAGATTGTGAGCGGCCCAGAAGGCCAATCCAATTGGGCAGCCCAGAAGGTCCCGACCTTTGACCCAAACAGCCCACCCCCAAGTCTAAGTGGCTTGGTTCCCGGCGGCTCGGCTCGCCTCCAACCAAAAAAAAAAACCAAAATTTTCCTTACACTCCTCGGGCCTTAAAATATAATCATGCATTCCTGAAGCATTGCAATACACCTAAATTAAGGACCAAAATAGTGTTTATTTCTACTATTTATGCATGTTACATTGCTTAATTGTTTGTTTGTTTATTTCATTATTTACATGTCATTTAGAAATGTGATAGACTACTTGCAAATAAAAGGAACCTGAAGTTTTCTTCGTAGATTCACCATTACAGGTTTATCCTGAATTATCATATCATGTTGCTTATGGATGTATTTTTCCCAAAGCACTAATTAATCTTTGTAGAAAATGGCACATCTCAACAAACTGGATTTTGATGCACTAGAAGTTTCCGGAAGAAACTATTACAAGTGGATTGAAGATGTGAAACTTTATCTCACTGCAAAGAGAATTCGGTCAACCATCCGAAGGCATATGGATCGCGCTTTGCAGCGTGAATATCTTGGTCAAGGAGAGCTCTGTGGGTTTCACTAGCTGATCGTTTTGATCACTAAAAGGTTATATTCTTTCCTGAAGTAAGACATAACTGGCATAACCTTCGTTTTCAGGATTTGAAATCCGTAAACGAATATAATTATGAGATATGCCGTATCCAGTCTCTTCTCAAGTATTGCGGGGAGGAGCTCATTGAAACTGACCTACATGAGAAGACCTTTTCCACATTTCCTGCCTCATATATTGTTCTACAACAATAATACAAAGAGGGGAAATTTACCAAGTTCGCTGAGTTGATCACTACTGTGTTACTTGTTGAAAAGAACAACATTCTGTTAATGAAGAATGATCAATCCCGACATGTGGGTACTAGTGCAATACCTTTGTCTGAAGAAAACGTTGTTACACCTCGCGAATCAAACTGCTAGTAGAGAAACCGGGGTCACGGTAGAGGTGCAGGACGTAACCGTCCTAGACATGTTGGACACCCCTATGACTGAGCTCAAGGTTACCATGCCCCGTGTGGTCGTGGTAATCGTGGTCTAGGTCCACGTGGTGGAAATCGCGCTCCTTCAGGTCTGCTAGCTCGAAATGAGAGGAACCCTAGTCTAGCCCGTCACCACCAAAATGAGAACCCACATAACTTATGCTATAAATGTGGAGGACTTGATCACTGGTCCCACACATGTCGTGAACCATCCCAAGTTATTGCAGAGTACCATGCTGGACGTGGTACTCGAGAGACTAACTTTGCTGCAAGACCGGTCCCCGCTGATACTACGCTTGCTATTACTGATCCAAACTGCAGCTGAACATGATGAGGATTGAGATCTTTGTCTAGACATGGATATGATCGGTGTTTGTGCCGTTTTTTATGGATATTTTTTTATTACTATTTATAGATAATGTTTGGTGATTTCTATTTGTTTTGGACTTATTTTGTTATTTATTTGAATATTATTTATTTCATCCATTTATTCATTTTTCATAAATGTGATTCTTGATTATTTTAGTTATATTGATGGTTAGGCATGTCGAGTGGTGAAGTTTGTTGTCTAGCCGACAGTGCTACTATGCACACTATTCTCCTTGATATGATATTTTTTACAAACTTAATACCTATCCACACCCTTGTGACAACTATATTTGGCCAATCAAATTTGATTGAAGGCTCCGAAAGAACCCACTTTATGTTGTCCAATGGTACTGTTTTACCATTGCTGAAGCCTTATACTCCCCATGTTCCAGAAGAACATTATTGAGTTTTAAGGATATTCAGACTAATGATTATCATGTTGAAACCACAAAAAAAAAAAGAATGTAGAATATCTTTGTATACCCTCCAATTTGTATGACCGGAAGCGTACATTGGAGAAATTGAAATGCCTTAGGAGTGGACTTTACATGACTACTATTAGAACCATTGAGGCACATCATATGGCTAGCCGGAAGCTACCTAATCCTAGCAACTACTTATTATGGCATGGCTGATTGGGACACCAAGGTATGCGATGTATCCTCAATACATCACACGGACATCCCCTTACAAATAAAGACCTCGTGTTTAGTAAAACACTATGCCAAACTTGCTCAATGGGAAAATTGAACATTAGACCATCATATACAAAGATAGATAAAGAATATGTCCTTTTCTTGTACAGAATACAAAGGGATATTTGTGGACCCATCCAACCACCATGTGGACCATTTAAATATTTTATGGTTTTGGTTGATGCATCGACGAGGTGGTCCCATGTGACCCTATTGTCCACACGCAATGATGCGTTTACTAAACTCCTTACCCAAATCATTAAATAAAGGGCCTATCATTCAGATTATCTTATAAAGTCCATCAGACATGATAATGCCGGTGAGTTTACGTCGAAATCTTCCTATAATTATTGCATGTCCCTTAGGATTGATGATGAACATCCAGTTGTACATGTTCACACCCAAAATGGTCTCGCAGAAGCATTCATTAAACGATTACAAATGATTGCACAGACTTCGGTTATGCGCACCAAGCTCCCAATTTCTGTGTGGGGCTATACAATTTTGCATGCATCTATGTTGGTCCGGTTAAGGTCTATTACCACCCAACCTTATTCCGCGTTACAGTTGGTAACTGGGTACGAACCTGATGTTTCACACTTACGAGTTTTTTTGGTGTGCAGTTTACGTTCCCACTGCGCCGCCACAACCTACCAAAATGGGACCTCAACGCTGAAGGGGCATATATATCAGCTATAAATCCCCTTCCATTCTACGCTATTTAGAGCCCTTGACAGGCGATTTCTTCACCGCACAATTTGCGGATTGTCACTTCGATGAGATTGTCTTCCCGCCATTAGGGGGAGATAATAACGTCAACTTTCCTAAAGAATGTCTTGAATTGACGTGGAATGTCTCCGCTATGTCTCATCTTGATCCCCGAACCACAAAAAGTGAGAATGAAGTGCGAAAAATTCTAGATCTATTGAGTGTACCTAATAATATACCAGATGCTTTCTCTGATCTACATAAAGTGACAAGATCACATATACCTGCTGCAAACGTGTCTGCAAGGATCGACGTCACTGTAGGATACGTTGTCCCAGATGGACGGGTGGTTACAGATGGACGAAGTACGACCATGGCGGCTAACAAGTCATATGTCCCTGCCCAGAAGCAGGGTAAACCAGTAGGTTCGAAGGTTTCTCATCCCCGAAAGAGGACAAATTTGGTACAATCGAATCCCTTGAATATCACAATATCATCTTATCCATCTCTTGAGATAACTCCAGATTATGGGTCTGTCTTAGAAGCGACGACGTTGGGGGACGCCTCAATGTCTGAACCCACTCCTAAGAATAGAGAGATCTCAGTAAACTATGCATGCTTAAATGAGATATGGAATCAGAATGATATTATCATCGATGATATATTTGTATTCGCAGTAGCTACTGAAATAATAACTAGTGATGATATTGAACCTCGCTGCATTGATGAATGCCAACGTAGAGAAGACTGGCCAAAATGGAAAGAAGCAATCCATGTCGAACTTGATTCCTAGGTAAAAAGAAAAGTGTTTGGATCTGTAGTTCCCACACCACCCCATGTTAAACCTGTAGGCTTTAAATGGGTATTTGTAAGAAAATCGTAATGAGGAAAACGAGATTGAGAGATACAAAGCTCGTCTAGTGGCGCAAGGATTTTCTCAACGCCCTAGAATTGATTACGAGGAGATGTATTCTCCCGTAATGGACATTATAACATTCCGCTACGTTATCAGTTTGGTAGTTTCCGAAAAACTGAGTATGCAGCTTTTGGATGTGGTCACAACTTACCTTTATGGCGATCTAGATACAGAGATATATATGAAGCTTCCTAAAGGACTTAAGATATCTTATGCAAGTAGTTTCAGACCACAGAACACGCTCTCCATTCGTTTAAGGCGTTCACTTTATGGATTGAAACAATCCGGACGGATGTGGAATAACTGTCTAAGTGAATATTTGATCAGATTGGAATATGTTAATAATGAATTATGCCCATGTGTGTTTATTAAGAAAACAAGTTCTGGGTTTGCTATAGTGGCAGTTTATGTCGATGACATGAATCTGATTTGTACTCCTGAAGAGATCCAAGAAACTGCTAAGAACCTAAAGCTAGAATTTGAAATGAAGGATCTTGGGAGAACACACTTCTGTCTCGGCCTGGAGCTCGAGCACCGTACAAATGGAATTTTGGTCCATCAATCGAATTACATCCAGAAGATGTTGAGACTCTTTAATGAGGATAAAGCGGAACCTTCAAGCACGCCCAGGATAGTCCGAAGTCTAGATCCTAAGAAGGACTCGTTTCGTCCAGCAGATGACAACGAAGAGATATTGACACCAGAAGTGCCATACCTAAGTGCAATAGGCGCACTATTATACTTGGCTCAATGCACTAGACCGGACATTTCATTCGTTGTGAACTTGCTAGCTAGATTTAGCTCTGCGGCAACACGCCGCCACTGGAATGGCATAAAAGACATCTTCTGATATCTTACAGGTACAATGAATATGGGCTTATTCTATCCCTATGCATCAAGGAATGAATCAAACCCCCTTGGTCCTAGGAATGATGCAGGTTTTGTTGGGTATGCTGATGCAGGCTACTTATCAGACCCACACAAGGCACGTTCCCAATCCGGTTATGTCATTACCATTGGGAACACATGTGACGACCCGGAAATTCGAAAAAATGAAAAATTGGAAAAATGGAAGGAAATGACGATTTTGCCCCAGGTTATAAGGGCCAAAGGTTGACTTTTTTATCGAGACCTTGTTTGGACATTTCGGAAGTACCGTTAGATAGGTCTCGGGACGCTGAATCCGTTGACAGGCGGCATGCGTCAATCAGAGTCCAGATGAAAAAGTTATGGATTGAGGAATGCTATGGGCATTTTGGTCATTTGTGTATAGAAGGGTAAAATGGTAATTTTAATGGCCAGGTTGATTTCAGCCAATTAATGACTCACTTACCTTCCTAAGTGACCCATGTCACAAGGAATTGGGAGATTAGTGGCCCTGGCTGATGATATTGTGTATGAACAAGGATGAGGACAACAAATAGCCGCATATTCCTTGTTTAAAATTGATCAAAATTGATGGATAGATGAGGCCAAGGATAAAACCTGAGACGGTGGGACAAATGTACAGAGATTAACGAGTGAGAAGTAGGGGAGAACTGAGGAAAATAGGTCCCTGAACTCGAAGACCCAAACCCGTGAAACTTATACTTTTCCAAAATTTGAATTTGAATTTTGAGCTCGAGATGATTCAAATTGGGGTTCAATTATGTCTTTTGAGATCATTTCGACCAGGACCAGATAAAAAATGAAAGAAATTGGGGTTGTTTTGGACTAGAACAAAGAAAGGGAAGACTTCGAAAATTCGAGCTTGAGTCGAATGGATTGGAGGTATAGAACGATGAAATTGACATTTCAAGCATGTTTACAAGTGTCCCACGATGCTTCTGGATGGATCAATTGCAAGGAAACAATTGAAATTGATCGAAATTGAAGGGTGAATAGTGTCTGCGACAGAGAGGAAATTGTGAAGTTGATTTTAATGGTTCTAGGTAAGTGATAGTGAAATTAAGATGTCAGAACTTTAATTGAATGTAAAAAGATGTTACTGGATTGATCAATTGTAAAAATTAACTGGGAATGGACATGAATTGGACCGGGTTGCATCGTAGGACCCGTTTGTAGAGGAAACGGGTAGAAATGACGATGAACAGTAGCCTGGTTACTGTAGCTTGCGCGTGGCTTCCACGAGCAGTCGCTTGCGGCGGCGCGTGGGGGCGCGTGAGCGGGAATCCCGAGGTGAGGTCAACATGACTTTTGTTCTATGCAATGTAACGAACATTTTGGTGTTGGTTTCGAGTTAATCGGACACCGTTTCGATATTGTTTTGAGTGTTCGAAGGTTTATGTTACGTGTTTATTTAATTCCTGAAAAATTATGGGGAATTAATATGATGTTAATTAAGTCATTAGTGACCATGAGTAATGATTTTGGACAGGATTCGAGATTTCTGGAAAGTGTCGGAAATTACGGAAAGACGTGTAGCTCAGAATCGGTCGATTTGGACGGTGTGTGAGTGGACGTTTGTTTTATAAACCATTATGCATGCATAATTAAATGTTTTATATGATTGATTACATGATTTGATGTGCAATGATGTCCTGATGATGTGGCATGATTAATTGTGATTTAATGATTATTTTAATCGGTATTTCGAGGATGCTTTTCGAGAAAAAGTACAAATGACATTTTGGGCTAGGCCCGGAGTCAAAATGGTTTCAAATTGGATATTTTGACTTAATTGATGAGTCAAGGATGATTTCTGGATTGTTTAAATATTTCAAATGAGATTTTACGGATTTGCGTGTAAATAATATTTGGGCTTGAGGCCCGGTTGAGAATGATTTGACTTGATTTGAAGTCACGAATTTGATTGAAATTTTTTGGGATGTAATCCCAGATGGTTTTCATTGTGATTGTGATTGTGGATGCCCAAACGGTCGGAGCTAGGGGATCACCTAGTCGACCGGAGCTTGGGGGATATTATGGTATGATTGTGAGTTGTTATGGTAAGCCAGCTTCTAGGATGTGATTAAGCCTGGATGTACCACTCGGACGTGTCTGAGCCTGAGGATGTGTTCACCCAGATGGGACTGAGCCCGAGGGTTGAGCCCAGATGTGTCTAATCCCGAGAATGTGGCTGGATATTGGCCTACACGTAGTACGGCTGTGACTGTGTGACTGTTTGTGCACTTGTGAATAGTGCGAATTGATTGATTGTGCACTTGTGGATGGTGCTGTTTGATATTGATTGTGATTTCCTATGTTTTGGCTTGAGAGCTGGGATTTGATTTGTTATGTGATTTGGTTGGAAAGCCGATGATTGTTATACATATGTTTTACCCTATGCATGCATGGTTTGATAAGCTGGAGGGTAAATGATGTATTTTGAAATGCGTTTTAAATGATATTATTTTTATCTACTCACACCTTTATTTTTGATGACCCTCCAAGCCGTGGCACGACGTTCGGGGCTGATCGAGAGACGGAGGCATGAGCAGAAATCAGTGCAGTTATCCTTGGTCTGACAAGCGCTGAAGGGTAGTTTCGGGACTTCAGTTGATTTGTCAGAGGGGAGCAGGACCGGGCACGGTTATCAACATCCAGTTGGGATGGGTCCTGTCAACACAGAAATATCTTGGAGGTCTACAAAACAGACCCTTGTTGCTACGCCATCGAATCATGCAGAGATTTTAGCCCTACACGAAGCAATTCGTGAATGCATATGGTTAAGAGCCATTACTGGGTATATTCGAAGTACCTATGGACTGAATTTCATCCATAATAAACCGACAGTTATCTACGAAGATAATGTTGCCTGCATAGAGCAGATGAAAACCGATTTCATTATGGAAGACAACACCAAGCATATTGCACCGAAGTTTTTCTTTAACCAACAACAGCAAGAACATCGGAAGATTGAGATCAAGCCAATACGATCTCAAGCCAATACAATCTCAAGATAATCATGCAGACTTGTTCACCAAGTCATTACCAAAGGCCACATTCCAGCAGCATGTGCGAGGTATTGACTTACGTAAACTAGCTGATCTACCTAATCTGTAGTTTTCAGGGGGAGTCAATATCAGGGGGAGTATCCTGAAGTATACCAAGTATCCAGAAGTATACTGAGTATCCCGAAGTATACTCACATGATCATCGTGTAGTCTTTTGTCCTACGACTAGGGTTATTTTGTCCCATTGGGTTTTGTTACCTAGTTAGGTTTTAATGAGGCACATTTTGGTATGATCACCCTGCTAACAATGCATCCTGAAGATGTCATGATTTGGCTCATATGCATTTGCACATCTTTTCCCTTCGACCACAGGTTTTTCCCACTGGGTTTACCGGGCAAGTTTTTTGGTGAAGCAACACTAATGCATTTTATCTCAAAGGCGGACTATCTACCTGTATTACAGAAGACGACATCAGCTACCTCAGAAGATTCCGATGTGATCGTTTACATGCGCATTGCACTCTTTTCTTCGACCAGGGTTATTTTTGTCCCATAGAGTTTTTGTCACCTGGCAAGGTTTTAACGAGGCAACACATAGGTGCGTAGTCCAGCGACACCATTACATGAAATATCCAAGGGGGAGTGTTGTAAATTGTATTAAGTGATATGTCTATTTATGTAAATAGGTACAAGGGGTAGATAGGTAATTGTACTTATATTAATCCTAACCATATATAAGTGGGTTAATTAGTCTTGTATGATACTCTCTCATTATTCAAGAACATTTCTTTCTCTACCTCCTTCTCTAATTCACTCCTTAAATTCTTCACAACACATTTTAGTATCTCGGGTGAGGAACTTCAAAATATGGATATGTCATGCTGGGTCCTAATGCCTAAGGAGGTAGTAGCCTTCCGTTGGGTCTAATCAAATCGAGTTTGCAAGCTATATTCTTGAGCACGCACAAAATTTGAGGAAAATGTTGGTTCTTTTTTTAAGATAAAGCTGATTTACCTGAAGTTGTAGAGATGGTTAGTAGAAGAAAGATTGTTTCCACTGCCATAGTTATCACTCAGCCACGGTGGACGTACAGCGTAGAGGCTTCATGGTGTAATTTGGTGAACACGCATAGGCTTGTCTAGGATCTGCATGGAAGAATGTTTGATATTTTCCTTAAACTTGTACGTCTTTATGTTTTTCATTATCTTGCAAGAGTTGAAATTAAATTAACGATCCATTGAAGACTCATAGTAATTTCTGGAACATTTCTCACAAGATATTTCCTTTCAATTTGCTTCACTTAAACCTAAATTGTTTTGCAAGGCACGAAAATGAATGAAAACTCCTGAACTCCACCTTCCCACTCACACGAATTCAACCCAAAAGGAGACAAAATTGAAGTTAGCCTAGCAAAGTAGTCCGCGCGATACTGCGGGTTTGTAAAATTGATTTGTAGATTAGAGCAAAAAATGGATAGGAAAAATGATGACTAATGGAGAAGCAAAACAGAAGACAACCATCACCATGAACATGAGAACCCAACCCATAAATCCATTTTGTTTTATATTCAAGATTTTACCCATAAATTCTAAATCCCAAATATGAACATGAGAACTTGAAACTATAATATGTGGGACCCAATGCTAAATGTGATTTATCAGAGGAACCAAAGTTGAACCAAATTTGCAAAACTAAACAATGGAAATTGCACTAAATAAGGTATTCAATCAATGTTACTCTCCTAAACATGAAACAACATATTCCAAAATCTGTACATAAACATTTATCGAAGTATTTTATGTTGCACTAAATGAACCCAAACTCAATAAATAAAGTTCGGATGATCGAAACTAAAAGCATTAAGAGACGATGAAACATGAACATAATGTATGAATGATGACTAATTGGCATCCGCCATCTTATCAATGAAATTCTATAATGTAGTACATGTAAATGATGAACATCAAAGAACTTACAGCATTTAAAGCTGCTTTCTCAACTTGTTGAAGATTACCTCGAAAAGCTGCTTCGGCCATCTACAACATCTAATGATGAACATGGCAACATACATAATCTGTGAGTGCTAACATAAACGAAAGAAAAAAATTTAGAAAATTACCTCCGATGATACGTAATATTGAAGATTGTTTTAATTTCTACTCAGAGACTCTGCACAATGAATAACGTAAATCAATGTCAATAAACAAATAAGCAGATTTGGAAGAAAAAGTTGGAAAATTGGAAGGAAACAAAAAATAGAGGATTGAAGGAACGTCAATGTGGATCTTTTCCCGTTGAGAAAAATAGCCAAATTAAACAGATCTTGTAGAAACAAAAAAGACTGACAACAATTTATTGAGAATGGGAACACGATACTGGAAGCCATATAATAATGAGCTTATATAATAATCAAATCAAATATAATAGCAAAACTCTCATAAATCACTATGCAACTCCTGAAAATAATTATCTTTTTGGATCATAATCAAATATAAAGATAAACGATAATAAGAGAGAACAAAAGTGAAGTGCATTTAGAGAAAACAACTTTCTTTTTGGATCATAAATCACTCTGCAACCCCTGAAAATAGTTATCTTGTTGACCATAATCAATTATTTGTCGATGCATCAGTCCTAGGGCTTACATCCGCCATGTTGAACTCCTCCCAGTTCTCATGATTGTTACGGGATATAGAAAGCAAACTTTAATTGAATTTCAAAAAAATTGAAAAGTAAACCCTTACTTCAAAATTTCTCTAAAACTCAGAATTCCTTACTCGTTCTAAAAAACCAACATGCAAGAATTTTTAAATTAACCCACATAAGAACAAAATATTACTGAAACCCAAACAACTACCTGCGAATTTTTCTAAGCTCTAAACTTTAATTGAAATTCAAAAAATTGAAAAGTAAACCCTTACTTCAAAATTTCTCTAAAACTCAAAATTCCTTGCTCAATCGTTCTAAAAAACCAACATGCAAGAATTTTAAAATCAACCTGCATAACAACAAAAATATTAGCTAAACCCAAATGACTACTTGCGAATTTATCTAAGCTCTTCAAATATCGAAACCAAAAAACAGAAAAGTCCTCACATATCAACCTTACTTCTCGAAAGATTTAGGTCCCGGAAAACATGGTTAACATTTTTATCCATAGCCACAACAAAACAATCAACACCATACCCCAATACCCCATACTTCACGGGTATTATAATTGACTCACATCACATTCGAACACATTAAAATGTGGATCGGTTCTAAAGATGCTAGGTTATAAATGGTTAAGTATCGAGAGATTAAAGTCATTAATTATTATTACTTCGTAAACAGTTCATTTAATCCAACAGTATGATGAAAATACTCTAATCCCATCTTCAAATTATGAAAGCACAAAAATGTCGAGGAAACAAACTAATTTAACAACAAAACTAAAATTAACAACAACCATAGTTTAATTAATCAATCCATAACGCAAATCAAACAATGGAGAGGTAATTCATGAACCCAAATTTGTATGAGGAAGAAAAAATCATAGACTACAAACTGTCATGTAATTTATCCCACTCTTCAACAAATATTGAATTTGAAATCAGTCCAACCAATTTGAAATCGGTAGTTACAAAGCTCACGTGGTTCACTTGACTATTAGTCTTTGAAAGCTGTAAAAAAAATTCTAAATTTCATAAACAAAAAACGAAATTCACAAAACGCATATATTAAATCACCAATGCAAAAATTGAAATCACATCAGCAAAATTCATGAAAAGGAGAAGAACAAAACCTGAAATATGCAAAATAATCGATTAGAAAACCAACGAAAAAAAATTAAGCAAAACCCACCTTCAACCATCAAAATAAACATGAACATGTGACCAAAACCTACAAACAAAAATTAGCAAATCAGCATCATGAAATTAAAGCATAGTAAAGAAAACCCATTAAGAGAAAATAACGAAAAAATGCAAGATTGATGAGGACCAACCTGACTTCGCATTGAAAGAAACTCCATAAACTAGAGGTTCCCACCTGAACCAACAATGCGAAAAAATCAATCTAATTTATTAAAAACTTGAGGAAGATTAACGAAACATATGATCAGTTAATACAATTTTCTTTTATATTCTCTTCATATTATTCCAAAAAACACAAACTCAGTATTCTGAAATCCTTTTCAGAAATACTGGTTCTTTGCCTTCCTTGCATGAACTTGAAAATAGAAATTAACTAACAAATAAACTGCACATAAATAAATTCTTTTAGCAAACTCCAGTGGAAAAAAAAAAAAAAACCTCTGCACATGAAACCCAACATTTTAAACAATTATTGGGAACTAAATTGAAGAACAAATTTAAACAGATTTACTAAGAGTCAAAGAATTCAACCCAAAATTTGAATAGCATAAAAAATAAAGCAGATCAGAAGATGAAAGAACAACAAAAAATTCTGGAAAAAAAAATTGGAAGATACGGAGTGATAGAATCTTTAATTGCTTTTCCCTCAATAGAAAGTTTACAACTACATGGGTTGGCTGCAATGTTCGGAAAAAAGCTCAAATGAAGGCCCAGGTCAACATTAAATCAAACAAATAAAAAACTTATACACTAACTCTTGCCATCATAAATGATGGAAATGCTTTTGAAAGAACATCATTCACCTCCTATTGAAGATGAGAAAAAAAATATAGGTTTGTTTGAGTCGTTCACCTCTGCCATGTATGTAATGAAGCATGATAAATTCCATTCCAAAATCTCATAGAACAAATTGAAGGAAATAATCAGTTAGAACTCTAAATCAATGGCTAAACCATGTAGATAAGCTTAGACCAAGAACTATGCCAAGTGGCTATAATGGAAGTGGTCTTCATGGAAACTGATGGGTTATCATGAAATTTTCAGTGTAATGATCGTTGCTGTTGTATTTCTTTAAATTTTCCCTTTATTTCAACATGGAAATGTGGTGGGTTGTCATGAACCATGAACAAAAAATTTCACACTAAATTCCAAAGACAAATCTAAGAGCATTTGAATTTAAATTGAATCTCTAAATTCATACCATCAGTGAACATTTTGAGCATCTACCTTTTATTCATCAACCTGGCATATGGGCAACCAAGATTCAATGAAAATAAGTTCAGAAAATAAAAAATAAAAACAACGCATGCAGTGTCTGCATCCTCAATGTTAGAGAGGCTTCAGACACAACACCGAAGTCCTCAGTATCAGAGATGCTTTCTGAGATATCGTCATCAAAGATTAACAATGCCCATGAATCACCAATGGAATAAAATTATCAAAATAGTTGTACTGCAATTGTAAAGTAAATTGTGCAAAAAAGATTCATAATTAGCGCACGAAGGTTGTGCAATAAGGTTATGAATCACCAACAAATCGGGTCGAAAAGAAATTGAAAAAAAAATTAATTACCTACACAATTGATTAAAAGACACAAACACACAAACCCAATAAATGAAGGCAATAAACTAACATATAAATAAAATCGAAAGAATAGTTTACTGTAACAAGTGTCCACGACACATGATTCTCTTCTTCGACCTCCGCATGAACGAACGATGGTAGACTGGTAGATGGTAGCAAGGACGGATCCTTTTCTTGGGTTTTCTTGGGTTAGGAGGGCTATAGTCCCTCCCACCGCCCAGGCTTCGGTCCTCCGGAGGACCAAGTCCTCTGGCCATCTAATGGTTCAAAATACACCAAATGATCCAAAGGCTGTGATAAATAGGCTGCAAACAAAAGAATGGCCCACCATAAATGTTTACCGAGTTCACTGTTTAGGTAAAGGAAAAAAAGGGCATTTTTGTAAAAGACATTGAAACGAAAAGGAAGGTTTATGCGCTGAGCGAGCTGGCGGGAGGGTAACCCGTGTTCTTCAATATAGTGCCGCAAATTGGAAGAAGCTGGGTGGTGAGCGGCAGCGGGTGTGGTTGGAGGAAGGGGATAAGTCGATCGGAGGTTGTCCTGCTGCCTCGGTCTGCCGAAAACGCCATGGAAGGTTGCGACTAGTTTTTGGGTTTTTGTCTTCAATTCTCCCCAAACGGCGGACGTCGACGATGGATGAAGGTAGGGAAGGATTCGTCTCGATGGTAGGATGGATTTGGCGTCGCTGTCGAAGGTTGGGTTGATCGGAGGCGAAAGTATTGGTGGGGTTCTGCCGGTCTGGGACCATGATCAGGAGAGAATTTTTGAGGGAGGGAGATAGCATAAGGGTTGGAGGGTTTGGATGAGGAGTGGAAGAGGGGTGTTGAAGATGAAAGGGTGTCATTTGGGTTTGTGAGATATGGGCATCTGAGTTGAAGAGAAGAGGCAGAATGCTGTATGAGACTCAAGGTAATATTTTTCTCGATGATTCTGTTTGTACATTTAAATGCCATTTAGTTTTCACTTTTAATGGTAATGCATCACCTTTTTATCATCAAGGTTGGTCATGCTTGTGTTCGCCATTTTTTCTTCTTCCAGATATTGAGTGCATATTCACTGTTATCTGCAATATTGTTACGACGTCTGAAAGACCAGAGGAAACACTTGAGATAGCAAAACATATATCCCAAAAGATTACTCAACAACCAAGTGACAAGGCTGCATTCCTTGAAGATGTGAGATACCTTTGTGATTTTGACTTTAGCTTGTTTGATTTGAATGTATTACTCAATACCCTGAGTTAGAAGCTAATTGTTTCGTGCTCTCGAATGCAATTGCAATCTAGGCCTTGACAATGTTGGGTGCTTTCAAGTGCTTTCAGTGTTGTTTGTTATGCTCAACAGGAGTAGCATGTATTGAGGATAATTCTTAGAAGTCTGATCATGATTTGTTAACTTGTGGCAGTCATAGTATTGCATAGTTGTGTGGATTTACTGATTTATGTATATTTAATGAAAAGAGAAGCTGGGTAGGTCTGCTTGGAGAGTTATGTTGATAATGGGTACCTAATCTGCTTAAATTGATTATGCCTTGCGTCGGGAAATTGTCAAGAAACAACATCCGCAATGGCTGTATGAATCTTAGATGTGCAAAATACTACAGGGATGAAGTAGCGGCCTGAGCCTTTGCAGTAGGAAATTCTCCCAAGAATGTTCTCACGGTTGCAGATAAAATGGCCGGATTATTTCAGATCATACTAGGTATGGGTTTGTTCAAGGCAAACAGATTTAGAGGAGATGATCTAACAATGTATGCATCTGGTCAATGCAATCGATTATCGAACTATATATGAATGTAATAGAAAGTTGATTAATGAGAAAAAAAAAATCAGTTAATTTTACTGATGAGATTAAATGCCAGTGAAAAGTAGAAAGATGAAGCCTATGTATGGCCTAACTTTGGCGCCTAAATTTACTATGGATCTACAATAGAGGGATTACGATTACCTATATATATTCGTACACATATATATAGAGAGCCAAGGAGGGGTGAAGAAAAAACCAACCCAGGTACGTCCTTGTATTAATGGGCAAGATCAAAGAATCCTGGAAACATAGAAACAAGATGCACAGAGAGAGGAAAAGCTTGATACCAAATGTATAGGACATAATTAGTATAGCATATTTATAGGAAGCAACCATATCCACCACAGTAGTTTAGTTCGAGATCACCCAAACCCAAACCAAAAAAAAAAGAGGCAAGAGTATACTTACATTTTCCCATGTTAATCTAAAAGTCGCTAAACATGCATCGTTTCTACTAGCAATCATTAGCGGGGAAAAAAAACCAGAAATGGGTTTGGATGGAAGACCTAAACCAAATGTAGGAGGAACTGAACGAAGTCTTCATTAACGAAGATGAAGGATACATTGAATTTAGGAAAAAACCAGCTTTGGATGCTTCACGGCTTATCAAACGACTTCATTCTCCACGAAATGAACTACAGTTAAATCAGTCGTGGCTCGAAAGGAAAAGTATGCCTATTCCTTACTCAGCCAGGTTGAACGGCAAGGTCTCCTTATTCCAACAATAATAAGGTGTGAGGAAGTCTGACACCAGTTACAAGAAAACTAAGACAATTGGGATATGATGAATGAATTGAATTTATATGAAGATGCTTAAATAGAATGATCCTTGTTTCCCATTCTGGAAGCCTTGTACATGTCGACACCAAATAGCAATAAGTGCCAAGTTGAAGAACATCACTCATAAGTGGAGATATAAGGAAATGGTTGAAGTGCAAAGGTTCCAATGCTAGAAAGGTAGTAAAAATTACAAGGATTGTGTAATCGTACTGAAGAAGTGAATACAATACCACCCATGACCAAATACTATATTTGGCATCACAAATGGCACACTTACACAGCGAATAAAATTTATTCTGACCTCAATTATATGTAGGTATGACTTTCATTAGTTTCATTGCACCTTGTAGACTTATATTGCCCGATCATGCAATGCCTCCTAAATGTACAAACGAATGAATGGATGATAGTCTTAGGATACATACCAGCTTGTTCCTTGTTGGTTATGGGATGAGTATTCATTTATTGATTCATGAGTATTATCTACTAATCCTTGAGATTGGTAAAGTGCGGATTCAGTCCGAAGAGAATCAGATTCCTCCCTTGAGGATAAAAGGGGCCACTCACCCTCGGGTGTAAATTGAGGACCATTGATTTTCTTCGCTCCTGGTCGCAGTGGACATGTTGTCCTCGTGTGGCCGCATACCCTACATATACTACATGCTTGTCTTTTTGTCTTGCACTTATACTTCCCATAGGTGTGTGGGGGATTGTCAATTCCCCTTGCAATTGCAATGTTACCATCTCTAATGATCTTATCTTTGAATCCAATGCTTCCAACTTTGTCATACAAGCCTTCTATGTTAGGTGTCAAAGATTCGAATTTTGTGGTCAATGAGGCAACTTCGTGTTTGACCTCGTTGAATGATTGACTACTCTTGGAAGCAACATGACACAACTTCTTGCACATTGCCCCAATAGCCCCATATCTAGCGGTTTGGACAGCATCATCAAAGTAGTTATCCTCTTTGCTCTGAAATGGGATTCCTAACCTCGCCTCTTTCGTAAACCTTTTAAAGATCAAACTTTTGGGGATCTCCATCATCCCCTCCCACTTCATCATTCCAAAAATATGACTACATGGAGTGCCTTTAGACTGTAAACTATCACAACTGCACTCAATATGTTCGTTTTGGTCCTTGAAGTAGTTAACAGTCCAGTTACATCCGGGGTTCCCATACATAGATACTATATAGTTGGAGTACTCTGGGAAAGTAGTTGGAGGCATGACATTTAATTGAGCCACCGCATTTATCTAGGACTGAACAATATAGAACACCTTTTCAGTATAAACCTTTGCTGCATGTTTTTCAATCATTCGTAATGGGGTGGTCAAAACAAGGGTTGAGTTAAAATTCCGAAAATCCTCCATGGTACACTTATTCCTTACGCGCAATACTCCCATATCCAATTGGCTAACGCATTCTTGAATCTTCATTGATGATCGCTTTAGAAAGTCTTTCATGCAAAAGTTCATGCTTTCACACCGCTGAGTGCTATAAATTCCTCCCAAAAAATGGCCTCTGAATGTCGCTTGAGCCCATCTCCCTTTTCTTTTGTAGAAACCCTTCATTGTTTTATTTTCATGGAGTTGAAATCTTTCAACCATTAACCTCCACTTAACTTCAAATTCTTCTTCGGTAATATGTTGATACAAACATTCCTTGAAAAGCAGAAGGAGGGGAGGATTATTAGTGATTTCCGAGACACTCCGCAAAAGATGCCACGAACATAATCGATGCCTCACTCCGGGAAACACTTTCTGTATTGCACTTCGCATTGCTTCATCACCATCAGTGAATACAGATATCGGCATTTTCCCGGCCATTGACTCCAAAAGCGTCTTTAAGATCCAACAATATGTGTCGGCTGTCTTATTACAGATAAGGGCTGATGCAAAAACCACATTCATACGATGATTATTCATACCCACAAAAACCACCAACGCCTTGCCATACACGTTTGTCTTGTATGTACTGTCAAACATAATCACATCCCCAAAACAAGTATAATCATATAATGATTCGGAGTCTCGCCAGAACAAATTTTCCAATCTTTCCTCTTCGTCCACCATAAATCTGCAGTAGAACCCCAAATCTGTCGACGCTTTTGCATTCATATATGATAGGCCAGCCTCTGAGTCACCTTCTAGTATAAGAGCAAGTCAGTTTCTATACAACTTTTTATGAAGATCTTTGATATTAAAACCCATATGAACGTAGCCCCCCGCTTGATCCACCATATATTCATAACATCTGCTTGTTCTTATACAAGCCTGACACATAGAAATGGCTTGGGCGATTTCAGGCTTCATTACCCGCCTGTGAGAAACAAGATAGGCAGAATGCCGCGGGGTTGCCAAATCATGGCTATGCTCTCTTCGGTGTACAACCCGGTTCTATTTGACAAGTTAATCCGCATACATGCGCCACAATTCTCCCTAGTTTCAGGACGAGGTGTATTAACCCGCCCATCCAACTCAATCCACTTTCTTCTTCGATGCCCCTCTTTTGAACACGTTCATTTCCTTCTGGTAACTACATTGTGCTTGTTCCTATCCATGTAACCCTTCCTCACTGAAAATCCAACAGCCTTTGCATACCGAGTATAAAATAGATCAGCGTCGTCTACAGTTGTAAATTCTCTTGCGATCATGTTTGCGTTAGTCAGCTCACCATATCTTTTCCCACCAAACACCGAACCAACGTAACCATCAGCGTCCACTATACTCTCACAGTCGTCATTAGTGGTTGGTAATGATGCATCCCGCTCGTACATTGGCATGGGAACACTTTGATCTAATTCAACATTCGTTGACGATGATTTAGAAAACTGGGTCCTGGATGATTGCCCTGCTTCCATCTTCCTAGTCTTCAAGTAGCTGTCAATAGTTATAAGTTTCGCCCGTTTTCATGTAACTTCGTGCATCTGGGTTGATTAAAAAATTATGTTAATAGATTAATCTCAAAACTTCACCCGTGAGGAACAACCATTCACAACCTTGTAAAGACCATGATCTATTTAGCATAGTTGCCATACCTCATTACATAATAATCAACCAAAAGTTATGCAAAACATTTAATTTGGTTGGAGCATGGGAATCTCTGAAAGACGACATTGAAAATAAGATGACATTGCTTACAAGCAAACAGCACGCAACCACCCCAGCATTTGTACGCGGCCTAAACCAGGGCAACGGCGGCGCCACCTTCCTCATGCTATCGTCAAGCTTCATGGCGGCCTCCGGTCGTTGTAGTATATCGTGATTTTCGAAATCCCAAATCAGCACCTGCGTGTATTTCATACGCTGCGGGAGATTGTATTGAACCTGCGTGCAAATTGCAACTTGAGGGAGGGTGGTGAGGGAGATATAATTGAAGGGTCATACGTGAAAAAGGCATCGGTGGGGGTTTACCTTTTCTTTAATATCTGAATTTGGTGAGTAGGTGTCTGCTCATTTGTTTTCCGATCAAGGTTCCCTATTTTTTTATAGCCTGCATATAATGGAAAAACCCTTTTAGCATAAAGGGTGATTGGGAACCATTGAAGGGTTAAATGAACCGACGGTTGTGTAAGTGCGACCCATTTGGCACCCATTTGGGGTTTCGAAAGGAGCCAAATCATTTGTGTAAATGATGCACATAGCATATAAGTGCAATATAATCGGCTGGATCGGTTTGTTGGTGGCAAAAAACAGTATTGAACAAAGCTTTCTCCTCTCACATTTCATTTCATGTCGTGAACTACAAGATGGTTAGATCGATAAGTGCAATCTACAACTATCCTGTAAAAATACATCAAATATCCTACCACTACTTGCATGTATATATAGGTATATATAGACGTACTAGGGCAACGCGTTTTATTGAAAATTGTGTACATCACATAGTGCCAGTATGGTGTCAACGACAACAAAAATTGCAAAAGAGATTAGTGAAACAACATTACGGTCATATAGGCATTTTGCAAATCATAGATGCATATTTCACATAACGTCCAAGAAGATGTCCGAGATTCATGGGTAGTGCGTAACAAATCTAAACATACAGTTCACCAAATTATTTATTTTACACACCACCAGTACTCAAAGGGACATATCCATTAATCTCAAAAAAAAAAAGTGGAGCATGGATATCGAATCTTAAATAAAGATAGTCGGAACATTTCCCAGCAGCTCATCCAACCAATCCTCTCCCGGTCTACATATTACCTCCCATTGCAGCAGCCCCAATATCCATCCCGGGGTGGCACTGATTTTTCTCGTGCTTAACCAAATAGAGGGCAAGTCGTTCCCGTTCATACTTAGAGTCATATTGCTACCAGTGCAAAATGAAAACATCGGATTGTTTATACATTAAAAAGTATATAGCAAACACAGGGCACGATTTAATCAATAAATACCTCTGTATACTGCAAAGCTTCACCACTTGGGTAATCGAGCATTAAACACAAGAAGAAGACCCCGCAGTCATATCCATTTGGTTGACTTGGTGCATTAAGCGCATGGTCCACTCCAAATGATCCCACCCCCCTCAAACTCGCCATCCCGACAACATCTACTTCTGGCTTCGTAAGCAACACTGTTTCCAAAGCCTGCAACTGATATACTCGACTTGTAAGGTTCCCTTGTTGAATTTTGGAGAAATTGTTAATAAATCAACAAAAGGAAATTTGAAGTTTTGTGCTCTAACAACTTACAACTTGCTGGCATAGATTTACTCTTCGGCTGCGCGCCCTCCCCTGAATGAGGGAATCCCATATCTCTTCTCGTTGATCACTCACATGAATTATGAGGAGGAACCAATGTCCCGCCGCAACATCCAGCACGAGGACAAATATCTACATATATATATATATATGGAAATGCACGTTGAGGGTTTGTCACAGCATAACCAATTAAATTGGTGCAAATTAACTTGTATGTTACCTTTTCAATGGTGTGTCCAATCTTCCCTAACTCCCTCATACATTGGTACCTCCTCAAGGACCGAATCTGTTTGGTGGGAATGCCGGGTTCTTGAATACAAGCGATAGCTTTTGTCTAGGGCCGAAGAAAATGTTAGAATAATTTGCTTACCGGTGACAAACCTTACAATGGTAGATGCAATTCTCAACTTACCGTAAAATTCGGTGGAAGATACCAACGCCCATTTACAGAACCACCCATCATATTCATTGCGACATCCATTAGCTTAAATCCGGCCCCAATTAGAACATAACACCGTTCAAGCAACGAATTTCACATTTAAAATGAAATATCTACACCTTAGAAACACAAAGCACTTACCTGGTTGGAGATGAAGGTATCTGGCAGCATACATCTCATATCCAGCCTTGTTAAGTGATCACTTTCAGTTAGGATAATGACTTGGCTGCTTGAAATGAAATGATATGAATTCAAGAATATCATGGTGATTCACCAATTATACAGGGTATAATTAAACAATTAAATGTGCACATATGCATTTACCTTGGATCGTTCCGTGCATCAAATATATTGTCGATGAGGGACTGGACACCCTCGTCAAACCGATTGACAACCGTATCCTCCCAAACCCAGCTCTTTGGTAGGTTTTTGGGCCTCTTTGATGTGGATGGGGGTCGCACCGTCTGCTTGGCCTTATACGGTAAACAAAATGAGTTATTGGGGGAAAGTTCAATTACCTTCTCATGGTCGATCGGTGTTTCCTTGTGTTGACTTGAGCTTTCGTTGTCCTCAACCTGAAAGGAGTTGAAACTATGTGTCATGTCGGCCATAGGTTGGGTTTCATTCCCCACCGCAACCCCTCCATTATGTCGGTGTTCCTTCAAACGGTTGTAAAGTGTATTCCTTTTTTCCCTGTCCCAAGCTACAATTGGTGGTATTGCCCTATCCACCAACATATACCTAGCTCCAATTTGTCAAGATAGAACAGCTCTAAAAATATGGTGCATCCTGCAAGCATCCGCTCGCTCGACAACGATAATTCTGTACTATTGGCAAAAATATCATCCAAGCACAAAGCTGGCCAATTTAGGTCACCGAACTCTTCACGATAGAGGAAGGCTACCAGGTAGTTGTCGCGCACAGTAATATAATCATTCGGAAATAGGACTGTTCCCATAAAATACAAGACGAACACAATCTCAAATTCATCATCCGGCGCTTCCTTCGTTACTATAATGTTCCTCAAGTCATCCAAGACTAGGCCCCTGTTTTGTCGCCTGTACTTGGTGCAAAAAATGCTGACGGTGTCCATTGAAATTGACCGTCCCCGTTGACGTGGTAGTGTGACATGCGGAATGCCCATTATACGGGAGAAATCACGTTTACGAATCTTATGCACCCGGCCCTCAACCTCCATGGAAGGACCATTCGGGTTTGTCCTGCGGAGGACGGATGTGAAATGGCGTGGTTTCATTCCCGTCCATGCTATTTGGAGTAAGGTTCGAAAACCCAATTCATCCACCGCAACAGCTTTTGCATCTGTCAATTCGGCCATAGTGTCCTGGAAAAATTTGGGCATACAGAAGGTACTAACTTTGTCCGGTACTACTTGCGAAGCTTCTCCGTCGCTGCCACTTGAAGCCTGTCAACAAAAAAAAAATCACCTACTAACTCGTACATGGTAAACAAGAAACATATGAAACCGGATGCGAAACCCAAATGACTTCAAACATTAATTACTGGCGTATGGACAAAGTAAAAAATCCGGTATGTGAACCCATACAATTCAATTGATAATCTAACACACCAAAATTCAGCATGCAACCCATTTTTGTCAGAGGCATTAGTCGGTAAGATGTGAAAGCTTCAAATTTTTTGTTTGCATTTGGTAGCCTCTTTCTTAATACTGGTCATATGAATAAATTTTTCGGTATGCAACTTGAACAACGGATCACGCACAAACAGTAGAGGGGAAAATTGGGAAAAAACTAGGGGGAAAATTCAAGACCCACAACATAGGGGGGAAAATCCATAACCAAAACATATGGGGGGGGTCAATTACATAACATACACAGATGGGGACACAGTCTAGCATCCTTAACCAGCGCTTATACCCAGGAGGATGTTATATCACTTACATAAGCCATCATGAAATTAGATGTTGAGTTTTGCAAAATTTGAAGCGAGCTTGTGGAAATGGGCACGCTGCTGCAGATGTCGATTAGGTTGGTAGAGTTCGCAAGCTTCCAAATGAGATTTGGGATCTGGGTTCGCTAGTGGATATGAAGATCGGCGTATGAAGATTGCGGCTGATGGACTCGCAGGTGGTCGCCGCAGATGCCTGTTAGCTGTGGTCGGCCAATGTGGAGAACCCGAAATATTATTTCCCCTAACCACACTGTTTCTATATAATCAAACTGCTTTTTCGCCGTTTATATATACATATTACTTTTAACATTCCGGCCATTCTCGATGTATTAGCGTGAATAGGTAATAATTAATATTACTAATTAAATAATCCATCCGGCCATCTGTATTTCATAATTGTGTTGTCTGGTTACTTTAATCATATAACGAGAATAGTCCCATATTATTTGTCCAATGTATGATTAATTAGTTTCACATGCACTTCAAATTACTTTGGGAAAACGTCATGCATGTAGTGTCGCCAACTGATGTGGTGGATAACCACTATTGCCTCCCACTCTATAAATAGAAGGAGGGAGTAATCCCAAACCAACCTACACGATGCGGTCCCAATCTAGTTTGTTTCCCCATTTTGTATCTCAAAGTTTGCATTTGAGGTGAATACAAGGGAGAGTGTGGTCACCCTAAAACATTCCCCGTCTCACACCTTCGTTCATATTCAATTATGGGTAAAGTTTGGGTGGTATTTAGGGGTAGAGTTCCTGGCATTTATAATAGTTGGAGTGAAGCAGAAATTCAGGTCACCAATTTCCGCAATGCAAAACACAGATCGTATAAGTCACGGGAGGAGGGTATTCATGCATACCAAGAGTACGTCACCAATAGCCAGCCACTTGCTTTTGCCCTCAGGTTGGAGGGCAGTGGATCGAGTTCGACTTTTGAGGTAGAGCATCAAATGTGCGATGAAAACCGTATTTCAGAACTGACAAAGCAACGTGACGAGCTACTTCAAATTGTTACGACTCTTACAACCCAACTTCAAGCTGCAACCCTCCACAAGGGAGAATGAAATATTTTGCATATATGTAATTTTTTTGTACATGGTAAACAAGTGTACTACCCTGTAGTATTCGGGTGAACATGTAGGTCTTTCAAGTTTCTTATATGTACTATCCTTGTTAGTGGACATGGTTACATGCTGCCTCAGTAAGGTGAGAATGGTGGGGGCAAAATTCTTCCCTAAACATGGCCGTAATCTTAATCAATGATAATGAATCGGACTAACAAACTCGACTCACCCATGCGTATAAAAGCTTCTAGTGAGGGCAACACTGCTACCATATGTTGGTGGGAGTTGTGCCATCCTCGTCAGTTGGAGACATATTTGAGTGTTTCAGGTAAAACTCCCCCCTACAAAATCCGTTATTATGGTTTGAGACTACTTCACTGCCTATAGTGCAATTTAATAAATGACACTCCATACTCAATTTCATAAGGGTGTGAGAACCATGGAGGTGTCCCTTTCAATTTTCCTACACAAAATTTGTAATACAATAAAGTATTTTATGTGGGTTCACGTGAGGTTACTAATAATGGCTAAAATACAAGTGTGTGGGGGGTGGGGTAGGGGGAATAGATTCCCGAGCATTTTGTGGTTGTTTTAGGAAGTTGGGTGGTTGACATGTGGCTTGTGTTACCATGTGGGGCGTTTCCCTCATGGTTGAAAAATGGAATGGCGTTTTTTTTTGGTGTTGGGGGGGGGGGGGGGGGGGGGGGCGTGATCGCCATTTGAATAATGCAGGAAGATGAATGTTGGGCAAGTGGGGTATATTAAAATGGAGGGAGCAGGAAAAAGCGGCGGGCGTTTTAATGTGGGGATCAGGAAGATGCTCAAATAATGCATCTTGGGAGAGCTACAGACAGCTTTTGGTGTGCATGCATTATGGAGGGGAAGGGCGGGTAAAGGTTGTGTTATTAGATTTTTTGAATTTGATTTTAGCCGGTGCGCTTTATGTGAAATATACTTATTTCAAAACTTATCTTTTAAATATGTGTAATTTTCAACTAAATAAAAATATCAAGTTTAATATTATTTGTCAATTTTAAATAAGTACATATTGATTACAGCGCAATGTTACAATGTGATACAATTCTCAATAGTGATCATACATGAAACATTGTGAAACGATTGGATCTTGTTGTCAATTTTGCATGGTGGCGCTAACTTGCCCGCATAGGATCGAAAATCTAGTTTTTGCATTCGGATTGGAAACGTTAATTTAACCCACATATCGAAAACATTATAATGTGGATTACGAGCTTATCATGATTGGACTACTAAATTAAGTAGTGTGGTAATGGATGAAGTATTCAATTGACCTAAGAACCATTTGGGGGTATATTTAAATATGAGTGATGGATTAATGCTATCAAGTAAAGCATTGTTATATGTTAGATGAAATATGTTAAATGGAAACCCTGAATTTGGGAACTTATTGTTGACCACTAATATGAATGAATAACCGTGGTCTGCACACGTGAGAAGGCCAACATATGCTTGTCGTTCGTATTGAAAACGTCAACTACACCCACCCAACACTTTATTTAGATATAATATGAGTAAGTTATTTTTGAGAAATAATGACCCAAAAGATGAAGTAGAATTATATTCATGTTTGTTACATTATGAAAAAGGTTTGTCAGTTTATATAATTCATTCAACTATAATTTGTTCAACAAATTTCATCATATCACATAAATTGTGATTGTCTCCCTTACAACGTTGAGACATGAATTATTATTTTAATTTTATTTCCAACACTGGACGAAAAGTGTTTCCAAAAAAAACTAACCTTGCCACGTTTTCGTATATTTCATCCCAAAATTGCATATTGGTAGCAAACATTGTCAAATGCATCTTGATAGAAAACTTTGTATATGCACCCTCTTTTTCTTTTTCTTTTTTTATTTCAAGCTAGGGTAAATGTATGTGCATATTTGGATGGACGTGAGGAAAGACGGATATCATAAATAAGCCTATCGACATAGAACAAATAAGGAAGAAATCATGGAAGCAGTTAATAAGATAGGAGAGTGAATATTATTTTTTAAATAATGAACTAATAATACGACTAACACCACTACATCACAGCCATTGAAAACATCAAGATCCAATAGAAACCACTAAGTCTATATTACAAAAACAGATTTGTAAGTAAACCAATTGCGAACATTAATTCAATGAACACTTTCCCTTTAAACTATACAAAATGACATATAATGCTAAATGGTGCGTAAGAAAATTAGAGAATCAAACTCCAATAGCAACATTCATAAGCATTGCCCTGAAAATAACCGTTAGATGATAACGTAGCTAAAATTATTGATGATAAGAAATTCACACCAGTGAACATAAGGATGGTCATTAATATAGAACAATATGGAAATTGGGTGGAAGGACTGAAACTGTTTGAATTGCATTTGGTGTTTCGAAACCAACATCCCAAAAAAGGGACATAATTGTATATTCATTAAGATAGAGCGCCGTGAACATCTGAAATATAAGCATGTCAAAAACTATTCGTTCGAACCAAAAATCATACACATATTGATGTTCCCGAACTACAAATATAATAAACCATTTGACATAGCTAAAACCATAAGAAATATGAAAATTATACATCAAGCTTAATAGCAGTATAGAGATCCTTAAATCCAATACAAGTTTCCCTAAAGGACCAGACAACGTACTTCAACTTATATGATAACAACTAAACAAAATAGATATAACCATAACCTGAAAGTTTATGCATAACCATTTGTGTAAATTCTTCACAAACATATTGAACAATAACATTAAATGATAATTGAATTTCACAATGCTGAACCACCACCTTACAAATGGTAAAATGAAAACAAAAATTATCTACTAAACACCAATTTCAAATTGGGCTTACACCAGCTAAAAGTCTGATTTGTTAAAGCCCACCCATTAGGAAGCAAGCATCAAAATATCTACATCTTCAGTCTGCCAGCCCGCCACCACGCACAGACAACCCTAGTCCGCACAGCATAATCGGCTTCCTCCCCATACCCACGCACCTGATGTTATCACCATCATACCATTGCAACCTGCCTGCACCATCGCCCCTGCATCCATTGCAACATCGACCAAGTATGTCCACTCAACCCCACATGAATATAGATCCAGATAAACATGACAACGACCCCGCACCCGTGTCTCCGCTGCACGAGGAGGGACTTCTACAGATGGGTCCTGAGGGTGTTAAGTTCACCGATGAGGTTGCTACATCCATGCCTAGTTTCAATCCAACCCCTCCAAAACACTCGCATCACAAGCGTCCTAGGTCGTCTCCTATCAACCGGCCTTCGCAAACCCTTCCAAATGAGACGTTCAAAATGTTAAGGTACTTACACTAAGACATTCTAAAATTCTAAATTTCTTAATTACGTTGCCATTCTATTCAATATTCCCCATCGTATGCAGGACGTCTGTGGTCGATGCTGTGTCGCGGTCCAACTAAAAAAAAATTTGCATTGAGGTGTGTTGACACTACCCTCACTTCTTATACTAGACTCGGAAGACACGTCATTGTGTTTGGCAGTTTCTTTATGTACGAAACTTGAGGTGACCATGCACCATGTATTGCTGGATTGCCCTTAGAATAATGGTGAAAAAGTACTAGTACTTTTGCCATTTACCCGATGAAAACCTTTCGTATGGTTTTTTCCATTGCGGCCAAAAGGTTTAGGGACCACTGATATACCGCCCAACTTTGCTTCCTAGTGGGATTTTTCAGGGACCACCCTTTCATTTTAAAAAGAAATCAATTGTGTAAACTATTGTGACATATACTGTTGTTTCAATGCTCCAGGTTAAAAAACATATATGTGGTAAGTGGAAGCAGATTGAAATTATGAATTCAAGAGTTGGGAGGTTGGAACCAACATTGACTAGCGTCTCAACTAGAATGCATGAATTTGAAGACTCCCTTAGTCATTTCAAAGTAGAACTTTCGTGTACACTAAAAGAATCATTCTCCAATCTGAAGCGTGATTTGTTGGAAGCATTTAACGATTCCATTTATGGGGATGATGTGAAACCAAATGCTAGGCCCTCCCCACATGTAGACGGTGTTTGTCATGGTCGAAGTAGGGTAGGTACCCCCTCACCCCATGGAAGTCCTAATCCCCCAGAATCTAAGGCAAATTACCCAAAGGTTCCAACTGAGGTCAGTTTGTACGCATGGTCCATTATGCATGAATTAAATAATTTGGTTGGGAAGTATCAGTTTCGTCAAGTCACAACCCATTGCTGCAGCGGCCTTTACTGCATTGTCCACTACTGCATGAATTAAATAAGTTGGTTGGCACGTAGCAGTTCAAAGTCTATAGGGAGGTCGCACATTAAGGTCTAATCTCTTATGCTAGATTTATTTGGGATTAAATTATTGAATGTATTGGAAGATTGTTATTAGATGCACACATTGATCACTTGGGATAGAAATTGTGTCTCTACTGCTCGGTATTTGGTGGCTTTGAACCGTGAATTGGTTCGGTTCTTTGATCGTCCGCGAGGTTTGTTCCCCAGTGGGGTGTTTTTTGCTTCCTGCATTTCTCCTGTCGGGTTGCATCCTGCCTTTTTTCATGTTACTTTGTCCAATTCATATGTTTTAAAAATAAAACTAAAATGGCACACTTCTTTTAATGACCACTAATTAAACAATGACATGTTCGTCACCACACTAATGTACTATTCTTACCACTTGATTGGGGTACCCACTTGTTTGTCCAGGGTGTTCATTTTCAGGTTCGTTTCATTGTGCCCACCCTAATTTAATATTAAGACTGCCTTTTTACCTAATTATTGAATTTGTCTAACAATTTACCCTTTCAGGGGTATACATCCCCATCCACCAACAAACATCAGTTTACCTCTAAATTCACCCCATGGCCTATAAACATGTCCAACATTGCCGACGAGGAGGTTTCAAGTTCGATCAAAAGACCTCACCATAAGATGCATGGAATGGGGTCCTTTCCTCATGTTTATAATCAGATGACGAAACACAGAGAACAAGCTGAAAACTTAATTGATCTTACGTCCCCTGCATATGATTGGACGCCTATCTGGCCCCCAAGTTCAGCCCCTCCTAACTTCTTCATAAATCTATGCTTTAAGGAACGTAAGATCCTTTCCTACATTTTCAATTCAAACACCAAAAGGTTTGTCATCCCTCCTTACTCATGTGTGCAATTTCATTTAAGGTGATGGCTTGTGTATAATGTGTTCATTTTCATTTTCATAAACATGTGTCTCCCTAGTTCTGGTGGCCCAGTGGTGAAGACCTCCTTTCGAACTTTGAATCGGCAGTCATTTTCCTCCCTCAAGCCTCAGATGTGGTTGGAGTGTGATGTATGCATAATGTTACCTTTGTGTTATTAACTACATTTCATAAATACACATTTTATGTTGTATTCGTTTTCTACATAGGTAATAAATGTTGCTGCCGAATTTCTCCAATCCGCATCATCTCATGAATGGTTCTTTCCCACATGCTTTGGGGTACATTTAGCGTGTTACTTTTGATTCTCTGCAATCTTTTCTTATCATTTCAGTCTATAAGTACGCCTATAAGTATGCTTTAACATATTGTTGCAGAAACTGTCCCGAGATTATGCACTCAATGGCACCTCTAAGGTCCACTTCGCTCGTCATGCTGAAAAGTTTTGCCTTTTTGAATCACGCTTTGTGGGACAGCTGCCTCAATGTACTCAGGTTATATGTTTATTTCTCCAAATCCCACCAACTCCGTACATATGTATTACATTATCAACTTTCTTAACAAACTTTTCTTAAAAGTAGTGTCATCTTACACCACGGTCATCTTAACTACACATCGACATTATCTTACACTAATTTAGATGTTTATTCCCATTCATGATGGCAATCGAAGACATTGGTATCTAATTGTCATACGCATTCCACAACGAGTTGTTGAGGTTTGGGATAGCCTTGATAGCCAGTCTTGTTATGAGGCCCGAGCTCGCCAAGTTCAAGTTATTGTAAGGTTTTTTCACTTTATTTACTTTTCTTATTCGTTATAAACATCTGGTGCAAACCATTAAGTTATTCACTTATGATATTTTTTTACTGCAATGTTTGTAGCTTTGTGCATTGGATTGCTTGTATGAGGACGTTCTCCTCTCTATCTATGGCGACCTTAGTTTTTTTTTCTCGCTTCAAAGTCCATGTCCAGGCTGCTCCTAGGCAGGCCAACACGTGGGATTGTGGGCTGTTTGTCATTAGGAATATGCAAAACAATGGAAACTCTTGGTTTCCGTCTACCACGGTAAGTTGTCATTATCAAAACGAGATCATGCATTATACATATTCCTTGCTTTCATCCCATATCACTGCCCTGTCTTTTACATTGCAATAATTTGTTTGTTCGTAGTATAGTTCTACGAACGAGCGACTTCAACTTGTTCTCGATCTTGTGCTAGATGACCACAATACGGCCTTATCAACTTTCATTAAAACTGCCATGGCTCGAATTGGGACTGAACTCCCTTTTGAACTAGACTGCATCGCATTCGGCAGCTCCTCCCTTCACCCAACTTCTCCAGCGAAGCTACCAACATCAACCTACCACTTAGGTGGTACTGCTGAACACCGAGTATCAAAACAAGTTATTGACCCCCTCAGGCCTCGACGTGCTAAGGTTCGCGGGTCTATCCCATCTTATAAATGGCCTGCTTAGGAAATAGGTTTCTGGATTTTGTGACTCTTCTTTTGAATCCAACCGAACCTACCATGTTTGCTAGGCATTTTTTGTTCAGTTTGAAGGATCCCTATAATATGCCATCATTCCCTTTTTTTCTTTTGCCATCTTGCCCACACCTTAGTGTGGCCAAATAGGGTTGAAGAGTGAAATGGTCTTTTGGCTTATGTACAAAACCTTGCACCAGTTTATGAATCAATTCAATTTTGTTTCTATCTAAATCTAGTTACAGCAGAGACTTCATAACTTATTTTTTCCATTTCTATTCCAAATGGTATCAAATAGTATGCGGCTAAATTTGCTAACATAACAATCTATTTATTTCATAAATAGGATCTCAATTGTTGATTTGATTTCATAAATCTGGTTCCTAATTCAATTCAAGTACATATGCTTCGAGTTGGAATATGCACTTTTGCTTGCCTATTGATCTTATATTTAGCAAAGATCATTCGAGCTAGGCTACTTGGAAAGTTGGCGTGGGCATTCGACCATGTTTTTGATGAAATTTATTCCCACAATTTTTTTACAACCAAGTAAAAATATAAATGCACAAGAAGTCCATACAAATTCATGGCAACTTTTTATGATTATTACATATTTAATTATCTTTTTTCAAACAACCGACTTTTACAGAGCTTACCAATTCAACCAACAAAATAAGGCACTTTATACTTAGGGTCCACACATCAAAACAAATTTGTAAAAACATCCACCATCTACCTAGGCAGGATCATATAACACCCAAACAAGTCCGACGGTTTGCATTTGTAATCCAAATTATTTGAAATTGTATGCACCTTATAACAATGAGGCAGTATAATGTGCCAACTTAACCATCAAATAAATTTATAAATAGGGTCCCAAGTGTAGCTTTGGTTTAATACATCTGGTTCTTCATGAAATTCAAGCGCTGGCTTTGGCCAGGGCATGTTTGCAAATATACACGCAAATTGAAAAAAGATACTCAACTATAGGCATTAATAAACAAAACCTTACACAAACACAAAGTGATATGTAAGGATGTACAAGAACAATATAATCAATCATTCTTATGTATGGAGGAGGAATTTAACAACAATACAAACATTTCTTTTGTCATATTTATAGTAGCCGCCTTGGAATGGTGAGAATCTAATTGTGCAAGAAAATTTCACATCTAAAGGGATTTACTACTACAAGACGTGCCCTCAACTTTCTTCACTTTACTTCCACATCTCAATGTCCAATTGCCTTAGAATACATTATATATGAAAACAATAGAGCTAACTTTCTTTCCCTGCAAGATACACTTTTCCCTGCAATTAAGACGGAACAAAAATTCAAGTTCGTCAGACCACCAGTAACTATTAGAACTCCTCTAGATCATTTAACGTGCGAACCCCTACAAAATCTAACACATAATTAGGCAATTCAAAACACCGCAACAATGACCAACACAACCGAGTTTTCTGCCAACATTGAAAATACAATTAAAACTAATCAAGCACTCCCCAAAATAATAACACAATACAAAATTTAAACCGTGAGATAATTCCTTTTTTAAAATACAGTATGCTCAAACAAATCACGCAACCAAATTAACTCTGTAAAGCATCCTTAAACCTTAAAACCAAGTCAACTGCTAAATTTAAGGTATGTTGCAACAAATGAACATAGAGGCAATAATCAATCTCCTATATTAGAAAAGTTCTCACTTTCCACACATCAGATTGATCCAATCAAAAGCACATTCTTACAAAATTCAAAATATGAACTCAAAAAAACTAATTGGAATTGACCCAAAAATAAACCCAAAACTCTATATGCTAACTACCCCCACTCCACCACCACCTGCACCACCAAGACTGGAGAACCAAACTGAACTTTTATTCACCACACCATTGAAACGCATGCCAGTACCCCTGAAATTTAGCAGCAATAAAATTTCCATATCATTGTTCATCTCATATATTCAATTCGCTCAGTAGAAATCCAATACAAACGGCACACAACAATTTGGGGATATCATTAGGAATCTAGGGGAAAACCTAAGAGATGATTATCTTGTTTGTAAATCAGTAGTGGACAAGTAAGAGATTGGATGGGTACCTTAAGAAAAAATTAGTGAAGCCTTGGACCCTCCGAGCAAATGCATCAAGTTCAACCTTCACACGACATTTTTTACCCCACAAAATAAACGGCCAACATAATCAATCAAC
Organism: Prinsepia uniflora; assembly: GCA_032719365.1. Classification (NCBI taxonomy): domain Eukaryota; kingdom Viridiplantae; phylum Streptophyta; class Magnoliopsida; order Rosales; family Rosaceae; genus Prinsepia; species Prinsepia uniflora. The sequence continues at coordinate 13,652,702 of CM064861.1, forward strand.
AGAGATATGGCAATAAAACCCTGTTTCAAACGGTATGTTTGCATCTTCAAAACTGCAGTCACGTAGATGATTAACGAGAAGGGTCGGAAATCGGTTCAGATCCAGCACTCGAGCCCCAATCTAAATGGACTTAACCGAAACTCGAAAGCCAAATTTCTGGATGCCGATTGTCTGAGCCGGCTGGCTAAAAAAGAAGGCCGCAAACCGGGGCTCTGCCGAGCAACGTTGTTGAACCACGTGGACCCAGAAAGACAACGGAGGGACCAATTTAACCCCCAGTCCTCCGCACTCCGAACAATGGTCCCGACCGTGTCGAGAATGGATCTGGCGTCGTTCCTCTCAGATGCCCTTTCGTACATAAACGATCTGAAGGCGACGGTGGACAAGCTGGAATCTCACCTGTAGCAAGAGTAGACACACTTGAAACTCGAAAACATTGACAACCAGAACATCCAGTGCACCCTCATTGAGTTTTGAAATTCTGATTTGGACATTGGAGATGGTACATGGCGGTGACGAGTTCGCATAGCAAAGAACAACATTGAAGACGACGCCTACCCTTACCTCTTCGACCTGAATAAGAACGCATACCCTTCCTCATTTGAAATACCTATTATACCCTAGCCGTAATAGAATAATCTGAATGCATTTATATCAACACATCAACTTGGAAAATCAACTAAGTTCAATCAAAAGAGAATAATCTGAATGCATTTATATCAACACATCGACTTGGAAAATCAACTAAGTTCAATCAAAACCATTACTTTGTGCAAAATCATCAACCAGTAGTCTATAAAATACTCATCTGTCACAACATACAAAACTCATAATTGGCTTTCCAAATAATCACGCAACCACAGAGTACAAGCTCAATTTATTGAGTTTAACCCACCATTGTGTGATTGAGCCCAGATGATCAATTTGAATGTTGTGGATCAATTGATCAATAAATTAGCATAATAGCCTTCAGATGGGCACATCATAAATTCAAACAATGAAATTGTCAGTGACTTCAATATTCAATTAAGCGGGATAGAGTAAAGCATACGAAATTGACATTCCAGATTGAAGCAACACACCAATGTTTCAATCAAGTTGCAAGCAATGACTGCATGTATCTCAAAAAACAATAATAGTCAGCAGTCTCATCACACAAGGAAACAGAGTTATCAAAAATAACCAAAACAATTCATTGATCAATGTATGACTTCATATCAATAATCCTTTGAGATGATATGATGCATAAAAGACTACAAAAGCATTTGAGCTACTCGTTGATCAATAATAGATGCATATATGCTGAGCCAAAATCCATACGACTCATCAATCAGAATTAAAAATCAATGGATTCTTTATGTGATATAATTAACAATCAATCACCATGTTTCTCAAAATGATATCATCTAACAAACTGCATTGAAAACATACCTTCTAGACCCAACAAGGCAATTATCTAGCAAAGGCAATCAGATTTCAATTCACAACAATATGATTGATCAATTGACTCCACTGGAAAAGTGCTGGTCCAGCGTAACCCACGAAGAGCCATCCAGACTCAGACCCTCATAAGGATCCATGGACATTCAGATCACAGAAACAATGCATAATTAGTCATGCATTCAATATTAATTCAGCAATCAATGGGCCAAAGCATGCATTCATGATCACACATAGTTGAATAGCACCATTATTAGATAAAACGAAGTGAATACAACATATCGAATCTAAGTACCAACAAAAATTTCTTCTATGCTGCTCGGCACTTCTATCTGCCCTCCCAATTTCTTCAAATGGGTCCAAGGAAATCTAAAAAATACAAATTAAGTATTTCTAAGAGCATCCAGGAGTGATTAACATTGTGAGTCACCAGTTAAAACATTATTACAGCAACAACATGTCAAAATGTATAAGAGGCAAGAGCTTTGGTTCTAAACATTTTAAAAACAGAAAGGTTAATACAGACAACAAGAACACAACATAGATTCTACTTAGTATAGCATATGATATAGCTGATAATTAACAAGTTTTTAAGCACCAGGAGTAGTACCCATTAAAGTTAAATGAAAGCAAAAAAAAATGGACCCCAACTTAACCCATTATCAATCATTCATCTAGTTGAAAGAATTAAGAGAATATTAAGGCCATGACAAAGCCAAAGTGAATAGATAATGCTTCTGTCCTCACACTGGATGAATTGTTTAGAAGTTAAGAATTCATTCTAAAGTACGCAGACAACCTATTTAGAATTTGGCAATACTTGTAATCATACATGGTTAATCAATTACTTCTCCATAAGGGAGACTAGAAAGAGTGTTTGATTTGTGAACCCAGAATACAAGTGAACAAATTTGAAATGAATAATATAACGAGAAACATAAATGAGGCTACATCTTTATCCTTCCACCAACAATCACCAATCCTGTATCCCCATGCCTCAAGGTGTAATTACTTGTCCTGTAAAATGCCAACTAGATAGAATACACATTTAAATGAATAGAACCAGAACAAGTTACCATTTTCGCCAAAAGGTTTGAACAAAATTTTAACTTGCCACAAACCTATATCTGCGATTCAACTATGTGAGCATTAGTGTTCTGTTTTGTCAAGAACCCAAAAACCCGAAACAAATTGATGGAGAAGTACAGGAAATTCGTTAGGCTAGGGTCCTGGTGGGACTCTCCCCGTGGAGAACTACATGGCTCACGTTTTGCAGTGTATTTAGTCAACTGATATTCACATTAATGGATATGAATGAATTTTCTTTTACCTTTTTCTCTCTCTATTTCTTCTGTATTTGAGCTTGGGTGCCATCAGGTCCTCCCAAACAAACTGCAGTCGTCGAGGTTCTGGTCGTTCATGTCTTTCATCGCGTCCCTCATACACGTCTCGTTGCTTAAGGAGATGAAGCTGAAGCCATTGGACCTTCGGCCTCACGGTTGTTGATGATTTTCAATTCGACAATCTCCCCATAAGGGGTAAAGGCCTCTCGATCTTGATGGAGCCCAAGGAGAAGATCTGAAATTTTAGGAAGAACAAGAGATCACTTAATTTTGATGATGTTTCTCTGAATTCAAATACCACAAATACCCTTGTGGTAACTATTATTTTTATCCCACCTTAAATTTATTTTTCGTTTCTAACATTTATTTCCCGTAATTTTTTTTTTCCCACAAGCCAGGGGACTTGGTCCTCCGGAGGACCGAAGCCTGGGCGCCCTCCCACCCAAGGTTAGGTCTTTTAGAATTATAAATTTAATTCAATTTAATTTAATTTTTTTTTTGTCAAAACAGCTCAATTTATATAACCCAATTCAATTTTAGTTTTAAAAAAATATACATTAGCTGTTTAACTTTTGGAGTTTTGTTTTCGGGAGCTCACGGTGCAACTTTCCAGGGGGTCACCCATCATGGAATTGCACTAACCTCAACTCTCTTAACTTTTGGAGTTCCAACAGAGCCCAAAACCATTGAACTCCCAAAAGGCCTCGTGCTAGATAGGTGTGTGCCTACACCTTTAAAGCACACCACTATTCCCCTCCCAAACCATTCCACCTCGCAGGAATGTGGGATCACTCACCGTTCCTTCTAGGACACGGGTCTTATAATCCACTACCTTAGGGTCCAGCGTCTTCGCTGGCACACTTCCCGGTCGGGGTCTAGCTCTGATACCATTCTATCAGGACCCGACCCTTTTTGGTCAGGACCCGATTCTAGCACGAGATTGTCCGCTTTGGACCTGCTCTCCCTCACAGTTTTGTTTTCGGGAGCTCACGGTGCAACTTCCCAAGGGGTCACCCATTATGGAATTGCACCAGTCTCAACTCGCTTAACTTTGAAGTTCCAACCAAACTCAAAGCCACTGAGCTCCCAAAAGGCCTCGTGCTAGATAGGTGTGTGCCTATACCTTTAAGGTACAACACAAATTCCCCTCCCAGACCATTCCCCCGGCAAAAATGTGGGATCGTTCACCGTTCCCTCTAGAACACTGGTCTTACAATTGATACCACCCTAACACGACCTGTCCCAATCCCCCTAGAATTAACATGGGATGTGTCATGCTCTCGTCTAACCCACGTGTAACACGATGGGCCAGACCATCCAACCCACGTGAGACACAAATGCCAGACAAGGGATAACCCAAACCTTAGCCCACTTGGACCTCTAGAGTGCACCAGGATCAGTGGCGGAGTGTGATGTCTCGGTCTCTACTACAACCTGCATCCGTGATCAACCTGAAGAGCATTAAAAACCATAAAAACTATGAGTGGAAAAAAATAAATAATTTAATAAAACTCATTTCATAAGATGACATTTATGCCCTTCATTTAACACTATGCATGCATATGAAAACTAGTTAATTCAAATATAATATAAAATGTTTATAAGACCAAAGTCATTTCCTTCCTCAAATCATTAGGGTCTTAGCCCAAAACTGTAAATCAACCAAGTGTGGGAATTCATCCCAAAACTGTAAATCTGAATCATGTGGGCCACTGCCCAAATCCATAAACACATAAATATCATTTCATCAATCAAATAAATCATATTCACCAAATACCAATTGTAACAGCTCGTCCTGGAAATTGGGATTAGATTAGTAGTTAATGATGTATTAGTGAAGTTGGTCGGTAATTAGTTGGGTGATTTCGGACGGACAGTGCAAAATGACAATTTTGTCCCTAAAATGGGCAAAATGTTGACTTTTTGTTTGGGTGGTCAACTGGACTTTGATCGATTACCGTGACGTAGTTCGGGACGTCACGAGTTCATAAACAGGTGGTACGTCCGATTCCGACATCCGAGAAGAAAGTTATGACGTTCAAAAGTTCAAGGGCAATTCGGTAATTTAGCTTAAAAAGGGGCAATTGTTGACTTTTCAAACGATATGGACTTTTCACGCATTTCGAGGATCGTTACGAAGGTCCTGATCCCCTGAGTACAACGACAGGCGGCACATCATCATCGGACTTCAGATGAATTAATTATATGTCTAAATGTATGAGGGGTAAAATGGTAATTTTGAAAGGCAAGGGTAAAATGGTCATTTGTCTTGCATATGAGGTTGTGCCCAGTTAGAATTGGACACTTGGCTGGCCTTGGGAATTGTACCCATAGGATTTTGGACACCTGGCTTATCCTGGATGATGGTAGAACCCCTTCACCGTCTCTTGATCGTGTTTAAAAAATATCGTGCACGGTTTGGATAAAGGAGAAACATGGAGGAACAGGGCATGTTCTGTGTGTGACCATGAAGCCTAGTGATCATCCTACTTGGTTGTGAGAGATGTGTGAAGGCAAGAAAGAAAACTGATGATGAGGTTGTGGGTGGTGCCGTCACGGCGGACCGTCGTGGACGGTGGCCACAACACCGTGAACAAAAGAAACAGAGCCGTGAAACCGTGAATGAACAACTCAATCCAATCACATCCAATATGATCCTCTGTTGGTGGTTTGTGAGGTGAAATTAGAGAATAAGGTGAAACAAAGATGATGTTGACTACGGTGGTGCTCGGTGATGGGGGTAGGTGAGTTTCTCGTGAATTTTTGTTCTGATTCACATATGGCAGGTTGAGCTTTAGACGTTAATTGTTGAATTGGATGCCAGGGTGATGTTCTATAGGTGATAAAGAGTGGGTCAAGCCTGGTTTCGAAGACTAAGAGGGATGGTAATGCGATTTCCCAAAAACATCCAATTTGTAAGTCAAAAATGGTGAACCTTGTTTTGGTGGTTGCTGACGGCTTTGGTTGATTAGGTGAGCATCAGACGGTGACTGTGACGTTGTTCGGGACGTCATGAGTTCATAGACAGGTGCCACGCCCGATTCCAACGTTCTAGGAAGAAGTTATGACGTTCAGAAGTTTGGGGGACTTTGGTAATTTGGTTGAATATGGGTAAATAGTTGAATTTTGACCCGGGAGGTCAGATGGTCAAGGGCCAAGGACCTTTACGTAGATCGGGACGATACGAATCCGTAGACAAGCAGCACATCAAATTCGAATGTTCGACGAAAAAATTACGGTTCACGAAAGTTCGAGGAAACTATTACACGAAGTTCGAGACGGATTGACTTTTGTCTCAAGTGGGCCCCAGATATTTTCCCAAGGCCCAATGGATGAGTGACAAGTGCCACTCAGCCCAATGGATGAGTGACAAGTGCCACTCATCCACCGGCCACCCTTTTTCATTCATGCATATCAGTTCATCTTCTTTGTTTTCTTCATTCGAAACCGATCCAACCTTCCGCCTCAATCCAAACCCTTAACCCCCATGATCAGATATGAGACCCAGAGAGTGATGGGAGGACATGAGGATGTTGGTGGCCGTCCAGGAGTAGCGCCGCCGTGGACGGCGGAGGAGCAATCATGCAAATGCATTGGTTTTTACCTGTTTCCTTCCATTTTCAATTTTACACGTTAGGGGCCATTTTTGGTGATTGGAATGAGTTAGTTAGGATGTTAGGAAGCTTTTAAGAAGGTTTTAATGGTGGTTCACGGTTAAGCAGGCCCTTGGACAATTCTGGAAAACTGAACCGTGGAGGGGAAGTTGAACCGGGGTAGTTTTGTAGGCTTTAGGCGATTTGATTCATTGGTTTAGGTTCCTAAGATAAAAAAATGAAGAATAGGATTGAAAGGGGTGATATTGGACAAAAAATGGGGGAGGAATAGCCTTGGACCGGTCACGCCGGTCTAGGCAGACTGCTGCACAGAATGGACCAGACCGGCGGGTTCGGACCGGCCTGGCCAAAGGTTGAAGATGATCTACAGTGGGCGCTTGAGCCCAAGCGCAGGGCCCTTTGCGCGGCGCGTGGCAGTACGTGGGACCTCTTTTTAGGGATGTGTTCAACACATGAAATCATCTATTCGATGTAACGAACATTTTGGGACCAGTTTCGAGTCGATCGGACATCGTCTTGATATAGTTTGGGACGTCCGAAGGTTTAGGTTCGCTTTTAAAAATAGTTAAAAATTCCGAAAAATTACGGAGCTTTAGTGAGGGGTTATTTAAGTAGTCAGTAACCCTATAAATTATTTTGGACAAGTTCGGGAATCCCGGAGGCGACGATTGGTCTGGGAGAGGCTTATGGACGCGTATCGAGGCGCGGTTTTGGACGGTCTGTGAGTGGACCTTTCTTTCGAACTCGATGCATGCATAAATGTTTTATAAGTGTTTTAATATATGTTTTGTGATGCCATGAGTGCATTTGTTTGTGGTAGCCTAGGATTTACGTATTTGCACGTATTTCGAGATTTCCTGTTTTATATGATGCTTGTACGTGCTAGGTTTTCAATGAGAGTTTAATGAATGGATTTTGGATTTGGAAATATAAACTCAGGCATGAGACCCATTTGATTTACAAACTCTCGAACTTGGAGTCCATTTGATTTGAAGAGGAATCGGACCGAGGGCCCATTTGAGTTATACGATCGGGCCGAGGACCCCGTTGGTTTACGAATCCGGGCTTGAGGCCCAATTGGTTGTAATCTCAGGCTTGAGGCCCCGTTGACTGTAGTATCGGGCTTGAGGCCCTATTGATTTATAGTTTCGGGCTTGAGGCCCCGTTAGTCGTGATATCGGGCTATATGCCCAGTTGATTGTGAAATCGGGCTTGAGTCTCAGTTCAGTTTATGAAATGAGAATTCGGGCATGAGATCCTATTGAATTATGGATTTAGGCCTAGGCCTATGAAAGTAGATTTGAATCAAATTTGAGGAATCCTAATGAGATGAATCGGGTATGAGACCCAGTTGAAATGTGTTTTGAGAAAGAAAGTATTTGAAAGCGTATAGATATGATGAATCTTAACATATATCAGGGATGTGTTCCCTAGGGGCTGTGTGGCCCGAGTTGGCATCTTCTCGGAAGTGCCGCGGATGGGTTATACATATGCGTACGTATGAGATTTATGGAAAGTGATTTGTGGGCGGAGACCCCGTGTTCCATGTTTTAGAAAGTGATTTGGGGCGGAGACCCCGTATTTGATATTTTGGAAACGGTTTGGGGCGGAGACCCCGTATTCGATATTTTAGTATTTCACAGAGAACAGTTTTGGGTTGAGACCCACGTTTACTAGATTTGGGCAGAGTCCAACTTGTGTTTGATTTGGGCTGAGTTCCCATGTATTGATTTACGGTTTTCTTGTGATTTCGTGTCGAGGACCCATAAATGGATTTATAGTTCATGACGGTTTATGGGGACCGGCATGAACCCATGAAAGGCTTTTATGGTTCATGACGGTTTATGGAGACTGGGCATGAACCCTTAAAAGGTTTTGAAAATGTTTTAAAATGGTTTATGAACGTGTTGATAAATGATTTCTGAATGCATGCATATGCTTTTAGTGAAGCGCATAAATGTCTTATTATGAAAACGTTTTATTAAAATCTTATTTTGTCCACTCACAGTTTTTGTGGTTTTAATGCCCTTCAGGTTGATAGCAGATGCGGACTGTAGCAGAGACCGAGACATCACACTCCTCCTCCTACGATCCTAGCGTACTCTGGAAGCCCCGATGAGGGCTAGAGACGGAATTATCCCTGGTCTGACACTTCGTGTCAGATGGGATCAGGCGTGTCCCACGTTAATCCAGGGGGATTTGGGACGGGTTCTGACACTCGGCATCCCAGATGCCTAGCGACCCAGACGCTTGATGTCCTAGACATCATATCATGGTCTAAGCCACGCATGCTACCTGGGGTCTCTCCGGGTCAATCTTTGACATCCCAGATGTCTGACGTCCTAGACGTTTAATAATAATAATCCTGCTCCTGAGTTACTATACGGTCCGGTCGCTTCGTGCAATGGCCCCTCAAAGGCAATGCGCAGTGATTTCCCAAGTATCTTATCTTGAGGAGGCCATCCACATATCCTCATATAAGGATGGTATATGGAAAACAGTTTATAAAATCATTTCAAAACCTTTCAAAGGGGCCATGCCCGGAATTTCTGTAAAAACCATCATAAATCCATAAATCCAAGTACTCAAATCCAAATCCATTTTAGGGTCTCCGAACCCAAAATCACATTTATAAACCACAAATGGGACTCATGCGCGATATCATACTCAATTGGGCCTTAAGCCCGATCATGTAAACCAAATGGGCCTCTAACCCGATATCTCATTAAATCAAATGGACTTCAAGTCCGATAGTTTCCAAATCAAATGAGTCTCATGCCGGATTCCATATTTCCAAATCCAAAACAGTTCCATTAAATCCACAGTTAAAAACACAACCACATGTAAATCCAATATAAAACTATACGCCTCGAAATACGTGCAAATACGTAAATACCAAATATCACAAATATACGTACTCTAAGCATTCAAAACATAGATATAAAACATATAAAACATTTATGCATGCATCATATTTAGAAAACAAAAGTCCACTCACAGACCGTCTTAGTGCCACCTCGATATGCGTGCCATAAGCCTCATCTAGGCTAATCCACCATCTTCAAAACCTCCGGACTTGTCCAAATCATACCTAAAGGTCACTAACTATCTATATATGTCCATAGGATAAAACCCCAAAACTCCCAGAAAAGTCGTATCCCGGGCACATTTTTCGAGGTGAAAAACCTCGATTTGACCAACCTAACGATCTCCGATCAGCCCGAAACCACGACCATTGGATCCAGATCGTCAAAAGCCTTTGAATGACAATGGTCCCACCTCAAAATTCGCGCTCACGCGACCCCACGCGCGTGGTCAACGCTGGTTAACTATCTGGTCAAAGTCAACAGTTAGTCAGCGCTGATGTCATCGCTAACGTCACGTCTGACAGGTGTCAGACTGATATGTCAGACCTGAAAAATGATGTCATCAGATGACATCATGCTAACGTCATCTCGTCCCTGACCTCCACCTGGGTCAACTCGACTGCCTGCAACCGAGTCGCACAGACCCGAGAACCGAACCAGCCGATTTTTCCTCGATTCTCAACCATTTTCCTCCCAATTTGTTCCTAAAGCTTCTTATAAACAATCCTAATCGATCTTCGTGATCAAAACTGGGAAATTCGATCTATAACTATATCTGTGATCGCATGAACAGTGACTGGGACATGCAACTCCGTTTTGCCATCGACTCCGGCCAGCGTTGCCTGCAATTCCAAGCTCCTTGAGTCCACCACATCCCCAGGAACCTCGTCCAAACCATCAAATTGATCAATAACCACCAAAACCAAGTCCACCATTTTTGAACTAAAAACAGGGTTTTCGAATTTTGCCTTACCTCGCTGTCGTGGCCACCACTACGATCGTCTTGACGTCCCCTTTCACTTTCGTTCACCACCCAGTAGTGTAACGATTCGTCCCTAATTTTAAGGATTAATTAGGGATTAATGATGGATTAGTGAGGCTAATCGAGAATTAGCCGAGGATTAACGAACATTCAGGGCGAAATTACAATTTTTCCCTTGAACGAGGGCGAAAATTTGACTTTTGACCCGGAAGGTCCAATGCTCGAGGGCTGAGGACCGTTATAGATCGCGTCGATACGAATCTGTAGACAGGTGGCACATCAAATTCGGACGTTCGACGAAAAAGTTACGGTTCATGGAAGTTTGAACGAACTATTGCACGTTTTACGAGGCAAGGGACTTTTGGGTTCAAGTGGGGCCCAAATATTTTGGACAGGCCAATGGATGAGTGACAAGTGTCACCCATCCATTGCCCATCCCAAATACGTTCATGCATATCCCCTCCCCTTTTCTTTTTTGTTCGATCATTTTCCCCTACCAAACTCGATCATCCTTTGAACCCAATCCAAAAAACCATTCCCCATCCGATCAGGTGTGAAGCCCAGAGAGTGAGGTGAGGGCTGTGAGGATGATGGCTGGCCAGGAGCAGCGCCGCCGTGGACGGCGGAGGCAACCAGTGCATGGTAAGCCGGATTTGCCCAATTTTTCCCATTTTTGATTTTGTACGTTAAGGACGGCTTTAGGTGATTAGAATAGGCTGATTAGGTTGCTAGGAAGGTTTTAAGATGAATTTTGGTGGTGGTTAGTGGCTGTGGAGCCCTGGGGAAAAACTGGAAAAGTTGAACCGTGAGGGATGTTTTGGACCGATGGGATTTTGTGGGGTTTTGGCGATTTTAATTGTATATTTAGGTTTCTAGGATCGAAATAGGAAGTTTAGGATTGGTTAGGAAGAAAACGGATGAAGAATGGACGGTTTAGGGGCCTGGATCAGATTACAGTGGCCAAACCAGACCGGCTGGTCGGACCCGGTCGGCTGGAGGACATGAATGACCCTGTGCAGGCGCATGAAACCCACGTGCAGGGCCATCCGGTGGCATGTATGGGCACGTGACCCACTTTTTGTGGAAATTTCCAATATGTAATTTCATCTATTCGATGTAACGAACATTTTGGGACTAGTTTCGAGTCGATCGGATATCATCTCGATATAGTTCGGGTTGTCGAAAGGTTTAGGATCTCGTTCAAAAATAGCTAAAAATCTTGGAAACTTAGGGGGCTTTAGTGAAGGGCTAATTAAGTAGTTAGTAACCCTCTATTAAGATTTGGACAGGTTTAGGAACCCCAGAGACTGTGATTAACCCGGGAAGGCGTACGGTGTGCGTATCGAGGTGGCAGCTCGGACGGTCTGTGAGTGGACTCTCTTTTATGAATCAATGCATGCATAAATATTTTATAAGTGTTTTAATACATGTTTTGTGATACCATGAGTGCATTTGTGCGTGTGTTTACGTATTGGCACGTATTTCGAGGTTTTCGGCCTTACACGTGCTTATACGCGTTTATGATTTCGGTTTTAAACGAAATGGTTTTGAAAAGTAAAACGACTCATTTGGTCTTGATTTTGATTCGGGCATGTAGACCCATTGATGACATACGGATCTGAGTCGTGGTGGCGACAGGTGATGTGTGCACAGCGACGGACGACGTGACGCTCGCCTCCGGACTAGGATGTGTTCCATTCGAAGAGGTCACGATGCACGTCCCGTTGTCGAGCAGCCACTGGAGGCTCGACTTCAAAGTGCTGATGGCATCAGAGAACGATCGGTGATGTGTGCACCCTGATCTAGGGGTGGTCGCGGCAGTGATATGTTCACGGAGACATACCAGGATTGCGAGAGGTCCTGAACTGATGGTTGCACTCATCACTATGATCGGAATCGTGACTGCCCCCGAGGTATCAGGCTTGATGCCCCGTTGATTTACGAGTTCGGGCTTAAGTCCCAATTACACGGTGAAATCGGTCTAGAGGCCCAGTTGAGTCATAATTTCAGACTAGAGGCCCAGTTGTCTTGTGGTATTGGGTGTGAGTCCCATTTGTGGCTTTCTATACTAGTATGTATATACCCTCCTTTATGAGGTGATTGGTATCCTCCAGACATCGACCTGGAGAGTCACGATCCACTACCCAGAATGAGTGATCCTCATAGGGAGCCCATTTCAGGAGTGGGAGTTATGATGTGGTCCCGGACTAGATCTGGAGATAGAGCCTCCCAGATGGAGAATTCTTGGGGGTAGACTCGGAGTGAGATCCCAAGTAGTATGCATACTTATATATATAGAAATCATGACATATATCAGGGATTAGTTCCCTAGGGGCTGTGTGCCCTAAGTGGACATCAGAAGATGTCAAGGATGGGTTATATATGTATATATGTATATGTGTATGAGATTTCACGGTGATGATTTTGGGCTGAGACCCACGTGTATTGGATTTGGGCTGAAACCTTATGTTTCATGTTTTGAGAAGGAGACTCGTTCTGAGTTTCCTTATTTTGGATTTTGGGCCAAGGCCCTGTGTTATATGTTTGAGAAATGGTTTTCGAATGCATGCATACTTTTTAGTGAAGGGCATAAAGGTCTTTTTAGGAAAATGTTTTATAAATTATTTGTTTTGTCCACTCACAGCTTTCTTATTTTGAATGCCCTTCAGATTGATCGTGGATGCAGGCCGTAGGACTCCACAACGGGACCACAAATTAACTCCTCGGAAGGTGTGGCCCCCGTGTTGACACCACCTGATAATACCCCTCGAAAATCACTACCTCCAACCGACACTATGTCAATCAGGCTGACATCCCTATTCTTTTCAGTCAACCATTCTGACACTTTCCAAATTTTGGTAGTCAGGCTGAAATATGCACTCCCACTGAGGATTATCACATCCAAGCTGACATTCTACTGCCCACTGAGCGTAGTCAAACCACACTTCAATCCTAAAGGTTATAGGAACCTCAGTTGGCACTCACGGCCCCACGGTCACTACTCGAGCACCGACACAAACCCCTATTTGCTCTGGGGTTTTACAAAGGGTACCTCGTACCAAAACGCCTTCAATGTAGAGTAATATTCTGCCATCACAATGGCACGAATCTCACCTCGTAGAGCCAAACTCAAAATGGCCGTATTTATCGGTCTCGGTACTCGCATAAGCCAACTCCCTCTGCGATCCATGCTGACTTTGGTGGGAGTCACAGAGCAGTCGTTTCACGCAAAGCAGAGCGAGGTTTCAGTTGGAGTTCGTGGTGCGCGGGTGCTGTGGATGTGATGTCTCTACGAGAATCAGCCCGTCATCAACCTGAATGTTAGGTTAATAGTACGAGAGTCTAGTGGAAAGGAATAGTAGATATGATACGTTGCCCGATACGCCGTGAATCGATGTGGTAGACCCGAGAAGGGTTGGATATGCCAGAAGATTGGTCGGATACTTGGGTCATATGTGACGAGATTACAGTGTGGTACCGATAGTCGGTTATGTCAGGATAGTGGTGCTGTTGAGAGCTGTCGGGTTCGAGGAACCCCATTTTGTGAGTGATGGATCAGGAAGGTGAATCAGCTAGTTGTTTCGAATTATTACCAATCCACAGTCAAGTCAGGTTGGCGATTACGCTGCAGATCGAGTCCTGACAAAATGGTATCAGAGCCAAACTCTGATCGGGAAGTGTGCGAGTGAGGACGTTGGGCCCTAAGGTGGGTGGATTGTAAGACCCGTGTCCTAGAGGGAACGGTGAACGATCCCATATTCCTGTGAGGGGGAATGGTATGGGAGGGGAATGGTGGTATACCTTAAAGGTGTAGGCACACACCTATCTAGTACGAGGCCTTTTGGAAGCTCAGTGGCTTTGGGTTTGGTTGGAACTCCAAAAGTTAAGCGAGTTGAGGTTGGTGCAATTCCATGATGGGTGACCCCCTGGGAAGTTGCACCGTGAGCTCCCGAAAATAAAACCGTGAGAGCGAGGAGGCCCAAAGCGGACAATATCGTGATAGAGTCGGGTCCTGACCGAGGAAAGTTGGGTCCTGAAAAAATGGTATCAGAGCCAGACCCCGACCGGGAAGTGTGTCAGCGAGGACGCTGGCCCCTAAGGAGGTTAGATTGTAAGACCCATGTTCTGAAGAGAACGGTGAATGATCCCACATTCATGCGGGGGGAATGGTCTGGGAGGGGAATGGTGGTGTGCCTTAAAGGTGTAAGCACACACCTATCTAGTACGAGGCCTTTTGGGAGCTCAGTGGCTTTGGGTTCGGTTGGAACTTCAAAAGTTAAGCGAGTTGAGGCTTGTGCAATTCCATGATGGGTGACCCCCTAGGAAGTTGCACCCTGAACTCCTGAAAACAAAACCATGAGGGCGAGAAGGACCAAAGCGGACAATATCATGTTAGAGTCGGGTCCTGACTGAGGAAGGTCAAGTCCTGACAGATACCCCCAAAGTGGGGACCCAAGGTAGCCATTTTACCAAGCTACTCTCAAGTTGGAATTGAATTTAGCCCATATGACAAATGGGTTCAGGATTCGTCCCTAGATGGTAGGATTGTATTACGTGCAGATTTATCAAATGTTTCTGTGACCTTCTGGCTAAGCGGCAGCGATCGCCTCCCTCACATCCAATTGCGACTCAACATGTGTTACCACCGCTGCCATCACCTCTACTTTCGCCTTGTCGCAGCTCCATCCAATCGTCATCTTTGCTTTCACCGTGCTACAGCTGCATCCAATCTTTTTCTCTGTGTTCGTGGTGCTGTAGCTTCATCCAATCCTCACACGACATACCTTACAACTGCTGCTTCCAATGTTGCCATCTCTACCGTCACTCTGTCATCGCTGCTACGTGTGGAGGAAGAGAAGAAAGATTAAGATGTCGTGAGGAGGAGGTGTCGACAAATTGAAGGACGACCGTTCGAAAAGGAGGTGTCATAGAGATTATATTTGGTTGAGACTTCTAATTGGATGCGAGAATGGTTAGGGTTCCCATGTGAGGAAAAAAGAGGAAGAAGCGGAAAAAGAAGAGCGATGAGGCAGTGTCGAGAAAAATCTGGTGACGAAGTATCAAGGGTAAAAGATGGAAAATCACTATTCAAAATACTGTTTATAGAGCAATGCCAAGTGATAATGCTGAAGAGTATAAAGGGAAATTCACTATTATGAAGGGTACATATAGTAATGCATTGTCCATGAACAATGCCAAAGTTGTTGGCCTTTTAGTATATAGAGAATTATGAGTATATAATAGATCAAATTATTCTTTTTGTTCTCCAAAATCAGGTTTTGAAACCTGTTGACGGACTCTTCATCGAATTTCACATACAACATGACATGTTTGTTCAACTTCTCAGGCCACCCACAATGGGAGCTAGATCCTCCAGGGAAAAAAAAAAGCATATCCAATGAGTAAAATTTGCTGCTAGATCCGCCCACGCACGAACCCAGGAACTAAAAATGGGATGGGCTAAATTATAACTAGGGTAAACTTTTTTATCAAATTTTAACGATATTAAGTGAATTTCATTGATTAAAAAAATACAGCTAAAATAAATAAATATTGTATGCAAAGAAACAAGAAATAATCATACAAATAAAATAAAATACAATAACACCAAAAATTACAACAAACATATCTTTTATGTGGATAAGACATCATATAATTTTCAAAAACATCATTATCTCTCTTATTTAGGTGTAAAAATAAATTGATAAGTGAGCTACATAAACTAATATTATATAAAATTTTACGTGAGACCCACTTTATTTTTTCTTTTCGAATTGTCAATTATTGATATCAAATTACGTGGGACACGCTTTAACTATTAAATAATGATTTTGATCATTCTTATTCCTATCGCTGATGCCACAGTAATATATATATATATATATATATATATAATTTCAATTTAATCCTATAAATTCACTCTAAATTTTACAACACCAACAATATTCTCAATATTTTCTTTAATTTTTCAAATGTGTGCTTACAAATTTTTGTTGTTGCACATTTCTTCCACCAATTATCAGCAAATTCTCACTAAAAATGAATTTTAAGCCGACCTTATATGGTAATTAGTGAAGATACTGCAAATGACAATTCTCAATCCAATAAAACTATATGGGGGCGCATATAACAACAATCTGTTCCAACGCCATCTAGTACATCACCGAGAAAACCAAAGAGTCAAAAAAAATCAGTGATCTAACAGATGTGATTATGATAAGAAAATATGATCTAATAGATGACATTGTGATAAAAAAAAATATGTTCTAATGAATAAGAATAAAATGAGAAGATCTAATCTAACGGTCTATATAAAATGAAATCTTATCCATTCGGAATTTAGATTTTTTTAGGTAAAAACATTTATGAAAAAATTAATAATTACTTAAATAATCATTAAATTAAAAAATGTAAACAAATTTTTTTTTAAATACATATTTAAGATATCATGAAAAATAAAAATGTAGCCTCATATTTAGTCCCAATAAATATAAACCCCCACTGTGAGTAAAATGTTATCTAACCCAAAATATTTTTTAGGCTACATTTAGAGCTACATCTACCACAAATACAATCTCAAATATAGCTTCCCATTGTGGGTGGCCTCATAAATTGCTAGAACTGTAAGAACAATAACAAGGCCTACCACATTGCAAAACAAACAAAATCAACTTACTAGTTTGCAAAATTTGAATTTGTTGGTGTGTGTTAATCCAAATTAAGAAATCAGACGTAGCCGGATAGGAAAAAAAACTCACTGGTGTAGCCTTAAGTGAAAAAATCAGTCAAGCACCAATTAAATAAATGACAATATTTGCATCCCACCCTAGTGATATCTTTTCGTATCAAGCACCTGAAGTTGGAATTTAAAATGAAAGATCTTGGGAGAATGAACTTATGTCTCGACCTAGAGCTCAAGCACGATGCATATTGATTTTTAGTCCATCAATTGAATTAGATTTAGAAGATATTGAGACACTTTGATGAGGATAAAGCAAAACATTTAAGCACATCCATGATCGTTTGTAGTTTACATCTTAAAAAGGACATGTTTAGTCCCGCAAACAATAACAAAGAGATATTGGCACTAGAAGTTCCATATCTAGGTGCAATAGGCACATTATTATTCTTGGTTGAGAGCCATTACGGGGTATATTCGAATTAATTGTAGATTGCATTCCACCGATAATGAACCAACGATCATCTATGACGATAATATTGTCTGCATTCATCAGATGAAGATTAGTTTTATTAAAGGAGACAACACTAAGCATGTTGAAGAGAAGTTTTTATTCCCCTAATAGCAACAAGAGCATCAAAAGACTTAGAATCAAGTCAATTCGATCTGAAGACAACCATGCAGACCTTTTCATCAAGTCATTACCGAAAGTCACATTCCAACAACATGTTCGAGATATTGGCTTACGTAGACTGACTGATCTACCTAGTATATAGTTTTCTAGGGGAGTCAATATGCGATGGAGTATCCTGAAATACACTAAGTATCTTGAAGTATACTATGTATCCCAAAGTATACCAAGTATCTCGAAGAAAACTGAGTATCCTGAAGCATACTCACTTGATCGACGTGTACTCTTTTGTCCTACGATTAGGGTTATTTTTACCCATTGGGTTTTGTTCCTTAGCTAGGTTTTAATGAGGCACACTTTTAGAGTGGTCACCCTATAGATATCGCATCCTAAATATGTCATGATTTGACTCATATGCATTTGCTCATATTTTCTCTTTTACCACGAATTTTTCCCACTGAATTTACTGGCAAGGTTTTGGCGTAGCAACGCCAATGTATCCTACTCCTATAGATGTACTATATGCTCATGATTGAGAAGAGAGGACTCCATCTATATACGGAAGTTCTCTTGTGACTACTTTATATCCACGCGCATTGCACTTTTTTCCTTCGACAAGGATTATTTTTATCCCACATTTTTTTAATAACCGGCAATGGTTTAAAAAGGAATCACATTGGCATGCAACCAAACATCTTACATGGAATATCCAAGGGGGAGTGTTGTAAAAAGGGGTGGGGCACAGTTTCGATAGATGCAGATATCACTCCGAAATTCAAATAGTTAAAATTTAAATGGTTTGGTATGGTTTAGATTTTCAAAAAATAGAATTAAAACCGTTTCAATCAAAATTATTGTTAACGTTTTAATTTGGATCGATTTTGGCAGTTTAGATATAAACTTTCCATGTAATTTATTCATTAAAACACTCCTCCAAAACATAATTTTTTTTCCAAAATTCTAGCATTCTTATTAAGATATCATTTATTCAAATCAAGATTTCAGTCATTCACATGTAGATTTATTTAATACATATCAACATATTAAAAATTTCAACATTTTAAACTACACATATGGTGAATTATGTTTGAATGTAATTTAAATTCTAAGATAGTACAAAATGAGTAAGATTAAATGAGGTAGAGTGTGTGATGAACACCTATATTAAAGTATTATAAAATGAAAAATACTAACTAATAAATAGTATAAATAAATAAGAACCTTAAATGTTGAGGTTAGATTACAATAGTTTTTAATAGGATGGAATAGCTTGGATTTTTAAATTATTTAACTTTTATCCTGGCAAATTTAGCCTGGAATGTCAATAACAATTTGAATCGAATAGATTTATTGTTTCAACGGATTTATACCCATTTTTAGTTGTAAAGAGTTTAGCTTAATGTGACTATTTATGTAAATGCATATTGTAAATTGCATACAACCCTAAACCCTACTTATATATATAAGAAGGTGGCTTATCTGATTAATGAGATCCGTTATTCTCTTGTTTCCGCCTCCAAAACTCCCTCCTTTCTCATTATATGTATTATTCACAACACTTTATTTTCCTTGCTTCAACAAGATCATCCGGCGCATTGATTAAAGCCGAAAAACTTGACATTCAGCCACCCCCTAGCTGTAAGTGATTTCTCTGCAGAGCATACGACTCAATTGCGTCCTATTAATTACCACTCTTTTCTCTTTAGAAATTTCTGTAGTCTGGTGATTTTTACTTAGGTAATCAAAAATGAGTTGACGGTACTTAGTTTCCGGAAGAGTTTTAATGATATGCCTGTGATATACCTCCAAACTCGTGTCTCCACGGCGGCCGGCGCGGAGTTTGCCGGGGGTTGTGACAAGAGCAACCGTGCACTTCTATTCCACTGAGTCCCACTTTCTATCCTACTGCAGCTATTCCACTTATAATAGGATTGTAGTATTTACATGGAGTTTGTTATTTACATGGAGTTTGTTGTTTAGCTTGGTTAGGACTCTTTGTATATTTAATACCCGTCACTTGATGA
Organism: Prinsepia uniflora; assembly: GCA_032719365.1. Taxonomy (NCBI): domain Eukaryota; kingdom Viridiplantae; phylum Streptophyta; class Magnoliopsida; order Rosales; family Rosaceae; genus Prinsepia; species Prinsepia uniflora. The sequence goes on from CM064861.1 coordinate 13,672,282, forward strand.
ATACAACTGTATTTTCCAGAGCATAAAATAGCAGAAATGATATGCCTGTGAGAAAATTTACTTGGGGACTTTGGCATGCTAATTTGCTGCAAATTTTAACTCCGCATTTTAACTTCTTGTATTCCTTGTTGCAGAATAAGAATATCATCTATTGCTTTCAACATTCCCTGTCATGCCGCTTAAGAAGCGTAGTCTATCAAAAGAAACTAGTTCTAAAAGTGTAATGGACAGATTTAGTAATCTTCCGGATGAAGTTGCTCATATTATTCTTTCTTACCTCAAATTCAAAGACCGCACTCGAGTAGGTGCTGTTTCGAAACGATGCAGGCAATTTCATCGATCAAATCCGCGTGTTGATTTTGGATTCAGTAGCGAGACACATAAAGCAACCAAGCAATATAAAGTGAGCCTGATAAGTTCTTTAGATAGATACTTGCATTATCGTGTCGATTATATGATACAACGCTTCAGCATTAAATGGAAGTTGTCTGCAGTTGAATCAGTGAAGATGCTTTCCGATGATCATTTTCAAGTACTCATTTGGATTCATAATGCAGTAAGGTGTAATGTTGAAGAGCTTGATATTAAGTTATCATGCTCCAGCGGGTTTACGTTTTCATTGCCACCTTCTGTCTTTCTTTCTCAATCTTTGCGTTATCTATCTGTGGGCTTGGGCTTTTACGGAGGTATTTTGGAAACGCCGCCTCTGTCCATTTTCAGTAAAATTCTTTAGTTGAAATTGGGAAGCTATACTATCGTAGACGATATGTTTTTCGAATGGATCTCACGTTGCTGCAAATGCATTAAGGAATTACACCTTCAATGTATTAAACTTAAAGGGATGCAAAGAGTCACAATTGAGAGTTTGTCTTTAGAATCCTTTCATGCTGCGCTTGATGTTGGCATGCTCCATTTCAGTATCACGGATCTGAAACTTCAAAATATAGATATGTCTTGCTGTGATGACAAGACATTGGTGAAGATTTTCGCTCCGAGTCTTAAAAGTTTGAAATGGAGGGGCAGAGTATGTAATATCTAGAACCGGGAGAGTTAATGTGTTTGGAGAAGGCTGAGATTGCTCTAGGGTTTATGGTAAACGAAGTTGACAAGGTATCTGGGTTTCTTTGCAGTCTATGTTGCGCGAAAGTTCTTATTATAAATATATACGAGGAGACGATCAAGGTAAACTGACTCTACTTTACAGGCCTCTAAATAAAGAAAGATACTTATACAGTAATCCTTTAAATAGGTCAATTATGTTGCAGGAATAGTGGAACTTCTTATTTATGTTGCAAATTCTGTTCAAATGCAATGTTTATGCATATATAACGTACTGTGTCTAAAGGTATAGTTATAATTGACCTTGATTCTGATAGTAGATTGCGGACTTGCAGTTAGTTAAACTTGGTTCTGGTAATATATACGGTGTTGGAGCTGTTGGTTCTTCTCCTCTTTGTAACGACGATTTTTTCTTGATATTTATATGCTCTGACCAAGGAAGGTTGTACGGACGTACCAAGATTAGATAATGCTCGTAAATTGAGGGTGGATTGTGAAAGCTTGAATGATGACCTTGTTCCAGCAATGGTCTCTCTTTTTGGTGGATTTCCTAATTTGAATATTTTGATCATAAAGACTAGATATTGCAGATTGAATTCCAAACCAGTAAGTGAGAGTCTATTTTGCGGATTGATCATTCTCTCACGCATACGTGTATATTCAGTCAGTAATTTGATTTTGTTTTTTGTAATTTTAATTTGATTTTCTGTGTATATATTCATGTTTTCAGTCATCTGGCTTTGGGATGGAATACTGGAAAGTTCAGAAGCTTGCTTTCATTCGTCAGCTTAAGGAGGTAATCCTGAAGCCTTCCGCTGTGGGGTCTAATGAAATAGAGTTTGCAAGCTATATTCTTGAGCACGCACAAAATTTGAAGAAAATGGTGATTCTTTTTCATGATGATGATCAACCAAAAGTTGAAGAGATGGTTAGTAGAAGCAAGGTGGTTTCCACTGCCGCCACAGTTATCATTCAGAAAGATATGGACAGGCTCATACCTTGCTGGAAATGTGTGAATAAGGACAAGGGTTGCCACTTTGGAAAACAAGCAAAAAGAGCTAAGTAGTTTACGACATTTGAATCTTTTGATTTCTCTCAATCCAAGTTAAGAAATGAAACGTGGCCGGATTGGAATAAAACTCACTGGTGTAGCCGAAAGTGAAGAAATCAGTCAAGCCACCAATGACATAAATAAGCAAAGAGGTATGCAGTTACTTTGAACAGGAATGCCGAAATCAAAACACTTACGCGAGTTCTCATGAGAGATGTGAATTCGTTTTCCATTTCTTCTGATAACAGCAGTAAGAACGTTTCTGATAACTGCAGTAAGAACATTTTTGATAAATGATCAGCCAATTAACCTAGTAAAGTAAATTGCAGGAAAAAGAAGCTTATGTTATGCAAAGTAGATATTGATTCTGTTTTTTTTTTCTTTTTTTTTTATGGGTTTACAATAGTATTGGATTTTTTTTATGGGTTTTAATTGATTTATATGTGTTTTATATAATTTCAAATTAATTAATGTAAAATTTGATCTTGTTGTAAATAAATAATATTATGGCTATTAACATGTAAAGGGCATATGTGTCAATATACACATATGCCAAATCCTACCTATATAAAGTTGCCTATATTATTTCTTAATTAGATTATTCAATATTATCATTAGCCTCCAAAAACTTTTTTTTCTCTCAAAACGAATTTCTAAATTTTAGAATACGTTATCAGCACGATCGACTCTGAATCAGGGATTGCTCAAGTGAAGGACCAATTCAATCAAGTAGGTTTTTGTTACTCATAAATCCAATCTTCTATTATTTATCGAATCAAACCCTCAAAACATGATTTTTAGGATTATTGATTTTTGGTAAATTATTGGTTTGATATTTAGATTGAATCATATGAATTATTGATAATTGCTATGCTATGATAATTCATTAATTAATTTTTGGGATTGGAAAATTATATGCGATGTATGCAAATTTTGATACATGAAAACTTTAGTATTTTTTTATTTGATAATTGATTATTCATGATAATAATTGATATTTGGAATTTGTTTCTAGCGGCATGTTTTGAAAATTATTGATGTTAGTATTTGTTGATTGATAATTATTTTGATAATTGATGATAATGATAATAACTCATGAATTGAATTGGTTGCTTGTCAATGTGATATTTGATGAATGAAACGATGAGGATGTTTGTTTAATTAGCTGTTCTCGTTGTGCACCTTGATAATGATTCTGATGAGATAATATTTGAAAGAATGATCACATAATCATGGAAATTTTTTTCCTGCCAACGGCAGCCAAAAAAAAAGGGGAAAAAGGCAGACCAATTTTTTTACTGGCTGCACATGCTAGGGCATCGCCCAGGCTGCCAGCAGCACCCCGAGGCTTCAATTGGAAGCCCATTGAACTTGACCCAGCAGGTTGAAAGGAAAAAATGCGAGAGTAAAGAAAGTACAGACCATATAACTCCAAGCACTGATGCAAGGCCATCTAGTGCAATCACTAACAAGGGTTTTAAAGAGTTTAATTTAAAACAATCAATTAAAAATTTGATTGAATACACCAATCTGATAGAATTATTAAAATTCTAATTAAATATCCCTCATTTTGAAAATACCATCAAATTATTTAAAATCTATTTTTGACAATCGTACTCGAGATTTATCACCTCGCAACAATTAGAGGGAAATAGAAATACTTCGAATCCAAAACTCGACCTCGTCATTTAAGAAAGTTGAATCCGAAAATTTTCATCACCCAATGAATAAAGAAAAATACTAATAGACACTACAATAGTACTAAAAGCCTTCATGTTAAATAATGAGTTGTTGGGGTTAGTAAAATCCAATCTTCAAAAGGCACTAGGCGCTTCTACGGCACCGATAAGCACCTAGCACCTAGACAATTTTTTTAAGAATAAAATTCAACAAATTAATAGTGTAATAAATACTATCAAATAATTCTAAAATAAAAATTAATTCTTTAGATAAATATTAAGTTGGAAATCATAAATGTTAAAAACATAAGTTTTTATTAATTTTATTGTATAACATTCTAAGTTCTTATTTTATTACTTTTGTTTTAGTTAATAATTATATTATTGACTAAGTATTTAATAAATAAAATAACTTATATATATATATATATATATATACTCTAAGTTAGATTTACAAATTAAAAGAATTTATAAGCAAATTTACCTAAGTGCTTAGTCCATATATGAGACAGTTCCCTACCATCGAGTGTCTAGGTACCACTTACACAGACTAGGCAATTGCTCTTTTGAATAATGGTAAGCTCTGGATCTCCATAACATGGTGGTGGCAACGCGATCACCTTCATCACTGTAACCCATCCACCCCCAAGCTCTCTCTCTCTCTCTCTCACCCCCCCCCCCTCTTTCGTGAGCTTGATGGCCGGAGACATGAGTAAGGGTGGTGTCTCCTATGCTAGTTCTACACAACGAAGGCTCTGTTTGGAGCTCTACGTACCGAAGGCGATGTTGCCGAGAGAGATATGGTGACTGGGGTCTAGATCCGATCTAAGTTTGATTGTTGCTCATGCCGGTTATGTTTGTAGCCCACTTGCTTAGGGCTATGACAACAGCTTTGATAGCTGCATTCATTGATGAAAATATCGACACTATCGTCGATATATCGTTTTTTTCCCCGACAACACGTAAAAGATGGGGGAAAGAAATTGAGTGAAATTTCAACATTTTTCCTTATTTTAATCACGTAGATCTTCTTATTTCATTAAAACGATCGAGATAGGGCCAAATTGCATGAAAATCAAACTTAAAACCATTGATTTCCAGTTGGGTAATGCCGCTGGGTCAAAAAACCCAAATCACATACTCGCGGGGAGGAAGAAGATGACTTGACAGGACCCGCCCCGATCCTCCGAGGACCACAAGGGGACGTGCCCTGCTCCCGTCTGACACCCGAACCAACATTCCAAATTTAACCTTAAAAGTTCAAATGCATAAATATCAGAAAATAAAGATACACATACAATCCGAATTCAAAAGATGTCAGATAAGGGATACAGTCCAAAATACAAATTCCGAGCACGACTCTAAGCTATCCTGCGGGTAACCTGCCCAACAGGGGTTCAGGTGCGCAGTGCAGATCTATGCCTCAGCCTCATGGTCCTCTTCTACCTCAGTAGCACGGCCTGGAGGGGTCACCAAAACATTAAGGGTGAGTGGGCCGAAACTCAAAATTTATAAAACAGTTTAATAATTAAAACATATACTTTTACCCCTCCGTTTTCCAAACATGCATGCATTAGTATTAAAACCATAAAATCATATAAGGTATCACAAGTCATATAATAAAACCATAAATATAACCACGGTCACTGCACTATACACTCCAATCCTGACATCCCAGATGTCTGACGTCCCTGACGTTCAATAAGGTCACAGTCCCAAGGCTACGCGTGCCACTCGGGATCTCAATCCCGAGTCAAATCCCCGAACCCAGTCCGGGTACGGCATCCCAAATGCCTAGCGTCCCAGACGCACGACGTCCCAGGCCTCCAATCATATAAATCCTGCTCCTGAGTCATCCTACGGTCCGGTACCTCCGTAGAATGACCCCTCGCAGGCAATGCGCCGTGACCACTCCGGAGTACCACATCCGGAGGAGACAGTATCACATGGGTGGATCTATACAGTGCAGTACCAAAGATAGTTATCGATATCCACATGCATATATATATATATATATGTATATATAAAGTCCAAAACAATACTTAAATTCCACCAGACGGGTCTCAAGCCCAAACATCGTAAATCTTGCCATAACCATAATTTCAAGATAATCAAAACCATTACTTGATTCCAGCATGTATATATATATATATATATAAGTGAAAACGATTATGCATGCAAGGGTTTAATGAAATCGGGCACACTCACGGTACAGTCCTGCTACGAAACCGCGCGTACAACTTTGTCCCGGAACTACCGTACGATTCTTGTCAGTCCAATCACACACAAGGGTCACAGCAAGCCCTTAACATTCATCCACAAAGTCTTAAACTGAAACCGGCTCGGGAAAACAGCCCGAACACGTTTTCCGAGATAACCGGCCCTATTCTGACTAACATAACGATCCCTGATTGGCTTGATTAATAAACCCAAAATGTTCAAAATACAGAAAGGATGAAAACCCCAGTTGATCGTGATCGGAGATGAGGCTTCACGTGCCCTCACGCGCCGCCCAAAGTGGCTGCGCGTGAAAACCACGCGTCTAACACTGTAGCTACAATGTCGTCTCCTTCACCCGTACGTCTGGTAAACGGGTCCTCAACCCGCGACTCGACCCAGCCAATTAACCTTCAATTCCCACTCGATTTCCTTCGTTTTTAATCCTAACATCTTCCCTAACATGTTAATTTAAGGTCTGAGTCATCAATTGACATTAACAGTTCCTATATCAGTCCTTCGACCCGCGATCAACCAAATGTGACAGGACCCATCCCAATCCCCCCGGGATTACCGTGGAATGTGCCCTGCTCCCGTCCAACAAGGGGTGTCAGACAAGGGATAACCAAGAGCTACTGCCCAAACGGGCCATCCAGAGTGCGCAAGGATCGATGGAGGAGGTGTGCAATGTCCCAGTCTCTGCTGCAATCGCATCCGTAATCAACCTGAAGGGCATTAAAACCAAAAGCTGTGAGTGGACAAAAACCAATAAGTTTACCAAATACATTTATAAGACATTTATGCCCTCCAATAAAAACGTATGCATGCCACCAAAAACCAGTAACCAAAACGTTTGCTCAACCGAGCCATTAGGGCCTTAGCCCGAAAACCGTTAACCAAAAACCAAGTGTGGGAACTCAGCCCAAAACCGTGGAATACCACCACCATACATATTAAAACCATGTGGGTCACCACCCACGACCATAGATGAACATCAATTCAAAAATCCAAAACCATTTAGGGTCCCCGACCCTACATACCATATCATAACCAATAAGCCATTTTATTCATTAATCCATATTTTACCATTACCATCCCCAGCATCCCAGATGCGTAGCGTCCCAGACGCTAGACGTCCCTGACGTCATATCTCACAGTTTCATAAGCTACGCGTGCTGCCCGGGGTCTCTCCGGGTCCATATATCGGACATCCCTGATGTCTGACGTCCCTGATGTCTGACGTCCCTGACGTCAATCATAGCAATCCTGCTCCTGAGTCATCATACGGTCCGGCTGCTCCGTATAATGACCCCTCGCAGGCAATGCACCGTGACTTCCCCAGTGTCCCAGACATCTGGAGGAGACCATCATATATCCTTGTATCCAGATGGTATATGGAAAACAGTTTTATTAAATCTTTTTATCACATCATTACCATTGGGCCCTGTCCGAAATTTCCATAAAACCACATAATTCCATTTAGGGTCCTTGACCCAAAATCACAATTATTAAATATAGGGTCCCTGACCCGAAATCACATTTATTATCCAACTGGGCCTCATGCCCGATTTTATGAACCACTGGGCCCACGGCCCGATTTGTAAACCAACTGGGCCCGCAGCCCGACTTATAAACCAACTGGGCCCGCAGCCCGATTACGTACTCAAATGGACTCCAAGTCCGAGATTTCCAAAACAAGTGGGCCTCAAGCCCGAATTCATCTTTCCAATATAAAAACCATTTTATCATATTATTTATTTAACCACAAGCACGCAAAACCACAAATAAACCGTTAATCCCGATATACGTGAAATACGGAAAACACCTCGAAATACGTGCAACATACCCAAAATCAATGCTCACAAATACCATCATAGAAATCATGTATATAAACCATATAACACATTTAAGCATGCATAGGATTTATAAAACCAAAGTCCACTCACAGACCGTTTTAACCGTGTGCCTCGATACGCGTGCCACCGGCCCTCCCGGGCCACACCACTATCACCGGGACTCCCAATCCTGTCCAAATCACATTAGAGGGTCACTAACCTCATCATTAACATCCTATCAAAGTCCCGTAATTTTCCCGAATTTTTACTTATTTTTAAACTTATTTTAAAACCTTCGGACATCCCGAACAATATCGAGACGGTGTCCGATCGACACGAAACCAATTCCAAAATGTCCGTTACATTAAATGGGACAGAAGTCATGTTGACCTCACCTCGAGATTCGTGTCCACGCGCCGCCACACGCCGCCGTGAGTGGCTGCGCGTGAAACTCACGCGCCTGCTACAGTGTCACCAGCCCAACCCGTTTGTCTAGTAAACGGGTCCAATTCACCCGCGACACAACCCGGTTCCAATCCTGCCAATTCGATCCTAATTCCTTCAATTGATCAATCCATTAGCTTCGTTTTAAGTCCAATTATAAGTCTGTAAACTCAAGTACACAAATCCTTACCCAGATTCCCACGATTCGATGATGATCCACGAAGAACACCCGGTCACTGTTCAATCATGGGATTCCTTCAATCTCGATTGATTTCCCTAAATTGGTTCAACCAGAAGCATCAGTGGACCACGAGGAACAATTCCCCCACATCAATTTCGTCGTTTGATCAGTAAATGATCACGACTCAAGTATGAACACCGTCCACTGTGCAACCATGGAGTTTCATCGATCTCAGCCGGTTTCCTTCAATTGATGATCCCAGAAGCATCGTGGGATCATGAGAAATCATTTCCCCACAACAATTGAGTCAATCACAGCCCCAAACTCCACGACTCATCCTCGATTTCTTCCTCTGTCACCAAGCTCGATCAGAGCCAAAACGGCACCAATCCTTCTCGTTTTTGATGTGGATCGACTCGTCACAACCTCAGGAAGATGTTTGTAACCTCCAATTCGATCATCACAGCCCAATTCCCAGTATTCGAATTTTCCCCCCAATTTTCCCGAAATCCAAAATCCAAAATTCGACACCCTCACAACCCCTCGTGTTTCCCCGTTAATTCAATCATCATAGTCTCCCATTTTCTCACAAGAACAGCAGAAGAAGGGAGCCAATTCTCCCAGTTCATACTCTCCCTAAATCATGCACGGTTTGAAAGAAAAACAAAGGAAAAGGAAGGATAATGGTGGATAAGGAATGATGATGTTGTAATGATGGTGTTGGGAGGGAAACATGGAGCTGGAAACAAGGGATGGGTGACACTTGTCACTCATCCGGATGTGCACAGTCAACGGTCACTATTCATTATTATATTATTATTTTAATCCCGGCCTCGGTTCGTTAGTTCGTTTCCTTGACCATAACGTCGTCGTCGGATCTCCGATTTCGGCATGCCGCCTGTCGTTGGATTCGTATCGACGATACCTACGTAACGGTCCTTGGCCTTCGTCCATCGGACCTCCCGATCAAAAAGTCAACAATTGGCCCCTAACAAGCCAAATTACCAAAATGCCCCTCAACTTCCGAACACCATAACTTTCTCTACGAATGTCGGAATCGAACGTGCCGCCTGTCTATGAACTCGTGACGTCCCGAACTACGTCACGGTCATCGGTCAAAGTCCATTTGACCGCCCGAACAAAAAGTCAACATTTTGCCCACGACCAGGGGCAAAACGGTCATTTTGCACAATTTATCCGATTCCGCCCTACTAACCACCGTTCAACCTCACTAATCAAGATTAATCACTAAACTAATCCCGGAATTCGGGATGGGTCGTTACAAAATGGGTCGACCACCATAACTCACTGGTTTCTAACCCATTATCAAATTCACTTAACCGGGAGCATAATAGGATCAAACCGAACTAGAATACACAATCAATTGAACCAACACTTACCTGGAAGTGGTCATCCTCAACCTTGATATTTTCCAGAACTAGAACTCCCGTTCTAGGCCAATCCGCGATCAACCTCCTTCAATTATTGTGGGGTTGAGTTCGTAATGAACCCAGAAGACTAATCCCAATCTCTGTTTAGCTCATCTCCCCTCACGAATTAATCTTCGAATTTTCCCTCCATTTTTCAGTTTCTCCCCGACTCAGTTTTCTCTCAACTCTCAGCCCTCTCTCTGGTTCGAAATGAATCCTCTCACTCTTCACTACTCAGTTAACCCAATTGTGCAGTCAGCAGCCCGTGGGAAACACTCTCAGACTCACTGAGAATTGCTTCCCGCAAACAGAACCCAAACAATTTTAAAACTTGCTCGTGCTCTGAATTCCTGCCCAAACCATTCAACCATGTTTCCCACTGCCTCAAAGGCCTTAAACAAATCACCCCAACACAGCCGCTAACAAGATTAAACAATGGCATGATTAGAGCAATCACGGCATGGCCGTGCAGTGTCTGTTTCCACCGTGTTTAAACTGTAACCCCTGCACAAATTACAATTTTGCCCTCAGTTGACAAATTACCAAAATGCCCCTCCTCTTCCGTGACCCGTAACTTGGTCACCCGATGTCCGTTTGACGCATGCCGCCTGTCGTTGTACTCAGAGCCTCGAGACCTACCTAACGGTCCTCGAATCGTGTGAAAATTAGTTGTCAATCCAAAAAGTCAACATTTTCCCCTTTTTTGTCCAAATTACGAAAATGCCCTTGAACTTCTGAACGTCATAACTTTTTCCCTGATCGTCGGAATTGGACGTACCACCTGTCTATGGACTCGTGACGTCTCGAACTGCGTCACGATCATGGGTCAATATTCGTTTGACCTACCAATCAAAAAGTCAACAAATCGACCGTACTATTCATAGGGGTAAAAACGTCATTTCATTTATTAGTTTACAATTTTACATTTCTCGAATTTCCGGGGCGTTACAACCTCCCCCCTTATGTAATTTCGTCCCGAAATTTTAAGGGAACAAGGAAACTGCTCTTGCATCTGCGCCTCGGGTTCCCATGTGGCTTCCTCCACATTTTGGTTTCTCCAGAGAACCTTCACCAGAGGAATGGTCTTCTGGTGTAGTAGCTTATCTTTTCGATCCAAAATCTGTACCGGCTGTTCCTCAAAGCTCAAATCTTCTCGGAGTTCGATGGGTTGCTCCTCCAGTACATGAGATGCATCAGATGCATCACGCATATACTTCCGTAGCATCGACACGTGGAATACATCGTGAACTTTAGAAAGTTCTGGAGGTAGTGCCAATCTGTAAGCAACCCGGCCAATCATCTCAACGATCTTGTATGGTCCGATGAAACGTGGACTCAGTTTCCCCCGTCGACCAAAACAGATAATCCCTTTCCACAGAGATAGTCTCAGGAAAACAAAATCTCCAACCTCAAATTCCAAGTCTCGAATCCGTCGAATAGCATAACTCTTTTGGCGATCCTGTGCCGCCTTCAATCTTTCTCAGATAATACGGACTGCTTCCTGGGTTATGTCCATCAACTCCGGCCCTACGGCCGCTCGCTCTCCTACCTCCATCCAACATATAGGTGTCTTGCACTATCGACCATACAGTGCCTCGTAGGGTTCTATCTCGATACTTGTCTGATAACTGTTGTTGTAAGCGAATTCCATTAACGGAAAATGAGTATCCTACGAATCCTGAAACTGCAGCACAGAAGACCTCACCATGTCCTCCAGGGTCTGAATGGTCCTCTCTGACTGTCCATCGGTCTGTGGATGGAAAGCAGTACTGAAATGTAGGTTTGTTCCCAAGGTGGTTTGCAAATTCCGCCAGAACCTAGAAGTGAAACGCGGATCGCGATCAGACATGATCGACTCCGGCATACCATGAAGTCGAATGATTTCCTTCACGAATAGTTGAGCCAGTCGGTTGGGTTTATAAGTCTCCTGTACGGGCAGAAAATGGGCTGACTTGGTTAACCAGTCTACAATCACCCACACTCCGTCGAATCCACTCCGGGTCCTTTCATGTCCTCCAGGGTCTGAATGGTCCTCTCTGACTGTCCATCAGTCTGTGGATGGAAAGCGGTACTGAAATGTAGGTTTGTTCCCAAGGTGGTTTGCAAACTCCGCCAGAACCTAGAAGTGAAACGCAGATCGCGATCAAACACGATCGACTCCGGCGTACCATGAAGTCGAATGATTTCCTTCACGAATAGTTGAGCCAGTCGGTTGGGTTTATAAGTCTCTTGTACCGGCAGAAAATGGGCTGACTTGGTTAACCGGTCTACAATCACCCACACTCCGTCAAATCCACTCCGGGTCCTTGGTAACTTAAAGACGAAGTCCATGGTGATATGGACCCACTTCCACTCGGTAATCGGAAGTGGCTGCATAGCCCCGTAAGGTCTCTGCCGCTCCGCCTTAACCTGCTGGCAAGTCAAGCATCTGCTCAAGAACTCTTCAATGCCCTTTTTCATTCCTGGACACCAATAATGGCTCCAGAGGGTACGATACATCTTTGTACCTCCCGGATGCATGGCATAAGCCGAACTATGGGCTTCCTCCATAATCTCGGCCCGTAACTCTGCCACTGCAGGTACACACAATCGGCCCGACATCACAAGTGCTCCAACACCTCGAATGGTAAAATCCTGGCTTTCACCTGCTTCGACCTCAATCCTGTAGATACAGAGTATCGGATCCTAAAGTTGTGCTTCGATGATCTGATCGATCAACACTGGTCGTACATCGAAGCTGGATAATAAAGCCCCATGCTCGTCCGTCCCCAGTATAACTCCAGCCTTCCTGAGTTCCACTAACAAAGGGGGATACACCATCCTCAAGTGTGCAACTGATCCCGCTGATTTCATGCTGAGTGCATCTGCCACCACATTTGCCTTACCCGGATGGTACTCAATCGTACAGTCATAATCCTTAATTAGCTCCAACCAACTCCGGTGCCTCATATTAAGTTCCTTCTGGGTGAATAGATACTTTAGGCTCTGGTGGTCGGTGTATATCCTGCACGTCGCTCCGAATAGGTAATGTCTCCAAATTTTTAGAGCATGAACTACCGCCGCCAACTCCAAATCATGGGTAGGGTAGTTCAATTCATGAGTCTTTAGTTGTCGCGATGCGTAAGCGATAACCTTACCATTATGCATTAACACGCAGCCCAAACCTTGTAGCGATGCATCACTAAAGACCACGAACTCTCCACTGTCATCTGGCAATGCAAGGACGGGAGCAGTGGTTAACCGATACTTCAATTCCTGAAAACTCTGTTCACAATTCTCGTCCCAAATGAACTTCACCCCTTTCCGAGACAATCGAGTCAACGGTGCAGCAATTTTGGAGAAACCCTCCACGAATCTCCTATAGTAACCCGCTAACCCGAAAAAACTCCGTACTAGCCCTGTTAATTGGTTCGAAAAAACCGACCGAAAAACCGAATCGAACCGGAATCGAACCGAAGGAAAACCGAAACCGTTTGGAGAAAACCGAACCGAACCGAATCAAACTGGTTCGATTTCGGTTTTCGGTATAACAACACTGAATCGAACCGAACCGAACCAAACCGAATGGACCTAAAACCCGAACCGAACCGAACCGACCCGAACCGAATGCTTTAGGTTACTTTGTAATGAACATTGATTAGTTATAATGGATCTTGATTAGTTGTAATAAACATTAATTAGGTTGTAATGGACATTAATTAGATAATAAATATTGATTATTGTATAAAAGTACAAAAAAAAATTGGTTTTTAGAGAAAATTGAACCGATTCAACCGAACCGATTCACCATAATTTGAAGAAAAAAACCGGTTTTAACCGGAACCGAACCGAACCGAACTGAATAAGAGGAAAAACCAAACCGAACCGCATTGGTGGAAAAACCGAACCGAACCAAACCGATTTTTCACCCGGTTTCTGTAAAAAAACCGAACCGAAAAACCGATTAACACCCTTACTCCGTACCTCTGTCACTATTATCGGCCTAGCCCAGTTAGTCACCGCTTCTTTCTTCTGGGGATCCACTGACAGGACCCGTCCCAATCCCACTGGGACCACCCGGGGACGTGCCCCGCTCCCGTCTGACAATGACTCCAAACATACCAAAATTACCCTTAAATGAAAACCGAATACTCAAATAGATAGATAACATACAACAACAGTGTTTAAAGCGATATTGTCAGACAAGGGATAGTAAAATAACAACACGTGAGCACAATAGTCAGAGTACATTATTCAGTGCTCAACCTACCCACAAGTGGGTGTACAGGTGCACAGCTAAGCAAACTAAGCCTTTTCCTCTTCCTCCGGGTCCTCCTCCTCTATTTCCGTGTCAGGGTCTGCAGGGGTCAGTAAAACAAGAGTGAGTGGGCCAAAAATAACAGTTTATAAATCAATTTAATAATAATATAAATCATAAGGTTTTACCCCTTCATTTTCCAAATCTTGCATGCAGTAAAAACATAATGTTATAATGAAATCGTAACCATAAAATCACAACAATAATCGAAAAAGAAACTAACATATTAGTGCACTGTAAATGACAGGACCCGCCCCGATCCCACAGGGACCACAAGGGGACGTGCCCTGCTCCCGTCTGACACCCAATAATTCATACCAATTTTAACCTCAAAACATTTAAATGCATAAATAACCAAATTAAAGTCATACATCAAATCCGAATTAAACGAATGTCAGACAAGGGATGAAATCCAAAATTACAAATTTGCGAGCACGACTCTAAAGTAAACCTGCGGGTACACCGCCCAGCAGGGGTTCAGGTACGCAGAAGTAGATCTATGCCTCAGCCTCTGGTTCCTCCTCTACCTCAGTTTCCCGACCTGGAGGGGTTATCAAAACATTAAAGGTGAGTGGACCGAAACTCAAGTTCACAAAATCGTTTGATAAGTAAAACATATAATTTACCCCTCCGTTTTCCAAACATGCGTGCATCACAATACAAAATCATAAACCATATAATATGAACCATAAGGCATGTAATAAAACCATAACCATAATTTTAGCCACTGCACTATACACTCCAATCCCGACATCCCCGATGTCTGACGTCCCTGACGTCCAATAAGGTCACAATCACAAGGCTACGCGTGCCACTCGGGTCTCAGTTCCGAGTTCAATCCCCGAACCCCGTTCGGGTACAGCATCCCCGATGCTTAGCGTCATAGACGCTGAACGTTCTAGACGTCCGTGACCTCTCCGGGGTACCTCATCCGGAGGAGACAATAAAATATGGAAGGATCTATACAGTGCAGTAACAAATGCATTTTATTGATATCCACATGCAAGGCATATATATATACATAGATAAAATACGAACCAATCATTAAGTTTCATCAGACGGGTCTCAAGCCCAAATACCGTGAAACGTGCCATAACCATATTTTCCATATCATCAAAACCATTATTGTTTTAGCATGTGAATAAGTATAATAAACCAGAAAACATTTATGCACGCAAGGGTTTAAGAAAATGGCCCACTCACAGTACAATCCTGCTAGAAACCGAACGTATACCCTCGTCCTGGTACAATGTACAATCCCTGTCAAGTCCAAAGTATTCGTAAAGGTCAATACAAACCCCTAACATTCAACCATGAAAGCCTAGGCCGAAACCGGCCCGGGAAAGCCGCCCGAACGCGCTTCCCAAGGCAATAAACCTTAATTTGACCAACTTAATGATCTCCGATCGACACGAAACCACCGCCGTTGGATCCGGATCGTCGAAACCTAAAGAATGGTGGTGGTCCCACTAGAAACACTATTCACACGCGCCCCCACGCGCCGGTCAACGCGGCGGTCAACGCTGGAACAGTCCTGCTGACGTCACTGCTGACGTCAGCATGACGTCATGCTGACGTCATCTGACAGCTGTCAGGTCTGACGTGTCAGACTCTGACAGGTGCCACGTGTCAACATCCGATTGGTCCACCTCGCTGATCTGTCAGGCCACGTGTCAGATCTGACATGTGCCACGTGTCAGCACGGCACTGGTCCACGTCACTGACATGTCAGTGACACGTGGCAGTCCCTGACTGGTCCACGTCACTGACATGTCAGTGCTGACTGTGCACTGACATGTGACACGTGTCAGCTCACGGTTGGTCCACGTCACCTGACAGACTGACAGGGTGCCACGTCATCACCGCTGTCCTCAGACGGGTTGACCCGAAAACCTGCAACTCGGGTCGATCAGACCCGCGATCAAGACCCGGTCACCATTTCTTCATTTCTCAACCATTTCAGTCCTAGTTTGTTCCTAGATGCTCGTCTCAATCCCAGAAAGGGTTCTAGCTAATCAAAATTGACAAACACAGACAGGATCGAAGGCTTACCTCGATGAACAGACCCGGTTCCCGTCGCCGTTTATACTCCGTTCAGGTCACCTCCGGTCACACAATTGAGTTCTAGAGGTTCCTAACAGTCCATAGAAGTGAATAGAGTCAAAAGGAATGCCAACAAACGCTGAACAACAAGCTTCCATTTCTGAGTTTTTGAACCCGTTTCGGGTTTTGGAGCCGGCTCACCTCGCCGCCGTCTGCCGCCGTCCACCGCCGTGCCTCCGTCCTTCCCCGTGAGTCCAGCAACACACAGACACAGGGACAGGGTGTAGTGCGGGTGTGATGGATGAAATGGGCAGTGTGTGGGTTCGGGTGAGAAATATATATAGAAATGGAGGGAAAGAAACGGACGGTCCAGATTTGATCTCCATGATTAGATCAATGGCTCCGATTAGATCAGGGGTTTTCAATCCAAGGGCTGGAATTTAAAGCTGATTTAATTGCTATTTAATCCAATAGTGGATCTGATCCAATCTGGCCAATGGGTGAGTGACACTTGTCACTCACCAGGTGTCCTCCAATCAGATTTCCTGAATATAATATTCGACACGAAAACCGAGACACGAACCTCCCGAATTCACGTTTCTGACCATAACTTCCTCGTACGAAGTCCGATTTCGGCGTGCCGCCTGTCTACGGACTCAGGACGTCGAGACCTACCTAATGGTCCTTGAGTCAACTGAAAATTAGTTTCCAAAAGAAAAGTCAACATTTTCACCCCCAAAAGTCCAAATTACGGTAATACCCCTGAACTTCCGATAGTCATAACTTTTTCCCTGATCGTCCGAATTGGACGTGCCACCTGTCTATGAACTCGTGACGTCCCGAACTACATCACGGTCATAGGTCAAAGTCCATTTAGTTCATAAATCAAAAAGTCAACATTTGACCATACCCAAAACAAGGGTAAAAGCGTCAAATCACACATTAAATTACAATATTGGGATCCTCGAATTTCCGGGGTGTTACAGTAAAACCCAACCCAAATGATGTCACGGTTCTAAGGCTACGCGTTGCCACTCAAGGTCTCACACCCAAGACTATCTAGGTGCATCAGCTACCGGTATCCCGGTCACTGCCCGAGGTATATGAACATGCCTTCCTAAGTGTAAGCAGCCCAACGGGGGTCAACTCCACTCAGTCAGGGCCTCGTGACTACTCTAGGGTCCACCCAGGCCAACGACCCTCCCTGGAGGAGACAATATAGATAGGTAGGAAAGTACAGCACAATAATAGTATAGTTTACCCTATGTCCCCCCGGACATCCCAGACAAAATCCACATATAATCCAGACGGGTCTCATGCCCAAAACATTGTAATAACAGATAATAACAGTTCATATAAGACTCATCGAAATCATAAGTGGAAATAGTAAAACAGTTTATGCATGCAAGCCTTTTATAAATCAAACAGCCCACTCACACTCAATCCTTGCTGCTCAACGATCTCTAAAACCTGTATTAACATACTTGAGAGTTACTTAGAGACCCTATAATTTCAATACCAAGACCCTAGAACAGATCCGCCTCAAAAACGCATCCCGGGCACTATTCCCGAGGCTTCAAACCCTATTTTGACTAACCTAACGATCTCCGATCGACACGAAACCACCTCCATTGGATCCGTATCGTCGAAACCTTGAAAACGGTACCGGCCCCACAAAAATCACTATTTACACCCGCCCCACGTGCCTGGTCAACGCGTGGGTCAACGCTGCTACAGTACCGCTGACGTCATCACTGACACTTGTTAGGTGACACGTGGCATGTTCTGATTGGTCCCTGGTCTGACAATATCTGACAGGATGACGTCATCATGACGTCAGAAGTGGCGTCAGCATGATGACGTCATCATTGCTACAGTACCGGGTCGCCGTTGACCCACGGCTTGACCCGATTCCACCGTACGTTTCCGGCCACCATTTTCGACGGGGTTCATTCCTACAGGTTCGTCTAGGTCTGTTCTATGGTTCAGTAAGCTCAAGACTGGAAGAAAACTAGAAGAAACTCACCAGAGCTTTGATGAACTTCACGGCCAAAATCTGGTCGTCGTCTCCGGCTATCCTCGCCGCCTCAGTCGTCCAAACCAGTCCCTATCAGCTCGTCTCTGACCCTAGAGCATGTTCATAAGTAGAGAATCGATTCCTAGGCGTTAAAAGAGGTTGGTTCGAAACAGGGCACATAAACGGGGCTCTCAGGTTTTGGGCCTTACCGCCGCCGTGTCGCCACCGTAGCCTTCGCCGTCTGTTCAATCGTGCTCCTGGGTTCCTCACGGTGTCAACTGGAGCTCCACTTGAGTCGAGGTGGTGGGAATGTGGGGTTTTGCTCCTTGGACCCGATTCCTCTGTGTTTCGGGTCTGAGTTTTGCACGGGTTGTGCAGGGCAGGGGAAGGGGTGGTGGTTGCTGGTGGTGCACGGTGGTGACCAGGAGGTGATGGTGGTGCTGTGGGTGGTTGTCTGGTGATGTGAGGGTTGTTGGTTATGGTGTTTGGGCCGAGAGAAAATCGAAGGAAAATGGGTGCACGGTTTAGGGAAAATATGCTAAGTGTTTGTGTGTTTTGTGTGAGAGAGATGAATGATCGTGCATGAAGAAGAAAAAGCAGAGGGAATGAAGGGCTAGGATTAGTTTGGGCAGAAATCCAATGGCTAGGATTAGATGAAGACAAATAAATTAGTATAAAATGGACCAATAGGGTATAGGGTTGCTTTATTGGAATAGTGTTTACTTGGATGAGTGACACTTGTCACTCATCCGCTGGGTTGATTTAGATCTGAGTTTGGCACGGATTCCCATAATTAATTAATATTTTATTCCGTTGTTCTCGGTTCGTAAATTCAACTATAACGCTTCCGTGACCATAACTTCTTCATACGAACTCCGATTTTGGCGTGCCGCCTGCCTACGGATTCGTGACGTCCCGATCTACGTCATAGTCATAGGTCAAAATCCAAATTATTTCCCGGATCAAAAGTCAAAGTTTCCCCCTCCTTCAAGGGTAAAATAGTCTTTTTACATTAAAATATTATTATTCTGGGTTCGGGTCGTTACATCCACACTAATCCCATCAGCTGATATCACATGTCCCAGAAAACCAATACTGCTCAGCCAAAACTGGCACTTGCTCAGCTTGGCGTACAACTGTTTCTATCTCAGTTTCCCTAACACCAACCGTAGGTGTTTCTCATGTGCTATGGCACTCCTTGAGTACACCAGGATGTCGTCAATGAACACAATCACAAATTTATCCAAGTAAGATCGGAAAACCCGGTTCATCAGATCCATGAATGCTGCTGGAGCATTCGTCAAACCGAAAGGCATCACTAGGAACTCGTAGTGTCCATATCGGGTCCGAAAGGCCGTTTTCGGAACATCCTCCTCCGCAATTCTCAGCTGGTGATACCCTGACCGTAAATCAATCTTCGAGAAGTACTGCGCTCCTCGCAACTGGTCGAATAGATCATCGATCCTGGGTAAAGGGTACTAGTTCCTCGGTGTCACTTTGTTGAGTTGCTAGTAATCTACACACAATCGGAGGCTCCCCTCCTTCTTCTTCACGCTCCCCACGGTGAAGTAATCGGTCGAATGAATCCCAAATCCCCCAAATCCTACAACTGAGTCTTGAGTTCCCGTAACTCGGCCGGCGCCATCCGGTATGGTGCTTTGATATAGGTCGGGTACCGGGGAGTAGTTCAATCGTAAACTCGATCTCCCGTGGTGGTGGCAATCCAAGTAAGTCTTCTGGGAACACATCCGGAAATTCTCGCACCACTGGTATCTCATCAATACTCGGAGTATCAACCTGCTCCGTCACAACCTGCGCCAGATAACCCTAGCATCCCTTCCGTAGAAGTTTGGTAGCGGCAAGTGAAGAAATCACTTCAGGAAGCGAACCGTCACGTTCCCCCTAGAAGATAACCTCCGGCATACCCGGACTTCGCAGAAACACTTACCTACTACAACAATCAATGAGTGACACATGCTCCGATAACCAATCCATCCCTAAAATCACATCGAAGTCATGGATATCCATAATGATTACGTCTGTTGGTAGATCCACATCCTCTACTCTCACCGGGCACCTCCGAATCACCTGATTCACCAAGTACACGATTCCCATCGGTGTGCCAACACCCATCTCACTATCTAAAACAGATACCTCACAATCTAGTATACCGGCACAACTCCTCGAAATAAACGAGTGAGTATCCCCCGCATCCATCAATACACGTACAAAAAGGTTTGAGATATGAAGAGTACCTATAATCACACTTGGGGCTGTCCTAGCCTGCTGCTGAGTCACTGCAAATACACGAGCCCTCGGCCCCGCAGTCTGTCAGCGCCCACGCGCGCCATGCTCAACACCACGATCACCTCCCTGTCCTCGACCTCTGACAGTGTTGGAAGCCGGACTCTGCACAACACTAGAGCCCTCTGCATCGTTGCTCCTAGACAACAGTGGGCAATCTCGGGCATAGCGGCCCGCTCCTCCACAAGCAAAACAGCTGACTGTCCTCGGCCCGTCTGAAGACCCACCGGATGCACCACTCCAAGATGAATGTTACCCTGAGCTGAACCCCGATCCTGTCCTCTGAGAGCCCCTACGTCGACCTGACCAGCCACGACCTCGCAATGATGAAGGTGCTCCTCTGTAACTTCCTCTCTAGTTGTTCCCCTGGTTGTCAGGACCCGTCCCAAGTATCACCACGATACCCGGGATGAACCCTGCTCCCGTCTAACAATCACACTTAAAGTACCAAAATAACCTCAACACAATCATAAGCATAACTATCAGACAAGGGAGACATATAATACAACCGTAATTCAGAGCATATTTATACAAAACAGGCACCAAAAGTCCTACTAGGCTAATCTCGCAACGGAAGAACGTCGTAAGCTCTATGCCTCGATCCCTGCCTCAACGTTCACCCCAGCTCTATCACCACGACCTGG
Source organism: Prinsepia uniflora (assembly GCA_032719365.1). Classification (NCBI taxonomy): domain Eukaryota; kingdom Viridiplantae; phylum Streptophyta; class Magnoliopsida; order Rosales; family Rosaceae; genus Prinsepia; species Prinsepia uniflora. Next base: position 13,693,483 of record CM064861.1, read on the forward strand.
AGGGTAAGTTAAAACCAAAAAGTGTGAGTTGACTAAAAGAAATAAAAAGTTAAAAACGCAAGTTAAGAATAAAACAGTTTAAGGAAAACTATATGATTTACCCTCCGTTTTAAAATATGCATGCCTAACTAAGTACCAGAAAACCACAATATAAAACAGTATGATAAGTATGCTAAGATCGTATCATAAAACCAAATCCGCAAATATCAAAATCCGATCAAACCTACTAGGTCTATCCGAGTCTTTAAACTCAACCAGGCCTCAAATGTAATCCGAGTCTTTAAACTCAATAGGCCTCCGGGGGTAATATCATAAATATCCGAGTCTTTAAACTCCCGAGTCTTTAAACTCAATCCGGGCCTGTCCCCCGTCAATCAGAATCCGGGTCTTTAAACCCAATATCCAGATCCAGCAAATCCAATCCAAAACCAATTTAAAATCAATTCTAAGTCCATATCCAAACCCGAATTCGAAATCCCCGGTTCGAAGCCCTTCCGGCGTTCAGAACCGTCATTCCGAACTCAAATCCGGAAATCCACGAAATCCAGTTTAAACCAAAACCGGGTTTACCAAAATCATGTCTCAGAATTCATTTATAACTATCAGAACACAATTATAAGGTGAAATCCCAAAGTATAGCATCAAAATCAGAAATCCAGCTTTTTCTCAAAAAACGTGCGAAAACCTGAAAATATCTCGAAAAACGTGCAAACACATAAATCACGTATAATCATCATCAACAAGCATAAAACATACTTAAAATCATAAAACATAGATAAAAACAGTTAGGCATGCTCGTAAGAAAAGAAAAAGTCCACTCACGAATCCGAAAGTGTCAATCGCGCTCCGTGCGCTCCTCGACCGTCTCAGGCGTCTCCCGTCCTGTCAATAGGCACCAAATAGGGTCACAAATACGTCAAATATGCTAACCCTAATTTCCCCAAATTTCCAGAAATTTATACATAATTTAAACTTAAACCCTAAATCGTCCGAATCCTCGAACTATCCCGTCACATCGTCCGATTAACCTGAAAATTACACCAATGGATTCCTTATGACATTTAGAACAAAAACCATGTTGGAAGTTTGTTCAAAATCCTCCCCACGCACCGCCCAAAGTGGTTGAGCGTGGGCCTCACGCGCCTGCAATAGTGCATCGTCTACCTCGAGTCACCCGGTTCAACTGTGTTGAACCGGTGTGGCCGGTTCTCCTCCAATCTTCCACCAATTTCCACTATTTCAATTCTACAAGCTTCGTCCAGTTCCCTACAATCTATTCCCGTCCTAAAATCTGGAAATTGAAGCCTAAAACCCATCATCTTCATCCCTGAAACAAACTGCCTGTTTGCCCTGTTTTGGCCTTCGGCCACCCAGGCCTTCCCCCGTCACGGCACCACACTCAGACGACTCCTGGGACCTTCAGGAGTCTCACCCTAACCTCCAAAACCCTCGACTCTAGCCCAAAGTCCACGACTTTCGAATTGAAGGAAATGGGAAAAACAGGGGATTCGAATCATACCTTCGATTCCTCCTCCCCTGTCTGCACCGCCGTGTACCATGGTGCCCAATGAGTCCTCTGCAGTCGTCCTAACTCCTCCTCAACCTGGATTGAACCAAGACACGGCACAACCACCACCTCTGTCCTATGGTCTCTCTGTTTTCCCTGAAAACTCAGCCTCACCACCGCCGTGTTTCTTGCACGATCACACTCCCAAAACCCGATCACCAATCTCTCTTCTTCTCTCTGTTACTCTAACAACTCACAGGACTCTCACACATGCACAGAATCGATCACACTCACCACCGCCTCACCACCCTGTTTTCTGCTCTTCACAACACAACACGGTTTAATTTTTGAACAATTTGTGGCCGTGTACATTGTACACAATCCTAGAACCATCTAGCCCTCACCACGTGTCCACATTCCCATGGACATCAGTACAAATATCCCAATCCACTCAAGCCACTTCTTCCTATCTGATTGGGCCATAAGGGAAACAGACCAAAATACCCCTAGAGTTAAAATTTCCATTTTACCCTCAAACTTTCCAGACCCGTAACTATTTTGTCCGACGTCCGATGACAGTGTGCCGCCTGTCGTTGTACTCAGGACGTCGAGACCTATCTAACGGTCCTCAGTTTACGTGAAAATCACAAGTCCACTAAAAAGTCAACATTTTCTCCTAATTAATCAAAATTACGGTAACGCCCTCAATCTCCCGAACGTCATAACTTTTTCTCCGATTGTCCAAATCGGACATGCCACCTGTCTATGAACTCGTGACGTCCTAAACTACGTCACAGTCAATGGTCAGCACTCATCCAACCTGTAAATCAAAAAGTCAACGTTTGACACACTATTCACAAGGGCAAAATCGTCCGTTTATACAAATCTTTTACCAAATTACATTTGTACCCTTCCCGAAGGTACGGGTTGTTACACTAGCTCGTTGGTCCAAGGTATGGATGATCCCGACGTCGCCCTCGCCAGAAGACTGTCGTGTCTGGTGTGCCACCAGACTGGCCTCGACATGAACCGCTGCGTCGACCATGTCTCTCTGAGTAGCTTGACTGGCAGCTGTCACACCAGTCCGAATCCCCCCTCGGAGTCCCAACTCAAACCTCTGACACTTTTCTTCCTCTGTACTCACAAATGGTACCGCGAACCGAGAAAGTTTCCCAAAAGTCTGCTCATAGTCCGCAACGGACATATCCCCTTGCTCCAGCCGCAGGAACTCTGCCTCCCGTGCCGCGCGAAACGATCGCGGGTAGTACTGATCCAAGAATCTGGCACGGAAGACCTCCCAGGTAGTGGTGTGGACAGACCATCCTAACATCTCGAGACCATGCCACCACTGATAAGCTCCGCCTTCCAGTAAGAAGGCCGCCAAAGTCACCTGCTCGCCCGGAGGGCAGTGCATCACCGTGAAAATCCTTTCCCACTTAGCGATCCATTCATAGGCATCCTCGGGGTTTGATCCCCGCTAAAAGGAGTGGCTCCCAAACGCTGAGCTCGTTCAATACTTGCACATTCCATTTCTCTCTCTAGTTCCTCCTCAGTCCGTGCGTGAGGAATTCTCCTTGGAGGCATAACCAACTGTTAAGAGGCATAGATTAGACAACATCATCCTTAAACTCGAAAAGTATCTAATACTGACCGTTAGTCTAGCATGCTGACCACAACCTAGTGCTCTGATACCAAGCTAACAGGACCCACTCCGATCCCCCGGGAACCACAAGGGGACGTGCCCTGCTCCCGTCTTACATCCAAACCAACATTCCAAATTTAACCTTAAAAATTCAAATGCATAAATATCCGAAAATAAAGTAACACATACAATCCGAATTCAAAAGAGGTCAGACAAGGGATATAGTCCAAAATACAATTCCGAGAACGACTCTAAGCTATCCTGCGGGTTACCTACCCAACAGGGGTTCAGGTGCGCAGTGCAGATCTATGCCTCAGCCTCAGGGTCCTCTTCTACCTCAGTAGCACGGCCTGGAGGGGTCACCAAAAAATTAAGGGTGAGTGGGCTGAAACTCAAAGTTTATAAAACAGTTTAATAATTAAAACATATACTTTTACCCCTCCGTTTTCCAAACATGCATGCATTAATATTAAAACCATAAAATCATATAAGGTATCACAAGTCATATAATAAAACCATAAATATAACCACAGTCACTGCACTATACACTCCAATCCTGACATCCCAGATGTCTGACGTCCCTGACGTCCAATAAGGTCACAGTCCCAAGGCTACGCGTGAAACTCGGGATCTCAATCCCGAGTCAAATCCTCGAACCCAGTCCAGGTACGGCATCCCAGATGCCTAGCGTCCCAGACGCACGACGTCCCAGACGTCCAATCATAGCAATCCTGCTCCTGAGTCATCCTACGGTCCAGTACCTCCGTAGAATGACCCTTCGCAAGCAATGCGTCGTGACCACTCCGGGGTACCACATCCGTAGGAGACAGTATCACATGGGTGGATCTATACAGTGCAGTACCAAAGATAGTTATCGATATCCACATGCATATATATGTATATATAAAGTCCAAAACAATACTTAAATTCCACCAGACGGGTCTCAAGCCCAAACATCGTAAATCGTGCCATAACCATAATTTCAAGATAATCAAAACCATTACTTGATTCCACCATGTATATATATATATAAGTGAAAACGATTATGCATGCAAGGGTTTAATGAAATCGGGCCCACTCACGGTACAGTCCTGCTACGAAACCGCGCGTACAACTTTGTCCCGGAACTACAGTACGATTCCTGTCAGTCCAATCACACACAAGGGTCACAGCAAGTCCTTAACATTCATCCACGAAGTCTTAAACTGAAATCGGCTCGGGAAAACAGCCCGGACACGTTTTCCGCGATAACCGGCCCTATTCTGACTAACATAACGATCCCCGATTGGCTTGATTAATAAACCCAAAATGATCAAAATACAGAAAGGATGAAAACCCCAGTTGACCGTGATCGGAGATGAGGCTTAACGTGCCCTCACGCGCCGCCCAAAGTGGCTGCGCGTGAAAGCCACGCGCCTGACACTGTAGCTACAGTGTCGTCTCCTTCACCCGTACGTCTGCTAAACAGGTCCTCAACCTGCGACTCGACCCGGCCAATTAACCTTCAATTCCCACTCGATTTCCTTCGTTTTTAATCCTAACATCTTCCCTAACATGTTAATTTAAGGTCTGAGTCATCAATTGACATTAACAGTTCCTATATCAGTTCTTCGACCCGCGATCAACCAAACGGGTCGACCACCATAACTCACTGGTTTCTAACCCATTATCAAATTCACTTAACCGGGAGCATAATAGGATCAAACTGAACTAGAATACACAATCAATTGCACCAACACTCACCTGGAAGTGGTCGTCCTCAACCTTGATATTTTCCAGAACTGGAACTCCCGTTCTAGGCCAATCTGCGATCAACCTCCTTCAATTCTTGTGTGGTTGAGTTCGTAATGAACCCAGAAGACTAATCCCAATCTCTGTTTAGCTCCTCTCCCCTCACGAATTAATCTTCGAATTTTCCCTCCATTTTTCAGTTTCTCCCCTACTCAGTTTTCTCTCAACTCTCAGCCCTCTCTCTGGTTCGAAATGAATCCTCTCACTCTTCACTACTCAGTTAACCCAATTGTGCAGTCAGCAGCCAGTGGGAAACACTCTCAGACTCACTGAGAATTGCTTCCCGCAAACAGAACCCAACCAATTTTAAAACTTGCCCGTGCTCTGAATTCCTGCCCAAACCATTCAACCATGTTTCCCACTGCCTCAAAGGCCTTAAACAAATCACCCCAACACAGCCACTAACAGGATTAAACAATGGCATGATCAGAGCACTCACAGCATGGCCGTACAATCTCTGTTTCCACCGTGTTTAAACAGTAACCCCTGCACAAATTACAATTTTGCCCTCAGTTGACAAATTACCAAAATGCCCCTCCTCTTCCGTGACCCGTAACTTGGTCACCCGATGTCTGTTTGACGCGTGCCGCCTGTCGTTGTACTCAGGGCCTCGAGACCTACCTAATGGTCCTCAAATCGTGTGAAAATTAGTTGTCAATCCAAAAAAGTCAACATTTTCCCCCTTTTTGTCCAAATTACAAAAATGCCCTTGAACTTCCGAACGTCATAACTTTTTCCCTGATCATCGGAATTGGACGTGTCACCTGTCTATGGATTCGTGACGTCCGGAACTACGTCACGGTCATGGGTCAACGTCCGTTTGACCTACCAATCAAAAAGTCAACAAATCGACCATACTATTTACAGGGGTAAAAACGTCATTTCATTTATTAGTTTACAATTTTACATTTCTCGAATTTCCGGGACGTTACATGACTGTTAGATGTTAGTATGTTTACTTTATATATTATTTGGTTGCTTATATTTTCAATTAGGCTTGCTTAGCCGAGTTGGTTGTCTTTGCCTCAAAACCTAAGGGTCCTGTGTTCGACCCCCAAGATGCACATTGCCGAGTTTTTTTTATTTTCGTTTTTTTTCCAATTTTTCAACTATATTTTATGTTTTCAAATTATCAATTTTTTCCAATTTTTGAACAAAGATTAACTCTATTTTTCATCCTTTTTTTCCAATTTTAAATGTATTTACTCATTTTATAATTTTTCTTCCATTGAAATTTTTTTATGCTTATTGTTATGTTATTAATTATATTAACATTCAATTATAGTAATTCACTTCAATTTATGTTTATATTTAAAATTTTATATTATTAGTCATCGATAGAACCCTATTATATCATATTATTCATCATAAATTTATTATATCACTCATTTTATAGTTTTTATTAGTCCTATATAACAATCATTGGGTACTTAAGTTTTTCCCAAAGTTTCATTCCAAATTTCCAACTTTTAGACCGAATTTCTGTCATTTTTGTTGACGGTAAACGATATCGATATTTGGGGCGAGATATCCGTAATTGTGGTATCCCCAATTTTCATTTTTGTTGATCGTAAACGATAGTAATATTTTCATCCTTGACTGCATCTCTATCGATCTGCAAGTAGACCTAGTCGACTTCGACTTGGGGTTGCGTTGTTGGCTTATAGTCGCATGTGGGTAGCTGTTATTTGGGCTTGTTGGGCTCGTTGTTCCCCTTTGGTGTTTATATTATTAATTTATATGGGATTTTCTTGGATAAATTGGTGGTGTTGGTTTAGATTCTCTTTGGATCTTGTTGCATGGTTGTTCTTTAATTGAGTTTGGTTTTGGGTGAGTACTTGTGGTATCCCCAATTTTTTTTATTTTTTTTTTATTAATTTATTTTATGAACTCTTTGTTTATGCGTTTATTTACGTTTGTTCTCATTTTCTTTCTATGATATGTGTAGAAGCGTTAAATGTTCCAACTGTCGATTACTCGTCGTCCAATCACCAAGTGACGCGTGTCCTTCCTCGTAACCTATCAACTTAAGTGAATCGCGGGTTCTCCATTAGTACAGGCACCGGTGTGGTGCCAGCCTAAGGTTCTCCGACGGTCTAGTCAGTAACGTTGTTCGTAAGAGGAAACGGTAAATGGTAAGTTCGGTAGAGTAATAGTGAATAGTAAATATTAGTTACCCTTATTGGGAAATGTGTACCCCTTATGTATGGGTAGGTATGATATTTAATTCTCATAGTTTCGGTGTGGGACAAACACTCCTCGATTTGCGTGCTGACACATGTTACGCAGATCGATGGTGGATAGACTTCCACGTGTTACGCACATGTGTAAGTACGGTGGTTTTGGGCCTTAGACGGAGTCTGGGCTTTAAGTATACAGCCCAGTGGGTCTAGTCAGATATGGTGTCAACAATATGCCCCTTGTAAATCTGTAAATTTGTAATTCCATTTTTTTATTGATACTTTTTACTTATCAAAAAAATTCTCTTATGTATATACTATGTCGTCTTCCACACCCCAAAAATAAAAATAAAATAAAAAAAACTTATCGACTTCCCATATTTCTTTAGTAATGAGGAACGGTGAAGGTAAAGGTCATTTAGTCCTATGAAGGTAAAGATAATTTAGTCCTATGTAGATCCCATCTTTAGTTCACTCGTATTCTGCATTTGATCATTCAAGGCTAACAAAAAAAGGTTTATTAACTTAAATGCACCATAAATTCGAACATTAGTTACACTTTGCACCCTAATTGATTATTGTTTCACTTAATAGCAACAAACGGCAGAGTTGAGCCACTCAACGCCATTTCCATTACAATTTTCAAGTGGACGTGAAAGGGAAAAACCCGTTGGCACACTTTAGTCATGTAAGACTATATGTGGAAGGGATTGGGACCAAAAAATGTCAAATCACTCTCCCTCTCCAATTAATGTTCAAAAGCGAATTGGGGGAAAATTTCTAAGATTTGAAATCGATCGAAATTGGGCAAAAATCTGGGCTGTTAATCTACGCATGGCTAAGAGTTTGAAGGGGGCGATTCAGTTGGTGCAGACGATTGAGAAAATGATTCCTCGTGAGTTTGGAGCGGAGCAGCCAGTATACGGTAAGTTTTTTTATTTTCCTTCAATTTTCTATCTGGGTTTAAATTTATTTGATTATTCATTGAATATGCTATCTGGGTTTAAGATATTTGGATTATTGAAAGATTAGTCTACTATCTTGATGTGTATGTCCTTAGTTTCTACTATCTTGGTTCAAAGTGATGTGTATGTTGAAAGAAGGTATATTTGAGTTTAGTTTGTGTCGTTGGTTTGAAATATCTGTTGAAATAGGATATCTAGGTCCAAGTTTGTATCGTTGGTATGTCGTTCACTTAGTTATGTTGAAAGAGATTGACTATTTAGCAGATATGCACCCTGAACTCAATATCTTGGTTACACTTTGCACTATGTATTGAATATCTTTGTTACATTTTGCACCTTGTACTTAAAATATTGGTTATATTTTGGATTATATACTATATATTTTGTTACACTTTTGCACCCTAAACTCACTACTCAGTCTCATTGTATAGTTAGTGCTTTAGTTGCTTAGTTGTTATTAGGTATATGCATGCAAATGAAAAAAACATATTTAGTGTGAAAGTTCATTATAAAGGTGAACTACTGATAGAGGATTATTCCTGTTAGAATTACATAAGGAGATAAGTCATGTTCTATGTCACGACCCGCCCTCAATCCCCCGGGATTAAGGGCTAAGTCATGTTCTTGTCTAACTTACGAGTGACACGAAAGCTAAACTGACGTTCAACCTCTGTGTGGATCGCCTAAGAGCTTATGGACAAGGATTCTCGAGCCGACCGTCCTAAGAGCTTATGGACTTCCCAGAGCACGCAGACTTTATTGTGGATCGCGTGTGTGATGTCTCCGTCTCTCTGGTTCAACAGCCCGCACCGCAGCAACCTGGAGGGTATCGAAAACACACACAAAAAAAAAAGACAATGAGTGCACAAAAATAAATAATAAGTTTAGAAAACAGTTCAGTAGAAAACAAAATTACATTTATACCCTCCATTAAAAACCAATGCATGCATATCAAACCCCATGTTATAAAACCATTCTATATTCAAGTTATTTAAACCATTTAAGAAAAACCGAACACATTCCCTTTTCTCAAATCCCAAGCCTCAGCCTAAACCATTAAAAGCTGTATCATTCGGGCATAGCCCAAAACATCGGAAAACCATTATCGAAAACCATCATCATCAAGTTTCAGTAAAATCCAAAACACATTCGAAATCGCATTTTCATCCATCGAACCTACTGGATCTATCTGAGTCTTTAAACTCCCGAGTCTTTAAACTCAATCCAAGCCTCAATATAATCTGAGTCTTTAAACTCCCGAGTCTTTAAACTCAATAGGTCTACGGGTAAAATATCAATATCCGAGTCTTTAAACTCCCGAGTCTTTAAACTCAATAGGTCTACGGGGAAAATATCAATATCCGAGTCTTTAAACTCAATCCAAGCCTCAATATAATCTGAGTCTTTAAACTCCCGAGTCTTTAAACTCAATAGGTCTACAGGGAAAATATCAATATCTGAGTCTTTAAACTCCGGAGTCTTTAAACTCAATAGGTCTACGGGGAAAATATCAATATCCGAGTCTTTAAACTCAATCCGGGTCTTTAAACCCAATCCGGGACAACCCCTGTCATAAAAATATCCGGGTCTTTAAACCCAATAACCAGATCCAGCAAATCCAATCCAAAACCGTTTGAAAACCATTTTCCATTTCCGAATCTGAATCCGCAATCTCATCAGGATCCCGAATCCAAACCCAGAACTCATATCCATATCCATTTCCAAATCCGAATCTGAAACCATCATTCGGTAAGCCAGCATCCGGAATAACCATTCTGAACACAAACCCGGAATCCACTTTCAAGTTTCCAAAATCGTCATTCTGAAATCCGATTCAAAAACCCAAAATCACGTTCTTTAAAACCACTTTTCTGAACTGGGCTTCAAGCCCCTAATCATTTTTCGAAATCCATTTTAAACCTTTGAAATCAAATCATATTTCAAATCCTGAAATCAAATCATCGAAATCATAGTCAAATCACAACATCGATCGAAATCTCGTAAAACACGCAATTTCGTAATTATCTCGAAAACCGTGCAAAATCGTAAATCATCAAGATCATAAATCAAATCATAGGATCACGTATAGAAAACATATAAAAACATATATGCATGCATCATAAGTTAGAAAGAAAAGTTCACTCACAGACCATTGCACCGTTGCCTCGATACGCGCGCACTTATGACAGGACCCATCTCAATCCCCCCAGGATTAACGAGGGATGACCCGGCTCCCGTCTGACATGGAGTGTCAGACAAGGGATATTTCCGACCTCTGCCCTCCCGGGCTATCAGAGTACCCCAGGATCCGGAGGAGTCATGTGATATCTTGGTCTCTACTACAGTCCACATCGTATCCAACCTGAAGGGTATTAAAAACAGAAAGACTGTGAGTGGACAAAAATAAAAGAGTTTATAAAACATATTTCATAAAGACCTTTATACCCTCCACTAAAATGCATGCATGCATATTAAAACCATTTATCCAATCATATATGTTAAAACATCCATCATTAGGGTCTCAGCCCCAAATTCTGTAAATACAAGTCACACGGGCTCCTGCCCAAAACCATTTACAGAAAACCATAGTATAGTAAACATACGTGGGATCTCAGCCCAAATCCATTTATCATTATAAACACAATTTCCCAAACCAATTGAAATCATGTTTATCCATTATATTCATATCCAGAACCTGTCACGGTAAAATAGAGCTACGGGCGTGCTAACCGGGGTCTCAAACCCAAGTCTCTCCAGGGTCCACCCAGGTCAATGTCCGTAGATCAATGACCCTCCCTGGAGGTAACGAACCATACCCATCCTGAGAGTAAGGAACCCAACTGGGGGGCGACTCCACTCAGTCAGTGCTCCGTGATTACTCCGGGGTCCACCCAGGCCAACGACCCTCCCTGGAGGATATAATCATATATAAAGGATGGAATATGAAAAACCTTTTGAAATCATTCTTGAAACCTTTCCAGGATTCATGCCCGGCCCCCATAAGCCGTCATGAACCATAAAATCCTTTCATGGGTTCATGCCGGTTCCCATAAACCGTCATGACCTGTAAAACCATTTGTAATACATAACTGGGCGCTAGGCCCGAATCCACATAGAAACTGGACCTCTAGTCCGAATCGTAAACCAACTGGGCCTCCAGCCCGATTCCGTAAATCAAATGGACCTCAAGTCCGAGGGTTACCTTTTCAAATCCAAAATAATTTCATGAAATCATAACTAAAACCATAAGTACGAAAAATCAGTGTAAAACCGGAAACCTCGATTTACGTGCAAGCACGTAAATCGCCTCGTAATGTGTGAAACCATATAATTCACAATCATCCAAATCAACGTCATCAAATCACATTCATAATCCATATAAAACATTTATTCATGCATCACAGTTTAGAAATCAAAGTCCACTCACAGACCGTCTGAAGTCGCGCCTCGATACACGTGCCATAACCGTCTCTTGGGTCAATCACCATCACCGGGACTCCTAAACCTGTCCAAATTCATTTAGAGGGTTACTAATATCCTCATTAACCTCTCATTGAAGTCCCATAATTTTCCCGATTTTCTAACTATTTTTAAAACCGAACCTAAAACTTCGGATAGCCTGAAACCTATCGAAACGATGTCCGATCGACTCGAAACCAATCCCAAAATGTTTGTTACATCGAATAGAAGATTTCATATGTTGAACACTTCCCCAAATTATGGACCACACGCCCTCACACGATCCTAGATGGTCAAAAACACTATTCATCACCATCAACCTTGGAAAACTGGTTTTTTTCTGGTTTTCTGGTCTGGTTACTGTGCTGAACCGGCTTGACCGGTTCAGCGCTCCTCCCTTCTCATTTTCGGTCCGTTTTCTTCCATTTTAATCCCTAAATTCCTATTTCTTCAATTCCTATCTAACCCAATCAAATAAACCCCCTAAAATCGATTGAAACCCATGGTTCCATTTTGAACCATACGGTTCAAAGTTTCCAAAACCGTCCCACGGCGCCACAGCCATCTACCACCCACCAATACCATCCTAATAGATTTCTATTAACCCCTTAAACTCATCCTAATCGTCCATAAGCAGCCATAACATCAAAAATCAAATTAAAAGAGTTTTGGGCTTTACCGGGTACCCACACTGGTACGTCCCTTCCAGCCGCCGTTCACGGCGGCCCTGGCCATCTAGGCCGGCCACCACAGCTCCCTCAGCCTCCTGGTCCTCTGTCCTAGTCTTGGGTGGAATTTGGATGGGTTTGGGTTGCACGGGAATGAGAGAAATTGTGAGATCGGGTGGGTGTTTGGGTTTGAAATGAAAATGGAATGGTTTGCACGTTGCATGAATCAATTTGGGTGTCCATTGGATGGGTGACACTTGTCACTCATCCATTGGGCATCAGGACAAATATCTAGGCCCACTAGAGTCCAAAAGTGAACTCGTCTCGTAATTCGTGCAATCGTGCACTCGAACTTCCGTGAACCGTAACTTCGCCGTCGAACGTCCAAATTCGACATGCCGCCTGTCTACGGATTTGTATCGTCCTTATCTACGTAACGGTCTTCGGCCCACAGCCATCGGACCTCTTGGTCAAAAAGTCAACATTTGCCCCTTTTAACCAAAATTACCAAAATGCCCCTAAACTTCTGAACGTTATAACTTCTTCCTCGAACGTCGGAATTGAACGTGCCACCTGTCTATGAACTCGTGACGTCACGAACTACGTCACGGTCATCGGTCAAAGTCCATTTGACCGCCCAAATGAAAAGTCAACGTTTTACCCACGCTGGGGGAAAAACAGTCATTTTGCATCGTTCATCCGATTTCGCCTAACTAATCACGGATTAACCTCACTAATCGTGATTAGTCACTAATCTTATCCCGGAATTTGGGACGGGTCGTTACAACCTTCCCTCCTTAATTAATTTCATCCTCGAAATTCCAACCGACCTAAATCCAACCTTTCTTCCCTCCTTAATTTAGTTTCGTTCTTGAAACTCCAACTATCCTGATTCCACATCCACCCCGTGGAAAGTAGAATCGACCTCGAAACTCGTGTACACTCGTACACCCACTAACCAGAACAGTACTCGTCTGCAACCAGACGTACCATTAACACTCACGTCGCAGCGACTACACTCGACCACGTCGAATAACAGTAGTCATACGTTTCGAGTTGACACCAATTTTCAAATCTACCAAGTCGCTGACACAAACACTCGAAGGTTCCCTTGCTCCATCACCAATCTATCCTGACGTCTGCTCCCACTGGGAGTCACCAATTCTCACTAACTGATCCACGCTGACACCTTCGACAAACCGCCACAACTTGACAATCGCCAGTCGAAACTAACATGATACACTCGTGGTTACACTAACCACCAACTCACTCAACCTGTGTGTAACTAGACCCATCAGAAATACTATGACCCACTGCACAATATCTAATGTCCAGTCCACGTCCTCGACAAATCCAATGGTATCGGAACCAATCCGACTACCAACACGCTCACCAACGTACCCATGGTATAACCTATATACCATCACCAGACACCACAAGTCTGCCCAGTATCGTACCTCGAACAACGTACAAAGTACATACATCTACCCATCAATCAGCCTACAACCACCTAGGTTGTAGCCAATAACGTTTCAATTATGGAGTTCATTTTTCCAATCCAGCATTAGACAAATCAAAACTCCAACCCATTATTCATTTCCAAATCCAAATCCGAATTCGCAATTTCGTAAGAAATCCCGAATCCAAATCCAGAAATCATATCCATCATCATATCCAATTTCGAATTTGAAATCATCATTCCGTAAGCTAGCATTTGGAATAACCATTCCGAACCCAAATCCATAAAAGGAAATCCACTGTCAAGCTCCAGAATCAAATCCTGAATCGTCACCCAGAATTCGATTCCAAAACCCAAATCCAGAAATCCGCCTTCAAGTTCCAAAATCAAATCCTGAATCGTCATCCAGAAATCTGATTCCAAAACTCGAAATCTCGTTCACGTCTACCAAGACGCACCATAACCGAACCTATCGGATATCTGCTCAACCGATTACCACAATACAATCGATTGACTTCATAGGGAAGCCAATCCCAACATCCACACACCTAGGATGTCCAAATCCGACCTCGTCGGACACTTACTCGCTCGAGTAATATACCATACGGGATTCACTTCGAAAAGAAGTTCAGTCCCAACATGCTCCACTCAAACATCCAAGTATGAGCGATAAACTCTCCACCAATCTGGATCATCAAGATCACGATCCAGATCCATCACTACGTCAACCAACCATGAACGTCACGATCCTCGATCGTCACGATGTCCAAGGTCCACAACATCACAATCCCGATCCACATCGGGATCCACATAAGCTCACTCAGCTAACAATCCACCTGATGACCCAAGACAAATCCGAGTCCACCAACCAATACACGATCAGTGTACTAGTGGCGCAACCATCGTCTACCACATCTACCATCATCTACCGTCATATACCACGGCAGAACCTGAGAAGTCACCCAAAATGACTTCGAAATATCCATTACCAATGCAGAAAATCCGCATTCCTCGTGTCACCCCAATCGCAACTCTCGCGATTCCGAAATTCCAACCATATCGAAACCAACACACTCGGACATCAACCACGTGTCCATCACCAATTTAACTCTATCTGTGATCCACTGCCAGATCACAGATACCGAACATATACCTATCTCGACGAAGTCACATCCCAACTCGTGACTCATCGTCATCACGATCACCGGCACCAGCACCAGCACTCGTACTACCACCAACGCACTATCATCAACACTAGTATCAGCATACTAACACCAGTATCAGTATCGGCACACCATGTGCAAAACTGACAACCCTGGATCTCCGCTCATACCGAGTGACTATCACGTACCTCTACTCATATTGGAGAAACTCTGTCTCCCTCGTACCCAACAACTCTGGGTACAGTCACCCTGACAACTCAACCAAGAAAAGGAAACGTCCCCTGAACATCCCCGTCTCATTCTGCGATCGCACTCAGCCGCAACCAAGTCGAATCCAGAATCACTGCTCGTACATATGCGTTACTCACGCACCCCGTATCATCGTCGCGACTGACAATCCCATCTTCACAATCGTCACGGTAATCGGAGTCTACTCGACCTGATAAGACTCGACTATGTCCATCGATAGTAGCGTCTTCCACAACCTCGTGCAGACCAAACTACCAGAAATCTCGATATCCAGATTTCGCATCCAACGCAATCCATCGACCGTACCAACTACTCCGTATCCCCGCTCCGGGATTCCATCGACAAGTACCAACCCTGGTAACCTGCCCAACTAAACTCTAACCAGTCGTAACTCGACTCAACCAATGTCGTCTACCAGGTCGCCCATGACCTTAGTTGCACCAAACCACAACTGAGTAGCACGACAACCAACTAAGTATAACCGATAAGTACAACCTCGACTGCAGAATGCAGTCCCAACACAAGCTGACATGACTAGACTAACTAACGAACCCAAATTCGAATAGTCGTCCAAGTCAAACCACTCGTCAACTTACATTTCCGAACCATACACATCCTACCTTAGGATTCCACGATCACACCTAGAGTCACTCTGAACCCAACTGCAAGCTACCAACTGCAGTAGAATCCACAATTTAACCGACCCCGCGGTCTTGACATCGTAAAGACGTCAATCCAACTAGGATTCCCCAAATCCGGCTGCCCCCTGCAGCATATCCGTCTAACTCAACAATATTCGACCATCGAATGGCCACAACATCCAAACAGTCGTCGGAACCGATCCTACGACATCATGAAAGACGATCCCAACTAACCGTCTCACGATCAAAATGCTAACGTACGAATACGTTCATCCTTCCGTAGGGTCCCACACTGTCAACCACGACAGAACTATGGCAACCCCGGCATCAAGTGTTGAACCAAGACATTCCTCGATACAGTCCTACTAACTATCGTATCGGCATCCCAACAATCAAGTTGACCACGAACTGTAGCCACTTGAGATATCACATCCTCGACCTGCGTACTACTCCAAGAGCTCCGCGGTTGCTCGAATAGAGACAACCCCGCTCTGATAAGCAATCCTATGCTCTGATACCACGCTGACAGGACCCATCCCAATCCCCCCGGGATTAACGAGGAATGACCCTGCTCCCGTCTGACACGGAGTGTCAGACAAGGGATATTTTCGACCTTTGCCCTCCCGGGCTATCAGAGTATGCCAGGATCCGGAGGATGCATGTGATATCTCGGTCTCTGCTACAGTCCACATCGTATCCAACCTGAAGGGTATTAAAAACAGAAAGACTGTGAGTGGACAAAAATAAAAGAGTTTATAAAACATATTTCATAAAGACCTTTATACCCTCCACTAAAAAGCATGCATGCATAGTAAAACCATTTATCCAATCATATATGTTAAAACATCCATAATTAGGGTCTCAGCCCCAAATTCTGTAAATACAAGTCACACGGACTCCTGCCCAAAACCATTTATTATCCATAAAACACAACTTCCCAAACCAATTGAAATCATGTTTATCCATTATATTCATATCCAGAACCTGTCATGGTAAAATAGAGCTACGCGCGTGCTAACCGGGGTCTCAAACCCAAGTCTCTCCAGGGTCCACCCAGGTCAATGTCCGTAGATCAATGACCCTCCCTGGAGGTAACGAACCATGCCCATCCTGAGAGTAAGGAACCCAACTGGGGGGCGACTTCACTCAGTCAGTGCTCCGTGGATACTCCGGGGTCCACCCAGGCCAACGACCCTCCCTGGAGGAGACAATCATATATAAAGGATAGAATATGAAAAACCTTTTGAAATCATTCTTGAAACCTTTCCAGGATTCCTGCCCGGCCCCCATAAGCCGTCATGAACCATAAAATCCTTTCATGGGTTCATGCCGGTTCCCATAAATCGTCATGACCCGTAAAACCATTTGTAATACATAACTGGGCGCTAGGCCCGAATCCACGTAGAAACTGGACCTCTAGTCCGAATCGTAAACCAACTGGGCCTCCAGCCCGATTCCGTAAATCAAATGGACCTCAAGTCCGAGAGTTACCTTTTCAAATCCAAAATCATTTCATGAAATCATAACTAAAACCATAAGTACGAAAAATCAATGTAAAACCGGAAAACCTCGATTTACGTGCAAGCACATAAATTGCCTCGTAATGCATGAAACCATATAATTCACAATCATCCAAATCAACATCATCAAATCACATTCATAATCCATATAAAACATTTATGCATGCATCACAGTTTAGAAATCAAAGTCCACTCACACACCGTCCGAAGCCGCGCCTCGATACGCTTGCCATAACCGTCTCCCGGGTCAATCACTGTCACCGGGACTCCCAAACCGGTCCAAATTCATTTAGAGGGTTACTAATAGCCTCATTAACCTCTCATTGAAGTCCCATAATTTTCCCGATTTTCTAACTATTTTTAAAACAGAACCTAAACCTTCGGACAGCCTGAAACCTATCGAAACAATGTCCCATCGACTCGAAACCAGTCCCAAAATGTTCGTTACATCGAATAGAAGATTTTATATGTTGAACACTTCCCCAAATTATGGACCATGCGCCCTCACGCTCTCCTAGAAGGTCATAAACACTATTCATCACCATCAACCTTGGAAAACCAGTTTTTTCTGGTTTTCCGGTCCGGTTACTGTGCTGAACCGGCATAACCGGTTCAGCGCTCCTCCCTTCTCATTTTCGGTCCGTTTGCTTCCATTTTAATCCCTAAATTCCTATTTCTTCATTTCCTATCTAACCCAATCAATTAAACCCCCCTAAAACCGATTGAAACCCATGGTTCCATTTTGAACCATACGGTTCAAAGTTTCCAAAACCGTCTCACGGCGTTATAGCCATCTACCACCCACCAATACCATCCTAATAGCTTCCTATTAACCCCTTAAACTCATCCTAATCGTCCATAAGCAGCCATAACATCAAAAATCAAATTAAAAGAGTTTTGGACTTTACTGGGTACCCGCACGGGTTCGTCCCTTCCAGCCGCCGTTCACGGCAGCCCTGGCCATCCAGGCCGGCCACCACAGCTCCCTCAGCCTCCTGGTCCTCTGTCCTGGTCTTAGGTGGAATTTGGATGGGTTTGGGTTGCACGGGAATGAGAGAAATGGTGAGATCGGGTGGGTGTTTGGGTTTGAAATGAAAATGGAATGGTTTGCACGGTGCATGAATCAATTTGGGTGTCCATTGGATGGGTGACACTTGTCACTCATCCATTGGGATTCTGGACAAATATCTGTACCCACTAGAGTCCAAAAGTGAACTTGTCTTGTAATTCGTGCAATAGTGCACTCGAATTTCCGTGAACCGTAACTTCGCCGTCGAACGTCCAAATTCGACGTGCCGCCTGTCTACGAATTCGTATCATCCTTATCTACGTAACGGTCTTCGACCCACGGTCATCAGACCTCTTGGTCAAAAATTCAACATTTGCCCCTTTTTAACCAAAATTACCAAAATGTCCCTAAACTTCCGAATGTCATAACTTCTTCTTCGAACGTCGGAATTGAACATGCCACCTGTCTATGAACTCATGACGTCACGAACTACGTCAAGGTCATCGGTCAAAGTACATTTGACCTCCCGAATAAAAAGTCAACGTTATACCCACGCTAGGGGCAAAACGGTCATTTTGCATCGTTCGTCCGATTTCGCCTAACTAATCACGGATTAACCTCACTAATCGTGATTAGTCACTAATCTAATACCGGAATTTGGGACGGGTCGTTACAACTTATGCTTTCCCGGCTAATCCGCTATCATCTGTTTTCCTGAACCTTTCCAAATTCCATAATAAGCTCACTAACTACTTCATAAAACTTCTACTAAAACTCCGTAATTTTTCCAAATTTTTAACTATTTTTAATCGAGGCCTAAAAACTTCGGACATCCGAAACATATCGAGACAATGTTTGATTGGCTCGAAACTAGTGCCAAAATGTTTGTTACATCGAATACTTTAAAATTCGTGTTGGAACCTCCCTCAAACTTCGTGCCACGCGCCCATATGCGCCGCCAAAAGGGGCTGCGCGTGGGCCTCACGCGCCTCTGCACTGTTCATCTTCAACCTTTCGCTGGGCCGGTCTGAACCGGTACGAATAGGCCCGGTCCAGCTGAACCGGCACAGGCGGTTCAGCCTCCTAAATCATCTAATCTTTGTTCGTTTTTCATCCTGATCTATCCTACATCTATATCTCTTCATTCCCCCACACATCTGTGTTTTTAAAATGCAAAATCGGGGTCTAAATCATACCTTCCTGTTAAGTCGTCAAAACCTCCAAATTCTCACTTCCAGTTTCCATGATCCCGACCATCCTGTCCCTTGATTTTTGGCTTGCTAGCTTCGTACCGTCCTTTAAAAAATCATACAAATCATTAAATAAAATAAAACGAGTTAAATTCAAGGTTGCCATTTTCGGGTAAAAAGTCGAATTTCTTGGAAATTCACTTACCATCCATTCCAAGCTTCGTAACCAAGTTCCTTCGACTCCCCAGACCTCTAGTAGCATCATTCATCCATTACAATCGATCAAACCGTCAAGAAATACAATCTGCCATTTCAATTCCCAAGCTTCAGAGCTTCTCAGTTTTTCTTCCTTAAAATGCTGTCGTAGGCGCCACCGTGACCACCAACTTCATCAGTTCACAATTCACAATTCTTTTTCACTCTCATTCACATCCCATGACCAATTGATGAAGATCGAATGAATTAAAGGGAAAGATTCTCTCAGTCTCCCCTGTTTTCTGTTCTACACCGTGCACACACAAATATCAGCCCTATTTTAAAACAATTAAGGCGGTCGTCCAACCTTCCACAGCCCTTTAGAGTAAGGACAAGTGTCCCAATTCTACTGGGCACAAGTTCTCAGTCAGCCACATGTCCAAACATAGCTGGTCACAGCCAAAAAGACCAAATTTCCCTTGCCCTTGCAATTTACCATTTTGCCCCTCAAGTTCCTAGACCCGTAACTTTATCGTTCGACCTCCAATTAACGCATGCCGCCTGTCATTGTACTCAGGGGATCGAGACCTTCCTAACAATTCTTGAAGTTCGTGAAAATTCCATGTCGTACGAAAAGTCAACCAATTGCCCCTTTTTAACGAAATTACCAAAAGACCCTCAAACTTCCAAACGTCATAACTTTCTCCTCGAATGTCGGAATCAGACGTGCCACCTGTCTATGAACTCGTGACGTCCCAAACTACATCACGGTCATCGGTCAAAGTTCATTTGACCGACCGATCAAAAAGTCAACATTTTACCTAATTCCATGGGTAAAATCGTCATTTCGCACCGTCCGTCCAAACGCCTCCAACTAATCACCGATTAACTTCACTAATCCGTCATAACAACTAATCTAATCCTGATTCCAGGGACGGGTTGTTACATTCTATGATTTTATTACGGTTGATTGGATTTCTCTATTGGAATTAAAATACATAGGGAAGAATTTAGACTATTTACCTTCTGAATTATATGTATACTCCCATGACGTAGATAGTAAAATCTTGGTCAAAATAACCTCTAATAGTCAGTTATTCAAACTGTGTGATAACTATGCAAAGAGTAGTGCACGTATCCCTATGTATATGAAAAAAAAGGGTGGTGATGTGATCAAACTTTCAGGGCACATGGAGACTGAAAATGAGACCGTGGATATGAGGAAGGTGAGTGCAAGGAGAAGTTGACCAAAGAAACAGATTCAACATTCTTCTACTGGTAGTGATTCAAATACTGAAGTTGATGAAGATAGTGAAGATCCTGAGTGGATTGCTGATGATTATAGGCAAGATGGATGAGGTTAGCATGGATGAGTATGATGAGAACATGTTTTTAGCATATGTGGATGTTGAAGATGTTCAAGAAGTAGGAAATCTGTTGTGCCATTTTGAGAGTTTAATATTGAGGTTGATATGAAAAATCTAAAATTTGCTCTTTGAATGAAGTTCTCAAGTGCTGCAGTTTTCAGAGAAGCTGTGAGGAGATATTATGTCAATGCTCAAAGACAGATTGTGTTCAAGGTGAATAAAGTAGACTAAATTAAGGCCAAGTGTGTCAAAGTAAAAGGATGTTCTTTTGTAATATATACCTGCAAGTCAAAACTTACCATGGATTACATTTATGTCCTTTTGACACATATATCACTGCAGAAATAACCATCGTTCATTGCATTGCCAAAACAATCCCTAGAATACATGCCAAATTATATTGCCATTACAAGTTAGTTCTTGGAATCTATTACAAAATTGGATTGTTAGTTAGTCCCTAAACCCTAAACTGCTGTCTTTTTAAAGATCACCACAATTCAGGTTACAATTAGGGCAACCCATAGCTTCCTTGTCCAAGCGCTGCTCTTCTTCAAATCCTCTTCCATTTTTCCAATTTTCCTCAACAATTCATGTATAATTGTCTTGCACCGATGACACATTTTAGAATCAAACCATTCCCAAAACCCATAATTGCTTCCATACATTTAAAAACACCGGATTATCATAAATTTATACATAATCCCAACAATTGAATGAAATTTGAACATCTTTTAACTAAAATTTGAAATCATAAACCTAATTTAGATTGCAGGTCTACCATATGAAGACATTCTTGATTTTTTATCGTAAATTCAACAATGAATAAAATTTTTGATTTTTCATTACCTCAAAACATGGACACACTTGGGAATCTCCTGTTAGGATGTCTTCCATTCCACAAAGTCGTGATTTTCCATTTCCTCCCGCAATAACAACTTCTCACTTCAAGCTCGTCCATCTCTTCTTCTTCGAAGCTAAGTTGCGTCAATGAGAGAATAGAATTTATGGGTCGCGTCAACTAGAGAAGGATAGAAGTTTGGTTGCATTGACGAGGGAAGGGAAGACTTGGGTCGCGTCGAAGTAGGAGGAGAAGAAGAATTAAGGAGAGAGAAAAAAGAAAAAAGTGGGGAATTGTCCAAATTAAGGGCGTCAATTGTGAAGTTTCACAATTGCCCTTTGCTAAATAATTGTATTTTAATTTACTGAAGTGCCACATAGACACTTTCACGTCAAAGGGAACAACTCTCATGGAAATGGAATCGAGTGACTCAATTCGTCTGTTTAATGTTGTTAAGTGAAGCAATAACTAATTCAATATGCAAAGTATGACTAATATGCAAATTCATAGTGCATATAAGCTAATAAGCCAAAAAAAAAAATTGATATCCTTTCCGTACATTCATATTTAAATTTCATTGCGTCTTCTTAAAACCTTTATCTATTTTCCTTCCTTTAACAAGATCATCGGGCATTGACATCAAAGCCAAAAAGTTTGACATTCAGCCACCCACCTGCAAGTAATTTCTTTGACGGTTCAATTGCCTCCTTTTATCTAACCTTTCTCTTTAGAAATTTCCGTAATCTGGTCGATTTTGCTTGGGTAATCGTAAATGAGTCGACGGTAGTAGTGCCCGGAAGGTGATTGATGATATGCCTGCGAGAAAATTTACTTCGGCTATTTGGCATGCTACTTTGCTGCAAAGTTCAACTCGGCATTTTAACTTCTTGTATGTTATTCTTGCAGAATAAGAATATCATTTACCGCTTTCAACAGTCCCTACCATGCCGCTTAAGAAGTGTCGTCGATCAAAAGAATCTAGGTCTAAAAGTGTAATTGACAGATTTAGTGGAATTGAATATTTATGAATATGAACATTGTCATAATGGTCTCTCTTCTTGGCGGAATGCCTAATTTGAATATTTTGCTCATAAAGACTGGATGGTACAGATCAGTAATTTAATTTTGTTTTTGTAATTTTAAGTTGATTTTCTGTGTATATGTATTCAGTCATCAGTCTTTGGTATGGAATACTGGAAAGTTCAGAATCTTGGTTTCATTCATCTTAAGGAGGTAATCCTAAGGGCTCTCGCTGTGTGGTCTAATGAAATCGAGTTTGCAAACTATATTCTTGAGCACGCACAGAATTTGAAGAAAATGGTGATTCTTTTTCAGCAAAAAGCTGATCAACCAAAAGTCAGAGATGGTTAGTAGAAGCAAGTTGGTTTCCACTGCCGCTGTTATCATTCAGCAAGATCTGTATGGAAGAATGTTTGATATTTTCAGTCAACTTAGTATGTCGTTAGTTTGCATGAGTTGAAATGAAATTGAAGATGCACTGAAGAGTCATGATACTTTCTGCAATATTTCTCACATGATATTTCCTTTCAATTTGCTTCACTCAAATCCTAGATCGTCTTGCAAGGCACAAAAAATGAATGAAACACACTCCTGCTGCACTCCACCTTCCACTCACGTGAATTCAACCCCAAAGGCAACACAATTGAAGTTATATTATGAGAGAAGACGAATAGATTAACTTAGTTTTTTGTTCTCCAAAATCAAGTTTTGAAACCTGTTGACATACTCTTCATCTAATTTAACATACAGTTGCACCAACTTTCTGTACCCTAACATGACATATTTGTCCACATAATCTTCACACTTCTCACAGATTGCTGGAACTGTAAGAACAATAACAAGGCCTGCCACATTGCAAAACAAACAAAATCAACTGATTAGTTTACAAAATTTGAATCTGTTGAAGTGTGTTAATCCAAATTAAGAAATCAGACGTAGCCGGATTGAAATAAAACTCACTGGTGTAGCCTAACGTGAAGAAATCAGTCAAGCCACCAATGAAATAAATGAGCAAGAGGGATGCAGCTACTTTGAAAAACAAGCTTGTGTTCTTGCCAAGGGAAATATCTTGGAATGCCGAAAGCAAATCATTTACGCGAATTCGCATGAAAGATGCGCATTCATTTACCATTTCTTCTGATAACTGCAGTTCAGGCAGTGGAGGAGGTGGTCTGTTTAACACAAGTAAGAACATTTCTCATAAATGATCAACCAATTAACTTGGTCATGTAAAGTAAAATGCAGGAAAAAGAAGCTTAAATCGCGATTTTCGATTACCGGTTAAGAATGGCTGCAGATTTGGCCCAGAGAAAGAGAGTTGTCATTAGGAGAAGAAGGACACTAGAGACAAGTGACAACAAAGTATAACCAGACATGTTAAACACCACCCAGACAGCTAGAGTTACTAAAAGTATCCTCAAACTCAGATTCCTCTGCCTCCACAGAATCACATCTGCCACTGCATATGGATCAATCATCAATGTGAGATTCATGTTACAAGTTTTGATCAAAAGTTTGATGCTTTTAAGAGAGATTCAAAAACTTACCAAGACCTCCTCCAAGGATCTGATGAAGATTTCTTTGCCTGTTGAACAATCTTTCTGAATCTTCAGATGAACCCATCTGATTCAGGATAAAAAAAAATTACAGCCTGGAATCCCAATTCAGATCTCCAAGATGAATCAGATGATCCTCAGCAAAAGAGAAACAATGGGTTTTGCTTTTTGACCCTTTTACTCAACTTCTCTTTTTCCTTTCATATAAAATGTGTGTGTGTATATATATATATATATAAAATATGGATGGATGGCTGTTGAAATTGGTGGTGGTGGTCACAGACTCATAGCTTCCAGCTTAAAAGCGTCGTGCTGCTCATGGTTTTTACTTGCTTTTTTCTTTTTTTCTCTTCATTGGTTGGTTTTCGTTCCTTACCAGCTCTGTTTCTTTCACTCGAGTAGCAGGTATCGAAGGGTATTATTGTCACTTTAGTTGCTTGTCTTGTTTTTAAGCGTACTATCCAGGGCATCTGGTGAGGACATTTGAGTCAATATTTGTTCTTCGGCCGGCACTTGTGGGCCCGCTTTGTGGTAGCCGGCCTATCAAATCAATTGGGAAAAATAGAATCCCTATTCAGAGCATCACGGTGAGAATATTGCGTGTAAGATGCTTTACTAATTTGTTGTTACATTTCCGTTCCCGAAATCATTGCTCCGGTAATATGAAATTATCAATATGCCTCCAACAAGGTAAAATGATCTTAATACCCTTATTTATGTCACATTCAAAATTTCGTACTTTTTGATACCAGACCAAGATTTAGAGCTACATTACGGTTGTTTTTTTTTTTTTATCAAAAAGATATATTATTATATATTATAAGAAATAATACAATTATACTATCACAATCACGCTATGACTGTAAGATCTAAAAGCCAAAATGACAATACTAGTGTAAATAAAATTGCACAAACAACTAACAAACTCACATCACTAAAATTATACAAATTACAAATCAAGCTCACAAAATCCAAAATAACCAAAACTCTAATAGCGTCTACGACTCTAAACAAACTATTTCCACGAAACGAAACAATCATCATCGTCAAACTTATCACATATGGTCTTGAAGAACTGAAAAATATAGCGAATATGAAGAAGACTTGATATTCAGTGATCAAATTGTGCAGAAAAGCAAATACAAGATAAAAGGTCGTAAACTGAGGTTATTTGTTCAAGTGAAAGACATTTAAGTTTCAATTTGAAAGTTTGAAAAAGTATAATGGAGATCTGTATACGCTGCAAAGTACAATGACCTTGCGCCAAAGGATTGTAAGTCAACTGTCTATAACTTCAAATTCATCATTGTCCTCGACCAGTAAAACAACATAAAATCTATCAGAAAGTAAACTCTCTTTTTTCTCAAGCAATTTTCTCTTGGCTGTTTGAACTTTCATTCTGAGCGTTACCAGCTTCAGCTCGGGCTATTGAACTTTCATTCTGACGATTTCCAGCTGCAGCTCGGACTATAGAAATTTCATTTTGAGGTCTGCCAGCTTCAGCTCGGGCTATTGAACTTTCATTATGAGGTTTGCCAGCTTCTGCGTGGGCTATTGAAGTTTCATTCTGAGTTTTGCCAGCTTCAGCTTGGGCTATTGAACTTTCATTCTGAGGTTTACCAGCTTCAGCTTGGGCAATTGAACTTTCATTCTGAGGATTGCCAGCTTCAGCTTGGGCTATTGGACTTTCATTATGAGGTTTTCCAGCTGCAGCTCGGGATATGGCCGGGATAGAATCCAAAAGACTAGCAGCTATGGCAGTCTTCAAGTCCTCATCTTCCATTTCCGAAAGCAATTCAACTTCCTCAGTTGATAAAAATGAAGCAGATGGTTGTTGTTGATTCAAATTTGTCCTCTGGGGCTGAGCGTTTGCTGAGTTGCAGGATTTAGTTATCCTATCAGCATCTTCAGGCGAAAGCCACTGCCCGTAGCCATTAGAAGCTTCGGAGGAAGACATGGGGCACTCTTTCGGGAAGTTACCTCTCACGAGGAAAATGCTCCAACCAGAGCCTTTTAGTGTGTCCAAATAGGCTGATAGATAAAACTTTGACAGGTGCAATGGAGCTGCATACAGACTGTCAAAATTGAACCACTCTGCATTCACTTTTCTGATACAGAACCAGTGATCCTGCAAATGACAGATGAAGGCATTCTCATGCTCGGGATCAATCTGGGCAGGCTCTGCAACTGGAGAATCGAGGGGGATGACCTGCAGATGCCAAACCTCTAAAGCCTTTTGTAGAACCTGCAAATGAAAACTTGAATGATTAACCAAATCACGGAAATTCTGCCATCTGTTTAGAGCTTATTTGGTGTTTTGCTCTTTAGAATAAATCCATATAAGCTATCTATAAACATAAGAGCTAAGCTAGTCCATCATCCTCATGTTCGAGTAGCCCATTTTATAATTAGACTTGATTCATCAAGAATTTACGTGCGCTGAAGCAAGATGAAAATTCTATATTAAAACATCCCTTGTTGGCAGCAAAAAAAGAAATTCAATATCAAACCAAATTCTGTTTTCAAATATTTCTGAAGACAAATGGCATAAAAGCAAGTCCAGAAAAAAACATAATTTAATAGCTCAGTTTGCTCTTCCTACGTTAACGTCCAAAGCATATCTTCTGGGAAATATCAAATTCAGCCATGTGAGGTAACGTTAATCTGCTCAAGCTGGGGAAAGTAGTTATCTGGTTTTAAAGACCAGATAGTTTAAAAGCTAGCGTTGATGAATAAACCTGCCATGCAATTGCACAAAACTAAAATGAGAGTAAGCACATTTACCACGAGAAATTCATGACCAAGAGACAGAGAGTATCAATCCCCATGGAAACACAAGGCCAAGGTTCTAAAATTCTACAAGGTAGAGTACAGAGTGGCTAGATTACTACTCTTGAGATTTTTAATGCAAAATTAAATTATAAACCTCAAAAATGAACAATAACCTAGCACCAAAATTTCATGGGTTCAATATCAGAAGTTAGACTCAATCAAAGCACCACAATGACATATCAACATTCACAAGAAACTCTTTTATCACGCATTTAAAACATCCCAGGTACATATTCATGTGCATGCACACACATATGAATACTCGAGTATCAACCCCTCCATCCAAATCAGTCCAATTAAGATACAGTTATGAAGAAACTGGCATAATTCTCGGTCATCACGGCCTCTCAAACTGAGCTAATTAAAACCACAACACACGTGCACTTACATGTAAAAAAGACAACCACATCACAATAATTAATGATCAAGTTAGTGCCAGTTAACTGTTACTATAAGCTCCATTATGAAACAAAGTATGCGGCATACATCCGATCACCAACAGCCGTTCAAGGCATTCATCTGGTGGAAAAATCATGCTAAGATATATCCCAAGAGACGAAATAACAAGGAAACCCAACTGGAGAGTAACCTCTTTCTGTAAAAGCAAATACTCTCAATCATGAACATACAGCTGTCTTTTTTTCTTATCCACCAAGCTCAAACACCAAACACAAAAACCATTTACATATGTTTGTCTTGCTCAGATCGGTCTTATTTGAATAAGATTCTGCTGTACTGGCATAATACTGAGTCACAACTCCCTTAGCATTAAACCCCAAAACATGCGGTGCACACACACGTGAAAACTAACAACTACATTGCAGTAAACCATTATCAATCCCTTCGGTAGTGCAAGTTAAGGTTCATATGAGCTCTGTCAAGAAACAAGCAAGTACCGTACCTTGTTTCATCAACATTCATTCAAGGCGAGCATACTTGGCAAAATAAGTGACCTCAAGAACAAACCCAAGTCAAAATGTCTCCATCTAACATGAAATTTTCAAAAACTCTTTTCTCAAAAGGCACTCAAAATCTCATGACATATGATATAAAACCCCAGGAGAATAAAGAACAAGGAAAAGCAAATGGAAAGCATCCACATCCTGTAAAAAAACAAAACCAGAGCCTCATTTGCAAACATGCATAGTTAAGGGGGGTGTGTTGCTAGTTATGCACGATATCAGTAAAGACTCTGTAAATTACCTTCATGCCAAAGTTTTCACAGCAGAGAACAAGACTCTGTAAATTACCTTCATGCCAAAGTTTTCACAGCAGAGAACAACAAAGCAAGCAAATTTGAGTTGGTTTTGCCTAAAAATAAAGAGTCTTCGCAAAAAGTTAGAAAGTAATGACTGTAAGCAAAAACCATGAAGACAATGCTGATAGCTCCAAACAGAAAATTCCAATTTATCCTTATAGACAGAGAGAAATGAAATCTGGGATTGGAATTGGAACCTGAATACTGAAATCGCCGTCCAAGGAGACGTTGTGAGACTCCACGGAGAGGAAATCGCCGGCATGGGAGCCACCCTCCACGAGCATCATCTGGCGCTCCTTGCAGTCAAGATCGGAGGCGAGCGCCGCCAAATCGAATTCGGAGAAGAAGGGCCCCTGCAGCACCGTGTTGACGCAATGCACGGCGCACAGCTTCGACTCCTGTACCTCATGGTACAACATCCCTCCGTTGCTTGCCCCTTCCATTCGTAATCAAATATCACACCAGCAAACCCTAGATTCTTGAAATTGAGGCCTATAGGGGCAAAAAGAAAAGGACAAAAAAGGCCCTTTTTATTTATGTAATTGATTAATGAAATTCAAATTGGAGTATAACGTTTTATCTGCTCGACCGATGGGTGCGAGTGTGAAGCGTCTCTGTGTGTGTGTGAAGCTTTGCTTTCGCTGGGATAGTTATGGGAGAACACGTACAAGCAACTGTTTGATACGTGTAAAGAGGAGGAAGCGCGAAGACGACGATTGTTTCTTATGCTTCTGATCTCTGGTTTTCTGCTGCGGATGTGTTTGGAAGTTTGGCCGGCTCTTTTTCTTGTGCTTTTTATCCCAAAGAGGAAGATTCAATCTAAATTTTTAAAATTCAATTTCACATGCTACATGCGTTTCAGTGTTCGTTTCAGTTTAAGCGTAAAGGAAAAAACTTATGAACCGAATGTTATTTAATCATTTACTTTTTTGAGGAAGAAATTTTATTTAATATATGACTAATATCAGTTAAAGTCTGAATATCCTAATATACAAGGATTAATTGTTAAATATCGATACCATATTGTATAAAAATTAAACACAAACTCTCCGTGACAATCGGTAAGAATTCCAGTAAGCAATAGTGTTAGTAGCTCGTGAGTCAAGCTAAAAAGGTCCTTCACAAAAATATGGAGTTAAGCTAATTGGTGGGCAGGGTAAGTCAAAGATGTGAGGTAAACCAATTAATTAATTATAGCAAAGTCATTAATATTACGGTATCTTAAAATTCATTTATTGTGTATTAAGAGATGTTCAACATTCCTAAAAAGTAAAATTGATATATATGTATATAACCTCCTTACCTTGTATCACAAGAAAGAAAAATTATAAGAGCAAAGTGCAAGTAATGCTCTTTTCTTTTCTTTTTTTGTTTCTGTTTTTAAAGAAAAGAGTTTATAACTGAATAATGGTTTCTAAATTTCAAAAAAAAAAAAAAAAAAAAAACACTTGCTTCCTATTTTAAATCTGAATCCTGGTTCAATACAAGCGAAAAATGCATCTCCAGGTATAGGAGCCTCATACAAGAAGATCATAATGGTTCCTGCCACCGTAAAGGAGCTTCACAACCTTCCTGGGTTTTCGGTCTCAAGAACCTTGACAGAAGTCAGTTCCATATTCTGGTTCCAATGGGGATGAAACCAGAACCATATCCACCCTTATGCTGCAATCAAAATTCAACCAACCGACCACAACTAAAAAACTATGAACAAATCAACAATCTAGTAAAATTGCATCAACAAAGATAGATTTATGGGTTATGACATTGATATACCTCATGCTCCGGTATATAAACAGTGATTGGCTGCCCACACAACTTTGACAGCACCTACAGTCAAATTGAACAATCATATAAACAAGTGTGAGAAAACAAATAATAGCAACCAATGGGTGAAATTCTAATTCTTTTCATCTGATTCTCCGGCATTTGGTTTAAACACTCCACCTCACATTGGGGAAACAATAGCCCTTAGTTGAAGACTTTACTCTTATATAACATTACTACATTAGTAAACTTCCGCATAATCATGCAACAAGGTGATAAGATCTACAGTTCATATCCAATGTTTCCTATAACTTAGAAATGAAATAGAAGAGTGGGAAGCTCAAAATACAAACAAACAGAGACTAATATGAATCCAGAATACTGACCAGCAGCTCCGACTCTCCTCCCCAGAAATCAGGTCTGGTGATTCGCTGGCAGTAACTATAAAAGACATTTACTGACGATATATTAGATCACCAAAGAAAAAGCTAAATCGCCTTCAGGAAACCAAATTCCCAAATAACTTCTCGAGTCACTGAAAAAAAGATAGAGGGCTACCGCGGTAAAGATTCTTCAACAGTAATTGCCACCAGAGCAGCTTCATACTTGGGGCGTTCTTCGTTATCTTCACATAAAACCTCTTTCACAGCCATCCGTAGTTCGTCTATATTCTCAAATTCACTTGGTCATTTTAAATTACCTCCAAAACTAAAATGAAAAAAATACCAACTTCAAAAAAAAAAAAAAAAAAAAGGGGTTCGAAACCAAACATTACTTCAACCTAAACGAAAATGGGACTTTGGTCACATTACCACACATTTTGCAGATGGTGGCATTCTTCTAAAGAGAAAATGAACCTAAGCCACCAATTCATAGACACATTTTGGTATCGTAGATGACCTAAGGAAATACAGCAATGACTTTCACGATTTCGTCAATATCTTGACGAAATGCACATTGAGAAATAAGAACTTCATATGTAAATCCAGCATACCTGCATCATTTTTCTCTTCTCTTGGGCTGAGAGAAAACCCTTTATTGAAAGCCATTCCTTTGACCTAATTAAGATGTAAAACTGTGTAAAAGAGTGTACTTTACCACTTTTAAGTCCGAAGACTCCGAACCAAACTAAATACGAGATTTACAATCATACCAGTGCACGAAATAGACAGCGTCCATCACCAGTAACTTCCTGAACCGAATAGCGCTCGAATTTCTTCGTGGCCGACGATCCTCTGCCTCTGCACCAAAAGTAATCATATTTAGGGCTTAAGGTTAATAAAATTAAACAAAATTAGAAATCTTAAATATGGTAGGAACTTTACAGTGACGGTCCAATTCTAGCAAAAAATGGGTGGCTGTATTCTCCAAAGAACGCCGTGGGGCTGGCTTGATAATTCGAAGCTGTAACTGAAAAAACGGGGTACCAAACAGAACTGAGCAATTCCGGTCCTCAGCTGCTCAAGAACAGCCTCTGCCGTACCAAACAGAACATATGAAAGTAAATATATGCATTATATAAAGGGAGTGGGAGCGGCGAAGTAGGAGAGAAGTAGATTACCGTCTGAGCAATTCCGATCGAATACTCTTTGGCTCTCGCTCATCAATGAATATAAAATTACATATTTTGTTAAGAAGGTGGAATTTGAAACTAACATCTTACCTAATAAGATTTTGTACTTGAAAATCAATTTGAAATGAATGATTACCATGTGAAAATTCAAAACTTTGACTGACAATGGTGAAATTTTGGCTGACGTGGAGATGCCAAGTCACTCAATGCCTCTAACCATAGTAATTTGTAGTATTATACGACTAGTACTGTTAAATTCCATGCATGCTATTAAAGAAATTACACTGTAGTTAGCCTTTCTATGATTTAATTGACTTTCAAAAAAAATCCTCATTAAGAAAAAAAATGAACCAAGATGAGATGCATAATATGGCAACATCTACCAACCAACCACCCAACCTACCAATCATGAGAGGTTCCATTTTTCCACTCGATCACGTCATGGCATTTCAGGTATTTTGTAATTTATAATATTGTCATATTTTTTTTGATGGCATTCCATTCATTTTATTGTTACTAATTTGAGTAAAAATTAGAATAAAAGTCCGATTGATTTATATAATTGATGATGGATATAAATTTGATTGCATTAGAGATTATATATCAATGTAAATAAGTAGAGATAGTTTACTTGTATAAATTTTATGAAAGTAATTTGAATGAATCGTAAACCACCATTGATTCATTGTAACATTCTATGGATGAAGGAGATAATTTGTTTAATAAATTAAAAGGAGTGTAGCCCTAGGACATAACTCATCGAAGGCATCGAGCCCAAAGTCATGTGCGCTAGATGAACAACTCACGTGCCCTCGACGAAGAACCAAAGCCCTATGCTGTTTTTGTCTTCCGGGGGTCTCAACGGCCGAACCGAAAAAAGCTGGCTATTTATATTTCTTCGTTCGAGTCTCCTCTCCATCAACTGTGTCAACTCACTCACTCGATCAACTCGTAAATGTCATAAGAAGTATCGCCCAACTCAAACACTCTCTCGGCTCTTAAGACGATCTCCACGAAGCGCCATCTCTGTCCCTCTCGCATTGCCTAATAATACCACTCAATCACCTCTCCCCACCTTCATTCTCGATCAAAGCGCCTCTCAGATCCTTCACTTTGCGTGATCTCAACCCCTCCTCCCTCACCGTTGCGGTAAATATTCCGAGAAAATTTCTGCTCTTTCGTTTCTTGATTCACTTGCTGTCTAAGAATCCGTTTATTTCTTTATTGGAACACTCGAATTAGGTTTTTCTTCATGCATGTTGAGTCTCAGTGTACTTTATTTTGAAATTTGATACTTTTTTCTGCTTGGTTACTAGGAAATGATTGCGAATTGGGAGATAAAGTTTGGTTTTTTGCTTTTAAGATCATAGGAAATCAGCTCAAGTAGTTAGATTGTTTTAGTTTAAGTTCAATTTTTTTGGATTTTTTTTGGCGCGGTTGGGACTGTGGGAGCTAATAATCTGATTGGTAATTTTTTTCCAGATTCACAAGTTGTGGAGCTAAATTTGAGAATCGGAGATCCAGTTGGCGATACTATTCCGTAATTTGGAGTAATTAGCCTTCGGGTTCGGAGAATGGCTACCATATCTCATCCTCCATTGGCGTTCACTGGAGCAAGCTCTGCTTCCGATCTTTTCCGGAGCTCCAGTAATGGCGTCAGTGGCGTCCCTCTAAGAGCCCTAGGAAAGGTGCGATTGGGCATGGGGAGGAACCTTGCGGTTGTAGCCAAGCTCAGGAAGGTGAAGAAGCACGAGTACCCCTGGCCCGAGGATCCGGATCCAAATGTCAAAGGTGGAGTGCTCACTCATCTTTCCCACTTCAAGCCGCTGAAGGAGAAGCCAAAGCCGGTTACTTTACCTTTCGAGAAGCCGCTTGTTGATATCGAAAAGAAGATCATTGATGTAAACCTTCTTGATGGTTTAAGTTTTGCTTATTTGAGAATTTGTCATGCTTTGGCAGCTTGGGTTTAACTAGATACCGTTGATCACAGGTGCGGAAGATGGCTAATGAAACGGGGCTGGACTTTAGTGATCAAATTATTTCATTGGAGAATAAATACAACCAGGTTTGATGAATAAATGCATTGGTTCTTGTTGAGTTAGAGAATTAGTAACTAATGTACAGATTTTGGTGCATGACTAAGCAAGTTTCCGAGTCTGAAGTTTTTCTCTGGACCTTTATCTTTTGATTTCAGGCTTTAAAGGATTTATATACAAATCTGACTCCTATACAACGTGTGAGCATTGCACGGCATCCTAACAGGCCAACTTTCCTTGATCATGTGTTTAACATTACTGATAAGGTCTGATACTCATTTCTTGACTTACGTTCTTTATACATATTGTCTATTTGATCCTTAATTTTCTTTTTGGGAAATAATAAGTCAATTAGTGGGTTTGCAAGTGCTACATATAATTGCCTTGTAAATGTTTTCGTTGTTTTGACTTGTACAGTTTGTAGAGCTTCATGGAGACCGCGCGGGGTATGATGATCCTGCTATTGTCACTGGCATAGGAACTATAGATGGTAGAAGGTACATGTTCATGGGTCACCAGAAAGGTAGAAATACAAAGGAGAACATTCAGCGTAACTTTGGGATGCCTACTCCCCATGGGTAAGTCAAATGATAGATACTAGTGCATTTTAGTTATATGAGATTAGCTTTTCTGTTCAACTTCATATGCCTTCCAAAAATTATTTGATCACTTGTAACCATGCAGTTACCGGAAGGCTCTGCGTATGATGTACTATGCAGATCATCATGGGTTCCCAATTGTTACTTTTATTGATACCCCTGGTGCATACGCGGACCTTAAATCTGAAGAACTGGGCCAAGTATGTGGTAGCTGTACATTCAATTTCGCATGGTTCACTTTTAGATTTCGTGCTGGATCATCTAACTTGTTTGTGTTACAAACATCCAGGGTGAAGCCATAGCTCACAACTTGCGGACTATGTTCGGGCTGAAGGTACCAATTGTCTCTATTGTCATTGGGGAAGGTGGCTCTGGTGGTGCTCTTGCTATTGGCTGCGCTAATAAGTTACTAATGCTTGAAAATGCTGTTTTCTATGTTGCCAGGTAATTTGGGTTTGGCTTGCTCTGGTTGTATCGCTTAGGGAAGTTGTGGAATGGGAATGTGATTGTTCTTTCTTCATTTTTTGTTTGAGTTATCACATGGTTCTTAAGTGGTGATGCACTTAATAAATTGTCTTTGTAAGACTTAACTCTAAAGGGGTCACTCAACTGAGAGGGAGAGACTGTATGCTATACATCTGGGTTTGTCCCATTTTCTATTGTGGTCATTAGTTCAGGAATACTGAAGTTTTATATTTATTAGATCACTGCCAGGCTTGTTTCTTTTTTTCTATTCCATGTAAGCATCAATCAACTTATTGCTTTCCTTCTGATTTGTCTCTGTCTTGTTGTATTTAGTCCAGAAGCATGTGCAGCAATCTTGTGGAAGAGTGCCAAAGCTTCTCCTAAGGTTTGTGCGACATTAACTTTTGTCTTTTCTCAATTGATTAGTTGTTTATAGACTATTGAAAGCTTCTTCTTTTCTTCAGGCAGCTGAGAAGCTGAAAATTACTGCAGCTGAGTTATGCAAGCTGCAAATTGCAGATGGCATCATCCCTGTATGTTTCACAATCCCATGTTTCAGTTTTTTATCTTTTCCTTTTATTTTAAGGATTCTGATATAGGGATGAAACATGGGAGCTTGATAACATTATTTTTTTAAAAATTTATGATGCACCCTATGGGGTGAACTTGATAATATTCCTTTGTTTTGCTATAAAATTCATACCTATGGCTGTTGATATATCTGAAAGTCATCATTTTCTAGGAATTTATTTTTTGTTTTAATATTCATTAAATTGTGCTGGAGTGACATTTATTCTAACCAGAGACATCATTTACTCAAATTACTCTTTTTTTTCCTTGATTTCTTATCCGATCTCACCTGTATCATTTGAAACATTGATATGCCAACTGATTTGTGAAAATGTTGTTGATGCGGGTCAATTTATTTTTCTCTTACCTTTAACAGGAGCCACTTGGTGGCGCACATGCGGATCCTACATGGACCTCTCAACAGATCAGAAATGCAATTAACCAAGAAATGGATGTAAGTGACGTTTCTTGTACATAGAGAAAACTTTTGTTATCTATCCTCTAATTTATGCTTTTGCTTCTGTTCAGGAGCTTCACAAGTTGGACACAGAAGCACTATTAAAGCATCGCATGATGAAGTTCCGGAAAATTGGTGGGTTCCAAGAAGGAATTCCTATAGATCCAAAGAAGAAAAAGAACATGAAGAAGAAAGAGGAGCCCGTCAATGTAAAGACTCGAGTTTTGGATTTGGAGGGTGAGGTTGCAAAGGTGAAACAACAAATTTTGAAAGCCAAGGAATCCTCTAATGAGCCTCCATTGTTGCCTCTGACCGAGACGATTGAAAAACTGAGGAGGGAGGTGGATACTGAATATACTGAGGCAGTCAAATCCCTGGGCTTAAAAGAAAGGTTTGCGACACTGCGCGAAGAATTTTCAAAAGTAAATGCACAGAACCAACTCATCCATCCAGCTCTAAAAAGAAAGCTTGAGAAGCTTAGGGAGGAATTCAACCAAGGGCTGTCGTCAGCACCTAATTATGAAGACTTAAAATCCAAACTTGACATGTTGAAGGAATTATCGAAAGCATATGATCTTACAGAGAAAAACAAGAAGGCTGCAAAATTGAAGCTGGAAGTTAACAAGAAATTCAATGAGATCATGGATCGGGAAGATGTTAAGGAGAGAGTTGCGGCAGTTAGGGCTGAAGTTGAAAATTCTGGTGTGTCTCAATTTGATGATTTGGATGATAATCTGAAGCAGAAAATTGTGGAATTGAGGAAAGACTTAGAGTTTGAATTTGTTGATGTTCTCAAGTCCTTGGGCTTGGACGTTGAGTTAAAAGTGAAAGAGCCAATTGAGCAGACTTTACCTACAGAAGTCAAAACTAAGATAGAAGAGTTTAATGAAGAAATTAATGACAGGATTGAAAATGTCATCAATGCAACAGATCTGAAGGACAAGATTGAGCTACTGAAGTTTGAGGTGGCAAAGGCAGGGAAGACACCTGATTCAGCAGCCAGGAACAGAATTGTGGCTTTGGAGCAACAAATCAGACAAAGCATAGCGGCAGCTGTGGAATCTTCGAATCTAAAAGAGAAGCATGAGAAGCTCAAGGCTGAAGTTTCCCAAACCATTGAATCTGCTGGAGGTTTGGATGGGAGTTTGAACCAGGGATCAAATGAAGATTCTTTCTCGTTCGATGAATCTAGAGTAGTGGGTGCCAATCGCACCTTCGGTTAATGTGAGTTCATTTTTTCCCCTCTAATGATTTGGTAATATTTCAGTTGTGATGATTCTACATGTTCTTTACAGGATGCCTGCTTTTTCAATTCAAATTCATGAACTTAAAGTTTTTTTTGCAGTACTTTTTTAGTCAGCTTGCTGCTGATATGATTCCGGATAGAACTGTTCAAAACAGATTAAGTGATTGTCAAAAGTGGACAAAGGGAAACCTC
The DNA here is from genome assembly GCA_032719365.1 of Prinsepia uniflora. NCBI lineage: Eukaryota > Viridiplantae > Streptophyta > Magnoliopsida > Rosales > Rosaceae > Prinsepia > Prinsepia uniflora. Next base: position 13,730,894 of record CM064861.1, read on the forward strand.
AAGCAGAGCCATATCCATTGACACCTTGCAAAAGCATACAAGTTTTGCATTTACGACAGGGAACAAGGAGAGAAATCTTAGCTCCATAATTTTCTGCTTGAACTTAATTTGTTTTAGGTTTCTATAAATTATTTGTTTTCCTTTTTCTTTTTTCCGGTTGAGTGCATTTTCTCTATCTACAAATAGACCCCAAACAATTTCTATTTCTACTTGTAGTTTCGGATCACTTTTGTATAGGTTGTGTGGGGAGGTTAATAAATTGCTTTTAATACTTTTAACTTCGTTAACTCCATTGCTTTCATTATGCTCGGTAGTTTCTCCTGAGCAAAATTCTAGCATTCAACTCTTCTTTTTGTTCTTCGGCACCAGTTCACTATCACTAGCTTAGTGATATTACTATCCCTCCAATGAGTGGAAAGTAATTTTGAAGTTTGGCTTTTGTAAAGAATGAGAGATATTCAAAGGGGATAATTCTCTAAAATAAAACCCATCAAATTTGTCCTTCGATGGAGGTGAGCGTAAAGTTAGTCGATTTTTACTTTTGCTTTTGGCTTTTGCAATTCTGCATTTGTGAGAAAACACCCAAGGGCTTATTCTTTTTTTTTTTTTTTTTTGTTCACGCCTCTCCTGTCGGAGACTTCTTTTGATGTGCTTAATGTGAACTTATGACCATGAAACGAGTCGCCAACTAAACCTTGTACTAACCAAAAGAAGCCTAGATTTGCTTGCCTCTGAACCAACCGACAAAGTTAAAAGATCATAGGTTTGTCCGCCTAATCCTTTCTTCCTACGCTAGTCCCCACTCCAAATTTGTAACCCAATGTCAGTTTCCTTTTTAGTCGCACATTTTGTTAGCTCTTTAGGAAAAAAAAAAAATCATCACATTTCAAGAAAGAAAAAAATAAAATAAATATCAAACACAAGATATAATTGAGCCTCCTACTACTACTACACAATAAAAAAGAATTAACACTAGTGCGTAAATCTACTAATAATATACCCATGTGTAATAAGCCTGCTGTAAGAGTATCTTTGTAAAAATAAAAATATATTACATGAAAAAACCAAAAGCATCACAAGTTTAAGCTTGCACATTCACAATTCACATCAGCAATTAGGCCTCTTGTAGGGCAAAGAAAAGTGACCATAATAAAACTTGTAGAGCTTCAAGCTTTTCATTTCAATACAAGAAGGGGATGACAGCTTTTCTTCCCTTGGGATAATCTTCCCCAAATTTCTCCAAATACCACTGATGGTTCGCACGTGCCCTAGGCACCAAATTGGCACACGTGTAGAGCAAAAATCCTAGCGTAACCCAAGACCAGGTCATCACACTCCATCCTAACCACTCCACTAGCTCCCCGTAGTAATTTGGGCAGCTCACCATCTCAAACCACCCCCCTTTGGGCACTTTGTACCCCCCGCCATCTTTCTTCAATCCAACCAAGACCCTATCAGACCAGATATTTACAGCCATGCCATAACCAAACACCGCCAGCCCAATAAAGAATCTCCACCAAAACCACCCATCCGCCTCATAATCCTTGTACTCAGAAACCCATCTGGCCTGCAAGTAGGCGTTTAGGAGATTGAACCCAAAAGCCATGGCGGCCACACTCACCGGAAACCCGCACGAGGCTTTGGAACTGACGGTATTCCGGTAGAGGCGGAGGGGGTACAGGCAGGTGCGGTGGAAATAATGGAAGAGATAGGGTGCGATAAGAAGAAAGGCTTTTGGATCGGAAGAGTGGCGGCCGTAGGGGAAGAGGAGGAGGGTGAGCCAAAGGGTCGGGCTTTCCATGAGGAACCAGGCCAAGGGCGGAGACATGGTGGGGCCCCACCCTGGGCGGCGGTGCTTGCCATATGGGGCTTGGAGGAATCTGAGGGAGATGTAGGTTGGGGGAGCTATTAGGTAGAAAAAGAGGAGGCAGTTGTGGAAGAAAGTCTGATCTGATGCCGCCATGGTGCAATAGAAGTGGTGGGAGTGGGGAAGTAGTTAAATGTCAAATGGGGAAATGAGGGTTGGTTGAGACTTGAGATCGGAGTGTGGGGTGATTTTGAGGTTAATTTTGTTCTTGATTTGGAAAGCGCATTGTTATTATCAAAAAGGGTAAATGATTGTGCCAAGTGCATGGACTAATTCATTGTGATTAGTGGGGGCCGTTAGTAGGTTCCCTGGAAATGACTAGGCTTTTCATGTTTGGTCGTACTCGTATGACATGGGATTCACTTCAACCAGCCTAGACCATCTTCAATGGTAATTGTAAAAAAGTTTACTACGCACAATTTGCAACACACTATTTAGTAGGGCTGGCACATGGAACCAAAATATCGAAATCGTACCGTTTCAGATCAAACCATACTGAAAAAGAATCAAATAGTAAAACCGTTGTATGATTGTTACGGTACCGAAACCGTACCGATATAATTCGGTACAGTTTCAGTATCGATATTTTAAAAAACCGTCACGTACCGAATTAGAATATTTTTTTAATAATTAAATTTATTTCTTATTGATTTATTAGGCCTTCTTCAAGAGTTGATATGACCATACATGTCTTAATTTAGCTTCCAAGAGTTGATATCTTCAACTCAGTGCAACTTTTTCAATACATATTTGAAAACTTAAATTTTTCATAAATGTAGTTTTGTTTTTTCTTTAGTCTTTTCCTTGCTTTATAATCACAAACAAAATTTTGGCTCAAAACCGAAACCATACCGAAACCGTACCGAACTTAATTGGTACGGTACGATCTGGTTTCACTTTCAAAATATTGAATACCGAACCGTACCGTACCGATTAAAATTAAATGGTATGGTTCTGGTATCGATCAATTTTGTACCATACCGAACCGTGCCCACCTCTACTATTTATTAAACATACTTTAAATAGCTATATTTGCTTTTAACTTTCTTATGGAACAAAATGACAACTTGTTTCTTCTTTTCCACTTACAGAAAATTTTATATTCAATTCACTATTATTCGTTTTAGGGGTATACTAATTAATAAGACGAAATATATCAGACTGAGAGTTTTATATATCATATTGCTTCATGAAGAAGATACTCTTCTTCCCTATGGCTATCAGCACGTTTAAAGTTACATTCAGAAAGAAGTTTATGGAATTCGCCTTCTATTCATTGATTGTTTTTTCATTGAAGAAAATAAAGATTCCTTGGAATCTTTTTTTTTGTTTGTTTGTTTAATAATTACTTGTTTCAACTTTCCTATGGAGCTCACCTGTGGCTGTGGATATCTTACCCTATTGGAAAGGGAAGGGAATGGAGGTGAGGAAATGAGAATGGCCGAATACTTAGTGAACTGAGCAATTATTATAATATAAAAGATAAAAATAAAGCAATTACTATAATATAAAGTTATAAATTATTATTATGTTGCGTATGAATATTTAGTGAATTGAGAAATTACTATAATATAAAAATAAATAAAACAATTACTATAATATATAAAGTTATAAATTATTATTATGTTGCGTGTTGTGAGGCATATACATACACATATGACACTTTTCTGATTATTTAGAATTTAACTTATGTTAATTTTTTTATTGAGTAAAAACTTATGGTAATCTCTATTATTATAAAGATAGGAAATTCAAAAAGTTTCACTAAAAAATCCTGATAAAAATACCTTTTAAATTATCAAATAGTTAGGAAGATAATAATAAAATTAAAAATCAAATTTATAATTTAAAAAAATAATAAAGATTCGTGGAAAGAGTGGGGTAAAAAAAGTAGTGAAATTTCTTTTGCTTTCTTTTCCTCGGCGCAGTCCGCGTTCCCGAGGGAAACGAGGTAAAAAACTAAAAGTTAATATTATTTATAAAAAGTTAATTAGCACTTGTGTTAACAGATGCAAAAGTCTAGTATTAATAAATAAATAAAAAGTGTCTAAGTTTACTATTGATATCAAGATTCAATATTCAATGGTTAATAAGTGACTTATAAGTTTGAGCATTTATTTGTATATTCTACTCTCTTAATAGTTAATATGGTACGGTTGTATGAACAAAAAAAATCTCAAATTAGTCCTCCAAGAAGGAAATGAATGGAAAAGACTTGGATTTGAGGAGTTAGCCTTTATATAGGCAAGAATTTTGTGCTCTCCACTCGTGGGCTTCTAGACTTTCATGTGGACTAAAACGAGCCCCAAACTACGGTAACATTAACAAAACCTCATGATTCTTCCTATAGGTAAATTTTCATCTAAATTTTTTGAAAAATATGAGAGGACCTCTTCAATCTTAGGACATGAGTTTTTTGATATATCAAGAATGATATGCATGATTTTATATTGATATAATGATATTAGAAAAAAGGAATTATATATATATATATATACATTGGGTATTGATCTCGCTCACGAAAATTAAATCTGAAACCTTACACATAATGCGTATAAATAAATACCAATAATTTATAGCACCAAGAATTTTTTTTTCATATGTTTACACATTTTAAAGTCTTTCAGTATTGCACTCGTTATCAATGCATTAAAATTTGGGACACAATAACTACTAACTGATTGTAGCATTCTCATTATTATGCCTGGCAATATGTGTGCTAATTGAATTGAAAACATTGAAATTTTTATGGTTGTTAATTGGCATGAAAAAACTAACTGAAAAATAGTATCGAAAAAATGAAAAAACTAATTGAAAATTCGTATTGAAAAAATTAAACTGAAGAAAATATAGGTGATTGTCACCCTCTGGATGGGTGACCTATTGTGAAGTTGCATGTGAGCTCCCGAGAATAAAACCATGAGGATTGCGTCCAAAGCGGATAATATCATGTTGGAGAAGGTCGGGTCTTGACAAGTTGGTATCAAAGTGTGACGACCAGAGAATTCGAAAAAGGAAAAAATTGGAAGGAAATGACGATTTTGCCCTTGGTTACGGGGGGTAAAAAAATTGACTTTTGATCGGGACTTTGTTTAGACTTTCCAGAAGGACCGTTGGATAGGTCTCGAGACGCTGAGTCCGTAGACAGGCGGCATGCGTCGATCGGAGTATGGACGGGAAAGATAGGGGTCTGTAAAGTCGAAGGGCATTTTCGTAATTATGCAATAAAGGGTAAAACGGTCATTTGCGGTGGCCAATTAGTGAGTCAGCTATAGAATGCCTCATTTGTCTGTTGAGTGACATCTGTCACTTAGAAAACAAGATTGGTGGCACTGGTTGCCGTTTGAAGATAAACGCAGAGAACACAAAACAAAACAAACAAACATATACATATCCATATTGTCCATAGTTGATCATAGTTGATCAATTTAATCCCAGACGTTGACAGACTCAACAGAGAAAATGAAATGGAATTATAGAGTGAAAAAACGAGAAGAAAGGGGAGAGAAAACTGAAACAAAACTAACAAACCCAAGAGAAAACCAGAAACCAGATTTTGGGCACTTGAATCTCGATTTTCAAGTGTTGGACCAATTGAAGTGAAATTAAGTTGAGATTAAGTCTTTTGGGAGCTAAACGACTCAAACCAAATCAAAAGGGAGGGAAATTGATCGAGATTCGACTGAGACCGAGCCTTGCAACGTTTCTTAAAATTTGAGGTTTGGTTGGATTAATTCGAGGTAAGAATCGAAGTAATTGATTTTAGAATTGTGTTTATAGGATCCCCTATATGGCTTTCTGGTCAATCAGAATTGAAAACTAAATCGAAAATGATGAGAATTGGATTTGTAGACCTTCAAACACTCAAATGAGGATTGACTGGTTTTAGTCGTTAATGCGATAAATTGACTTTACAGAACTAAAATTAAGGTTACAAAGATGAGATTAACTGAATCAATTGAAGAAATTAATGTGAAATTGGACATGATTGAACCGGGTTTCTTCGCGGGTTGCAGGATCCGTTTATCAGTCAAACGGGTGAGGATGGTAACTATAGCAGTTACTGTAGCTAGCGCATGGGCTTCACGCGCAGACACTCACGGCGGCGCGTGAGGACGCAATTCCCAAGGTGAAGTCAACATGACTTTTATTCTATGCAATGTAACGAACATTTTGGCGTTGGTTTCGAGTCGATCGGACACCATTTCAATATTGTTTAGGGTCCGAAAGTTTATGTTACGTTTTTAATTCGTAATTAATTCCCGGAAAATTATGGGAAATTAATATGATATTCATTGAGTCATTAGTGACCCTTAATGATGATTTTGGGCAGGACTTGGGATTCCTGGAAAGTGTCGGAAATTATGGAAAAACGTGCAGCTCGGAAAACGAGCGATATGGAATGTGTGTGAGTGGACGTTTATTTTATAAATTGATATGCATGCATAGTTAAATGTTTTACATGATTGATTGCATGATTTGGTTTGCAATGTTGTCATGGTAATTTGGCATGATTAATTGTGATTAATGATTATTTTAATCGGTCTTTCGGGCACGTTTTACGAGGAATGTGCAAATGATATTTTGGGCTAGGCCCAGAGTGAAAAAGGTTTCAAAAAGGTTATTTTGACTTAAGTGGTGAGCCAAGGATGATTTCTGGATTATTTTAATATTTTCAAATGAGATTTTACGGATTTACGTGTAAATGGTATTTGAGCTTGAGACCCTGTCGGGAATGATTTTGACTTGGTTTGAAGTTAAGGATTTGATTGAAATATTTTGGGATGTAATCCCGGGATGATTTTCATTGTGTTTGTGAGTGCCTAGACGGCCGAAGCTAGGGGATTACCCAGACGACCGGAGCTCGGGGTGTAACAACCCGTACCTTCGGGAAGGGTACAAATGTAATTTTGTAAAATATTTGTATAAAAAGGACGATTTTGCCCTTGTGAATAGTGTGTCAAAAGTTGACTTTTTGATTTGTAGGTTGAACGAGCTTTGACCATTGACCGTGACATAGTTTAGGACGTCACGAGTCCGTAGACAGGTGGCACGTCTGATTTGGACAATCGAAGGAAAAGTTATGGTGTTCGAAAGGTTAAGGGCGTTACCGTAATTTTGGCGAAATAGGGGAAAATGTTGAATTTTTGTTGGACTATTAGTTTTCACGTAGACCGAGGACTGTTAGCTAGGTCTCGACGTCCTGAGTACAACGACAGGCGGCACGCTGTCATCGGACGTCGGACGGATTAGTTATGGATCTAGGAAGTTGAAGGGCAAAAAGGTAATTTTTGATCTAGGGGCATTTTGGTCTTTTCACAATTAAGCCAATCAGATAAGGCCATATGGGAAAATGTGATTGGATATTTATAATGTTGTCCACATGATGATGGACACGTGGGGGACACCTAGAGGTTTCTAGGAGGTTTATTGTGTGCACGGCTACAAATTGCACAAGTTTAAACCGTGCAATCGTTCATAGAGCAGAAACAGGGAGAGTGAGACCGTGAGATTTTCTTGATCAATTTCCAGTGATTGAAGACCTTGAGCTTGATTGAGTGATCAAGGACAGGTTGATGAGTTTGTAATCGTGTTTTAGTGAGGGCTAGAAGGTGACTGTGTGTGTGTGTGTGTAAGCAACCAGAACCAGGAGACAGAGCAGGGACACCGTGCACGGTTGTGCACCCAAGTTGAGCAAACCATCAAATTGGACGGGTGGAGGTGTTCAGTGACCTGAGGAGAGTCGTGTGGACTCAGTGGAGCACGGCGGAGACCGGAGCAAAGGGTAAGTGTTTTTTGTCCCCTGTTTTTCCAGAATTGGTTAAATTCAAAAGTCGTGAGGTTTGGGTGATTGTCGAGGTGTTCCAAGGTCCCTATTAGTTCTAGGAAATTGAGAATGACCATTGGGATTAACCTGGAGCTTCACGGTGGTCGTGGGTGGCCGGAGTCAGAAACTCAGATTTTCTGAGTTTTCTTTCAGTTTTGGACGATGAGATTAGGGCATTTACTTCACGAATTGATTAGTGGAATCGATCATACAAACCAGGACGAAACTAATGGGATTGATTGGGTTGAAATTGGACTGGTATTGAGTGAGAACCGGTCACACCGGTTCGGTTTGGCCAGCCCGGTCTGAACCAGTTGGACAGAGGTTGAAGACAACCCTGTAGCAGGCGTGTGAAGCCCACGCGCAGCCCCTTTGGGGTCAGTCACGACTCCGATCATAGTGATGCATGCAACCATCCATCCAGGACCGCCCTCAATCCTGGTATGTCGCCGTGAACGAATCAACCGACACGACCACCACAAGATCATAGTGCACTCATCACCGATTGCTATCCTGAACCGTCAGCACTCCGAAGTCGAGCCTCCCCAGGCTGCTCGACCACGAATCGTGCATCGTGACCTCTCCGGAAGGAACACATCCCAATCCAGAGGCGAGCGTCACGTCGTCCGTCGCCGTGCACCAAGCACCTGCCGCGACCACGACTCGGACCCGTAGGTCATCAATAGGGTCATATGCCCGATGACAGGATCCGTCCCTGAAGGACAAAGTTAACCGTGCCTGGTCCTGCTCCCGTCTGACAAGTCAACTGAAAGTCCGAAACTACCCTTCAGCACCTGCCAGACAAGGGATATTTGCGCATGTGCCCGCTCATACCTCCACCCCTCGAATGGCCTCGATCAACGCGCCACGACCTGAAAGGTTAATAAAACAGAAAAAGGTGTGAGTGGACAAAAATGACCTCTTATAAAAACATTTATCAAAATATATTCTTACCCTCCAGTTTTCACAAACTTGCATGCATATCATAAAACATGAGTAATAGTATGAAATCATTCAAGTATGAACAGTGGACCGATAAAATCAAAACATATTTTCTCATGGTCCACAAAAACTCATGTTCACCAAATCAGTTTAATATCTCAAAAAGTTCACAGTTTCTTTAAATCATTTTAACCGCTAAACCACGGTTTCCTCAAAATCATTTTCCATAATCCACGGGACTTATTTCCATATCCTGTTGCTTAGAGTCACGTTTATCCCTGCAACGCGTGCATATCAATAGGCTCAAGGACCGCTCAAAATCCGAGCATCCGCTGATGTGAACACATCACCAGTCAGCAATCCGTTGCTGTGAAAACCTCACCAGCCGACGATCCGGATCTCGTGAACACATCACTTACCGATCCATATAATCCAGCACATCTGATCTGAGTCAAGCCTCCCCTGGGCTGCTCGGCAAAGATCGTGCTACGTGACCTCTTCGGGGTAAACACTTCCATCCCGAAGGCGAGCGTTATCTCCAGGGTGCACTCCGGGGAAAAACATATTTTCTCCCGAAAACCCTAATTATCCGCAACATATCATTATCACAAAAACCAGTGAAAATAGTTGCATTGAAAACCAAATCATTTACAATACAGGGTCTCAGCCCCAAGTCCCGATTTACTTATAAATCCGAAAATCATCAATATCATCATGTAATCACATGGAAATACAAATCCAATCAAAATCACAATTCCATTGGGTCTCAAGCCCAAAATATCATTTTCACGTAAATCCGTGCAACCGTAAACCCGAGTTGCCACGATCACGTAAATCCATAAAATCAATCACTGACTCATAATCCGAGTCCAAATATCATTTTCAATTTCCTACTCATAACCCGAGTCAAAACATCCTACTCAATGTCACCATTAAGCTGACTCCTTCAGCTTGACGGCCCCAAGTACTCACTAATGTGCCCTGACCTTCGCTCTCATCGAGAGTCACCAAAACTCACCTGTCAGTCCTTGCCGACACCACAAGCCAAACCGTCACCACCAAGCTTTACCACCCTAGTAAAGCGCCAATCAGTAACAAATTAGTGACAACACATCATACTACAACGTCCGTCAATGTAGCATAAGATCCACAACATGATCTCCCCTCGCAGGGCAAACTCAATCCTGCGACAATACCAACAGCAGTAACCACAACTGTCACCCCCTCAGCGATCCCAGATGCTGGTAAGGTCACGACAAGGTAACATCTCGCCGCAAAGCAACTTGCGGTCACACTAACCACCAACTCACTCATCCTGAGTATACGCATACCGTCATCACACTCAATCAGACGGTGCAACTGGAACACGTTAAACACAAGCCTAGCAGTGATCACACAGCTCAACACTAGAGTTACACTAGCCAACCTTGGCTAAGAGCACCTTCTCAAACAATCACTGAATGCATCAGAATCACTCGGCCCAGTGCATCGTGTTCAATGTCCAGTTCACGTTCACAACCAAAACCAATGGTATTGGAACTAAGCCAAGCACCAACACGTTTATCGACACATCACTGGTACATCCTATGTACCGTCACTAGGTATCAAGTGCCCTCGTCCATACGATACAGCACATCGTACACCAAGCAAGATCCTACAGCTGGACCCCAGTACTCGACCCATAGACCAATATGGTCGATCCCAAACCAGGTAAGGAAAACGTAAAAATCCTGAGGGTTTAGCTAACATCGACAATCCTTGTCCTATGCTACCCAAAAACACCTCGCCAAATGACAACACTCAAAATGACACATCAACGTGTCCACAGGGAAGAACGCCTAGTTCTCTCGGGATTCACATCGACCCCGGCCACCACAAGTCTGCAAAATATTGTACCCCAATCCATGTACAAGGTACATACATCTATCCCTAGACCAGACTACAACCACCTAGGTCATAGCCAAACACGTTCCAATAATGGAGTCCATTTGCCCAAACCAGCAAGAGACAAATAGAAACTCCACCCATCAGCTAGTTCCAATTCCAAATCCGAATCCGCAATTTCGTAAGAAATCCCGAATCCAAACCCATACATCACATTTTTAATTCATGTCCAAATCCGAATCCGAAATCATTATTCCGTAAGCTAGCATTTGGAACAATCATTCCGCACCCAAATCCAGTACTCCACTTTCAAGTTCTAAAATCGAATCTTGAATCGTCACCCAGAAATTCGGTTCCAAAATCGGAAATCTCGTTCACGTCCACTCGGACACACCAAACCGAACCTATCGGTTACCAGTTCAAGTGAGTAACACATTACATCCGATTGACTTCATAAGGAAGCCAATCCCAACAGTCACAACTCTAAGGCTGAACAATTTCAACCCCGTCTGAAACCTACTCGCTCGAGTAACATACTATAAGGGGCTTCAATTCGAAAAGAAGTTCAGTCCCGTCATTTACGACTCACATACCGAAGTAAGAGTGACAAACTCTCTACCCATCTGGATCATCGAAATCATGACCCAGATCCATCACTACGTCAGTCGACGATGAACATCACGATCCTAGATCGTCACAATGCCCACAATTAAAAAGTTCAGTCAACGACGAAACACGCCGCGACTGTGGGTTTTCACTGATTACCTCATATTTATCCTTGCCATCCCACCTAGGGAAAACCAAGGATGATCCAAAACAATGACACCAATACTCATCCTACGTGGATGCAAACAAAACTCGTTGCACTCCCCACGCCATGTAACCCAACATTGTTTGCCACCAATCAGAAAATAAGAAGTCACCCCCGATGACTTCAGAATACCTAATCCCAATGCGGAAAACCCGCAATCCTCCTCAAACACAACCTCTCACGATTCCGTAGGTCCAACCATGTTGGAACCATCGGACTCGGACACCAACCACGTGTCCCCTTTGGACTGGTTACTGACACATACCCAACTCGACGAAGGCACAACCCGACTCGTGACTCATTGTTGGCACAACACCGGCACCAACACCAGCACACAAACAACAGTATCAGTATGAACACACCGTGTGCAAAACTGACAACTCTGGATCTCCGCTCATAACAAGCGACGACCCCGTACCTCTGCTCGAATAGGAGAAACTCTGCCTCCTTCGTACCTAACAACTCTGGGTACAGTCACCCTGACAACTCATGTGAGAAAAGGAAACGTCCCCTGAACGTCCCCCGATTCTCAACAACCACTCTAGGTAGTAGTGCCTGCCACAGACTTGTGCAGACCCAACCACCAGACATCACTATCGAGACTCCACATCCAATGGAATCAAGTACCCGTACAACTACTCTGTATCCCCACTCTGGGATTCCATCGACATGTACCAACCCTGATTGTGGATTGCAGTTCCACCACTAAAGCTGACATGACCTGACACAATCGTCACTCGGTCTCGACTTAGAAAGTCATTAAGAGTCAAACCACTCGCCAGCACACATTTCCGAACCAAACATCCCACCTTAGGGTTCCGCGATTACTACCTAGGGTTCCTCAAAACCCGACAGCTCCTGAGACTTTAAGATATTACCATGACTCATCTCGAGTCCTAACCGAATTCTTGACTCATTCATCCATGCCATCCCTGGCATACCCGGTCACCTAGCAAATTACCGCAGGTGAACCACATCATATACCACTTACAAAGCCTAGGAATACCCCAACACACTCTAGACGTTGGGAACTCACATTCCGCACAAGGAATTTACTGAGAATAATCTCATCCTGGGTCCAACCTACCCTAATTGTGCTACCTTCCAAGACTCTGGATTCAATAAATCCTGGGACCCACAAGAATACCGATTCGACAATTAGTAAGCCTTAGTTACACAAATTAATATCTGACCCACAAACCAAGGTCAATTACATTCCGAGATTAATCACAAGGTCTCAAATACCCTAATATACACATCTCACTACCAGGTCGCGCACGAGGCTCACGCTCCGAAGGTATGGCATGGCAATAGCATCAGCAACCTAGTGCTCTGATACCAATTTGACAGAACCCGTCCCCGAAGGACAAAGTTAACCGTGCCCGGTCCTGCTCCCGTCTGACAAGTCAACTGAAAGTCCGAAACTACCCTTCAGCACCTGCCAGACAGGAGATATTTGTGCCTGTGCCCGCTCATACCTCCACCCCTCGAATAGCCTCGATCAACGCGCCACGACCTGAAAGGTTAATAAAACAGAAAAGGTGTGAGTGGACAAAAATGACCTCTTATAAAAACATTTATCAAAATATATTCTTACCCTCCAGTTTTCACAAACTTGCATGCATATCATAAAACATGAGTAATAGTATGAAATCATTCAAGTATGAACAGTGGACCGATAAAATCAAAACATATTTTCCCATGGTCCACAAAAACTCATGTTCACCAAATCAGTTTAATATCTCAAAAAGTTCACAGTTTCTTTAAATCATTTTAACCGCTAAACCACGGTGACAGGACCCGCCCCGATCCCCCTAGGACCACCCGGGACGTGCCCTGCTTCCGTCTGACACCCGACATTAAAATATCATAATTACCCTTATTGAAAGTAAAATGCATAAAGAAAATCCATAGTTAAGTCATACAAAGCACGCCACACGAATACTCGAATACAAATAGTGTCAGACAAGGGATAGTTCCTGAATACAGTTTATTGAGCACGACTCTAGACACACTACGTGCCAACCTACCCAGCAGTAGGGTTCAGGTGCGCAACGTAAACCTATGCCTCTTCCTCTGGATCCTCCTCCTCTTCCTCGGGATCCTCCTCCTCAATAGCACTACCTGGAGGGGTAGTAAAACAACAAGGGTGAGTGGGCCGAAACTCAAGGTTTACAAAATAGTTTACCAATCCGAAAACATATAGATTTTCCCCTCCGTTTTCCGAAAAGACATGCATTAGTATCATAAACCACAAAATCGTATAATCATAAGCAGAATAATATCAACATAATATAATCTTAGTCACTGCACTATACATCCCAACCCTGACATCCCAGATGCCCGACGTCCCAGACGCCCAATAAGGTCACAGTCTCAAGGCTACGCGTGCCACCCGGGGTCTCAATCCCGAGTCCAAATCCCGAACCTAGTTCGAGCATGGCATTCTAGATGCCTGACGTCCCAGACGTCCAACAGTAGCAATCCTGCTCCTGAGTCACTCTACGGTCCGGTCCCTCCGTAGAATGACTCCTCACAGGCAATGCGCCGTGACCACTCCGGTGTACCTACATCCGGAGGAGATAAAATCCTAGGGTAGATCTATACAGTGCAGTACCACAGATAATATCGAGATCCATTATACATATACATGACTCTAAACCATTCATAAACAACCAGACGGGTCTCATGCCCAAACATCGTACTACGTGCCATAAATCATACTCAAGATAAACAGATACTTTTACTTGAATCACATATAGATATAATAGAAAGTAAAACAGTTATGCATGCCGAAGTTTAGTGAAATCAAAGGCCCACTCACAGTACAATCCCGCTGCAATCCCGAGCGTAAAGCCTCGTCCAAGGGTTAAAGTACAATTCCTGTCATGCCCAAAACATACGTAAAGGTCACTTTAAGTCCCTACTAAATAACTGAGAAACCCTAGACTGAAACCGGCCCGGGAAAGCCGTCCGAACACGCTTCCCAAGGCGTCAGATCCTAATTTGGCCAACCTAACGATCTTCGATCGACACGAAACCACCGCCATTGGATCCGTATCGTCGAAACCTTGAAAATGGCACTGGTCCCACACAAAATACTGTTCACACGCGCCCCCCACGCACCGGTCAACCCTCTGGTCAACGGCGCTACAGTGATGCTGACGTCAGCATGACGTCATCACTGACAGTGTCAGAGGACACGTGTCAACAGCCTATTGGTCCCTGGTCTGACAATATTCTAACATGATGACGTCATCATGACGTCACTGCTGACGTCAGCATGATGACATCATCAGCTACAGTAACCGGGTCTAAGAACCAGGTCACCGCAGACCCACGGTTCGATCCGATTGGTTCTCAACAACCCGACCACCAAAATCGATGGGATTTGTTCCTATGAACTCGTCTAATCATGTTCTATGGTTTTGTATGATTAAAACAGGTTTTTAAGTCGAAGGAACCACCTGAAAATCGACGGGAAACCGGCTGCTAGCTCTGGTTCGTCTTCTCCGGCGAGCCGTCGAACTTCCAGCCACGATCTCTGGTCCAAAATGCTCGCCTAGTCCCCTAGGTTATGTCTCAAAAGCAGCCAAACAAGTTTCACGTCAAAAATGAACGGTTCGAGACAGGGAAGGAAATCGGTGTCTCTCGGGTTTATGGGCTTACCGCCGCCGTGTCGCCGCCGTGGGCTGCCCAGTCCGGTCCTGAGTCGTCCAGAGGTCACACTGATCCTAACCCTACGTTTGTTAGAGCCCAGAAGTCATGGTTTGGATGGTTGGATGGTTTTGGGACGATTGGGTTCTTCTCGGGTTTGTGGGTTTTCCGGCCGTGCAGGACGGTCGTGGTGGTGTTGGCTGGTGTCTGGTGGAGGTGGTGGACGGTCTGGTGCTGCCTGGTTCGTGAGTTGAGGCTGAGAGGCTGTGAGGTGTTTGTTCGAAGTATGAGAGTTAGCCACGGTTTGAAGGAATAGGAATGAGAGAATGAATTCTCTGAAGGTTTTTAAAACAGAGTGATCAGATGGAATGGAGGGCTGAGATTCAATCAGATTATAGGATGAAGGGTAAGGATTTAAGGGAGTTTAATTAATTAATTAATGAAATGGCAAACACAGATCCTGGTTTTAGGGGACGATGTGGATGAGGTAGATGAGTGACATGTGTCACTCCTCAAGGGTCCAGATTGATTAGGTTAAAGAAATCAGATTCTAATATTTTATTATTATTTTGGTTCGGTTCTCGATTAATTCGGTTAATCACGTTTTACGTCCTTGACCATAACTTTTTCGTCGTAAGTCCGATTTTGGCGTGCCGCCTGTCTACGGATTCGTATCGACGAGACCTACGTCACGGTCATTGGCCCTCGTCCGTTGGACTTCCCGGGTCAAAAGTCAACATTTGGCCCCTAATTGACCAAATTACCAAAATACCCCTCGACTTCCGAACGTCACAACTTCCTCTTCGAACGTCGGAATCGAACGTGCCACCTGCCTATGAACTCGTGACGTCCTAAACTACGTCACGGTAATGGGTAAAAGTCCTAAATATTTCCCGAGGCAAAAGTTAACATTCCCCCCCCCCTTAGGGGCAAAACGGTCATTTTACAATAAAATAAGAATTACGAAAGTTCGGGTCGTTACACACGGTTTCCTCAAAATCATTTTCCATAATCCACGGGACTTATTTCCATATCCTGTTGCTTAGAGTCACGTTTATCCCTGCAACGCGTGCATATCAATAGGCTCAAGGACCGCTCAAAATCCGAGCATCCCCTGCTGTGAACATATCACCAGTCAGCAATCCGTCGCTGTGAAAACCTCACCAGCCGACGATCCGGATCTCGTGAACACATCACTTACCGATCCATATAATCCAGCACATCTGATCTGAGTCAAGCCTTCCCTGGGCTGCTCGAAAAAGATCGTGCTACGTGACCTCTTCGGGGTAAACACTTCCATCCCGAAGGCGAGCGTTATCTCCAAGGTGCACTCCGGGGAAAAACATATTTTCTCCCGAAAGCCCTAATTATCCGCAACATATCATTATCACAAAAACCAATGAAAACAGTTGCATTGAAAACCAAATCATTTACAATACAGGGTCTCAGCCCCAAGTCCCGATTTACTTATAAATCCGAAAATCATCAATATCATCATGTAATCACATGGAAATACAAATCCAATCAAAATCACAATTACATTGGGTCTCAAGCCCAAAATATCATTTTCACGTAAATCCGTGCAACCGTAAACCCGAGTTGCCACGATCACGTAAATCCATATAATCAATCACTGACTCATAATCCGAGTCCAAATATCATTTTCAATTTCCTTACTCATAACCCGAGTCAAAACATCATTTTTAATCCGGGCCCAGCCCAAAACATCATTTTCATCATTTCTCGAAAATCGTGCCAAAATATAATATAATAATCATAAAATCGAGAAATTACCGGATTGAAACATAAATCATGCCAAAGCATATCAAATCATATAATAAAGCATTTAAAACCATATATGCATGCATCACGGTTAGAAAACAAAGTCCACTCACACACACCGTTCAAAACGGTCCGTTTCCAAGCTGCACGTTTTTCCGTAAATTCTGGAAATCACAACTCCTGCCCAAAATCATTATAGAGGGTTACTAACATCTCAAAATACTTCATATAATTTTCCCCAAATTTTTTCCGGAATTTAAATACGTATTTTTAACGTAAAACAAAACTTCGGATACGCGGAACATTAACGAAACAATATCCGATTTCCTCGAAATCAACGTCAAAATGTTCGTTACACTGAGAGGATCAAAAGTCATGTTGACCTCACCTTGAGACTAGGACGGACGTGCCCTCACGCGCCGCCGTGAGTGGCTGCGCGTGAAATCCACGCGCCTGCTACAGTGTCACCAGCCTAACCCGTATCTCTGGTAAACGGGTCCAATTAACCCGCGAGACAACCCGGTTCCAATCCTATCAATTCGACACCGATTTCATCAATTGAACATTCATACAGCTTCATTACAAGTCTAATTAGAGGTCTGAAACATCAATTACACGAAACCTTACCTCTAACCTCACGATCACAGATGATCATTCGAAGAACACCCGGCCATTGTTCATCATTCGAACTCCTTCAATTCCGATCGATTTCCTTAAATTGATTCAACCAGAAGCATCAGTGGACTCCGTTAAACATTTCCCCCAACTCAATTGCTTCAATCCAGTGCTCAATCTCCACGACTCAAGCTCGATAGCCGTCACTGTGCAACCATGGAAGTCCGTCAATCTCCAACGTTTTCCTTCAATTGATCCCTCCAGAAGCATCGTGGGATCCTCAGGAACACAATCCTCAGCTCAATTTCGTCAATCAAAGCCTCCAATTCCTCGACTCAACCTCGAATTTCCTCCTCTGTCACCAAGCGTGTTCAGAGCCTAAACGGTACCAATTCTTCTCGTTTTTGATCTGGTTATGATCGTAGGAATCCCAGGAAGCTCGAAGTGAGTTCAATTGCGATCCTTGCGGCTCAATTCCCAGTATTTGAATTTCCCCCCAATTTTTCTAAATTTTCGAAACCCAGAATTCAGCACACTCACAACCCCTCGTGTTTCCCCTGGTATTCCAGTCCCTTGAACTCTCATTTTTCTCTCAAGAACGGCAGAGGAAGGGAGCCAATTCTCCCAGTTCAGTCCTCCCCCAATTTGTGCACCGTTGGAAGAAAATGTAAAGAAAATAAAAGGAAAATGATGGAGAACATGATGATTAGAGATGATGATGGTGTTGGGAGGGAAACATGGAGCTGGAAACAAGGGATGGGTGACACTTGTCACTCATCCGGATGTGTACAGTCACCGGGTACTGTTCATATTAAAATATTATTTTAATCCCGGTTCGTTCGGTTAATCGAGCCCGATTCCGTGACCATAACTTCGTCGTCGAATCTCCGATTTCGGCATGCCGCCTGTCGTTGGATTCGTATCGACGAGACCTACGTAACGGTCCTTGGCCCTCGTCCATCGGACCTCCCGATCAAAAAGTCAACATTTGGCCCCTAACATGCCAAATTACCAAAATACCCCTCAACTTCCGAACATCATAACTTTCTCTACGAATGTCGGAATCGAACGTGCCACCTGTCTATGAACTCGTGACGTCCCGAGCTACGTCACAGTCATCGGTCAAAGTCCGTTTGACCGCCCAAACTAAAAGTCAACATTTTGCCCACGCTAGTGGCAAAACGGTCATTTTGCACGTTTCGTCCGATTTCACTCAACTAATCCCCGATTAGCCATTCTAAACCATAATTAATTAATATTCAATCCCGATATTCGGGACGTGTAACGACCCGTCCCGAATATCAGGATTTAATAATATTTAATTGTGATTCACTAATCTGGGATTAGTTGGGCGATTTCGGACGAATTGTGCAAAATGACCATTTTGCCCCTAGGCGTGGGCAAAACGTTGACTTTTTTTTGGATGGTCAAATGGACTTTGACCGATGACCGTGACGTAGTTCGGGACGTTACGAGTTCATAGACAGGTGGCACGTTCGATTCCGATGTCCGTGGTGAAAGTTATGATGTACTGGAGTTCAGGGGTGTTTTCGTAAATTGGACGATATAAGGGGAAATGTTGACTTTTTGATCGGGAGGTCCGATGGCCGAGGACCAAGTACCGTTAGGATGGTCTCGATGCCCTGAGTTTGTAGACAGGCGGCACGCATCAATCGGAGTCCGTATGATCGAGTTACGGGTCAGGATGCGTGAGGGGCCTTTTGGTAATTTACTACACAAGGGCAGAATGGTAATTTCACGGGTGTTTGAACGGTTACCATCATCCTCAACATCCAATCTCAATATCCAATAACCCGTCACGATATCAATGCAACGCGTGCAAACTCGGGTGTCTCAAGTCCGAGTACCTCCCCAGGATCAACGACGTCTGGGGTGATATCATCTCCAGGATCAACGACGTCTGGAGGATATCAATATAAACTCACACTCCTGAGATTGAGCCTCCCCTCGGAGCTACTCATCTCCAGGCAGTGGATCGTGACTACTCCAGGATCTACGACGTCTGGAGGAGACCATCAAATCACCGAGGATGATACCACAAATCAAGAATCTCATTTTAAAACTATTTAGATCTCAAAATCAAGTTAATAGTTCAATAGGGTCTCTGCCCGAAATATAGCATTTCCACAGCACAAGTAAACTCCATAATTTCATGTGTAACATATCATTTATAATTCAATTTCGTCAATTAAATCATATAATTTAGTTTCAAAGTCAAAAGTCATCTCAAATCTCAGATCATCGCCCAAAATCACAATTTTATAATTTTCTCGAAATTCGTACCCAAATAATATAATAATAATATAATATTCCCAAAATCCGAAAATTATCATATCACATCATAAATCATGGCAAATCAACTTAAATCATATTATAAGCATTTAAAAGCAGTTAAAACGTATATGCATGCATTTAGGGTAGAAAACAAAAGCCCACTCACACACCGTCCAAAGCGCTCGTTTTCCGAACTGCACGTGTTTCCGTAATTTTCGCTATTTTCCAGAAATCCTGAATCCTGTCCAAAATCATTACTCAGGGTCACTAAGGACTCAATTTGCATCATATTAATTTCTCATAATTTTCCGGGAATTTAATATTAATTTAATACGTAACGTAAACCTTCGGACCCTCAAAACATTATCGAGACGGCGTCCGATCGACTCGCAACCAAAACCAAAAATGTTCGTTACATTAAGTAGGACAAGTTTCATGTTGACCTTACCTCGAAATTCCCACGCACGCGCCCCCACGTACCGCCGTGAGTGGCTGCGCGTGGGTGCCACGCGCCTGCTACAGTAATCATCACTGTTGTCTTCTCGACCCGAATGCCTGGTAAATGGGTCCTGCGACCCGCGAGGTGACCCGGTCCAATCCTGCATATTTCTAGTCCATTTCTTAAATTGATTACACTAATAGGATCGTATTCATGTGTATTGAAGATCTGTAACGTCAATTGCGTCATTAATTACCTCAATCTACTCGATCAAATCTCACAGGTTCGAAGCCTGTTCATCGTCGAGTTCTTCAATCCAGCAGCCAAACCCTTCAATTAATGAGTCGTATAGCATCGTAGGTTCATGATAAAGATGATTTCGAAGTCAATTGCACACGAATTAGCCCCCAATTACTCAACCCAAGCTCGAAAATCTCCGAAGTCCGCCATGTCCGTTCGAGGTCCAAACGACGCCAATTGTCGTCGAATTTGAGTTGGTTCCATTTAGAATGATCTCAGAGAACTCACTTCCATCTTAGTTTATAACATCTCGAGCTAGAAAGATTAATTCGAATTGTTGGAGTAATTTGAAGGGTTTCGGGTTCTTGGGTATCTCTTCCCATTTTTCTTTTAGTTTTCTCTCAATTTCATCCTCTCCAATCTTCTCCAGTCTTTCCCTTTCATCTGTTCTCAGTAGTGATCAAGCAGAGAAGAAGAGATCAATGGCTTTTTGTGGAGGTATTGGGTGCCTTCTCTGTTTTTCCAAAACACCCCCACACGAATTGTTTGGTGTTCTCAGTTTAAATCCCACCCGTCCATCCTATCTGCCTCATCATCAAATTCAGCCATTAATTGTTATCTTAAAGGGACAAGTGTCATTCAAGGGAAATCCCATGCCAACATTAGTCATTAACCGTCCAAATTGCTTTCCACCAATCATCCTCTTAAAGTGACACATGTCACTAAACAAACTAAATGGGTCATTCAACTTAATGATTCATCAGTATAACAAAAGAACAAAGACCAAAATACCCTTCTTTGAGAAATTACCATTTTACCCTTATCATCACAAATTACCAAAATGCCCCCATGGTTCTAGACCCATAACTTTCTCGTTCGGACTCCGATTGGCGCATGCCGCCTGTCTACGGATTCAGCATCTCGAGACCTACCCAACGGTATTCTCGGAAAGTCCAAATAATGTCCGGATCAAAAAGTCAACTTTCGGCCCCTTTGGCCAATTTACCAAATTACCCTCAAACTTCCGCACGTCATAACTTTGTCCTCGAATGTCGGAATCGGGCGTGCCACCTGTCTATGAACTCGTGACGTCCCGACCTACGTCACGGTCATCGGTCAAAGTCCGTTTGACCGCTTGAATAAAAAGTCAACCGTTTGCCCAATTCCAAGGGCAAAATCGTCATTTTCCCCAAAATTTCCAAATTTTCCCCTTTTTAAATATTCGGGTCGTTACATTCATGATTGTTATAATTATGATTAAATGATTTACTTTGGATATCGATAAATTTAAATGATCTCACGTATTTCGAGGTGATTTACGTGTTTGCACGTAAATCGAGATTTTTCTGGATTTGCACTGATTGCCAAAAACGTGGTTGGATATGATTTCATGAAACGGTTACGAACTTGATAAAGTAAAATCGGGCCAGGAGCCCAGTTAACTTATGAAATCGGGCCAGGAGTCCAGTTGATATATATATATGTGATTTCGGGTTAGAGACCCTAAAATGGAATTGAATAAAGGTTTCCTGGTTCACATTTTATATACATATTCACATGCTAAAAACAAATAACGGATTGATGATATGGAAATTATGGTTATGGAACGTTTCACGGTATTTGGGCTTGAGACCCGTCTGATGAAATTTAAAGGATTGGTTTGGATTTTATCCATGTATATATAAATACTTTGCATGTGGATATCAATAAATTTATTTGGTACTGCACTGTATAGATCCTTCCATATTATATTGTCTCCTCCGGCGAGGTACCCCGGAGAGGTCACGGACGTCTAGTACGTCCAGCGTCTATGACGCTAAGCATCAGGTGATGCTGCATCAGGTGATGCTGTACCCGAACGGGATTCAAGGATTTGACTCGGAAAATTGAGACCCGAGTGGCACGCGTAGCCTTATTATTATTGTGACCTTATTGACGTCAAGAACGTCAAAACATCAGTTGATGTCGGGATTGGAGTGTATAGTGCAGCAGCTAAAATTATGGTTATGGTTTTATTAAATGCCTTATGATTCGTATTGTATGATATATGATTTTAAATGATGGTGCATGCATATGATTTTACTGAGGGGCATAAATGTCGTATAAATGTTTTTAATAGACTTGTTTATTTTCGTCCACTCACAGCTTTTGTTTTTAATGCCCTTCAGATTGACTCTGGATGCGGCTGCAGTAGAGACTTGGGCATCGCACACCTCCTCCATCGATCCTTACGCACTCTGGAAGCCCGTTTGGGCTCTGGCAATAGGTTATCCCTTGTCTGACGCCTCTTGTCAGACGGGAGCACGTCACATTCCATGGTAATCCCGGAGGGATTGGGATGGGTCGTGTCAAGTGGTATCAGAGCAGGTTTTGCTCTTTTGTGCGCGAAGGTCGAGGGTGTGATGTCTCTTGGGGCTGCGGTTCCGTTGTCAACCTAATAGATAGTTTTGGGTTTGTATGGTGGATTGGGTGTGTTTGACCCGATACGCCGTGCATTGATGCGATTCAACCCAAGTGGGGTTGTATACGATTAACTAGTAATGCGGGACCGTCGGTTCAGTCATGTGAAGATGGATGGCTGTGCCACTGGGCACAGCTAGGTTCAGGGAACCCCATTTGAACAATGTTAGGGAAACGCGAAACTCAGTTGAGTAATGGTCTAAGCTTTGGACCTTAGTAGTGTTGGCTAGTGTACGGGGTGTTGGTGCATCGGAGTTAGCCGATGACCTTTGTGGTGGAACCCACGTTGAATTGACGATTGGATTGGATTTGACGTCTATGCGATGTCAGGACCGCGGAGTCGGTCAGGTTGTGGATTCTACTGCAGAAGGCAGTTGGGTTCGGTGGAACCCTAGGGTGTGATTTTGGAACCCTAAGTTATAATTGATGGACTGGAAAGTGAACTTTAATTGGGAACTTGTGCTACGACGTGCGGCTGAGGTCATGGATGACCATGTGGATGACTCTAGTGAGTCTTATGGGTTTCGATCTACGGATACGGTTACGAGGAAATGTGGAATTCCGTGTTGGATCGAATATTAGTGTGATGTGTGGATACGGATCTTGACAACGATGACTGTTGGTCGACAGTTGTGTCGAGATAACTGGCTATCGAGGGTAGTTAGTGTGGTTTTAATGCTTGGGGATCAGGGGATGTTCAAGGAACGTTCATTTTCCTGATGTGCTGATGGCAAAAATTGGAGGTACCCATAGTCGTGGGGTACGAGTGGTGTTACGGGATCGTCGTTCGGAATGAACGGAGATCCAGGGTAACAACTTTGCACACAATGTGCTAGCATGGATGTTCGTGTGCTGGCATGGATGTTCGTGTGCTACGTATGGATGTTGGTATGTCGATACTTTTATGCCAATACTAGTATGGATGCCGGCGTGCTGATACTAGTGTTGATGATGGTACGTTGGTATTGGTACTAGCACTGGTGCTGGTGTTAGTGATTGTGATGACGATGAGCCACTAGTGGGGGTGTGACTCTGTCATGATGGACATGTGATTGGTATCTGCGACTCAGAGGTGGTTGAGTCTTGGACTGGATGGGTTCCAGTGGAGGTTGTGTCGTGTTGGGATAAGTCCTAACAGATATATGATGACAAGTGATGAATGGATCAAAAGGTATGATTGAAAATTTGGGGAATCTTGGGATGCTGTTCCCTACGTCATAAGAATCAGTGGATTTGGGGAGTTGTTGTCAACTCCGAGATTGGTAAGATTGTTTACCTCTAATAACCTCAGAGAGTACAAGAAAATTATTGAAATTGGAAAAGTCGGGGAAACCATTCGTGGTATAGATGTGGGATTTTGTGATTGCGAATCACTTGGAACCTGAGGATTGAACCTGTTTAGGTTGTGATGTGAGGCGAAGGCAGTATGGTATGCACATCCAGGCAGAGTTGAGGAAATTTCCATTTGGAATCGGGGTGTGTGCATACATGATTATTGACGGACGTGAGGTTCGAGTAATGAATTGATTTTGGACACGTGGTGGTCCAAGTGAGGTATGAACGTGGGCAGTCCAGTGGTTGGACATGACATCTCATTGGGAGCATGTCTGTTTCCAACATGGTTGGAACTCCCGTTTCGGGGAGAGTTGTGATTGGGAGACGAGAGGAGTGCTCGTTTCCGCATCAATGATTGGTATTCCAAAGTCATTAGGGTTGACTTCATATTTCCTGCCGTGGCAGATGATGATTGTTGCTACTAGTACGTTGAGCGTGTATTGGTAGGTGGACCCATGTTTGGCCTTGGGTCATTGGACACAAGAAGTTGTGTATGATTTTGGATTTGGTGGTGAAATGCGAGGTCATCTTTCCACCAAGGAAAATTTGGCGAATGATTCAATGAGGGTGTAAGACCCTACGATCAGCTTTCAGTTGGATTGTTAGCTAGGTGGGCATGTGTGGATCCTAGGTGGATCTGATTTGTGATGTTGTCGACTTTGGACGATGTGACGATATGGGATCGTGATGTTACTTGTCGGGTGACGTAGCGATGGATCTGGATTGTGATCTTGATGATCCAGATGGGTGGAGAGTTTATCACTCTTACCTTGATATGTGAGTCGTAAATGACGGGACTGAACTTCTTTTCGGAGTGATTCCATATGGTTTGTGACTTGGTTGAGTAGGTTTCCGATGTGGTCGGATTTTGTCAACCTTTGACGTGTGAATATTGGGATTGGCTTCCCTATGAAGTCAATCGAGTGTTTTGAGCAGGTAACCGATAGGATCGGTTATGTTACGTCTGCGTGGACGTAAACGAGATTTTGGGTTTTGGAATTGAATTTCTGGGCGACGATTCAGAATTCGATTGCGAAGCTTGAAAATGGATTACTGGATTTGGGTGCGGAATGATTATTCCAATGCTAGCTTACGGAATAATGATTTCGGATTCGGATTTGGAAATGGAATAAAATATGATGTCTGGGTTCGGGTTCGGGATTTCTTACGAAATTGCGAATTCGGATTCGGAATTGGAACTAGATGACGGGTGGAGTTCGTTTGTCTCAGGTTGGTTTGGGCAAAGGTACTTCGTTACTAGAACGTGTGTGGCTATGACCTGGGTGGTTGTAGGCGGATTGATGGATTGATGTACGTACAGGGTATGTTGTACGAGGATTGATACTGGTTAGGCAGCGTGGTGCTTAGAGGCGGTACATGGGATGTACCAGTGGTGTGTGATTGAACGTGTTGGTTATCGGTTTGGTTCCGATATCATTTGTTTGGTTGTGATCGTGGACTGGACATTGGATACCGTGCGCTGTGCTGAGTGATTTTGTCAGGTTCAGTGATTGTATGAGCAGGTGCTCTCAGCCATGGTTGGCTAGTGGAACCCTAGTATTGAGATGTGTGATCACTGCTGGACTGGGATTCAATGTTTTCCAGTTATACCACTTGATTGTGTAAATTGACGATATACGTACACTCAGGATGAGTGAATTGGTGGTCTAAGTGACCACGAGTAGCCTTGTGTGACTTGATCACACCGTGATTTCCCAGCGTTTTGGTTCGCTGAGGGAGTCGGCGATTATGGACATTGAGATTATTTTATGTCGCAAGAATGGGTTTGCCCTGCGAATTGTGATCATGTGGTTGATCTTACACTACATCGAGGGTGATGTAGTACGTGGTGTTGTCACTGACGGACAGATGGTTGGGGCTTTACTAGGGTGGTAAAGCATAGTGGTGACAGTTTGACTGATGGTGTCAGCATGGACTGACAAATGAGATTTGGTGATTCCCAATGGGAGCAAATGTAAGGATATATTGACAATGGAAGGGAACCGTTTAGCTGAAGGAGTCAGCTAAATGGTTAGTCGATTTTATCGCAGATCAGGTGATCATTTCCACTCGAGGTGGTCGAGTGTTGTTGCTGCTATGACGTATGACTGTGATGGGATGTCTGGGTACAGACGAGGCTGGTGTTGTCCCAGTATGTGGGTGTACAAGTGTACACATGGTTTGAGGTCGAAATGTTTTCCACAAGGTGGTTGTGGAATAAGGTTGTTGGTAATTTCGAGGACGAAATTCCTTAAGGAGGGAAGGTTGTAACGACCCGTCCCGAATATCGGGATTTAATGATATTTAATTGTGATTCACTAATCTGGGATTAGTTGGGCGATTTCGGACGAATTGTGCAAAATGACCATTTTGCCCCTGGGCGTGGGCAAAACGTTGAATTTTTTTCGGATGGTCAAATGGACTTTGACCGATGACCGTGACGTAGTTCGGGACGTTACGAGTTCATAGACAGGTGGCACGTTCGATTCCGATGTCCGTGGTGAAAGTTATGATGTACGGGAGTTCAGGGGCGTTTTCGTAAATTGGACGATATCAGGGGAAATGTTGACTTTTTGATCGGGAGGTCCGATGGCCGAGGACCAAGTACCGTTAGGATGGTCTCGATGCCCTGAGTTCGTAGACAGGCGGCACGCATCAATCAGAGTCCGTATGATCGAGTTACGGGTCAGGATGCGTGAGGGGCATTTTGGTAATTTACTACACAAGGGCAGAATGGTAATTTCACGGGTGTTTGAACGGTTACTGTAGCACCGTGGAGGGAACATGGCCAGCGCACGGGTGGTGCGTTTATGGAGCAAATTGATGGCCTAAAACTATTGTTTATAGGTTGTATGGATTGTTTAGTGGCATTGTGCGATGTCAGGTTGTGTGGGACGGTGGATTTGGCCATTAACTATGGCTGGTGCACGATGAAAAGCAGAGTGCTTCCCACATGAGTTCAGCCTTTCCAGGGCCCAATTGAGCGGATTGTGGTGGGCAATGTAGTTAAGGGACTGAGTGAAGTGTTCTGGGATTGAGAATGAGAGGGAAGGAGCAAAATTGGTGTGGAATTGTTCAAAAACCCGAAACTGGTTTTTGAAGAGTTCAAAATCGAATTTCGGTTTTCAGGCCAGCCCAAGCCTAATTGATGATTGTTTGAGCTTCCTGGAACTTCAACGAGTCGATCCAAATCAAATGTGGCAAGCTTTGAGGCTCCTAGGGCCGTGAACGGACGAGGTGGACGGCCGGAAAACTCAAGCTTGAGTCGTGGTGATTGAGGTAACGTCGTGTTCAATTAATTATTCGAATTGGTTCGTTTTAATCCTTATAAGCTTCCTGTGAAGTTAATTTGGCAATGGTTGAGGATTGGAGGAGTTTTGGTGATTGACCCGTTTTGGGTGATCACGGGTTGATGGCTGGTTTAAGGAATGGTTGATGTTGATCGATGTCACAGAACTGAAATTGATTGGTTGATGATTGTTATAGGATCAAGAACAGATTGGATTGATGTCGAATTGGGTGTGATTGAACCGGATCCTATCGCGGGTAATCAGACCCGTTTACCAGTCATTCGGGTGAAGAAGGAACACTGTAGCAGTCACTGTAGCAGGCGCGTGGCTTTCACGTGCAGCCACTCACGGCGGCGCGTGACGGCGCGTGGGCACGAATCTCGAGGTGATGTCAACATGACTTTTATCCTATACAATGTAACGAACATTTTGGGATTGATTTCGTGTCGATCGGACACCGTTTCGATATTGTTCGGGATGTCCGAAGGTTTTAAATCGAGGTTAAAAATACTTAAAAATTCGAGAAAATTACGGGACTTTGATAGGATGTTAATGAAGGGGTTATTAATCCTCTAATGTGATTTGGACAGGATTGGGAGTCCCGGTGTTAGTGGTGTGGCCCGGGAAGGCCTATGGCACGCGTATCGAGGCGCTCTGTTAAACGGTCTGTGAGTGGACATTGGTTTTATAAATTCGATGCATGCATAACTGTTTCATGATTGTTATAATTATGATTAAATGATTTACTTTGGATATCGGTAAATTTAAATGATCTCACGCATTTCGAGGTGATTTAAGTGTTTGCACGTAAATCGAGATTTTTCTGGACTTGCACTGATTGCCAAAAATGTGGTTGGATATGATTTCATGAAACGGTTACGAATTTGATAAAGTAAAATCGAGCCAGGAGCCCAGTTAACTTATGAAATCGGGTTAGGAGTCCAGTTGATTTATATATGTGATTTCGGGTCGGAGACCCAAAAATGGAATTGAATAAAGGTTTCCTGGTTCACATTTTATATACATATTCACATGCTAAAAACAAATAACGGATTGATGATATGGAAATTATGGTTATGGCACGTTTCACGGTATTTGGGCTTGAGACCCGTCTGATGAAATTTAAAGGATTGGTTTGGATTTTATCCATGTATATATAAATGCTTTGCATGTGGATATCAATAAAATTTATTTGGTACTGCACTGTATAGATCCTTCCATATTATATTGTCTCCTCCGGCGAGGTACCCCGGAGAGGTCACGGACGTCTAGTACGTCCAGCGTCTATGACGCTAAGCATCAGGTGATGCTGTACCCGAACGGGATTCAGGGATTTAACTCGGAAAATTGAGACCCGAGTGGCACGTGTAGCCTTATTATTATTGTGACCTTATTGACGTCAAGAACGTCAAAACATCAGTTGATGTCGGGATTGGAGTGTATAGTGCAGCAGCTAAAATTATGGTTATGGTTTTATTAAATGCCTTATGATTCGTATTGTATGATATATGATTTTAAATGATGGTGCATGCATATGATTTTACTGAGGGGCATAAATGTCTTATAAATGTTTTTAATAGACTTGTTTATTTTCGTCCACTCACAGCTTTTGTTTTTAATGCCCTTCAGATTGACTCTGGATGCGGCTGCAGTAGAGACTTGGGCATCGCACACCTCCTCCATCGATCCTTACGCACTCTGGAAGCCCGTTTGGGCTCTGGCAATAGGTTATCCATTGTCTGACGCCTCTTGTCAGACGGGAGCACGTCACATTCCATGGTAATCCCGGAGGGATTGGGATGGGTCGTGTCAGGACGGGTCATTACACCCGAGACTAAACCAAATGGGTCTCATACCCGAGTTTATCCTTTTGGAAAACCAAAACCATTTCATTTAAACTAATAAAGAAATACAGACCAGTATAGGCACCGTATAGGGCCGAAACTTCGAAATACGTGCCTATACGTAACCACATACAAATGCACCCATGGCATCATCAAACATGTATGAAAACATATAATAAACATTTATGCATGCACCAATTTAGAAAACCAAGGTCCACTCACAGACCGTCCGAGCTACCGCCTCGATTTGCATACCATACGGCTCTCCCGAGCTAATCACCGTCACCGGGACTCCCAAACCTGTCCAAATCGTAATATAAGGTTACTAACTACTTAATTAACCTCCTACTAAAGCCCCATAATTTTTCGGTATTTTTAACTATTTTAAAACTCGATCCGAAACCTTCTGATGCTCCGAACATTATTGAGACGGTGTCGGATCGACACGAAACAGTCCCAAAATATTCGTTACATCGAATAGAAGATTTCTTGTGTTGAACACTTCCCCAAATAGTGGGACACGCGCCCCCACACGCCCAATGATTACACCTGCGCGTGAGCCCACGCGCCTACTATTCATTGTCTCTAACCTCCAGCCGAACCGGGTTCGACTGGTTCTGGACTGGCCGAACCGGCCTGGACCGGTTCAACCCCTAAACCCGTCCATTTTCAATCTATTTTGTTCCATTTTAATCCTAATATAATCCTAACATAAAACCCTAACATTTTAAATGCTAAAAACTGAAAACAACCTCACAACCCGCACCTTCAAGCTCGGCCATGGAGGAGGTGTTTTCCTCCGCCGTTCCAGGCTATCTTAAGCCTCGAAAACAATCCCTCTCGACTCCCCTAGGTCTCTAGATTGTGTTAGGATCCAAAGAAACCCAAAACCGTCCCTTAAAACTCATTTTCGAATTTTGAAATTTAAAAGGGTTTACAGGTACTCACCGTCGCTGTGTCCTCCATCGTCCCCAGTCGTGAGCTGCCGTCTTAGTCTCTCCTTTCACTCTCAATCCTCACGATCAGGCACAAGATGAATGATGGAAGTGGTGATATGTGTGTTTGTTGTGTTTGAAAATGAAGGATGAAGAAAATGAAAATTGAAGAAGAAATATGGAGATGGTGTCGTGGAAGAGAAGAGAGAAGAAAGTGATGAGATCAGATGAGAAAGATGAGATGGATGGTGAGGATTGAAATATTAAAATAGAATGGATGTGTAACAACCCGTACCTTCGAGAAGGGTAAAAATGTAATTTTGTGAAGTTTTGTAAAAAGGACGATTTTGCCCTTGTGAATAGTAGACGAAAAGTTGACTTTTGTCCTATCGATTGGATGAGTGTTAGCCCTTGACCGTGACGTAGTTTAGGACGTCACGAGTCCGTAGATAGGTGGCAGGTTCGATTCGAACAACCGGAGGAAAAGTTATGATGTACGGAAGGTTGGGGTCGTTACCGTAATTTTGAGTAAACGGGGGAAATGTTGACTTTTTGGAGGACTTGTGGTTTTCACGTAGACCGAGGACCGTTGGATAGGTCTCGACGTCCTGAGTTCAACGACAGGCGGCACGCTGTCATCGGACGTCGGACGAAGTATTTATGGGTCTAGAACGTTCGAGGGCAAAACGGTAATTAATTATACAAGGGGTATTTTGGTCTTTTTCATTCAGCCAATCAGAGATGGGCAAGTGGCAACAGATGGCTGGGATATTTTGTTTTGCACCAAGGGTTTGTGGACACGTGGTGAGAAGCCGGAGGCTTCTGGAGGTGTCTAAAGTGTGCACGGCCACACTTGGTTCATTTTTGAACCGTGCAATCCGTTGAACACACAGAGAAACAGAGAGAAGGAATTGAAGAAGATTGATCGATCTTGATGCTAGAGAGAGTGAAGAGTGAGTTGAGAGAAGGACGGTGAAGCTAGGCGGTGCTGGTGATCACGGTTTGGGGCTGCAACCGTGCACGGAGGCGACGTGGTGGACGGCTGGATATTTGGAAGAAACAGAGGAAGCAGTGGACGGTGGTGGCTGTTGTGCCGTGTGGTGGATCGATTCAAGCCACTAGGAGACTCAGGAGGCTACGGGGCGTCCTACGAGCACCGTGGTAGGTGACGGTTCTCACGGCGGCGCCGGAATCGAAGGGTAAAATTCTTGGCCCTCTTTTCCCGTAGAGTTTAATTTCAAAAGTCGTGGACCTAGAGCTAGAATCGAAGGGATTGGTGAGTGAAGTGAGGTTTAGTGAAGTCCTAGGAGTAGTTTGTGACGGTTGCCGTGACGGGGAAGTTCACGGTGGGAGGTGGTGCGACGGCGGGTACTCTGTACCCTGTTTGGCCGTGAATTTCAAACGGGAAATCGTGGAGTTAGAGAGTGAGTCGAGGGTTCCTGTGAGTTGTGTGTGGTTCAGTGAAGTCGTGGGAGGAGTCTAGAATGACCACCGTGAAGGGGGAAGTGCCGAGTGGCCGGGAAGGAAAACAGAGGGTTGTTTGGTTTTTCTTTCGAGCTTCAGTTGTGAAGCTATGGGTCGAGTCAAACCAAGAGAGTGAGGGGGATGAATTCTTTGAGAGTGGACGAAACTTTAGGTGAAGATAGGAGGGGAAATGGTGGCCGGACGGTGGAGAACGGTTCTCGCCGGTCCGGGTTGCAGTCTGGTGCGAACCGGGTTCGATCAAGGAAGACGGTGGCACTGTAGCAGGCGCGTGAGGCCCACGCGCAGCCACTTTGGGCAGCGCGTGGAGGCGCGTGGGGAGGAATCCGACCAAGCTTCCAACATGAGTTTAGCCCTAAATGTTCTAACGAATCCAATGGTATAGTTTTGAGGTTAATCGGATGGTGTTACGGGATGATTCGGGAATCCGTAAGGTTTAGGGTTTAGGATTAAAATATTATTAAATTCCCGAAAAAGTGAGGAAAATGGGGAAGGTATCCTTGATGTAATTGTGACCCTATTTGGTATCTATTGACAGGACGAGAGACACCAGAGACGGTTGAGGAGCGCACGGGGTGCGAGTGACTTGTTCTGAACTGTGAGTGGACTCTTTCTTACTTCCGAGCATGCCTAACTGTTTTATCAATGTTTTATGATTTTATGTGTGTTTTTATGTCCTGATGATGATTATATGTGATTGAGATGTTTGCACGTTTTTCGAGACGTTTTCGGGATTTTGCACGTTTTTCGAGAAAAAGCTGGTTTTCAGATTTTGATGCTATAATTCAGAAATTCAACCTAAAAAACGTTTTCTGATGATGGTAAATGGGTTGTGGAATATGATTTGGGATTTTCCAATGGTTTTGTTATGAACATGGATCTTTTTCCGGATTTGGGTTCGGAATGTCGGTTCTGAACGCCGAAAGGGCTTCGAACTAGGGATTCCGAATTCGAGTTTGGTGATGGGTTTCGGAACGGTTTTACACTGAAATGGATTGGATTTGCTGGATCTGGATATGGGTTTAAAGACTCGGATATTTATGATATTACCCCCATAGGCCTATTGAGTTTATAGACTCGGGAGTTTAAAGACTCGGATTTATATGTGAGGCCTGGTTGAGTTTAAAGACTCGGATAGGTCCAGCAGGTTTAATCGGAAATGATGCTTTGATGCTGAACCATGATTTCTATATCCGTTTTATAGTGTATCTGTTTCTTATGATGTTTTATAGTGTTTCTGTTTCTTATGATGTTTCATATTATGATTTTTCTAATACTTCGTTGGGCATGCCTGGTTTCAAACCGGAGGGAACAAATGATTATGTTTCCTTACTTGATTTGATGGTAAACGGTTTTAAAAATTTTATTCCTTTCGGTCCACTCACACCTTTGGTTTTTTTTTCAATTTCCCTCCAGGTCGTGGTGATAGCGCTGGGGTGAACGTTGAGGCAGATATCGAGGCATAGAGCTTCCGACGTTCTTCCGTTGCGAACTT
The DNA here is from genome assembly GCA_032719365.1 of Prinsepia uniflora. NCBI lineage: Eukaryota > Viridiplantae > Streptophyta > Magnoliopsida > Rosales > Rosaceae > Prinsepia > Prinsepia uniflora. The sequence continues at coordinate 13,764,094 of CM064861.1, forward strand.
AGACTTGTAGGACTTTTGGTGCCCATTTTGTAGAACTATGCTCTGGCTTACTGTTGTATATATTTACTCCTTCGTCTGATAGTTATGCTTATAGTTGTATTAAGGTTATTTTTGGTACTGTAAGTGTGATTGTCAGACGGGAGCAGGGTTCATCCCGGGTATCGAGGTGATATTTGGGACGGGTCCTGACAATTGGTATCAGAGCATAGGTTGTGTCGATTTGTGTTGGGTCTAGGTTGTTATACTAACTCTATGCCTCTTTCAGCGTACGATTGATCATGCCTCCGAGATGTGAACCCCCTCCACGACCTGAAGATGAAGCGGCGAGAGGGACTGAGAGCACTTCGATCGAGAGAGCCCAGAGGCTTGGGGCTACTACGTTCAGCGGTGGGGCTGATCCCGAGGAAGCTCACCGATGGATCACCCGACTAGAACGTATTTTTGGGGTGATGCACTGTCCTCCCGAGGATCGGGTATTGTTAGCTACTTTTCTATTGGATGGAGCTGCCTACGAGTGGTGGTACACGCTGGAACTGTCCGGCTGGGATGCACATACCGTGACGTGGGAGACTTTCCGGGAGCGGTTTCTAGATCAGTACTATCCCTGTTCTTTCAGGGATGCGAAGGAAGCGGAATTTCTTCACTTGAAGCAAGAGAACTTGACAGTTGCTGAGTATGAGCAGAGGTTCCAGATGCTATCTCGTTTCGCTCCCGCATTTGTGGCGACTGAGGCGGAGAAGTGCCGCCGGTTTGAGTTGGGCCTCCGGGGAGAGATCTGGGCCATAGTGACAGCCGGCTCTTTTGCTACATTCCGAGAGTTGTCTGATGCTGCTGTCAGGGTGGAGGCCAGTTTACCTGCTAGACCACAGTATTCGGGCAGTGTTCGACGCCGAGAGCAGTCATTTCCAGGAGCATCGAGTCAGAGGCCCCCGAAACGGGGAAATTTTGATGGATCATCATCGGCTGGTGGAGCCCGGTATGGCAGACCAGGCAGTTTTCAGGGCTCGGGATTTCGAGGAGCTAGGTCACAGCCGACTCCTCAGGCGAGTGCGACTTCAGTGGCTTCTATAGGGAGGCATACCGGTGGACCCGGTAGGGATACTTGCTTCTATTGTGGAGAGCGAGGACACTTCCGTCGGGAGTGCCCATTGTTAGCTCCGGAGGGTGGAGCAGGCAGAGGTGCAACAGAACCCGGGCGGAGTACTGCTTCAGTATCAGGGGCGGCAGGCCCTAGGGGTGGCGGTGGTGCCACGAGCAGTTCCAAAGGGCGCGGTAGGTCATCGGGACCTCAGGCGCGAGTTTTTACTATGACTCAGCAGGAGGCTAGGTCAGCACCGGGAGTGGTGACAGGTACACTCACCATACTTGGTCACACTGTTTTTACTTTGATAGATCCCGGGGCTACCCATTCATTTATAGCTCGGAGTTGTAGTTTGGTTAAGGAGAGGGAGGTGTCTACTTTGGATTGTGCGTTAGGAGTGAGTACACCTACTGGGGAGGTGTTGGTAGTGACCCAGGTATTGAGAGAGTGTCCGGTGATGGTAGGCGAGGTGGAGTTACTGGCAGATTTGTTACTCTTGGATTTACGGGACTTTGATGTGATCTTGGGTATGGACTGGTTGACGAGACATCATGCTTCTATCGAATGTTTCGATAGGAGAGTGACTTTTCGGAGTCCCGGATTATCAGAGACTACGTTTCAGGGGGATCAGCGTGCACTTCTTACGGGAGTTATTTCAGCACTCGAGGCTAGCAAACTGTTACGTAAGGGGTGCCAGGGTTTTATAGCTCATGTGGTGGATACGTGTGCTACGCCAGTGAGGGCGGAGGATATACCAGTGGCACGGGAGTTTCCCGATGTTTTTCCCGAGGAGTTGCCAGGACTACCCCCACATCGAGATCTTGAGTTTACGATTGAGCTTCTACCAGGTACACAGCCTATTTCCCAGACTCCTTATCGTATGGCACCTGCAGAATTGGGGGAACTTAAGGCCCAGTTGCAAGAGTTGGTCGATATAGGATTCATTCGACCGAGTATGTCACCTTGGGGAGCACCTGTTTTGTTTGTCAAGAAAAAGGACGGAGGATTGAGATTGTGTGTGGATTACAGGCAACTGAATAAGGTAACTATTCAGAATAAGTACCCCCTACCCCGGATTGATGATTTGTTTGACCAGCTCAAGGGAGCACAGTATTTCTCGAAGATTGATCTTCGCTCCGGTTATCACCAGTTAAGGGTTAAAGAGGAGGATATACCGAAGACAGCTTTCCGGACCAGGTACGGTCACTATGAGTTTGTTGTGATGCCTTTTGGTTTGCTAATGCCCCAGCAGCTTTTATGGACCTTATGAACCGAGTGTTCCGGCCCTACTTGGATCGTTTTGTGATTGTCTTCATTGATGACATTTTGGTGTATTCGAAGAGTGCGAAGGCGCATGAGAAACATCTGAGGATCGTGCTTAAAACGTTGAGGGATAATTAGTTGTATGCAAAGCTCAGTAAGTGTCAGTTTTGGTTGACCAGTGTTGGATTTCTTGGCCATGTGATTTCGGCCGAGGGCATCCGTGTGGATCCTCAGAAAGTTAAGGCGGTAGCCAATTGGGAACAGCCTAAGACGGTAACAGAAATCCGGAGTTTTCTGGGTTTAGCGGGTTATTACAGGCGTTTTATTGAAGGCTTTTCTATTCTCGCAGCACCGTTGACGAGGTTGACCCGGAAGGGAGTTCGATTTGAGTGGAATGAGAACTGTGAACAGAGTTTCCAGGAGCTTAAAAGGCGGTTGACATCTGCTCCTGTGTTAGCCCTTCCAGATGATAGTGGGGAGTTCGAGGTATACAGTGACGCTTCTTTACAAGGTTTGGGTTGTGTCTTGATGCAGCACGGGAAAGTGATTGCTTATGCTTCCCGACAATTGAAACCCCATGAGGTGAATTACCCTACACATGACTTGGAACTGGCTGCGGTGGTTCATGCATTGAAGATTTGGCGGCATTACTTGTACGGTGAGAGGTGCAGGATCTTCACGGACCACAAGAGCTTAAAGTATTTGTTCACTCAGAAGGAATTGAATCTGAGACAGCGCCGTTGGTTGGAGTTGCTTAAGGACTATGATTGTACCATTGAGTATCATCCAGGGAAGGCTAATGTGGTAGCCGATGCTCTGAGCAGGAAGTCAGCTAGTTCTTTGTCACATTTGAGGACGGTACGATTACCTTTGCTGGTTGAGCTCCGTAGGTTGGGAGTAGAGTTGACTGTGGATGATCAGGGAGTACTCCTAGCGAGTTTCCACGTGCGACCTGTTTTGATTGATCAGGTTATTGATGCTCAGTTTGAGGACCCTATTCTGGGCATCATTCGGATTGAGGTCGGGGCTGGAGAGAGACAGGACTTTGAGATCTGTGAGGATGGAGCCTTGGTTAAGAAGGGACGGTTGTGTGTACCTGAGGATGAAGCTTTGAAGAAGGTGATACTGGATGAGGCTCACTGTTCAGCTTATGCGATGCATCCTGGTGGGACCAAGATGTATCGTACTCTTCGAGAGCATTACTGGTGGTCAGGGATGAAACGTGAGATTGCCGAATATGTCAGTAGATGCTTGATTTGTCAACAGGTAAAAGCCGAGCGGCAGAGACCTTATGGAGCAATGCAACCTTTGCCGATCCCCGAGTGGAAATGGGATCACCTGACTATGGATTTCGTATTCAAGCTTCCAAGAACACCGAAGGGACACGATGGTGTGTGGGTTATTGTGGATCGACTTACGAAGTCTGCTCATTTCTTGCCAGTACGGGAGACCTTCAGGTTGGAATAGTTTGCACAGTTGTTCATAAATGAGATTATTCGGTTACATGGGACTCCGGAGTCGATAGTATCTGATAGAGATCCGAGATTCACTTCTCGATTTTGGCAGAGCTTACAGGAAGCTTTTGGGACTAAATTACACTTCAGTACGGCTTTTCATCCTCAGACAGATGGGCAGTCTGAGCGGACTATTCAGATTCTCGAGGATATGATGCGAGCTTGTGTACTTCAGTTTCAGGGTACTTGGGAATCACATCTGCCTTTGATGGAGTTCGCCTACAATAACAGTTATCAGGAGAGCATTGGGATGGCTCCTTACGAGGCTTTGTATGGGCGGCAGTGTCGGACTCCATTGTGTTGGACTGAGGTTGGTGAGAGGAGGTTGACTACTTTTGAGCTGGTGGAGCTTACTCAGGAAAAAGTGGCACTGATTAGGGATCGATTGAAGGCAGCGCAGGATCGCCAAAAGAGCTACGCTGACCGTAGGATCAGGGATTTGGAGTTTGATGTAGGAGACTGGGTTTTCCTGAAGCTATCTCCTTGGAAAGGAATTGTGCGATTTGGCAGACGAGGGAAGTTGAGTCCTCGTTACATTGGACCGTATGAGATCTTGGAGCGGATTGGTCCTGTAGCTTATCGCTTGGCCTTACCAGCAGATTTGGAAAAGGTACATAATGTCTTTCATGTCTCTATGCTTCGAAAGTATATTCGAGATGATTCGCATGTTCTGGAAGCACAACCAGTGGAACTGAGGGAAGACTTGAGTTTCAAAGAGCAGCCTGTTGCAATCTTGGATCGGAAGGATAAAGTTTTGCGAAGGAAGACGGTTCCCTTAGTGAAGGTATTGTGGAGAAATCATCAGGTCGAATAAGCTACTTGGGAACCCGAGGCCTTGATGCGAGAACAGTACCCTTACTTATTTCACTGAATTTCGAGGACGAAATTCTTTTTAGGGGGGTAGATTGTAACAACCCGTACCTTCGAGAAGGGTAAAAATGTAATTTTGTGAAGTTTTGTAAAAAGGACGATTTTGCCCTTGTGAATAGTAGACGAAAAGTTGACTTTTGTCCTATCGATTGGATGAGTGTTAGCCCTTGACCGTGACGTAGTTTAGGACGTCATGAGTCCGTAGATAGGTGGCAGGTTCGATTCGGACAACCGGAGGAAAAGTTATGATGTACGGAAGGTTGGGGTCGTTACCGTAATTTTGAGTAAACGGGGGAAATGTTGACTTTTTGGAGGACTTGTGGTTTTCACGTAGACCGAGGACCGTTGGATAGGTCTCGACGTCCTGAGTTCAACGACAGGCGGCACGCTGTCATCGGACGTCGGACGAAGTATTTATGGGTCTAGAACGTTCGAGGGCAAAACGGTAATTAATTATACAAGGGGTATTTTGGTCTTTTTCATTCAGCCAATCAGAGATGGGCAAGTGGCAACAGATGGCTGGGATATTTTGTTTTGCACCAAGGGTTTGTGGACACGTGGTGAGAAGCCAGAGGCTTCTGGAGGTGTCTAAAGTGTGCACGGCCACACTTGGTTCATTTTTGAACCGTGCAATCCGTTGAACACACAGAGAAACAGAGAGAAGGAATTGAAGAAGATTGATCGATCTTGATGCTAGAGAGAGTGAAGAGTGAGTTGAGAGAAGGACGGTGAAGCTAGGCGGTGCTGGTGATCACGGTTTGGGGCTGCAACCGTGCACGGAGGCGACGTGGTGGACGGCTGGATATTTGGAAGAAACAGAGGAAGCAGTGGACGGTGGTGGCTGCTGTGCCGTGTGGTGGATCGATTCAAACCACTAGGAGACTCAGGAGGCTACGGGGCGTCCTACGAGCACCGTGGTAGGTGACGGTTCTCACAGCGGCGCCGGAATCGAAGGGTAAAATTCTTGGCCCTGTTTTCCCGTAGAGTTTAATTTCAAAAGTCGTGGACCTAGAGCTAGAATCGAAGGGATTGGTGAGTGAAGTGAGGTTTAGTGAAGTCCTAGGAGTAGTTTGTGACGGTTGCCGTGACGGGGAAGTTCACAGTGGGAGGTGGTGCGACGGCGGGTACTCTGTACCCTGTTTGGCCGTGAATTTCAAACGGGAAATCGTGGAGTTAAAGAGTGAGTCGAGGGTTCCTGTGAGTTGTGTGTGGTTCAGTGAAGTCGTGGGAGGAGTCTAGAATGACCACCGTGAAGGGGGAAGTGCTGAGTGGCCGAGAAGGAAAACAGAGGGTTGTTTGGTTTTTCTTTCGAGCTTCAGTTGTGAAGCTATGGGTCGAGTCAAACCAAGAGAGTGAGGGGGATGAATTCTTTGAGAGTGGACGAAACTTTAGGTGAAGATAGGAGGGGAAATGGTGGCCGGACGGTGGAGAACGGTTCTCGCCGGTCCAGGTTGCAGTCTGGTGCGAACTGGGTTCGATCAAGGAAGACGGTGGCACTGTAGCAGGCGCGTGAGGCCCACGCGCAGCCACTTTGGGCGGCGCGTGGAGGCGCGTGGGGAGGAATCCGACCAAGCTTCCAACATGAGTTTAGCCCTAAATGTTCTAACGAATCCAATGGTATAGTTTTGAGGTTAATCGGATGGTGTTACGGGATGATTCGGGAATCCGTAAGGTTTAGGGTTTAGGATTAAAATATTATTAAATTCCCGAAAAAGTGAGGAAAATAGGGAAGGTATCCTTGATGTAATTGTGACCCTATTTGGTATCTATTGACAGGACGAGAGACACCAGAGACGGTTGAGGAGCGCACGGGGCGCGAGTGACTTGTTCTGAACTGTGAGTGGACTCTTTCTTACTTCCGAGCATGCCTAACTGTTTTATCAATGTTTTATGATTTTATGTGTGTTTTTATGTCCTGATGATGATTATATGTGATTGAGATGTTTGCACGTTTTTCGAGACGTTTTCGGGATTTTGCACGTTTTTCGAGAAAAAGCTGGTTTTCAGATTTTGATGCTATAATTCAGAAATTCAACCTAAAAAACGTTTTCTGATGATGGTAAATGGGTTGTGGAATATGATTTGGGATTTTCCAATGGTTTTGTTATGAACATGGATCTTTTTCCGGATTTGGGTTCGGAATGTCGGTTCTGAACGCCGAAAGGGCTTCGAACTAGGGATTCCGAATTCGAGTTTGGTGATGGGTTTCGGAACGGTTTTACACTGAAATGGATTGGATTTGCTGGATCTGGATATGGGTTTAAAGACTCGGATATTTATGATATTACCCCCATAGGCCTATTGAGTTTAAAGACTCGGGAGTTTAAAGACTCGGATTTATATGTGAGGCCTGGTTGAGTTTAAAGACTCGGATAGGTCCAGCAGGTTTAATCGGAAATGATGCTTTGATGCTGTACCATGATTTCTATATCCGTTTTATAGTGTATCTGTTTCTTATGATGTTTTATAGTGTTTCTGTTTCTTATGATGTTTCATATTATGATTTTTCTAATACTTCGTTGGGCATGCCTGGTTTCAAACCGAAGGGAACAAATGATTATGTTTCCTTACTTGATTTGATGGTAAACGGTTTTAAAAATTTTATTCCTTTCGGTCCACTCACACCTTTGGTTTTTTTTTCAATTTCCCTCCAGGTCGTGGTGATAGCGCTGGGGTGAACGTTGAGGCAGATATCGAGGCATAGAGCTTCCGACGTTCTTCCGTTGCGAACTTAGACTTGTAGGACTTTTGGTGCCCATTTTGTAGAACTATGCTCTGGCTTACTGTTGTATATATTTACTCCTTCGTCTGATAGTTATGCTTATAGTTGTATTAAGGTTATTTTTGGTACTGTAAGTGTGATTGTCAGACGGGAGTAGAGTTCATCCCGGGTATCGAGGTGATATTTGGGACGGGTCCTGACAGGATGACTATGATTTAATGATAGGTGGATTAATTATATAATAATAGAAATAATAATATTTAATTAAGTAGATCCACTTTTTAGGGATATTGGTCAATGGGATGAGTGACACTTGTCACTCACTCATGAGACCTACTGAAAATATCTGTCCAATCAGATATTGCCAAATCATCCCCATCTCGAAGTACGTGCATAGTGAAATCGACCTTCCGTGACCTATAACTTTCCCGTTCGAAGTCCGATTTCAGCGTGCCGCCTGTCTATGGATTCATATCATCCCGATCTACGTAATGATCCTTGGTCCTTGGCCATCGGACATCCCGGTCAAAAAGTCAACATTTGCCCCATTTTTAACCATAATTACCAAATTGCCCCTTACCTGTCTATGAACTCATGACGTCCTAAAATACGTCACGGTCATCGGTCAAAGTTCATTTGACCACCCGAACGAAAAGTCAACGTTTTAGCACGACTAGGGGCAAAACGGTCATTTTGCATCGTTCGTCCGATTTCGCCTAACTAATCACCGATTAGCCTCACTAATCGTGATTAGTCACTAATCTAATCTTGGAATTCGGGACGGGTCGTTACACAAGGAAGGTGGATTGTGAGGACTCGTGTCTTGTGGGCATGGTTAGCAATCCCACATCGCCCGAGGGGATATGGAGATGCGCATCAATCTAACATGAGGCCTTTTGGGAGCTCACTAGCTTTGGATTCCTCGGGAACTCCAAAGTTAACCGAGTTTAGGCTGGTGCAATCCCATGATGGGTGATCTACTAGAAAGTTGCACGAGAGCTCCCGATAACAAAACCGTGAGGGTTGGGCCCAAAGCGGACAATATCCTGTTGGAGAAGGTCGGGTCGTGACACTACTGCATCTTTTTTTTTTTTGAAAAAAAACTTCAAATTGGATTACAAATAAAACCAAAATGAACTATATTAGAATGAGCTAGCCCATAAATATGTAAGGGAGTAAGGTTGGATGGGAAGGGCAATAGCCTTTCCAGCCCAAGTTTGAGCCTTGTCACTAGTCTCAGCCCCTCTCCCTCAATCTCTCTATCTTGGCCTCTATCCATCGATTTCTCCATCTCGACGTCTCTCTCATCGCCCGACACCTATCGCCTCTCCCCTTAATCTCTCCATCTCTATCTTTGTCTCCATTTCTCCCTCAATTTCTATGTCTCCATTTCCCTCAGTCTCCCCATCTTCGTTTATGTCTCCCTTATTCTTTTCGTCTCCATCTTCATCTCGAATGGTCAAGGCTCGAACTTATAAACCCATCCTCATCGCCTCCATTGCTCACCTCATGAACCCTAAGGGACTCACGCCTTTCCCTCGATCTTTCCCTTGCATAGGAAAAATCGGTTAAACGGTTAAAAACCAAACTGAATGGGTTCAATAAGTTTTCAGTTCAAATCGGAATTGAGGTTAAGAACCAAATCAGACTGAAATCAGTTTACCAACGGGTTGGGTTTCGATTTCGATAAAAAATCTAACCAAAAAACCTATTAACAACTCTAGTAATTTCAACCGATTTTTAACACACTGGAATAAATTTTGAAATTCAAAGATTCTCAATAAAAACTTCAGATTAAAGTTGAAATAATTAGGTAATTACAAAATAAAGTCGAATATTAAAACGAAAAATCCATATGAAGATCCTCTTACCATTGTGAAGTTGAGTTTTTATTCATGTAATTAACCATGGAGATGCCGTTACCACTTACCAGGGCAAGCTTTTATCCATATATAAATTCCATGAATACTTGACAACACTTCTGAATACTGAAGTGACTGCCCAATGTGACAAGGAATGCAAAAACTTCCCATCCATTGATATTTGTTAGTACTGCACTACTGCTTAATACGGGACTATTTTAGCCGAATCTTGTATGATAAAAGGCATCTAAGACTTTAAGAGTCCATGCTTTCCTTGGATAAAGCACCTGCAGGTTTTCAACATTATCAGCCCAAAGTGAAGATCAAGATTCAAGACGTGCACCACTTTGTACTCTCTACCCACAATTAGGTCTGCTCTGGACAACCAAGATGGCATCTAGACTTGTGACACCTACATTTACGTACCTTTATTTGGAGAACACTTGAGTACATTCTTTTGGGTTCATCTTCCTGTCCAACTGCTTAAGAATCTTTTACTATATTAGAACTTTTCACACCTAAATAGTCACTTAAATAATTTTTCTTTTTGTAAAATTATCGATCTAAAATTGTAAATATATTTTGATGATTAAACGATTTTTAAATGGATTCATCTTTTGCATATTGTGAAGTTATAAGATAAATAGTTTTTATCATCACACTTTAATTTGAGTAGTTTGGTAAAACCATAGTAGTGCAACTACGTTGAAACCATATCTACTTACAATGATATCATGCCTTCAAACCATAGTAGTGTAAGTATGTGACTGGCGTATTAAATCATTGATAGTCTAAAAAGGGTAATATCTATCTCTACTTATAGTATGTCTAGCCTCCAAACTAACTTTTAAAATTGCACTAAGTTAACAAATCATTGGTATTCTGATATAGAGCCTAAAAGGGCATGTCGGTCTCTCACATGCATTATTTATATACAATCAAAGTTATGTTATGGATACATGCTAAATTAATAAATGACACACGATAAGGATATTTTGGAATGACAAATAAAGGGTAACTACCTAACCTGATGAAGGAAAATATGGTAATAACATTTCCTAATCCAAGGTAACTACCTCACCTGATGAAGGAAAATATGGTAATAACATTTCCTAATCCAAAAAACTACCCTACATACCCATTGTGGAACCCAAAATCATCCGAAAATTATGGAGCCGCCACGCGTCCCGTAATTCCCAAAAATGACCAAATTGCCCTTGACAAATAACGCTGATCATTTGAAAAACACCCGCACATTAAATAATCTATTTACCAGTTAAATACGTTATTTGATCGGGTTAAAACCTCTGTAATATTGATATTCTCCCCGAGAGTTAATTATCGTTATTCTTAATAATGAATAATTAATATTAATATTAAAATACAACAAATATCATTACTATCATAATGAGCCATCATTACAATTATTAAATAATATATTTAATAATAATATATTATTTACTAATTAAATATTCAACCGACCAATCAGAACGCTCCAAGACTCCCAAGATTTTCCTATAAATAGGAAGGCACATTTCATTTCCAAGGTACGTTGATTCTTCGTTTCGAAGTATATCCCTTTCCTCTCTCAAAGCTAACTTAAGCATCGGAGTGTTCTTGGTCGAACAACCCCCCGGGTAAATCGATCGAAGCAACGATAGCTAATTGTTTGCTGTTTGCAAGAATTGTGAGGACTTTTCGCGACGAGTTCAATCTTTGATTCAACACCCATGTATTAAAAATATATAGTATGATGTCATTGTAAGATCAAGCTAATGTTACAAAATAATTATCATATGTTTAATGATAAATATTTAATATTTATTAGATCTTATAATTACATAATAATCTTATCCACATTATTGAATAGAATAATTATAATGTACTCAATAAACCACTCGGTGATAATCTGCGATTGAAAATGACAGACGAAGGATCAAGACCCAGAAGAAGTATCAAACTGGCCAGGTATCTTCCAGATAATAAAGTGGCGGCATGTAATTGGACACCATGGACCATGACTAACTGGAGGAGGAGGAGGAGGATCTTTGCTGCTTGCTCTTCAAGACTACTTGTGCAAATTTGGAGCTTCCATACTCTCTCTCTTGTGTTTTTATTTTATTTTATTTTTGTCGTTTTTCAAGTTTGCCAATCCTAGGCACACAAAGCTTGTCTCGCACCACTCCCACCCCCCTCCTTTTGTTTGTTCCATTTTTTACCTTTACTTTTTACCTTTTACTGTGAAACTGTAACGCTTTTGCAACTTTTTTTTTTCCCAAATGAGTTTAGGGTTGAAATATTCAAGGATAGATTACTAATTTCATGCATTGGAAATGATTGATTAAGGATCCCATACATTCACCAATTTAGTTTGGAAAGGAAAAGTTACATAAAATCCAACCACATGTGATCCAATAGGGTGGCAAAATCTAATTAGAAATCCAATAAATACTTTTCCATTTTCTATTTAAATACAAGGAGAAAATTTAATCAATTAATTTAACTCTAATTATAATTAGATAAGATCTAAATGAACTAAATAACTAGATATTCTTATTTAAAATTTATTTATTATTTATTTATTTATAAAATGTGACGTAATTTTTTTATTACAATTAAAAATATGTAATATAGCTCAAAAAATTAAAGTATAAATGGCAACAATAACTGCATTTCCCTCATAAAGTAGTAACTTTTGTTTCAATGTTGTCACGTGGCCACACCTAAACCCAACCCCCAAGTAATTTTCATTTTCCTTTTTTTTTCTAGGAGAAAAAGTAATTTTTGCTTTTGTAATATTTTAACCATTATTTTATTATTTTTTAATTCCTCGCTTTTTTCACGGCATACAAACACTTTGATGATACGCTTGTATATAAGTTCATCTTTCTTTGAGGTTTTTATCTGTTTGTTTATTGGATTTCTAGACTGAATCGTGCCTTCTTCTCTTCCCTCCTTGCGTGGTCCTTCTCTTTCATGACATGGATTGATTGATTAATAAACGAGGCTTTTTCATTTCTCTCTCTAAAACCATCAAGACACCTTCTCTCGCTTAGGGTTTCGCAGAGAGCTTCCCAGCTGCGACAGCACAGGAAGCCGCCCTGTTCCTTCTGATCGTGCAAGTTTCATTTCTTACGGCTACTCCACGGGCGTGGTGAATTTCAGTCTTGGTCGGAATTGGCCTTCCGACTGCAGTTCCTGAGGTTTGAGCTCTTCTTGCTTATTCTTGGTTTTTGCTACTGCGAAGCTCGGAGTCATGGAATTCGATATTTGTATTGGAAATATTTGGTCTAGGGTTTGTGGTTTTGGGTTCTTTGCATCATTTAGGTGCGTAGAGGAATTGGAGGGTAGAAAAAAAAAGTGGAAGGTCTTTCATTTGGTCAGGGCTTGGATGAAGCTAATTTGTAGCCAGATTAAGTTGAGCTGGAGTGCATTGCATGAATTTTGTTCGTCTCCTATCCAATATAATACTTCGTTTGCATGCCTGATATAGGCCGCAATTTTTTCTTTGGGCTTGGAATTTAAATGAAACTTCAATGTGTATCTTATTAGCTTTCAGTTGCTTAAATGGATTATTTAGTGATAGTGTGTATATTTGTGCAGCTGAACATGCGGTTTGATGCAACATTTGAATGAAGGTTGTTTATTTCTTCCAAGTTTTTCAGACTTCAGAGAGATAGCCCCCAGAGAATTTGAGATTCTGCTTTGGTAAATGTAGCGTGGTGGATTATGAATGATTGCTGCCATGGACTTGAATGCTTTTCCACAACCTGAAGAAGATGAAGATACATTTGAAAGTCAAATTGAACAATACACTGCACCAGAGGAACGCATAGAGAGTGGAGCTGATATTGCACGCCGGGTACTATACATTATTTTTTTCTCAATCTAACGTACTATCCCCTGATCATGGGTTTTGGCAACTGGATGGATGAACTCGGTTTGTCTTTCATTGTAGTGACTGCTCCGTCCATATATGTTTTTTTCTTTTGGGATTTCCAATGAGATTGAAAGCATTACATGGACATTTTGTATTTTTTAAATCATTGTAGTTACAGGCTCTCACATTGCTGCTTAAGCTTTTATCTTTTCCATGGTATCTGGAATTGATAGATATTGTTTTTCCTGTAAAGGGTTGTAGAACCTACCATAACCTTGTGGCAGCCCTTGCAACATGTATGAGGGTTGCTGAGAAACTAAACAGAGAATTTGTATCAAATGATTTATTTTTTGGTTACTTTTCTTAATACATACATTAGGAGCGTGAAGAAAGACGTAAGCGATTGAAACGAGAACGCCCAGATGACAAACCAACTCATGCATCTCAACCTCCAGCATATGATTTGTTTCTGACAAAGAATCCCAAAGTTTATGACAAGTCTAAACTCCCCTCTGGTATGTAAAATGTTCACATGTTGTCTCCAGCATTGGTTATTAGTCTTGCTGATATATTTTCATTTAGATAAGTTGCATTGCTTAGTGAAGTTATAAATGACACTATATTTTGATCACTTCCATGCTGTCAAGTAATTGGATTATTATGGGTTACATGTTCTGTTGCGTTAAAAGGTAATTCTGCCAGTAAAGGGTGGGGTTCTGCCTTTCATAGAAACATGTTTTTTTTTCTTTTTGTTTTCCTCTAGGAGATTGAGCAACTTGAATGTTTAAAAGGATTAGTATGCCCTGCATGATATTTGTCCTATAAAGCTTTATACTTAAGTTTCCTGTGTTTCCAATCTCAAGAGTAAAATTTATTTGTTTTATATAATCCATAACATAGAATCATCGGGCAGCATAATGTAGTGCACATTCAATGGGTCATGATATTTCATTTCACTATCATGTTAATTGGTGAGAAATTTAAATGCGTTGCTTGGGAGAGATGCGTTCTCCAATCTACATATTGAATTGAAGAAATTAATATGGGAAAATAAAAGTCGCGTCATCGGATGGAAGAAATTAATTCAATAGGAATGCTGTGCTCTCAATTACACATGGAGAGGTGTTTGTTGATGACGATGTAGCAACTGGAGTGAAATACTCATACTGACTTAGAAGAAGACTTCTCTGTGGGTTCTATTTTTTCAACGAGAACTGAAAGAAATGTAATAAAGAAATTGATTGAATTCTTTTGGTAGTCTTCTTACCTAGTTATCACTTCATTTCATTTTTCAATAGTTTTGGGATGATATACAAGTGAATGCGTATTTAGACTAAGGATAAAAGATTTTTAGACCTTTCTCTAGGAAAAAAGGGTTCTTTCGTAGCACTGGTATGACTCATGAAATTTGCTGATGGTACAATTGGTTTTTATTATTTGTACGTTGTTTGTGAAGTTGACCAGTCTGAGATGCTTTGTGGTATTTGCATCCAAAGATTTTTGTAATTTTGTTTCAGTTTGAAATGTCATTTTCATTGCTTTCAACTTCTGTCATCTTTAATCATATTGTTCCTCATAATGCAGGTTGGTTGGATTGCCCATCGTCAGGTCAGGAAATTCATTGCATGATACCTTCTAAGGTGCCTCTGGGTGAATCCTACAATGATTGTGTTCCTCCTGGTAGAAGATACTCATTTAAACAAGTGATTCATCAACAAAGGGTTTTGGGTAGAAAAGTAAGTACACAGAAATTATATGCTCCTTTGCTCCTAGTCTTAATTTTTTTTTTATTGTCATCAATTCTATGGATTGGAATCTTTAATTTCTCCCATGTGAACGTTCGAGATTTTTTTTTTCTTGATATAACAAGTGAAAGGTAGTTTTTCCCACATGCAATAGCTGACAAAGCTTGGAAATAACATGTGAATGTTATTTTTGGGCTCTGGGTTTACTAAATAGTATCCCTATGAGTGTTGTTCTGCCTTGTTCGGTGCTTGAATGTGTCCCTATGAGTGTTATTATGTCTTGTTCAATGGCTGAAAGATTTTATGTTGATCTTCATTATTTTTCAGCTTGGTTTGGTGATTGATTTGACAAATACGTCCCGCTATTATCTGACAAATGATTTGAAGAAAGAGGGAATTAAGCATGTTAAGGTGAGTGGAAGATTGTGGTGTATTTTGTATTCGATGACAAGTCTGTAACAAATTATTCACTTTAATTTATTGTTTTTGAGATCCTGTTCAATTATGTAGATTGCTTGCAAGGGGCGGGATTCTGTACCCGATAATTTATCTGTGAACCAGTTCGTATACGAGGTTTGTTATTTGACATATGTCCTTCCTGTGTGAATCTTTTGTTAATTTTTTTCGGCTGCAGGGGTTGTTCTGTTTAGTATTTGATTTAACATGCAGGAGAAATTCTCAGATATATTTAAATTTTATCGGGCTAAGAGCGAACAATGCTACCTTGTATTTCTCCCTCTTAAGTTGTTATTTACTGCCATTTGATCTACACTTTCAGTTCCTCTGTTGAGTTATTGATCATTCTCCCAACTGGCTTCCCTATATATTTATGAGGAAAAAATTTCTTTTAGTTTTATGAAGAGATTGCATACACCTTATCTTGTATATATAAATATGAGAGCCCGTAAAAGTGAAACTTTTGAAAGCCTGTAAATCCCTTTGAACAATTGAATTGTATGTTCATATCATAAACGCAAAGTAATCAAAACAAATATATTAAGAAAATATAAACCCTCGTAGTAGGGCAGCCTGCTTCATTTCCCCCCCTTTTTTTGGATTTTTATATTTTTCTCTATGTTCATATATGGTTGACTGAAAAAAAAAATATCAATAATTTTTTTTTTAAAAAAAAAGTCAATTGCATGCTAGTATATTTTATATGTATATTTTTTTAGGTTTGATATTCTATAACTAATTATGCTCATTTCAGGTTATACAATTTCTCTCTCGTCAAAAGCACTCCAAGAAGTTTATTCTTGTCCACTGTACACATGGGCACAATCGCACAGGGTATATGATCATCCACTACCTAATGCGCTCTTTATCAATTTCAGTCGAACAGGTAATTATGAACTTATTTGAACCGTCAACTTTTAGAAAATCATACTACTTTTATTCCTTTTTCTTATAATTTTTTATTTTATTTTCTAATACTGCATTGTTGAGTTCATTTGGTAGTTATGAACGTATTTGAACTGTTTACTGTTAGCTTAATTTTCTTATACTGCATTACACAGGCAATAAAAATATTCTCTGATGCACGTCCTCCTGGAATCTACAAACCAGACTATATTGATGCATTGTACTCATTCTATCATGAAAGAAAGCCTGAAAAGTTTGTCTGCCCCTCAACTCCTGAATGGAAGAGATCTTCAGAGTTTGATCTTAATGGTGAAGCAGTTCCAGATGACGATGACGATGATGGAGGCCCTGCTGCCCCTTTGAATGTATGCATAGTCCTAAAAGTGGTTCTTTTATCGTTTATTGATGTTACTGTCCACCAAATGAACGACATGAAGTTTGAAAGATCCAGTAATAATGAGTTTAACATCTGTTTGTTGCCTGGAATAGAGCATAAAGGACCAGATTGTATGCCCAAATGATCAATGTTTTAATGGATTCTTACCATTACTAATTCACCTCCTCTTTCCTGTTTGATCTTGTTATGGGAACATATGACGTACCTTTTGCTTTTAATTTATACATGTTTCTTATTTGATTGTTGTCCTCAATTTAGCTTCACCATATCTCTTTTATTTCAGGAGAGTCAGGATACAAATGGAGTGATGACAAATGATGATATCTTGGGTGATGAGATACCTTGGGACCAGCAAGAAGCAATGCGGCAGTTCTGCTATCAAACTCTTAAACTGGGTGTTGGGGTAGGCATGCTTTGATCTATCTCTGTTCTCTATTCTTGATTGTTTCTGGCTTTCATAATCAAATCTGTTGATACTTAACCATATTATAGTTTAATTCCCACATGAATCACATTTTATCTTTTTAATTGAAGCCAAGAGGAAACTCACAATTCCCAGGGTCACACCCAGTCTCTCTTAACAGGTTTGTGTTCGCAGCTCCTTCTTCCTTTTTACTTTTTCTTTGGTTTCTTCGTCTTTAAAAAAATAATAATAAATAATTGAGCATATAAACTATAACTTTGTTTGCATTAATATTGGTATATGTAGTGAGAAGCAAAATTTGATGGCGATCATTATCCTTAAATGATCTCTCTTATTAGAATGCCTCTTAAGGAAAAAGTCAATGGACATTCATCATACAACGTTTCATATAAAAGAAAACTGAAAATGGTAGTTCAATAGTCTTTACTGGCATCCTCAATGAATCTATTAAAGTTGATTCTTTCTTCTAGCATTGATATTTTGAACTTTTATATGTAGGGACAATTAGTAGTTTATTTTCTGGTTGACGAAAATTTATTTTTAGCACTGTTGAATTTTAGCTTTGTCTGGATGTTTGTTCACTATCATGCCCCATGATGATATCTGGTAGTTTGAAATAGGATCCAGTGTGCCTTGACATTTGATGGCATCTTATTGTTCCTTTGGTGGTGTAATATGCTTGGTTTCCTATAGTTTGTGGCTTACACATGACTAAGTCCTCCTTGTTTCTGTAATGATGACTTCTTGATTATTGAGTTATTATTCTGTTTACTGTTTTAGATATGTTTTGCAATTGATTATTGTAGTATTTTATTTCTTACTGGGCGTTGCTTCTTTTTCTAATATTATCATTTGCATGGACTTCATTCCCATACTTGCAGGGACAACTTACAGCTATTGAGGCAACGCTATTATTATGCTACATGGAAGGCTGATGGAACACGATATATGATGTTAATAACTATGGATGGATGCTACTTGGTTGATAGAAGTTTTAATTTTAGAAGGGTCCAAATGAGGTTTCCCTGCAAACACACAAATGATGTATGTATTAACTTATCTATAGGAAAGTTGATGATATTGGGAAGATGTCATGTTGTCCTTCACAAGCTAGTGTGACATTTTTTATTTTTGGCTTGTAAGGGTTCAGCTGACAAGACTCACCACTTCACATTACTTGATGGTGAGATGATAATTGATACAGTACCTGATTCTCAGAAGCAGGAGAGAAGATACCTTATTTATGATATGATGGCAATAAACCACACTCCTATTATAGAGGTTGGTTGCAAATTGTTCCCTAATATTCTCCACCATGATTTACTCATTTACCATCTAATATTTTGTAATCGTTGCAGCGGCCTTTTTATGAGCGGTGGAAGATGCTTGAGAAAGAAGTCATTGAACCCCGGAATCATGAGCGCCACAATATTTACCAAAGTAGGAATCCTAACTATAGATATGACCTAGAACCGTTCAGGGTATGTATTAACAACTCTAAGTTCTGACCTTCGACTTCAGTTCAATGTTTACTTTCCTTCTGCTGTTTATTTTACTGTATGCTTTATCAGGTGAGGAGGAAGGATTTTTGGTTGCTCTCTACAGTGACCAAACTTTTGAAGGAATTTATCCCAAGGCTTTCACATGATGCAGATGGTCTCATCTTTCAGGTGATTAAGGATCATAAATTGTTAGATCACTATGAAATATGGTTAGAACATCTTTTTTAGTTGCAAATCACCTAGTTAACTGACTACTGAACTCGTTCCTTGCCATGTCAGGTCCACTTCTTGGTTGCAAATTACGTGTTAAACTTAATCATTGAGCAACATTTTCCTTGTGAAACCTATTAAGGAGCTGTT
The DNA here is from genome assembly GCA_032719365.1 of Prinsepia uniflora. NCBI lineage: Eukaryota > Viridiplantae > Streptophyta > Magnoliopsida > Rosales > Rosaceae > Prinsepia > Prinsepia uniflora. The sequence continues at coordinate 13,783,076 of CM064861.1, forward strand.
GATACTACCTAATATATTTTGTTTTAGGATTCTTTATTTACTTTATATAACATTTTCCCTGACAAACCTCCCTCTCTCCCTCGTCCAATTCCTTTGTTTTTCTTGACTATGTCATTGGTGTCTTTGTATGTTGTACCCTGGAAAATTGAATTGTGATTAATCTGGCATACCCCTTTATTTTGTTGCAAATAATTGATTATCTTAAATTGTGAAATGGTAGGGTTGGGATGATCCTTATGTTCCCCGTACGCATGAAGGGCTTCTAAAGTGGAAATATCCTGAAATGAACTCAGTTGATTTTCTATTTGAGGTTGTGCTATCAACTTTATTGAGCTATTTTCTAAAAAAAATGTGATTGATTTTCTATTTCTTTGCACGTCACTCTCTTTTCCTTCCCATATTTACCTTAGATTTGTTCCGTGCTTGTTTTTCATTTGAAGCTGATTGTGTGGACAGGTTGGTGAGGATGATCGGCAACATCTTTTTTTATATGAACGTGGAAAGAAGAAACTAATGGACGGAAATAAAGTTGCTTTTAGAGGTCGACATGACTTTCTATATCATCTTTCTTTCTGTGTAAATTGTGACTGAGTCTTATCATATGATTGTACAGATGAAATTTTCTTTGGGGCCTACTAACTTTATAAGCACACAGTTCCTTTGTTTTGGTTTCAATCTTAGAGGGGAATGCTTGCATACGCTTTAAAAAGATGGGCAGCAATAGTCTTATTTGAACATGATCCAATTGTGGTTATTCTTCTAAAATTATTTTTTGTATATGTGTGTAGCAGATGGTTCAGATCCTTCCTCTTATGCTGGAAAAATAATTGAGTGTTCCTGGGATGCTGAAGAAAATGAATGGGTCTGTATGCGCACGAGGGTGGACAAATCAACTCCAAATGATTTCAATACCTACAAGAAGGTCCTTGTCCACATTTTAATTGTATTTTTCCTGTTTGACGCAACAACACTGGGCTTACTGATTGGTGCGTAAAAACAGGTGATGCGAAGCATAAGGGATAACATCACGGAGGAGGTGTTGTTGAATGAGATCTATGAGATCATTCGGCTGCCCATGTATGCTGATAGGATACGGAATGATAGCAAAGCAGCCCAGCAGCATGCAAATGCGGCACGAAGGAGGTGACAGCAGGGTTAAGCAACACCGGTAGTTTCTTAGAAGGGGGGTTTTCTGATAATTGGTGAGCGTGTAAGACCTGCTTGGCATAAGTTGGGCGTATATCACCGATGAATCAGAGACATTTTATAAGTAGCTAAGGCTTGGGTATAATTTGTACTGAGTGCGGTGCTGGTGAGTTGTTTGATCCAGTCTAGCACAGTAGATAGCCGCTCCCCGGGATTAATTGTCAGATTTATTTGTTTTTGGTAGTAGTTTAGAGTAAGAGAAGTAGGGTTAGTGTTAGCCATGTATATTATTATGATGATGATATTATTAAAGGGGTTGTTTAAAAAGGTAGGGCATTTTTTTATATCCCAAGTTTTGCTCTTCTCTAACTTTAATGTGAATATAATATCTGGAGGTGGAACCCTTGTTTCCGACTCGCCGTTTTCCTAACACGTCTCTCAGTTCTCTGCTTTTGTATTTTTTGTTCGAGGTATGGACGACAGTTAGGATTTTACCAAGCATCCTGAATTGTCATGGTTTTCCGCGCAACTCGTGAGCCGAAGTGCCAGGTGGCCCTGACTGAATGTAGCTCAAGCTCAATTTCACCTTTGCATTTCGTTTCTACGTCGATTTCATTTCCAGTCCTCTAAAATCAAGGGTTTTATTATTCTGGACACAAGTGATATACTTTGCTCAAGTATAAAATGGGTATGAAAATTTGAATTCAGATGCAAATTTAGTACTTGTATTGTATGACCCTTTTTCATCAGTTGACACTTTCTACGGGGTTGTTTGAGTAGTGATGGGAATATAAGTTTTAATGTCAAATTTTGACTGTTTTCAGTCTCTATAAAGTATGAAATTTCATTGATAAATTCAATATACAAAGCAAAGTAAGTTAGATTATTTAGAGAGGATAAGGTATGCAATAATATAATTTAAATTCTTTAAGCACCATCAAGGTTATTATTATTAAAACAACAAATCTTTATAATTGATATTTTTGTTTTGTTTTTCCTTAATTCCTTCATCTAGAGAGTTTATTATTTTTTGAAATTCAAACCATAAAAATAATATATTATTGTGCATATAAAAAATACTAAATATATTATTCTCACATATATAAACTACTTATATTATATTAAATATTTTAATTTACTGAATTTTTTTAGGACGTTCCATAATTTAACCATCTTATTTGATTATAAGATTCAAATTCAAAAGTGTAAACAACTTTCTAGATCAATAAATAATAATCTTAAGTGTAAACAACTTTCTAGATCAATAAATAATAATCATGGTGTTGAAGTATAAAATGCACCAATTTAGAGATTATGTTTTGTCTAATCACAGTGTAGCACGTATCCTTCGAGAACATGTAGATAGGAAAAACAGTTGGTCGTCCCTTAGGGATAAACACTGATATGGTGTTGGTCTAAAGATCTCTGACGCTCAGGTCAGTGTTTAGGTTCGTAAGAATAGTTGAGACAGACTTGATGAATAGTTTTGATGTGAGATAAATGCACTTCTATTGTAATATTGACATATGTCATGCAGATGGATCGTGAGGTTGTGTCTATATGTATTCCAATGTTTTACTCATAGAGTTGTTCAGTTTTGTGGGTTGGGCTTACCGCTTATGTGCCATTTCTAATTATATAATCGGTCTTGAATCATTTTGGTATTGGGCTTAGAATACGTAGTACAGTGAATTTCGTCTAATATGCTGTTTTAAGCTGGTTTGGGTCGGATTTATGGGTCTGGTACAAATGACCATCGCTAAGTTTCATAATCTTAAAACATTTTTTTTTTTTGAGGGGATAAAAGAACAAATTGTTTTGCTTTCAGCTGCCCCACACTCCCACAGTCCTAAGCGAGGCAGCAGACGTTCAGTCACCAAAGACCACGGTTACCTGTCTTACTTCCGTAGGCGTCACTTCGCTCTTGATACGCCGTGGCCGCAGTCACCGGTGGCCGGACCGTAACATCAAAATTCAACCTCTGCCTATCAACATCTTGCTATACATCATCTCTCGCGCGTAAACGTAATTTTCTCAAACATATAGGGGAGTTTACAATTATAGTCCTCCCTTGTTGACTCTACGCGCCCATGTCCTAAATTCTCTCAGACTCGCTCACTTCTTAGATTTCTTAGAACCCTAGTCATCAGCTAGAGTTATCTTCTCCTTTCAATTTCAATTCCAATCAGATTTATTCAAACGAACAAGATCATATGAAATCCACCGCGATTAAGGTTTTCCTGATCTGCCTAATTCTCTGCTCCGGTTCGAGCTTCGTTCATGCCGAGGAGGCGGCGAAAAATAAGTTCAGGGAGCGAGAGGCCAGTGATGATGAACTTGGCTATCCAAACATGTATGCTCATTTCTTCACTTTTCTTACTTGCATTCAATTCGTATGATTCGTGTTGGTGTTAGGTTAATTGTATGGGTTTTTAATCTCACCCATGTGCTTCTTTTGTTGGTTCTGTATTTGGTTAGAGACGAGGATGCATTGTTGAATACACAGTGCCCTGCCAAATTGGAGCTAAGATGGCAAACCGAAGTGAGTTCTAGTATATATGCTACGCCGTTGATCGCTGATATCAATAGGTACAAAAATGAAAGTGTTTTGGCTGGAATTTTTGTGTATTTACTTGTGCATTTTCAGATCTCCGAGGAGACCAACTGTGATTAACATTTGAGTGAGATGTGTCTAGCGTTGATTTTTTGTGTTCTTTTTGTTTTTGGTATTCTTTGCTTTCCAGTGATGGAAAGCTTGAGATTGTGGTTCCTTCTTTTGTTCACTATCTTGAAGCTCTAGAAGGTTCTGATGGAGAGAAACTTCCTGGTATGCAAAGTTCTTCTTCCTAGTTTTAACTGTATTAAAGTTCAGTGAAGTGGTTTTTTAAGTATCTTCTGAATGATCTATCAGGTTGGCCTGCTTTCCATCAGTCAACTGTACATTCCAGTCCTCTCCTCTATGATATTGACAAGGATGGTGTGAGAGAAGTAACCTTGGCAACCTACAATGGCGAAGTTCTATTTTTCAGGTAATTCAACTAGATATGTATTTTGCATGAGTGATTATACTAGTTATATTACAATTTATTTTTGTTGTCCATGCAATCATATTTTTAGTCTGAATTAGCTCAGAAAAGTTTTTTGTGTATTTTTTTTAGGGTCTCAGGCTACATGATGGTAGATAAGCTTGTAGTACCGCGTAGGAAAGTTAAAAAGAACTGGTATGGGGGTTTGCTTCGAGATCCCATGGATCGTACTCATCCGGATGTTCATGATGATTCCCTTGTTTTGGAGGCATTGGAATCACTCTCTCGTAAGTTACATACACATGCCGGTAGTTTTTTTTTTCTTTCCTTAATATACATTCTTCAATGACCGATTTAGTATTGTGAAGGCAACCTTTAGGAAGAGAATGCGAACCACCTGAAACAGTTTCTGTCTTTATATGATTTTGTAAGTTTGCCTTTCAGGAACTAATCATGTCTGCAATTTTTGGTTATCGTTGTGAAACAGATGGAGCTAAACCTGTATTAAACACTTCGGCTACTACAACACAAAATCATCCTGATTCAAAGACTTCAACAACTAATTCAACAGAAAGCCATCCGGATTTAAACTCTTCAGCTAATATATCAACAGAAAGCCATCCTGTTTTAAACACTTCAGCTGCTATTCTAAAAGAAAGCAACTTTAGTACAGTGAATGCAACAAATCCAGAGGAGAAAGGAGGAATAAATTCAAGTCTGGTTGAACCAGTAATCAAGCTGCCTACAACAGACAATTCTTCTGTGAAGATTGTGTCAGAGGAAACTGTTAATGCAACGAATGTAACTAGTTCTGGGAGACGGCTTTTGGAAGACAACAAATCGAGTGAATCAAAGGAGGGTGGTTCTCAAACCAAAGATAATAGCCAGGAGAATGTTCCTGCTGCAACTGTAGAAAATGTTGGACGTCTGGAAGCAGATGCTGATTCATCTTTTGACATATTCCGTAACAATGATGAACTAGCTGATGAATATAGTTACGACTATGATGATTATGTTGATGAATCAATGTGGGGAGATGAGGAGTGGACTGAAGAGCAACACGAGAAGGCAGAGGATTATGTCAATGTTGATGCACACATCCTTTGCACTCCTGTGAGTTTTCTCTCCAGTGTTTCTTCATTTTACACTCATGCAGAGACTACGGTGAATGATATTTATGAATAGATACTCTTACCACATTGAGGTTAAATTTGGTTTGACGACCATATGTTTCTTATTTTCATCAGGTCATAGCCGACATTGATAACGATGGAGTATCAGAAATGGTTGTTGCCGTATCTTACTTCTTTGATCATGAGTGAGTTCTCTTCCAGAGTGTCAAAACTCACTTCTTTCTTCACAGTTGGAATCATGCATGATTGCTTTTCTTACATTAAACTCGTAAATGATGCTGCATCTTAGGGTGGTAACACCTCTATTCCCGGTTAAAGTGTCTACTTCATGATTTTAGAGGATTGATGCAATGTAAGCTCTGGTCAAGTGAGTCTTTTTTAGACGTCATGGACACCAGAGAATTATCAAAATGAGCATTTTAATTAACCCTCCAAAAGTAATTTGCGGCCTTGTAAGTTGGCAGGTATTATGACAACCCCGAGCATTTGAAGGAATTGGGTGACATTGATATTGGAAAGTATGTAGCTGGTTCAATTGTTGTCTTCAATCTTGACACAAAGCAAGTAAAGTGGACTGCCGAACTAGATCTGAGTACAGAGACTGGAAAGTTCCGTGCTCATATATATTCTTCTCCAACTGTTGTGGATTTGGATGGTGATGGGAATCTCGACATTCTCGTAGGAACTTCCTTTGGCTTGTTCTATGTCTTGGATCATCAAGGTGAATTCAATTTTCTTATTCTCATCCATGCTTTTCTGAGATCTGTAACCCAAAGTGAATGAGTTGCTTTAGTTTCTGCAGCAATTATATAAGATGTTGGAATACCGTTATTCGTACCTTCTGTTCTATCTTTGACTGATTTGGAAAGTAAATATTGTTTCTTTTGTTCAGGCAAGGTGAGGCCAAAATTTCCCCTTGAAATGGCTGAAATACAAGGAGCTGTTGTTGCTGCTGATATCAATGATGACGGAAAAATTGAACTAGTGACAACTGATGCTCATGGAAATGTTGCTGCATGGAGTACACAAGGGGTAGAAATTTGGGAAACGCATCTTAAGAGTCTAGTTCCCCAGGTATGTAGCCGTTTTGATTGTATATTAAGTTGTATGTGAAACCTTACCATATTTGTTGGACCAGATTTTTGCATTATAAGTGATAAATTGTTTTGTCTTTTCCTTCTCTGACTGGTGACCTCAATTTACCAATGTTTTAGATAGCTTAATTTGCCTTGCATATTAATACGTCAAGTTTCTGGATCTGATGTTACTTACCCTGTCGTGTTACCTTAGAGGTGTGGTTTTTGACACATTGACACATGGCTTATTTGCTGGAGCATGGTAAAATAAACCTTTTAATACTTCATAGTGGTATAATCTAATGCACAGTTATGTTCCTCAGGGTCCCACTATCGGTGATGTTGATGGAGATGGCCATACTGATGTTGTGATTCCAACACTATCAGGAAACATATATGTTCTTAGTGGCAAAGATGGGTCAATTGTTCGTCCTTACCCATATAGAACTCACGGGAGAGTTATGAATCAGATTCTTCTAGTTGACTTAAGTAAAAAAGGAGAGAAAAAGAAGGGGCTCACCCTTGTTACAACGTCATTTGATGGATACTTGTACGTAATTGATGGACCGACATCATGCGCAGATGTTGTCGATATTGGTGAAACATCGTAAGTTTTTAAATCCTACGATTTCCTTAGATTTTCAATATTTCTCTACTTTTCCATGATTTACCTGAGACATCAATCTTTGCATGACAGATATAGCCTGGTCTTGGCAGACAATGTTGATGGTGGAGATGATCTTGATCTTATTGTTTCAACCATGAACGGAAATGTCTTTTGTTTCTCGACTCCTGCTTCACATCATCCCCTCAAGGCAGGATACATCGGATGCTTGATCTGTGAATTATTGCCTTCTATCGCCTTCATTTATATATTAATATTCATCATTTTGTCATTTCTCAGGCCTGGAGGCAACCTAATCAAGGGCGAAATCATGTTGCAAATCGGTACAACCGTGAAGGGGTCTTTGTTTCACATTCATCCAGAGCTTTCCGTGATGAAGAGGGCAAGAACTTCTGGGCGGAGATTGAAATTATAGACAACTATAGATACCCATCTGGGTTGCAAGGACCATATAATGTCACGGTAAATTTCTCTTCCCATCGAATCACTTTAAATCAAATCAGATGATTGAACTCTCATGTATGTGTATGAAACATTGAAACTCATTCAGTCATTTCTCTGTAGACAACTTTGTTGGTGCCTGGTAATTACCAAGGAGAGAGAAGGATAAAGATAAACCAGATGTTCAGTCGTCCTGGAAAATATCGTATAAAGCTTCCAACAGTTCCTGTCAGGACTACGGGGACTGTGTTGGTGGAGATGGTTGACAAGAATGGACTCTATTTTTCAGACGACTTTTCCCTCACATTCCATATGTATTACTATAGACTGTTGAAGTGGCTGCTCGTCCTACCGATGATTGGGATGTTTGGCGTGCTTGTAATCCTTCGTCCCCAGGAAGCTATGCCTTTGCCTTCATTTTCCCGAAACGCTGACTAAATGCTGGCCTCTTTACCAGTACAAGACACATGCCAAGGTTGACACTTGACAGTTCGTTAACCGTGCGGTTACGACGGCAGTGGGTAGGGCACTGTGAGAGTGAATATTTTGGTGTCCCAAAATGTTATTTGCAGCTCCAGAGAGACTAAGTTTTGAGCAATAGATTTCAGAACTTGTAACATAGTCGAATATGAGTTTTGGAGGACAAGAAATCAGTACCAAATGCAAGTGCAAGTATTTGATAAATTGTTCACATGATAGAATGCAAAGAAAATGGATATTTATTTACATTAAAAGAGAGATTTTACAGTGGATGATTCTTCCATTGGGTGTCTAACAAGTTAAGGACCCTAGCTCCGTTTTCACTCGCATGGTCCTTACACTCGGAGGTTCGGTTTTCCTTCTCCTGTAATAACTAATAACCACGTGCGTAAATCCTAAGGGTATCCCAAACCTTAGGTGATCGACTACGGCGTAGTAAAATAAGAAAGTAAAACTGTAATCAACATGAAAGTAAACCCGTAATTGGTATTTGGCTTCTTAGGTGAATCCGACTATGGGTTACTGTAATTGGTTAATTGGACCCAACTGAGAATTAATACAAGAAGATAATACTAAACTGTAATTGATATTTAATTTTCAATAATAATTATAAACATTGGAGTAACTCCTAATATCGGGGCAAAAATGAATCGTCTACATTAGTAGAAAAATAATCGACTATGTGAGAGCACATTAGTAAAACATAGGAGTAACCGTAATTGATATCTAACTACTTATTTATGTTTGACCAAAAAAAAAAAAAAACTAATTTATGAACGACTGCGGATTAGTAAACTTGTCGTCAAAGTTTCAATTACAAGAGCTAAGTTATATTCATAACACATTGGTTTGGGAGTAAACAACAGTGTATAATATGATTTTTTGATCAGAAGTGTATGATATGATCTTGACCTCCCTTAACCCTAGCCCAAAAACTTAATAGATTCATAATTGATTCAAATAAATCTATCTAACAGTTGAAATAAAAAATACACAAATGAACTCTATCAATCTCTTTATCTATTAGAAACATGATCGAATACAGAGCAAAATAATTATTGATTGTAACCTAGAGCACAATTGGTCACAGATTCCCAGTAAACCTTACAATTCTTAAAAGCCCTGCAAAACAGGCCTCTTCCCCAACCTCTTAATCTCTCTGTCCATATTACCAGTAAGCATCAAAGCAAACATCTTGAAATCGCAAAAAAGAGACCAAAATGGATGCCCAAACGTCGCTGGAACATTCCCCTCCACGAAAAAATGGCTGTACCATGCGCATCCGTACCCAGCCAAGGGCACCAAGAACAAAAGCCACCAATTGAAAATTAAGGAGCAGAGCAGGAAGAAAATAGAAGCCAGAGTGCCCACAAAATGCCAACGCCTTGTCGATGGCTTCGAGTGCTGGTTCATGTAGAAGGCCCAGAACTCATCCAAGCTCCTGAAATTCATGCCTTCAAGTCGAAGCAAGACAAACCTACTCCAGAAAGCTCTGCTCCGATCAAAATCCAGCTCGCAAAATTTGGATTTGGGAAGCTTTTGCTATTGGATGCACTGAAGAAAAAAGAAAAGAACCCCAGAAAGAAAAAATCCGAAAAAATGGTCTTTGGTTTGGATAACCTTTTTTGCGCCTTATCGGGGGGCAAAGTATAATTTGGGTTGGCCGAGATATTGATAATAAGCCGGAAAAAAAAAATCTGGAATTTCTGGGGTAATGGATATTTTGTTTAATTTGATCGTGTGGTTAGAGGTGAGCTGAGCAGACGCACAGAAGAGAAGAGGCTAATAGTTGGGGCTTCCATCATTCCATGGCGAACAATTTATCTCAATGTGTGGTTTGATTAATCAAACCACTTATAGTGAGTCTTCTTGTCCACGCACTCACCTTGTACTTATCGTCGTTTTTTTGTTGTTATTTTTCTTGGGTTTTATATGATTTTACTTTTGATTGTTTTTAACCAATATATTACTTAATCTGGCAAAATTCTTGGCCAGCAGTTATAAGCCAGGTCATCACCACCAACCATACTGCAAATTTGAATTCACTTTTTAACTATTTTAATGAATTACAAATATCTTAAATGAGTTTACAAATATGATCATTAAAGATTATCTATTAAATAATTTACTTTTTATTAAAGATTATCTATTAAATAGTTCATTTGGTCTGAATGCCTTATAATGATCGACTCTGAATAAAAAATGTGCCCAAGTTTCGATATTCTGTGTGGTTGATGGGGATCAAATCCCAATTTCTATTATTCTTAGTTCTTGAGCCTGACATTCAGTGAAAATGATGTAATAAATCATTTACTTCCTGCAACTGAATCTTATATATACAGTAAAACAGAAGTTAAAAAGAACAAATGCATTCCAGAAGCACTTGGCATGAGTTCTACATAATCGCAACTTTACCTAATCACATTTCACTCTGCTTTCAACAATTGCCTAGAAAAACGACGCAAAATTTTGAACTCCCAAATCAATATAACGTGACATATATTCATCTCTGCCTACCCTAACCTAACCATCCCAACAAATCGTATACGTTTCCGATGCAAATTTTTAGACATTTCAGCCTAGAAGACACGCTCTCCAGTAGCAAACAGGTTCCAAAAGATAGTTGTCACGAAATAGAGCCCTGCAGTGACAGTTAGGAATGCCTGAAATGATCCTAACCATTGTACAAAGTAACCGGTTCCTATTGTGCTGACTATAGCTGCAAATGTCCCTGCTGAATTCGAAATCCCATGGAGAAATCCCGCTGATTGAGGAGCTATATCCTGATAATCAAACCACATAATATAAATCGGATTGAAATAAAAAGAAAATGTATCCTTTGATTGACATGCTTGAGAGTTCTGTCATCTGATCAAATGGCTTGAACAACTTACTTGAATGTTAAGGAGAAAGCCGGCTTGACTGAAAGAGCTCAAGCATAAGCCTGCTGTGAGGAAAACTGCTGCAGCCGTGGGAGTCTTGGCATAGTTTAGGCAGAGCAATGACACTCCAGGTCCAATGAAACCTATAGACTGAGTCATACACAAATAATGTTACAGAAGTAAACATGATATCGGATTTAAGACACTAAATTACTATTGAATGCACAGAGAGGCTGCTATATAGTTGGATTCGACTAAACTCATTCTATAGGCCAATTTTGATGTTTCTATGTAACATTGATTGATAGTATTCATTAAGAGTTTCAATGCCATTGTGAAGAACCGGATTTGAATTATGAACATGCTGTAAAATAAGAATGGTGATTGAAGAGGTACCTGCATGATCTTTCTGACTAATGTCAAAGAGTAGCCTGCCTTGATTAAGGAGTCTGAAGCTGCACCAGCAAGGTAGCTGGACACTGCCATTGTTCCCCATGGAACAGCACTAAACCATGCTGCTTGCTTCAAGTTTACACCAAATACCTATAAGAATTGAAAAGTAGAAATCATCACTTCCCAGAACGCAAGCAATCCCAAGATTTTATCATTTGGAATAATTAAAGCACTCAAAAAAAGTAGGTAACAAACTAAAAATCACTAATAAGATGGTACTTTAACATTTCATTTATGCCATATATATTAAATTACTCATCAGCAACATGATGAATCCACACTTTTTCGAGAAGTTCAAGTAGAAACTGAGTTTTATGCTAATAACAGCGTTACCATGAACAAAGATCAAGAGAATTAACTTACAGTCTTGAAATAAACAGGCATCCACGAGAGAAGAACAAAGTAACCCTGTAACATGAACAATGATTGAGAATCGATAATATTCAGCAGAAAATGCAAGCATTTAACAAGTAAAAATTTAATATTTATGTCTACTAGGAAATAGAAAAACTTACCCAATTGTTGGTTATATTAGCACAAATAATGCTCCATGTGGGTAATTTCGATAGTAGAAGACTCAGAGGTGGAAGTTTGTCACTGTTTACTAGAGAATCAGATTTTCCAGCTTGGATCAACCGGAGCTCTGATTTGCTGATGTAAAAGCTCTCAGTTGGATCATTTGTGACTGTAAATCCCCATACTGTCAGCCAGAGCAGTCCAATGGAGGAGAAGAGAATAAAAGGACCAAAAATTCCAATTGTTGACAACATAACTGGAGTTAGTAGCAAGCCTATGACATTGCCGAGATGAAACCCAGCCATGGAGATTCCAACCGCACTCGCTCTTTCTTGGGTAGGAAACCACCTGCTCAAATTACATATGCAAACTGATTTTACTTCTGCGATGAACTAGCTCGTTTATCAATTTGGTTAAAAATCAATTTGCATTCATGTCTGGTTTAGTAGTTCAGTTCATAAGCAATGTCTGTTACACAAAGGAAAATTTAATCCTCAAGTTACCGAAATCATGTACACAACACATCATTGATTCATTGAGTGAACAAAGAGGATAGTACCTACATAAAAGGGTGCTCATGGATGGCAGGGCTACACCTTCAGCTAGTCCAAAGAACGTGCGGACGGCCAAGAGGCTGATTGTGGAATGGTTGGCAGCCAAGGGAGTGAGAAGAGTGGCCAAAGACCACATTGCCACACCCCATGCCATCACTCTCTTTCCTCCATACTTATCTACTAGTGCTCCTCCAATCACTGAGGAGAATATGTATCCCCATAGAAAGGACGACTGCAAAATGTATGATCCAGTCACAATCTAATCATCAGAAAAATTAAAAGCCATAAAACAAAAATAACTAAAAATCATTTGGTTATTAAATGATCTCTTAAATTTGTATCTGATAATTCTATAATTTAAAAACAGACCTAAATCATCAGAAAGGGCCATATCAGAGGACTATATTTGTTGACCATATTAAGCAATCACACCAGATTTGACTAAAACCAAACTAACCACCGCATCAAACATGCCAAGGTTTACACTTTATACATGAAGTGAAAACCCAATCCAAACTTGCGCAATAGGTTTGCACAGTTGGAACCAACTTGGGATTTGGGCACTTGGGCCTTGCCGTTTTGGCAGCGTAATCTGATGTGGGCTTAGGTCCATTACCACCTCTACATTCTAAACCCTACCATTCAATCATCTTCTCCAACAAGAGCCAAACATTGGCATTACTAATGGTACATACCTTGCTCTCTAAAGTCAACTTCCCTTTGGGGTCCATAATGGGATTTCTCTAGTTAACACACAAACAAATTTAGCAAAAAATGGACAGAATTTACTGAGAGGACTATTAGTGCAAGTTGGGCTCAATTTGAGTCCAACTAAACTGATTATCAATTTTTTTTTTTTGTAAATGCACAATTGCTACAACAAAGCCTGACTACCTGAACGACGCCCAAGAAAGAATTAGTCCATCCATATTTAGCAGCAAGAGGGACAACAGCCACCGACATGACGACTCTATCAGCATTACACAGACACATAACGCACGCCAATAAAGCCGCCACCTTGAATCTCTCCGGTACGCTCACTATTCTTCTAGCCACCTCTCTCGATCCTCCTCCGCCTCTGTTTCCCATCAGCATTCCTCTCTCTATCCCCTCCGCCGTAGAGGTCACCACCCATGGACGTCCCCGCGACAAGAACTTCGTTCTACCACCCCTGTTTCTCAACCCAAAACCCACAGAACCAATACCCGTCTCCCATTTTATTGGTTTTGGGTTGAGAACTCCGTCTCTAGCCTCAAATCCAATGTGGGTTAGTTTTGTTTTGAGCAAGTTTGATCTGTGTTTCGATAAACGAGAAGGGTTAGAATGTAGCAGAGATTTAGTGGGAGTTGTGGCCTCCATGAACAAATTGCGCACAAACAATACATTAATGTGCACAATTGCAAATGTAGGGACAATGTTTAAATAAGGGGTCGACCATGAGATAATATATTAGTTGACGGAGCCTGGAGTGGGAGGGTTTGGAATTGAAAATGCAGGAAGTAGGTGAAAGAAAACGCTGTTTTGGGGGTTTGGTGAGACAGCGAATGGCCACAGAAATCGTCATCCAAGGGCCGAAATTGTTGATGGAAAAATAAGGATGACATGTCACTTCGTTCTTGTCCTACGTGGCAACACGTATTGACGAGGGTTCTGAGAAATATTTATGTGTTCGAATCGTATATAACATGGACACTATTGTGAGTAAAAAAATAGAGTCACGGAAAGTTATTTTTTAGTATGCGGTAACTTAATAATTTTATGGCTGCTAAATATTTTTATATTACCCCAAAATTTAGATAGATGATATCAATATGTTTGGTATTAGTTCACATGGCAATGTAGAATATCACGTAATGTAACAATTGTGGAGCACGTGATGATCGTGTTACATTTTGCAAATGAAAAAACTGGCTTAATATTTGCATTTGAAATTTTTGTGATTGATGTAAAATTTAAAGTCAGAAAATATATTGATCAAAACTGATAAGTCTCTTGACGTTTCTTTTCTAATTTATATATTAAATTTAAAATAAAACAACGTTTGTATTTAATAGAACAAAACTGTCGTTAAGTGAGTCTATTTAATTAGTTTTAATATTGACTTGTCGATAGTTAATTTTAAATTCGAATTCCGATAACACATTTTATAGATAATTTTAAAAAATCCTCTCGTTCTCCGAATTTTTTTTAAAAAAAACACTGTTTATAATTGCCAAACGTATACCAAACCAACAACAACACGTTCTACGCATAACAAAAACAACAACACGTTGTATCTACCAGACAAAAAGAAAAAGAAAAAATGGAAACGTAGCGAATGAGTTGGACTTTGAATTAGGTGGATACCTAGGAGCGAGCAGCACATCATCATGATGTAATCCATTTGATTTTCTTATTTGGAATGTCATAGGCATGAAAATCAATGCTTTAAAAATTTCAATTTCTTTATTTACTAAAAGCACCCCCAAACTCGCCGAAAATAACGTTTTGCTCCTCAGCACTTGCAATGTCCCTCTCCCCAACTGCAGCCGTCATTAGCACTCGCAATTTTCTTCTCCATAACAAAATTCCTCTGCTGTGTTCGAATTTAAATGTGATCATGTTTTTCTGCGCTCGATTTGACAATATTACACTTTACCAAGTGGAGATCGTCTCTTGGAGAGCAACAACTAGGTAAAAAATATATCTATTTTAAGAATGATAGGGTGTTAGGGTTTTGGGGTGTTCGGAGTGAGAAGGTGTAGACTCACTTGGTCACATATTCAAAGTCTAATATCAAAATGAGTCATGGCCTATTGGCCTAAGGCAATTACTCAATTGAAAGTGTAACTTGAATCTAAGCCCATAAAGCCAAACAACTTTAGTAAGTATCAAACATGAGATGACCGTGTAACTTGGATCCAAGCCCTTAAAGTCAAACAACCTTAGTAAGTATCAAAGATGAGATGACCTTCACTATTTATCCACATGTCACGTTTTAATACCACAATAAAAGTGCATTTATCACACATTAAAGTTATTCATCAAGATTTACTCAATTATCCATATAAAAGAGATATATATTTTTCAATACAGTAATTAAATTTTACTATTTATTATTATTATTATCCTGTTAAAATTATTATTTATTATTTACTTATAACGACCCACCTATTGATTTGAGTGTTGATTTGACCCTTGAGGAATTATAGAGTACAAATTACAATCATCAATTTAATTTTTATTTACTATTACTAATATCATTGGTCTTGTTAGTAATTTTTATATCTAATATTTTAACAATTAATTTCATTGGGGAGTGGCTTTAATAAATAAAATTAACTACCCTTCGATTAATTTAAAAGAACTCTCTTTAGGTGAGTCTTTTTTTTATCAGAACTCTTTAGGTGAGTCAAAGAGGCCATATTTGGAGCTGCTTGATTTATCCATAACAACAGAGAAAAAACTGAGAACAGCGCCGGAGGAAGGGGATTCTTGCAGCCCAAGCTACACAGCAGTCAAATCAGAGCAAGCCAGAGGCCGTACAAGGGTGCATGTCAAGGGCCTAACATTTTGGTGTTGGATATGTAAAGCATTGCTCCAAGCCAATCCAAATAAAAAGTTATAATCCATCTATTCTTTCTTTCGTACAACCTTGGTGTCCTTAATTCATATATACCCTAAATTTGATCAGTCACTAATTTTATACTGGTCAGTAATATATATATATATATATATAGTTTTATATATTAATTATGGGACAAACTTGTTTTAATTTGTCACTATATTTATATTTTATTGTTATTGTTATTATTTTTTTTCCATTAATAATAATCGAACTTTTGAGAGTAATATATTACTCTCACAAATAAGAAGAATAATATAAATTGGCTCATATGACTCTTTTAGGGAGCATGAATTTCAAAATCATTCTTTCTTGAAAAAGCTATATAAACTAAATCTCATTTTCATATATATACCCAAATGGCCCAATTTTATATACAAAGGAAAAAAAAACGCAACTCCCTCATAGCTTCATCATTTCATTTGGACAAGAAAAAACCAATAATGTTCTTCTTCCCCTTTCACGACCAAAACGGTGAAAATCCAAGAGAAGGGCGAAAACCACCCCAGCCCTTTCACGATGTGAACAAAAAAAAAAACATGCAGACCTTCATTCTTCCTCGACTTCTGCAGCAACAACATCAAAAACCACCAACCCCCTCCTATCGCGATCTGCTCTTAAAACTAAAAAACCCAATAACACTTCAGACCATTTTGTTTCTAGCTGACGACGAAAACCCAATAATCTTGCGGAAGTAAAGCTCAAATGTAGATATTTGAGCCGTGAAGTTAGTTCTCTACTTCTCCAGGTAATCATTTTCTCTTAGTTGTTAGAAATTTTTAGAATAAGAGGATTTCTTGTTGAAATTTTGTGGTAAAACAATTTGGAGATATTTGTGTTTCTTATATCTTATTAATTAGTGATGTTCATTGTTCCAACTATTGATATGAATTATGAATTGAAGATCACTAAATGTGATCAAGGCTGAAATTCGTTTTGATCCACATATGTGTTGAATGGTGTTCACTTAGTCTTTTGCTTTGAATTTCATTGCTCTCCATGGTTAGGTTTGGCTACCAAGGAACCTTAATCTCCACGGTTCTGTTTGGCTGCCCAAAAAACTTCATCTCTATGGTTTTGTTTTGCTGCCCAGAAACCTTCATAAAGAAGTGTCCTTTAGTTTTGAATTTAGAGTTATTTTGAATCCAAACTGATCTTATATTACGAATTCAAGATTACTGAATGTGAGCAAGGCTGGGATTTGTTTTGATCCACATATGTGTTGGCTGGCCATCACTAAGTTTTTTGCTCAAAAATTTATTGTTTCTCCATGGTTATGTTTGACTACCCAAAAACTTTCGTAAAGAAGTGTCATTTTTATTTTTGAATTTAGATCAATTTGAACCTAAACTGATCTTATTGCATCACTGTTTGATCGACAAGATAGCAATGAAGGAGACACAAAAATATTGTAGCACTGTTTGGGTTTAGAAGGAAAAAAAAAGGGCTAGGACTGACATCTGATGAAGATGTTGTTGTTGCATTGTCAGGACCCACCCCGGTTCCACCCCGAAAATCGAGGTAAATCCTGCTCCCGTCTGACACCCTGACACAAAGACCAAAGTAACCTCACGAAAAACCACCAAACTACATGCCAGACGCAGGAGAAATTTAAACATCCCGAAGTCAAAGTTTTACAGAGCATAGTATCAAATACAAGGAAAGAAAACCGATAAACAAGGTACACGCACAACGAAAAATGTAAAGCACTCCGGGGTCACTCTCGAGTATTCTATGCCTCCGACGCTGCCTCAACGTCAACCCCCGCGCTAGCTCCACGACCTGGAGAGCAATTTAAAACAGAAGGTGTGAGTGGACCATAAATAATAAAATAATTTCTGAAAACCATTTCATAATAAAACCAGGGTTTTAGCCCTCCGTTTTGAAATCACACATGCATAACCCATTTACTGAAATCAATTATAAATCACATAAAGATTGTCATAAAAACATCTGCAGAATCATCTTAAAAACAATTATAGAAATCATGACATAAGCATCATAAAAACCACATCATGAAACATAAGTTTCAACCAATCATTATCCGATCAAACCTACTGGACCTATCCGAGTCTTTAAACTCCCGAGTCTTTAAACTCAATCCAGGCCTCAATAATATCCGAGTCTTTAAACTCAACAGGCCTACGGGGGAAATATTAATATATCCGAGTCTTTAAACTCCCGAGTCTTTAAACTCAATCCGGGTCTTTAAACCCAATCCGGGCCCGTCCCTCGTCAAACATAATATCTGGGTCTTTAAATCCAATATCCAGATCCAGAAAATCCAATCCAAAACCATTTGAAAACCATTTCTAAATCCACATCCAAATCCGAATCCGAAATCACCGGTCTGAAGCCCTTCCGGCATCCAGAACCGTCATTCCGAACCCAAATCCGGAAATCCACTTTCCATCTTTAAAACCAAATTCCGTTTCCGAAATCCGATTTCAAAACCGAAAGCCTCGATCATCAAAATCATGTTCCAAAACCATTGATCATTTGAAATCCCAAATCATAGCATCGAAATCAGAATTCTAAACTTCCTCGTAAAACGTGCCAAATACGTACTTTCTCGAAAAATGTGCAATTATGTAATATCAACATCACATATTCAACAATCATGAAATCACATGTAAAACCATAAAACAAGTAATTAAAAGCAGTTATGCATGCTCAAGTTTAGAGAAAGGGTCCACTCACAGTCACCGGCACGTCACTCGCACCCACCCTGTACGTCCCGTACATTCCTCAGCTTCCTCGGGAAGTCCCGATCCTGTCACAAGTCACCAAAGAACGTCATTAATACTTCTACCAAGACTCTCCTAATTTTTTCCAAAAATCCCCCGGGTCCTAATCGCAACAAACCGGAACCCTTACCCTCCAACCTCGCAGAACTACTTCGAATCGACGTCCGATTAACCCGAAACTAATTCCATTAGACTCGTTATAACTCCTGGACCAAAAACTATGTTGACCGTTTTCCCAAGAACCGCTGCACGCGCCCCCATGCGCCACCCAAAGTGGCTGCGCGTGGGCCTCACGCGCCTGCACACGATCACTGTTCATCATCGTCTACCTTGGGCGAACCGGTCTGAACCGGCGCACCCGGTTCTCCGCCGTTCCTTCACCGTTTTCTTCCCTCTCTTCACCAGCCTCTTCGTCCAGTCCTAAGCAACCTATTCTCCTCACTCTAACACCTCGACACAACCCCTAAATCATCGTCCCTAATTCGAAACCAAACCTCCCCAAAACTCTGTTTCACGGTCCGGCCACCCAAGTCTTCCCCCGTCACGGCAACCACCGTAGACGGTTCCTAGGACCTCACTGAAGCTCACCCAACTCACCACATCCCTCGACTCAGTCCCTAAGTCCACGACTAAGGGTTTGAAAATCACGGCAAAATAGAGCATACGAACGGGGTTTAGAAATTACCTGCAGCCGTCCACCACCGTGCTCGCCGCCGCATTCCCTGGAGTCCACAGAGCCGTCTCAACTTCTTCTCGAGTCCAATTGGAGCAACACACGGCCATACTACCACCAACTCCCTCAGTTCTCTCTGTTTTTTCCGTGAACTCACCATTCCTTCTCACTCACTCACGATCACACAACCCACTCCAGTTCACTCCTCAACTCTCCCTTAACCTCTGTTCACTCTCACCAGCTCACAACACTCACCCCTTCCTGGCCATCGATCGATTTCCTCTCAGCCTCACTCTGTCTCTGTTTTCTCGAATACACGGTTAACAGCCCAAATAATTGGAACCGTGTAAAATCGTGGAATCCACTAGACCCTTGCCACATGTCACCATCCCCTCATATCTCTCACAAATATCTCAATCTCCACTGTACACCTGGCCTTATCAGATTGGCCCAAATCCCAAGACATAGAAAGACCAAAATGCCCCTCCTTTAACTCAAAATTACGATAATACCCTTACCGTTTTAGACCCGTAACTAATTCGTCCGACGTCCGATGAACACGTGCCGCATGTCGTTGAATTCAGGACGACGAGATCTACCTAACGGTCCTGGGTCAAAGTGTCAAAACCCAATCGTACAAAAAGTCAACTTTCCCCCCTAATTTAACCAAATTACGGAAGTGCCCCCCAACCTTCCGAACATCATAACTTCCTCCTCGGATGTCGAAATCGGGCATACCACCTATCTACGGATTCGTGACGTCCCGAACTACGTCACGGTCACCGGTCAATACCCATTTGACCGCCTGAACTAAAAGTCAACTATTTATCCGAACTAGGGGCAACATCGTCATTCTACGCTAACGGTCCTATCGTAGCCAACTAACCACCGATTAAGCTCTCTAACCCATCACTAATCACCGTCTTAATCCTAATTTCGGGACGGGTCGTTACATGCATTGCTGAAGGCATGTTGATCATATACATATGTGGCATATTTATCCAATTGTTCATCATTTGGACTTGAGCCTGAAGTTGCTCCAAGTATTTGATCACCTCATCAACTTTTGCCCCAGTTACTGAAGATCCTTATTGGTAGAAATTTAGTTATTACCCATACTTGTCGCTTCGACCCCTTTTCTAATGCACATTCACCAGTTAGGTTGTGGCGAATCTCATATCTTTAATGAGTTCATAATCCTTACCCAGGAGTTGGCCTGGGCATCCAGCCATCGAAAGTGTTTGACTGGTACTTTGACCTTCTGTTGTAGGACTCCACTTTCATATTTGACCTTTTCTAGTGATTGGATAAGTTTGCTTTAGATGATTTCTTTTCTATGCTATGATTTTCTGATGCCGCTCGAGGAGTGGAGTGACGTCCCTGACCCTTCGATGATCTCCCTACTTTCGAAGTTATAAGAACCGAATCTCAAACATTCATTAATCGTGTCGAACTAGGATTTGAGATTTTGGCTATTTGGGTTCTATTGGGAGATTGTGGACCTTGTGATATCTTTGCAGAAGGATCTTACTGTGAATGGGATTGAGAGGAAATTAGGCACCTTCACGATGGGAACCAACGTTAATTACAAGGTAAGGAATTTTGTGTCTTTACTCTGAGTTGCTATTGACAAAATCCTTAAAACAGTTTAGGGACGCATGGGTTAAGAGGAACCTTTATAGGAATTGACAACTATTTGTCGAGATAAATATCTAGACTTGTCGATTATTGGGGGAAATTTGAGGAACCGTTTGTTACGAACCATCAACTTGGGGCGTGGTTTGTTACACATCCTTTTCCTGAAGATCAAATCTGACCAGGATATGTGCTTGGTGTTTACCCCTATACCCGTGTTGAACTCAGGAACTAAAAGGATCACCTAATAGAGTTAATTAATTGTTGAACCCAAATGACTAATGTTTTGGCTACGTTCCCATTATCCTGATAACCAACAATTAGATGAAGATATTTTTCCTGATCTCCACTTAGACCATTGTGCTAACTAGGAGTTGTACTAAGCCACTATTCGAGCCTTGAAGCCTACTTGAACTTAATGATCTTGTTACCCTTCTTACGCCCTCGACCTTTGACTGAAAGAATTAATTTTTAGACTGAAATAACTGCTAGGTTAGTTGAACCCTAATTGAATTTTAGCGTCGAGGTTCGTTTTGCCATCACGTTGTACTAGGAGGAATTGTGAATATCTTGTCAGACTGAGTGCTCGAGATCTTTGAGTTGGTACTAGTAACAATCACCTCGTTTTATCTTCTTAAGCGGGTTGGAAGTGAAACATGAACATATTGGTATGAGGTATTTTACGAGACAATTAGAACTCGAAAGTGTTAGGATATTCTTAGCTCACTTGGGATTATTGGTGAGGAAGACCTTAATTTTGAGGGTTTAGCTCACTTGTTGTCGACTGGAAAACTTTTACAGGACATTCAAAAAATTTTCAGGAATCATATGATTTGTTGTATCATTAAAGAACATTAAATTGCTTGTTTTAACCGAGGAAATACACTAGTAGCTTGAAGTTAGCGAGTTAACAAATCACATGAGAGAAGTTTTCTTCTGCTGGACCTTTTGAGGAAGTTGAACTTTTGGTTTAAGGCAGTGCAAACGATTTCAGATACTACTAGGAGTTGTACCTTTGCTGGCATGGGGCAAATTTTGGGGATGAAATTTCATAAAGGGGGCAGAATGCTACACCCCCGTACCGAAAATTAGATACAAAAATGGAGAATTTACCAAATTTCTCATAAGGAACCCGTTGGGCCATAACTACCTCTTTTGCTTGGATGTCTTATGTGTGTATGTGAGTGTTGAGCCCAAAACCTCGAGTCAACCCATTTAGTTACTGGTCTAATGCCCATTGGCCTTTTTATTCCAACCCAATACCCATCCCTTAACAAAACACCCAATCCAAGACCCGATTAGCCCGTGCACTACCACGCTATTCATATCTTCTTCTTCAATGGCACTTGAGAGAACGTGATTGAACTATCTCCCTGCCACTCAAGGTTAATCACTCCAGCTAACTCTTCGTGATCGCCTAGTAACTCTCCATTGTTGACATCAATTGAGAAGAAGAATGATGTTGAGTAACAGTAGTTGCCATGACTTCCACCGATCGATTTGGGTCGAACCAGTCATCGAGACGACCATATATGGTTGCATCTCGTCGACAGCAAGATGGTGATCCCAACCTTCATCTCTGGTGGCCACCCTGAAGAGAGATTCGAGGAAAGCCCGTTTGGGACCCGACTTGGACCCGATGAAGATATGAGGTGTTTAAGCTTGTTTAAGGTGATGATTGAACCCTCTGATTGTATGTTGTTAATTAATAAGATGCATCCTGATCCCCCTGGAACCACCCGGGATGTGCCTTGCTCCCGTCTGACAATAATCCTAAAATACCGAAAATACCCTTAACGTGCTTAAAGTTTTTCAAATGACATAAATAAAGATAAACATACGAGTTTAGAGTTCTACATTGTCAGACCAGGGATAGTACAAATACAAAATGTGAGCACAAATGTCAGATTACAAAACGGTGCTCAACCTACCCAACCGGGCGTACAGGTGCGCAACGACGAAATCTATGCCTCGGACTTTGAGTCCTCTTTTACCTCGGTAGCACGGCCTGGAGAGGTCAAGAAAACAATAAAGAGTGAGTGGACCAAAAAAAAACAATGTTTCCAAAACCAGTTTAATAATATAATACTCATAAGGTTTTACCCCTCCGTTTTCAAACTTGCATGCATTGAGTCAAAACATAGGTAATCGTAACCGAATCAAAAAATCATATAATCATATATAACCGAATAAGAAAAAAAATCATAATAATAGTGCATTGTAAAAACTCAACCCCGACATCCCAGATGTCTGGCATCCTAGATGCCTAATAATGTCACAGTCCTAAGGCTACGCGTGTCACTCGGGGTCTCAATCCTGAGTACTCCCCTAGATCCACCAGTGTCCGGGTATTCCCAGATCACTGCCCGGGGTAATATTCATAATTGCACTCCTGATCCTGAGCTACCTCTCGGGGTAGCCATTCTCAGGCAGTGCGCCGTGACTACTCCAGAATACTACCAGACGTCTGGAGGAGACAAAAATCATAAGGTAGGTATGTACAATGCGATAATATAGAAATACTCTGAAATCCCTGATTGACTCTGAAAACAAATCCATAAAATATCCAGACAGGTCTCATGCCCAAAACTTCGTAATACGTGTAAAACACCATAATTTAATGTAACGACCTGAACTTTCGTAAATGTTATTTTATTGTAAAATGACCATTTTTACCCATAAGGGGAGAAAAGTAGACTTTTGCCCCGAAAAATATTTAGGGCTTTGACCCATGACTGTGACGTAGTTTAGGACGTCACGAGTCTGTAAGCCGGTAACACGTCGAAAACAGACGTACGACGAAAAAGTTATGGTCACGAAAGTAAAATTGATTAACCGAACGAACTGAGGTTTGAATTAAAATAATATTATAATAATGTAATCTGATTTAAAAAAACAAATTAATCTGGACCCTTGGATGAGTGACAAGTGTCATTCATCCCACACATTCTTTATTCCCTAAAACTTGGATCTTGTCCCTATTGGCTACTTAATTTATTATTTATTTTCCTCATAAAATCCTAACCATCCATTCTAAATCCCAGATTGAATCTGGACCCTTGATCCCATCTTCTTCTCTCTTTTTAATCAATCAGACCTCACTCTCTCTCACCTTCATTTTCTCTCAAGCCATGAGCACGACTCATTTTCCTTGAACAAACACACATCCAGACGACCACCCCTCTGCCTTGCTCCACCTCCAGACGACGGCCAGCCACCACCACCCACCACCAATCACCAACCACCACCACCACTGGAACCCTCCTCTGTCTGCACAACCCGAAACCCCCCAGACCCGAAAGGAAGAAAACCAGCCCCAAGCACCTAACCTTCCAAACCACACCCCCATGACTCAAACTAAGGCAATATTAGGTTAACTGGGACAACAGGAGGATTGAGAAGTGGATAGGACAATCTACGGCGGTGACACGACGACGGTAAGCCGAAAAACCCTAGAGGCCCATTTTCTTCCCTGTTTCAAAACGGCTAGTTTTAACGTTAGATTTCATTCCTTACTTCTGAGACATGTTCCAGGAACTTAGATGACCAGCTTGGACCAGTTTTCGTGGCCGAAACCTAGGTTAGTCGCCGGAGAAGATGACTAGAGCTTGCAGACGGCATTCCCTTCGAGTTTCAGGTACATTCTTCAACTTAAAACCTAGTTTTGAATCCACAGAACTATAGAGTAGATTGTGAAGAGTCTATAGGGCCAAGTCTGATCGAAAATGGTGGCTGGAAACGAGATCTGTGATTGGGTCAAGCCGCGGGTCAACGACGACCCGATTTCTGGAAATCGGGTTGACCCAGTTACTGTAGCAGTGATGATGTCATCATGATGACGTCAGCAGTGGCATCATGATGACGTCAGCAGTGGCGTCATGATGACATCATCATGTCAGAAACTGTCAGACCATGGACCAATCAGTGTGTGACACGTGTCCTCTAACACTGTCAGTGCTGACGTCAGCATGCACTGTAGCAGCATTGACAAGGTGCGTATGGGCGCATGTGAATAGTAAATTTTGTGGGACCAGTGCGATTTCCAAGGTTTCGACGATACGAATCCAATGGCGGTGGTTTCGTGTTAATCGGAGATCGTTAGGTTGGTCAAATTAGAGTTTAAAGCCTTGGGAATCATGTTCAGACGGCTTTCCTGGGCCGATTTCAGTCTAGGGTTTCATGGTTGATTAGTAAGGACTTATAGTGACCTTTACGTGTACTTTGGACATGACTGGAATCGTGCAATAGCACTAGGACAGGGTTATACACTCGGGTTTGCGGCGGGATTGTACTGTGAGTGGGCCTTTGATTTCACTAAACCCTGGCATGCATAATTGTTTTCCTTTATATATATATATATGATTCAAGCAAAAGCATCTGATTATCTTGAGTAATGATTATGACACGTATTACGATGTTTGAGCATGAGACCCGTCTGGTTAGTTATGTACTGTTTTGAGTCCTATATGTGTATATGGATTTCGATGATTATCTTTAGTACTGCACTGTATAGATCTACCCTAGTGATACTGTCTCCTCCGGATGTGGGTACCTCGGAGTGGTCACGGCGCATTATCTGCGAGGGGTCATTCTACGGAGGGACCGGACCGTAGAGTGGCTCAGGAGCAGGATTGCTATGATTGGACGTCTGGGACCTCAGACATCTAGGATGCCATACCCGGACTGGGTTCGAGATTTGGAATCGGGATTGAGACCCAGGGTGGCACGCGTAGCCGTGGGACTGTGACCTTATTGGACGTCTGGGACGTCAAACATCTGGGATGTCATGGTTGGGATGTATAGTGCAGTGACTGATGTTATGATGATGTTTATATTATTCTGTTTATGTTTATATGATATGATATTATGGTTTTGATATTGATGAATGCATGTTCGGAAAATGGAGGGGTAAAACTATATGTTTTCGATATGATGAACTGTTTTATAAACTTTGAGTTTCGGCCCACTCAACCTTATTGTTTTACTGACCCCTCCAGGTCGTGCTACTGAGGCAGAAAATGATCCAGAGGAAGAGGCATAGGTTTACGTTGTGCACCTGAACCCTACTGCTGAGTAGGTTGGCACGTAGAATGTCTAGAGTCGTGCTCAATAACTTGTATTTGGAAACTATCCCTTGTCTGACACTATTTGTATTCAGATATTATGTATGAATTAAATTTGGATATTTATGCGTTTGAGTATCTTTAAGGGTAATTTTGGTTTTGCGAGGTCGGGTGTCAGATGGGAGCAGGGCACGTCCCCGGGTGGTCCCAGGGGGATCGGGATGGGTCCTGTCATTTAATATCCAGAATAGTCAAATCCAAATCATAAAGTGAAATAGTAAAAATAGTTATGCATGCAATAATTTCGAGATCAAAATCCCACTCACACACGGTCCTCGCTGCGCACACGAACCACCTAAACCTTTCCAAACAAATCCAAGGGTCACTAATGGGCTCTACAAGTTCAAACATAAAATCCTAGAACAGTATTGGCCCCGAAAAACGGCCCAAACAAGCTTTTCATGGCATTAAACCCAATTTTGACTAATCAAATGATCTCAGATCGACAGGAAACCACCACCATTGGATTCGTATAATTGAAACCTTGAAAATGGTGCTGGTCCCATCTTGAAACTCGCCCTCATGCGCCCCCACGCGCGGGTAAAAGGAAAGTCAATGTTGGAAGTCAACGGTCCATGCTTGCCACTACTGAAGTCATCTGAAAGCTATCAGGCCTGACATGTGTCAGACTTTGATAGGTCCAGGTGTCAATAGGTGGTTGGTCCACGTCACTGCCACGTGTCAGCTACTGGTTGGTCCACTTCGCTGACATATCAGTGACACATGGCAGCCATTGATTGGGCCACGACACTGACATGTCAGTGCTAACTGGGCACTGACATGTGACATGTGTCACTCCTAGATTGGCTGCTAGTCTGACAGGTCTTACATGATGACGTAAGCATACTGACGTCATCATCACCTACCTCGCGACGGGTCAGCCCAGGTTTCTACAACCGGGTCGCACAGACCCACGACCCCACTCATCCACCATTTTCGTATTTCAAGTCCATTTTCGATCTAATTTCTTCCTACCTACTCATCTAATCCCCAGTAAGGTCTCCATCTAATTAAAAACAAGAAACACATATAAAAAACTCACCTAGATTGATGAACCGTGAGCCTAAACTTCCAGCTCTGTCCCTAGTCGACTCAGCCTTCCAAGCTTCCTCCAAACAAGCCCAATGAACTCGTCCTGCTCCTTAGAACCACACCCAAACAACCAAAATGATTTTGAGACGTTAAACACAAAAGTTCCAAAAATGGGGTTAAACAGACTTTCGGGTTTTTCAGTTTTCTTACCTTTCCGCCATGTTTCCACCGTGCTCAACCTCATCGTCGTCCTCGTCTGCTCCCTTGAGTTTCACTCTCAGCCTCAAAAAGGTTCAAGAAGTGATGATAGTGAGATGATGATATGGTTATTGGGGTGGGGGTGGGGGGGGGGGGGGGTGGCGTCTTTGGTTGATCACGAGTTAGAGAGAATGAAAGATGATGAAGTGATGAAGGTGATACACTGGTGGGAGAGAGATGTGAGGATATTTAAATAAAACCCTCACCTAATGAAACATAGATCCACATTTTAAGGAAACCCACCAATGGAATGAGTGACACTTGTCACTCATCCGAGGGCCCATATTAATTTAATCAACCAATCAGATTTAAGTATTAATTCATTCAAATCCCGAGGCGTATAATAATCGATTTTGATCCCATGACCATAACTTCTCCGTCTAACGTTTGATTTTGACGTGCCGCCTGTCTACAAACTCGTGACGTCCGGATCTACATCACGGTCATAGGTCAAAGTCCAAAAAAAATTTCAAGTCAAAAGTCAACTTTTTCTCCTACTAGGGGCAAAATGGTCAGTTTGCATTAATTAATAGAAATTACAAACATAATAATGGTCGGGTCATTACATTAGTACACTTCTTAAGGACTTTGTTTTGATAGTTTAGCTTGTTGTTTTCTCTGTGAGAATCACCGATATTGACTTCGCCAGAAATACAAACCGCGACCCTTCACGGTGGTCAACACTCGAATTGAGTAACTACTAGACTTCTAACCCCCAACCATTTCATTTGTCTCCTTAAGGGCTACTAATTGGTGCTCTTTCATGTAGATTCTAAGGAGGCGCGACAGCGGTCGAACATTGCCTGGCTGTTGAAGTTCTGGACTCTCGCGGCGACTCAGGTAAGTTTTAAACCTAGGAGTTTGGTCATTGCATTCCTCACCATACGACGAGTGTAACCTTCAAATTTCATGCAACTTCCATGCTTGTTTGAGGCTTGAATGGAACATCGAACGTATACCCTCGTCCTGGTACAAATGAAATTGGGCCCACTCACAGTACAATCCTGCTAGGAACCGAACGTATACCCTCGTCCTGGTACAAATGTACAATCCCTGTCAAGTCCAAAGTATTCGTAAAGGTCAATTTAAACCCCTAACATTCAACCATGAAATCCTAGGCTGAAACCGGCCGGGAAAAGTCGCCCGAACGCGCTTCCCAAGGCAATAAACCTCATTTTGACCAACTTAATGATCTCCGATCGACCCGACACCACCGCCATTGGATCCGGATCGTCGAAACCTAAGGAATGGTGGTGGTCCCACCAAAAACACTGTTCACACGCGCCCCCACGCGCCGGTCAATGCGTCGGTCAACGCAGGAACAGTCCCTGCTAACGTCATCGCTGACGTCATCTGACAGCTGTCAGATCCAACATGTCAGACTCTGACAGGTGCCACGTGTCAACACTCGATTGGTCCACCTCATTGATCTGTCAGGCCACGTGTCAGATCTGACATGTGCCACGTGTCATCACGGCACTGGTCCACGTCACTGACATGTCAGTGACACGTGGCAGTCCCTAATTGGGCCACGTCACTGACATGTCAGTGCTGACTGTGCACTGACATGTGACACGTGTCGGCTCACGAGTGGTCCACATCACCTGAGAGGTCTGACAGGGTGCCACGTCATCACCTCTGTCCTCAGACGGTTGACCCGCATCTCTACAACTCGGGTCGATCAGACCCGCGATCATGACCCGGTCACCATTTCATCATTTCTCAACCATTTTCATTCTGGTTTGTTCCTACATACTCGCCTCAATCCCAGAAACAGTTCTAGCTAATTAAAATCAACAAACACAGACAGGATCGAAGGCTTACCTCGATGAACATACCCGGTTCTTCCCGTCGCCGTTTATCCTCCGTTCAGGCCACCTCATACCACGAAAACAAGCCCTCTAGGTTCCTAACAGTCCATAGAACTGATTAGGATCAATTGAAAACAAAAATACGCGTTGGAATTTAAATTTCAAAATCCGAGTTTTTCAAACCGTTTCAGGTTTGGGTTTTCCTCCCTCGCCGCCGTCCACCGCCGTGATCATTGCCGTCTGCCGCCTCACCAGTGAGTCCAGCCACTCACAACGCAGGAACCAGGTGCTAATGCAGGTGTGATGGTTGGAAATGGGCAGAATGTGGTGTCGGGTAGGAAATATATAGAAATGGAGGGAATCTGATCAAATGGAACGGATGGTCCAGATTTGATCTCAAGGATGAGATCAATGGCTGGGATGAAATCTGGGGGTTTCAGATCAATGGCTGGAATTAAAAGTTGGTTTAAATGGTATTTAATCCCATAGTGGATCTGATCCAATCTAGCCAATGGCTTGTCACTCACCAGGTGTCCTCCAATCAGAATTTCAGAATAAAATATTCGACACGAAAACCGAGACACGAATCTCCCGATTTCACGTTTCTGACCATAACTTCCTCGTACGAAGTCCGATTTCGGCGTGCCGCCTGTCTACGGACTCAGGACGTCGAGACCTACCTAACGGTTCTTGAGTCGCGTGAAATCTAGTTGTCAAACAAAAAGTCAACATTTTCGTACCTGAAGTCCAAATTACGGTAATTCCCCTGAACTTCTGATAGTCATAACTTTTTCCCCGATCGTCCGAATTGGACGTGCCACCTGTCTATGAACTCGTGACGTCCCGAACTACGTCACGGTCACTGGTCAAAGTCCATTTGACCCACTAATCAAAAAGTCAACAATTTGGTCATACCATTCACAAGGGTAAAAACGTCAATTCATATATTAAATTACAATATTAAAATCCTCGAATTTCCGGGGTGTTACAAAAATGGTGTGAAGACGGTGAGGAAGAAGGTAAAACCATGAGTGGAAAGCCTTGAACCTATGAGGGGTTTTACACGGGTTTGAGCTTGGCTGACCAACTTTCAAGCAGGGAACCTGGAAACAATGTTTAAACCATCTTACTGGAGTCCCTGCGACTGTAACAGACTACCCAGGATAGGAGTTGAACGCTGAGATCATCCAAAAACTATGAGATCCAGGTTGGTCGTGAGTCATCATCTTGGTTGAATGTGATTTGAGGTTCTAAGATTCCCGAGAACTACGAAAATGCATGCAAAGTGGGATTCAGTTATATGAATGGTGTGTGAGTAGACTTTCTTTCCCTAAACTATTATGCATGCATATTTACATGATTTAAATGGTTTCTATGTGATTTTGATGATATTGAGTGATTGAGAATTTTATCAGATTTTTCGGTGATTTATGAATATTTTATTATTATTTTACTACACGTTTTTTTTCAAGGATTTCCGTAAATTATGTTTTGAATATTGTTCTGATTGGGAATTTGAATTGAATGTGGTTTGTGGCATGGAATAATGTGATTTTGGAATAATTATGATTTTTTTATGATCTCTGGACGGTTTTTACAAAAGAAGCATTAATGGCACATTTTACGGGAATTGGCATTTGACTTGTGGTTTAGGTAGGCCGAGATTTTGATTTTAGTTTTGGTTTGTGATATGAGATAAGATGTATGTGTTATTGGTATTGATGATGTAAAATGTGGTGTGATAATTGTGATGTGGACTTGAGTCGATTATATGTTGTGATGATTGTGGATTGATTGATCTCAGACGTCGAGTCGAGGGCTCTGAATCCTGAGACGGGTATTATGTGTGGTTGTGTGTTAGGACCCGACTATCCTCGGTCAGGACCCGACTCATCTACCATGATATTGTCTACTTTGGTCCTCATTGCCCTTACCCTCACAGTTTTGTTTTCGGGAGCTCACGGTGCAACTTTTCAGGGGGTCACCCATCATGGAATTGCACCAACCTCAACTCGCTTAACTTTGGAGTTCCAACCGAACCCAAAGCCACTGAGCTTCCAAAATGTCTCGTGCTAGATAGGTGTGTACCTGCACCTTTAAGGCACACCACCAATCCCCTCCTAGACCATTCCTCTCGCAGTAATGTGGGATCGTTCACCATTCCCACCAGGACACGGGTCTTACAGTCCACCCTCTTAGGGCCCAACGTCCTACCTGGCACACTTCCCGGTCCGGGTTTGGCTCTGATACCATTCTGTCAGAACCCGACCCTCCTCGATCAGGACGTAACCCTCCTCAGTCAGGACCCGACTCAAGTAGCATGATATTGTTCGCTTTGGGTCTCCTTGCCCTTTCCCTCGCCCTCATGGTTTTGTTTTCGGGAGCTCACGGTGCAACTTCCCAGGGGGTCACCCATCATGGAATTGCACCAACCTCAACTCGCTTAAATTTGGAGTTCCAACCGAACCCAAAGCCACTGAGCTCCCAAAAGGCCTCGTGCTAGATAGATGTGTGCCTACACCTTTAAGGCACACCACCAATCCCCTCCTAGACCATTCCCCTCATAGGAATGTGGGATCGTTCACTGTTCCCTCCAGAACACGGGTCTTACATCCACCTCCCTTAGGGCCCAGCGTTCTTGCTGGCACATTTCCCAGTCGTGGTTTGGCTCTGATACCATTCTGTCAGAACTCGATCCTCCTCGGTCAGGACCTGACTCATCTAGCATGATATTGTCCGCTTTAGGCCCCTTGCCCTTGCCCTCACGGTTTTATTTTCGGGATCTCAAGGTGCAACTTCCTAGGGGGTCACCCATCATGGAATTGCACCAACCTCAACTCGCTTAACTTTGGAGTTCCAACCGAACCCAAAGCCACTGAGCTCCCAAAAGGCCTCGTGCTAGATAGGTGTGTGCCTACACCTTTAAGGCATACCACCAATCCTCTCCTAAACCATTTCCCTACCAAGAATGTGGGATCGTTCACCATTCCCTCCAAGACACGAGTCTTACAATCCACCCCCCTTAGGGCCCAGCGTCCTCGCTGGCACACTTCCTAGTTGGGGTCTGGCTCTGATACCATTCTGTCCGGACCCGACCCTCCTCTGTCAGGACCTGACTCATCTAGCATGCTATTGTCCGTTTTGAGCCTCCTTGTCGTTGCCCTCACGGTTTTGTTTTCTGGAGCTCACGGTGCAACTTACTAGGAGGTCACCCATCATAGAATTGCACCAACCTCAACTCGCTTAACTTTGGAGTTCCAACTGAACCCAAAGCCTATGACCCGTGTTCTGGAAGGAATGGTGAACGATCCCATATTCATGCGAGGAGAATGGTCTAAGAGGGGATTGGTGGTGTGCTTTAAAGGTGTAGGCACACACCTATCTGGCACGAGGCTTTTTGGGAGCTCAGTGGCTTTAGGTTCGGTTGGAACTCCAAAGTTAAGCAAGTTGAGGTTGGTGCAATTCCATGATGGGTGACCCCCTAGGAAGTTGCACCATGAGCTCCCGAAAACAAAACCGTGAGGACAAGGGCAAGGAGGCCCAAAGCGGACAATATCATGCTAGATGAGTCGGGTACTGACAGAGGAGGGTCGGGTCCTGACATTGTGACTATGAGTTGTGATGTGGTTATATGTGAATATGTTTTGGTATTGTTATGAGTAGTCTCAGACATCAAGCATGGCTCTGTATCCTAAGACTAGTGTGTGATGGTGACTTAGACGTCGAGCTGGGGGCACTGTATCTTGAGTCAGTTTTCACTCGAATTTCTAGCTGGGGGATCTGTATCCCGAGTGAATATGTGATGGCCTACATGTAGTGCACATGTGATATGATGATTGTGGTTGTGCTTGTGCGTCGAGGATGATTTGAATGTGATTGATTGTGTGAGTATTGTGATGACGTTGAGTTGACTATATGTGGATTATGTGGTGATATTGGATATGGATTAATTGTGTGCTGTTGATGTGATGCCTTGTGATGCATGATGTATGTTATGATGCTTGTTGACTGGTTTGGTGCTAACTTAGACGTCGAGCTGGGCTCAAGATCCTTAGTTAGTTCTCACTCAGACGTCGAGCTGGGCTCCAGATCCTGAGTGAGTGAATGTGTGAGGTCCACACTCGGACGTTCAGCTGGATTCCAGATCCCGAGTGGTGTACCTGCCAGTAGTGCGGTGGTTTGATGATTACTATTGTGATGATGATAGGTTTGGTTCTGTGTGATTACTGTGCTAGCCATATGTGGGTTTATGTGATGTAAAATTGACAGAATGGTATCAGAAGGGCTGGCACACTTCCATTCGGGGTCTAGCTCAGATACTAATTTGACAGGACCTGTCCCAAATATACTTTGATAACCGTATCTGGTCCTACTTCTCTCTGACAATTCAACTAAAATTCCGAGAACACCCCCAGTACTTACTAGACAAGGGATAGTCGCACTGATTCCCACTCATGCCTCCGCCTCTAGAACACCCCCGATTTTCGTGCCACAGCCTAGAGGGTCAATAAAATATCAAATGTGTGAATGGACAAAAATAATTTTGTTTGAAAACACATTTGAGGAAAATCAATCTTACCCTCCAGTTTCGCAAACATGCATGTATATCATAACACATGAGTAATAATGTGAAATCAAATCTAGTATAAACGGTGGACCAGTAAAATCAAAACATGTTTCTAAATTCCTATGGCCCACGTTTTTCCAGAACTCATGTTTACCAATCAAATCAAGATATAAAATATCTGAACACAAATATCAATAAATCACAAATATAACCAATTGTCAATATCCAAGTAACCATCACGATGTCAATCCTACATGTGCAAACTGGGAGTCTCACATCCGAGTACATCCTTAGGATCTACGACATATGGGTGATGTCATCCCCGGGATCTATGATGTCCGGGGTGATATCATCTCTGGGATCTACGACATCCGGGGTAATATCATCTCCGGGATCTACGACATATGGGTGATGTCATCCGTGAGATCTACGATGTCTGGGGTGATATCATCTTTGGGATCTACGACGTCCGGGGTGATATCATCTCCGGGATCTACGACATCTAGGTGATATCATAATCTCACACTCATGAGACTGAGCCTCCCTCGGAGCTACTCATCTCCAGGCAGTCTATCGTGACTACTCTAGGATCTACGATGTCTGGAGGAGACGATCATATCACATAGGATGGTATATGTAGAACAGTCACCAAATCTAGTGAACTCATTTTAAAACCATTTATGTCTCAAATCGAGTCAAAATATTTCAATAGGGCCTATGCCCGAGACATAGCTTTCATAAGCAGTTTCCACAAAACCATCATAAAACAGTGTCCAAAACTCATTTCATAAATCCAGATTTCACCAAATCGGTATTCAAATCACATCAAATCACAATCTTTCTTTCAAATTCACATGGACTCACACTCTGAGTCAAAAGTATTTCCAACAGGGTCTCAAGCCCAAAACATCATTTCATAAATTCGAAAACCATCGTATAATCACATTTGACTCCAAATTCAAGTCAAAATCATTATTCAATTGGGTCTCAAGCACAAATATCATTATCACGCAAATCCGTACAATCATTCAGAAACCGAAAATAAAATCCACAAAATCATCCACTATTGATATCAAATCATCATTCAAATAAGTTTAGCTCAAATGATACGAGAAAGCATTTAAAACATTTATGCTTGCATCATAGTTATAAAACAAAAGTTCACGCACACTCCGTCCAAACTGCTCGATTCCGAGCTGAACATTTTTCCATAATTTCCAGGAATGACCAGTCTTGTCAAAAACCATTATCGAGGATCACTAATACCTCAATTAATCTCACATTAAAATCCCCAATTTTTCGGGATAATATACGCATTTAAAAACGTAACATAACACTTTGGACTGTCGAAACCATATCGAAATAGTGTCTGATCGATTCGAAACTTGTGCCAAAATGTTTTTACATCGACAACATCAAATTATATGTTGATCGTACCTCGAAATTTTCCCCTACGCGTATGCTATAGTGTCAGAGACTGTTCATCTTTCTCACCAGTTTTCTTGCAAAATGGTTTCTTCGATCTGCGGCCTGACCCGGTTCAATTCCTTCCAATTCTGCATCAATTCTTACAATTCTTTCATTAAAATCCATCTAAACAATTCAAATTAGACCTGTATGCTTAATTACACAATCCTTACCTCAACTTAGTCGAATTTTGATTCGAAAATCCGAAATAGTCGCAGCTCTACTTTAGGTTGAATCCCTGTTCAATTTCCTTCGATTTCGTGAGGGTTTGATTCTTTTGACTCCCAGAAAGTCCATTATAACCTTAATTTCAACAATCGGAGCCCAATTTTCAACATTAAATTTATAAATATTTTTCCCAACGTTCTGGGTTTCGGATACTGCCTTCCTTTCTTCTTTTTTTCTTCCTTCTTTTTTCTCACTATCTCTGTGTGTGACAGAACCCACCCCTAATCCCCCGGGGTTTAAGGGCTCAATCACGATCCCGTCTAACTTACACATGACATGAAGGCTAAACCAACATCCAACCTTCGTGCGACACGTAAGTTGGACAAGGGAGTCTCGATCCAACCCTCCGAAAAGGTAACCAGTCTACCTAGAGTATGCCGAACTACTGTGGATCGTGGGTGTGATGTCTCCGTCTCTCTTGATCAACAGCCCATGCTGCAACAACCAGGAGGGTATCGAAAACACGAAAAGACTGTGAGTGGACAAAAATAAAGTATAAGTTCAAAGTCCACTCACAGACCATTCCGACGTCGCCTAGATACGCGCGTACTTACACCGTTCCGGCCATTCTGCTATCCTTGGCTTTCCTAAACCTGTTCAAATCCCATAACGAGGTCACTAACTACTTAATTAAGCTTCTTCTAATGCCCCGTAATTTTCCCGTATTTTTAACTATTTTTAACCGAGCCTTAAAACCTTCGGACAGCCCAAAACATATCGAGCCGATGTCCGATTGACTCGAAACCTGCGCCAAAATGTTCGTTACATCGAATACTTTAAAAGTCATATTGGAACCATTCTCAAAAACCATGTCACGCGGCCTCACGCGCCGCCTGAAGAGGCTGCGCGTGGGAGCCACGCGCTCAGTACTGTTCATCTTCAACCTCTGCCGAACCGGGTCCAGACCGGTTCGGTTCAGGCCGGTCTAATTGAACCGGAGAGCACGGTTTTCACTCATTTTTCATCCAGTTCCCTTCTTTTCGATCCCCTTACCTTCGTCCTACTCTTTCTAGTCAATCAAGACCTTAAATACATGAAATTCGGGTCTGAAAACTACCTGTCCGATCAGCCTTAAATCTTCAGTTTTTCCCTCCTCGAATTGCTAAGGTTCCAGCTGCCCCCTTGCCTTATTTTTATCTTACACGATTCCTGGAGTCTCTAGAAATCACGTTCCATGAGAAAACCGTCACAAAAACCATCATATCACAATTCACCATTAGAAGCCACTTACCAGGGTTGTCGGGTTTCGCGGCCACCGTTCATGCCAGACCTTAAAACTGGACTCAGCCACCTCGCAGATACTCTCACACCTCCCAGAGTGATCAACCACCTTCCTAGACCGACCCTCTATCTTTTAAGACCAATTGGGTCCCGTGCCTTCGAAACCAGTCATCAGCTACCACCGTCCATGACGGCTCGACTTCTTTCCACTAACCTACTCCTCTCACCTCCCTGCATCATTTTCCTTTAGCCAGTATAGGCAACAGATGAAAGATTGAAGAGTTGTCTAAGTGAATTCCTCACGGGTACACATAATCGAGCGTGCCACCTGTCTACGTACTCGTGACGTCCCAAACTACGTCACGGTCATCGGTCAATGCCTAATTGACCGTCCAAACTAAAAGTCAACTTTTGCCCATTCTAGGGGCAAAATCGTCCTTTGGCACCGTCCGTCCGAACGCATCCAACTAATCACTGATTAATTTCACTAATCCGTCATCATCAACTACTCTAATCCCGATTTCCGGGACGGGTCGTTACAGTGTGTCTATTTCTCTCTCGAGTGCTGGGTTCATGATCAATCATTTTTTGGTTTTTTGGTGTTCGAATAAACACTCCACACCCAGTTTAACACAAATTGAACACACTCAGCACACACTGTGCCACTAACCCAGGCCTTATGGTGACAGATGTCACCAATCCATCAATATTGTGCTGAATCACCAAAATCCGCAAAAGACCAAATTTCCCCTTAAGGTACAAATTACAAAAATTCCCTTGGTCGTTTTAGACCCATAACAAATTCATCTGAACTCCAATTTTGACGTGTCATCTGTCTGCGGACTCAGCACTTCGAGACCTGCACATTAGTCCTTGAAAAATGTACAAAACATATTCTGAACAAAAAGTCAACTTTTGACCACAATATATGCAGAGGCAAAAACATCATTTTCCTTCTAAAATTTCAAAAATTCTCTTTTTCGAATTTCTGGGTCGTCGTACATGGATATCATTCTTGATTTTTTTAAAAATTAATACTGTTGATGCACAAAATGTGTCAACTTAGGGAGTGAATGATGCTCTACCACGTGCCCTGTGTGAACCTAAAAAGGAAGGAAACTGGTCGGTCGGTCAGAGTATAGGCACCGGTGTGGTACTGGCCCAAAGGTACTCTGACGCCCTAGTCAGTTGTCGGTCTAAGGTTTAGAAGGTAGCAGAGAGTATACTGTAAAAGTAACGATAAACAGTAAATTGCTTAGTTACCTTTGTACGACAAGTGGACCCCTTTTGTATGGGTGCGGCGAATATAATATTTGTATTTTCCCGATGTGGGAAAAATATCAATGTGTTGTGGGACTGACACGTGGAGGTGCCATCCAGACCCGACTAGGACTTGTTCGCGTGAGTGGGCCTGGGCCCTTTGGGCTTGCGCTAGGCGGTGGTACTGGGGGACCGGTCGGTCTGGGCCGAAGCACCGACCGACAGGAGCTAGTCCTCTGGAGTCGGCCAGTGGCATGGTGTTGAAAGAGGGTTGGGCCTCTAGGTAGGTCTGGGCCGACGCACCGAGCCTGGTGGCGGGCTGGGCCTCCGAGACTGGGTCAGATTGGTGTTGTCTCAGTAATAGACTGGGCCGATATGGTATGAACAGAAGTTACCCAAGTTCGTGATCGAGGTGGAATTTCTCGGTTGGGGACTTGCAAAAAGAGTTCCCCAAACCAGATGTACATGTCGTCAGTCCCCCAAGTCCCCCAGGCGAGGGAGTGGAATGAACAGATGTGCATGGTGACAAAATGCGGGTGGTAGACCGAGACGTCATGATTCGGTCGGTGTGGGCGGGAAAAGATGTTAGTAGGTGTGGCAGGCGAGGATCCGTCTGCGTTGCGTGTCAGTCGGCGGACAGTTGGTATCCCCGACCGTTGATTGTCAGCGGTATTTATGGGCACGTGTGCCCCATGGGGGACAGCTGTCTGCGATAATAAATATCACCCGGAACAAGGCGACTCTTCGATTACCGACCTGGGCCTATAAATACCGGGTGAAAAAAGCATTTTTACCCCTTTTACTTTCTTGCAATCTGCTGGTGAGTGTGTTGTCTTTGGTGTAGGCGATTCCCGGCGAGTATTCAGATAACCGGTCACAGTGGTACAAGCTCCAACGAGGACATTTTGTCTGCGAATCATAAGGTAAGACATTCTTCTCTCCCGTTGGCTTGTTCTTTGCGGTTTTTGTTGTTTGTTTCTGGGGAATGAACTGTGGATGAACAGGGGTTTGGACACGGGTCAATCCTGGTAAAACATGGGTCGGTGTTCAAGAGGTTTACTTGTTTGTCTGTATTCCCTGCTCGCAGAAGACATACAGGAATAAATTTATCTACGTCGGTGGGAACTGGGAAGGACGAGGCATACCGTCATCTTTCCAGGATCTGGGTGTTGAGGGTCGGTCGTTGCTTTAAAACTGAACTGCCAGTATTGTAGGTCGGTGGACATGGCTGACCGACGTGTTTTCTGTGCAGATATTCTTCCCAAGGCGATCCCCATCGCTGAAGAGAGGAAAGCCTGCGAGCGGGTCAGGAAGACGTGTACCGCCCCGTGGCGCCACCGAGACGTGCTTCGGGTACCCCGACTATTGCACGAGGTCGGTCTGATCCCCAATCTTGGTAAGTAGCCCTGTTGTTATACTTCACATTCTTGTTTTTTTTTTGTGACACTTGGTGTTTGGTGCAAGTCGTCCCTAAAGACGTTAAAAAGAGGATTGACCGAGCGGCTGAGGAGGCAAGGACATAGCAGAAGATGTCCGGGTCGGAAGAGCAGAGGAAGGTGGCTGGGTCAGCAAGTTCTGCTCACAAGAGGAAACAGGCCCCGGAGGCCAGGTCGGGATTCGATAGGACCAGAGTGCGCTTGGTAGGATGTCGACCCACTTGCCCTTTGCTTCACCGAGCTGAGTTTTCAAAGTGTGTTTGATTATTTTGTTCACAGCTTCGACCTGTCCGTTGGACTGAGGGTGGGCAGGAGAGGAGAAGCACAGATTGATTCCATACCGAGCGCAGAATGCTCTAAAAGGGGCATTGTCGAACTATTTTCCGTTGTCGGTGATGATGGTATGTGGAAAGCTAAAAAGGCAGATGATGTTCTGGAAGACGAAAGTTTCGATCTGAGGAGTGGTGATGGAGGCGAGGGCCTTGGCTTCGACCCATTTGGTGAAGTAGTCAACGACAACGACTGCATACTCGGTCTGTCCCTCACCGGTTGGCATCTTTCCGATGAGGTCAAGTCCTCACTGAGCGAAAGGCCATGGACTAAGCATTGGTGCCAGGTTCTCGGGTGGAAGCAGGTTGAATGGGGCAAAGCGTTGGCATGCATCACAATGCCGAGTGAGGTCGGCGGCGTCAGCATGCATGGTCGGCCAATAAAATCCTTGACGGAAAGCCTTGTGGGCAAGCGAGCGGGGGCCCAAGTGATTACCGCATACGCCGGCGTGGATCTCTCGTAGGAGGAGTTGCCCAGCCTACAAATCGATGCATTTAAGCAGCGGAAGAGTGAAACCGCACTTGTAAAGCTGACCCGTGATGAGGGTGTACCGGGTGGCCTGTCGGCGAATCTGCTTGGCCTCTACTCGGTCGGTTCGAAGGCTCTCATCGATAAGGAAGTGGATGAGGGGGGCCATCCAAGTGGAGCTGGTATTGACATAGTGTACCTAGGTGGGCGAGGTGCTCGGCTAGTGGAGTATCTCCACTAGGACCTGTCGACCGATCCGCTAGTCCAGAGATGAGGCAAGTCAGGCCAGAGCATCAGTATGGCTATTCTCAGATCAGGGGATCCGGGTGATGGTATGGGCATGGAAACTGCTGAGGAGGGACTGAGCCAACGCTCGGTACTGTGCCATGGAGGTGTCCTTGGCCTCGTACTCGTCGTTAACCTAGTTGACCACGAGCTGTGAATCGCTATAGACTTGGATCTGATCGGCCTGCAAGTGTTTTGCCAGGCGGAGGCCGGCGAGCAATGCCTCATA
This sequence comes from Prinsepia uniflora, assembly GCA_032719365.1. NCBI lineage: Eukaryota > Viridiplantae > Streptophyta > Magnoliopsida > Rosales > Rosaceae > Prinsepia > Prinsepia uniflora. The sequence continues at coordinate 13,823,782 of CM064861.1, forward strand.
CTCGGCCTCATTGTTGGAAGCCTTGAACATGAAGCGAAGTGCATACTCCAGTCGGTAGTTGTCTGGGATAGTCAGGATAAGTCCGGCGCCAGAGCCACTATGGCACACCGAGCCGTCAACATGGAGAAGCCTGGTAGGTCGGCGCACGTCCAGTGCTGGCCGGGAGGTCGAAGCCTGTTCTGTGTTGGCATGGATTTCGGGCTCGACGGATGGATAGGTGAACTCAGCGATGAAATCGGCGATGTCCTGTCCTTTTTCAGCAGGTCAGGGGGCGAAAGTGATGTCAAACTCGCTGAGCTCGATAGACCATTTGAGAAGCCGACCGGAGGTGTCGGCCTTTTGAAACATTTGGCGGAATGGGCGATTGGTCAGGACGACGATCGCGTGGGCCTGGAAGTATGGTCGGAGCTTCCTGGAATAAGTGATCAAAGCAAAAGCTAGTTTTTCAAGGTCAGTGTACCTGGTTTCCGCGTCTTGTAGTGCTCGGATGACATAGTAGACGGGGTGTTCAGCTTTATTTGGTTATTTATTCATTTTAACTTTTGAGGGTAAAATTGGTATGATATTTTGGGTGTCAGACCGGAGCAGGGCATGTCCCCATATGGTCCAGGGGGATCGGGGCGGGTCCTGTCACTTGAATTTTTGGTTGATACTCAGTCGGTGGCAGATGACGTCGGTCGAGATGCCGGGCATGTCCTCGTAAGACCAGGCGAAGACCTCGGCGTTATCGCAGAGGAACTTGATCAGGTCGGCGCGCAGAGCTGGGCTCAGTGTGGTGCCAATTTTCACCTTCGTAACAGTGAAATCGTGCAAGAGGACGACCTCCTCGATCGGCTGAGGGTGCGGCGTGGTAGAGTGGTCGCGAGGGTCTTCGATCGGCCCGTCGCGTAGGTGCTGGGCGACCTGGGGTCAACTGGGTCGGCCTCAAAGGCAGATTCTGCAACGGCTAGGGTTTTTGCGGGCTGGGTGATAGCCTTTCCAGTGAGAGTGGTGGAGTTGCAGGTCCGAGCTTCCATTTGGTCTCCACGGACTTGTCTGACGCCTATGGGGGAAGGGAACATCATGAGGAGGAAATGGGTGTAGACAACGGCTCAGAGCTCGTTGATAAGCCCCCGGCCCAGGATCACGTTGTACGCGTTCGGGAAATCAACCACGAGAAAAGGCGCCAGGACTGTTGCGCGCTTCGGGTTCTCACCGACCGTGATTGGCAAGTTGACAGTACTGGTCGGGACGATGGAATCCCCGGTAAAACCGAACAGTGGGGATGGGGATCGATCTAGCTCGGTCTCCTTAATTTGAAGCTGTTTGTACGCCTCCATGAAGATGACATTGACCGAGCTGCCGGTGACAACCATGGTCCGTCCAACATCGAAGTTGTTGATGATAGTGCAGATGACGAGGGGGTCGTCGTGTGGATAGATCACCTCGTTCTCCTCCTCCTCCGAGAAAGAGATGGACTCCCAACACGTTCGCGCCACCTTCCGTGCTCGGCCATCCGCCACTTGAAAAACCTATTGGTTGTGTTTCATGGTGTTGAGGAAGTCCTTCCTGGCTCGGTTGGACGCTAGGGGTGAGGAGATGGATGTACCACCGGTTATGGTGTTGATCTGGGGGTGCCGAGACGACTGCGGAGCATTTTGCAAGAACTGATTGATCTTGCCGTCTCGGACCAAGGCTTCGACCAGGTCTCGGAAAGCCACACACTGGTCGATGCTATGGCCATTGTACTTGTGGTATTGGCAGTAGACGCCAGTGTTTTTCGCCTGCCGGCTCGCGCTGGGAGTCCAGGTCGGTTTGGGGATCATGCACTTCACATTCATCAGTACGTTCTCATACGACGTGTTTAATATCGTATAGGTTTCGTACTTGGACCGAGGGAGGGTTCGCTCGGTGCGCTGCTCGTTGGGCCGATTGTCACGCTGACCCTGTCCGTGGTAGGACCCCTGGTGGTTCTGGTTCCTGCCCTTCTTTCCCGAGCCATATGAGGGAGTGTAATCCTTCCTCTTGCTGCTCGGGGTGTTCTGGTGCTGGTTCTATCCTGATGCGGCCTGCTGGGGGGCCGAGTGCTACTGGGTGTGACTCGGTCGGTATGTGTCGACCGAGTTCTCAATGCTAGGCTGGTATGTGCCAACCGTTGTTGTACCACCCTTACCGGGTAACAGCTCGGCCTTGGCGTGGATGGCTGCCTGTTTCATCAGTTCATTATAAGTAGTCCAACCCTGAGTATGTGGAGCGTACCTGAATTGAGACTCGCGCAGACCACCCTTGAACGCCGTGAAAGCTGTTCGATCGTCGGACTCGGTGCACCGGGAGAACTCCAGACTGAACCGAGCGGCGTATGCAAGCAGCGTCTCCGTTTCTCCCTTCTTCAAGAGGAATAGATCCTCGACGGAGAAGAGCCTATCAGTCTGGATCATGAACTGATTCAGAAAAACCGTAGTGCGCTGTGCGAAGGAGTCCACAGAGCCGGGCTCCAGTAGGTAGAACCAGTTGATCGCTGCATCGGTGAGGGTGGAGCTGAAAACTAAGCAGCGGGCCTCGTCGGTCAGGCTCGAGAAGGAGACGGTCGACCGGAAGTTATTGAGATGGTTGATCGGGTCGGTCTGACCAGTATAGAGGGGGATATTCAGCGGCTTCATTGTGTTGCCGTGCTGAAACAAGTTGATTCGATCTGTGAACGGGCCCAGAATAGGTCCGCCCCAGGCATGTGTCGGGGGTGTCCCTTTCTCGGCCTCGAGGCACCGCACGCGATCGAGGAATTGTTTTACCATGGGGTCGGCACTGGGAGGCCTGCTCGGGCAGGGGTGGTCGGTCCTCTGCTGAGGGAATGGCACATTCCGTCGTGACGAGTTTCCTCGATCTCGCCGGGACCTTGCACTGCGCGGAAAGCGCTCGGACCTTCGGGCGCTCAGGATTTCCTGGGAAGAATCCGCCCCCTCGGTCACCGAGATCGTGGGGTTCCCGCCGCGGGATTACTGGTGGGGGCCCGCCTCAAGTCTAGTCCGACCAGACTGCTCGGTTGCCCATTGGTCTTTGTCCACGTTGAATTCGAGGCGGATCAGGCTGATCTGCTGGCGCTCCATCCGGGAAGTGCTGCTCAGGGCTTCGCGAGCATCGCGGTAGATCCTCGTGGCCTGTGTGCCCTTTACAGGAATGACCAAGAGTTTCTGGCCTTTCTCGGTTGGTGCGGCTGTAGCTGCCGCTTTTCCCTTCTCTGCTACCCGTCGGATCCTTTCTGCGCGTTCTGCTCATTCGGCGACCACGCGGTCGGCCTGACAGATCTCGTCCTGCGCGCGCCGGGCATTTAGCTCGACCTGGGCGACCTGCAGCTGGGCCACGACCTCGGTGTACTGCCCGTTGAGCTTGGTATAGCGCGCCTCGGCTTGAGTGCCATTGGTGCGGATCTTGGCCACATCGCGTTGCAGCTTTTCCAACGCCCGGAGTACTTCGGGGGAGGTGTCCTTTGGCCCTCGGCCGGGCGCGGGGGTGACTTCGTCATCGACGTTGTCCTGCATGCCGGAAGATGGGGAGGGCAACGGTGTTTTAGGCTCGGTAGAGTAAAGGGCAAACTTAGTCAGTTTCCCACAGACGGCGCCAAATTGTTGATGCACAAAATGTGCCAAACTTAGGGAGCGAATGATGCTCTGCCACGTGCCCTGTGTGAACCTGAAAAGGAAGGAAACTGGTCGGTCGGTCAGAGTGTAGGCACGGGTTTAGTACCAGCCCAAAGGTACTCTGACGCCCAAGTCAGTTGTCGGTCTAAGGTTTAGAGGGTAGCAGAGAGTATACTGTAAAAGTAATAGTGAGCAGTAAATTGCTTAGTTACCTTTGTACGACAAGTGGACCCCTTTTGTATGGGTGCGGCGAATATAATATTTGTATTTTCCCGATGTGGGACAAATATCAATGCGCTGTGGGGCTGACACGTGGAGGTGCCATCCAGACCCGACCAGGACTTGTTCGCGTGATTGGGCCTGGACCCTTTGGGCTTGCGCTAGGCGGTGGTACTGGGCCGACTGGTCGGTCTGGGCCGAAGCACCGACCGACAGGAGTTGGTCCTCTGGAGTCGGCCGGTGGCATGGTGTTGAAAGAGGGTTGGGCCTCTAGGTCGGTCTGGGCTTCATGTGGGGTCTGGGCCGATATGGTATGAACACGCTATTTATCCAACAATTTGGTTTTAATAGGATAAGCGTGAAATTTTTTGAGAATCAAAACCACTATATTAGTAAGAATTTGGATTTAGATTTTCATTTTTGAAAAACCGTTCAATCCAAATCGGGTCATGAAGGAATATATTAAGTTTTATTAATTTTTAAATCTACTATATACTCTTTCGTACATAAATATATCCCAGTTGTTGTGTCTTGATTAGTTTCATTTTTAATGTTGTTGTGTTTTTTATATTTTGGTTGGAATATTTGAAGAAAATTTGGTAAATGTTTCTATGTTTTGTTTAAAGACCTTAAATGCTACTATTTTGTTAGTTTTATTTCTAATGTTGTCGTGTTTTTTATATTTTGATTGGAATATTTGAAAAAAATTTGGTTAGAATGTTTGATTTTACAGATTTTGAATGTCTCAAGAAATGAACCTTATAATGTTTTAGTTAGGAATGTGATGGTGAGTTCGTATAATATATTACAATTTTTTTTTTTATGTCTAAACTGTCTGTATCGATTTAAACTAAACCGTTATTAATGATTTGGTTTGAAACTATTTCATTTCTAATTTTAGAAAATTCAAACTATATTGAATTGTCAAAATTTTAACAGTTTGAATTTAGATATTGCTAATATCTGTATCGAACTGCACCATACCTACCTCTTGAACATCTAAGTTTGTATTGTCTTAAGTTTGTTCAATCAAATTTTATAAACAAGTTTACAATCAAAACGACGAGAATATATATGTTCATACTATCTTAAGTTGATTCAAACAAATTCTACGTGGAATAATACAATAAAATCAATAAAAATATCTAAATTTAAATATTTTTAAATTTGTTCAATCAAGTTTCACCGGAAAAAGTGTATATTTTACTGTCCTTTTGAAATTTTGACTCAATATGATAATTAATTTGGACTTCATTCAGGAATTCTAAACATTTTTGTGGATCTGGAATCCTCTCCGGCATTGTTTTACACAGAAGTTTTATAAAATCAAAAATTAAAAAGATATTTCGATCTCCCCTCTCTTCCCCTTTTCTTTAAATATTTTTTTTTTCTATCTCTATAATTTCGCATCTCATCCCCAAACAGATTTCAAATGGCAAAATTAACTTTTTAATAGGCCTCGTCATTGGTCCGGGTCGGGCAAGCCCGGCCCAAAATTTTTGGGTTTGGGCCGGGCCGGGCCTATTTCATAATTTAAAAAATATCGGGTCGGGTTGGGTGGGCTTGATCATAAATATGAAAGCCCATGGCCTTTGTCGGGCCGGGTTTGGGCCGGGCTTTTATCGGGCTTTACGAGTCGGGCCTACTAAGTCCACTTGGGCCGGGCCTACCAAGCTCATTTGTACCTACCTAATTGTGAAAAAAAAAAAATTGAGTTGAGCTTAAATATTATTATCGAATATTGAAATAAATTAAGGAGGGGTACTATTGGATTTGGAGAATTGACTTAACTTTTCGACCATAAAGCCGAGATAAGATAAAGAGGTCGCTAAGAGAGTCAGAGACCTAGTGAGTTTTTTTGAATTTGGGGTTAGGGTTTGGTTTGGGCATTGAGCTTTTAAATGACACTAGGTTGAGATTTGGTTGAAATTTTGCATTTTGGCTATGATAGTAGTAACAAGATTGGACTAGGTATCAATTCTTAATTTATAATTATTTTATATTTTCGGGCTTATGGGTCGAGTTTACCTAGGCGAGTCGGGCTGGGCTTACCGGGTTTTATCGGGTTCGGGCATATCGGGCCTAGCGGGTTTGAATACCCTAAGCCCAAGTCCAGCCCGTCAACATGCGGGCCGAGCCAGCCCACGGCCCATATCTGGCTGGATCGGGCTTTTTGTCATCGGACATATCGGGTACCCATAAGTCCTGGGCCAAATGATAGTGCTACTTTTTAACATCGCTCCTTCGACCTTTTTCAATTTGAAGTTTGTCGAGGGACCAGAGGCGCAAACTGCACACCAGAATCCACGAGCTCCAGAGTCCCGACTGGCGACTCCTGACCCGTCCTACTCGGCTATCCCTCCAACAAAGGTACCATTTTTTCAGACGCACACGCAAAACCCACGCTCCCCGTATCTTTCTTCGCCCTTTCTTTCTTCAACCCATTAATGGAGGTCGCGAAATGAAGCGACCCGGGTCAGCCCTTTGCATGAAAGCCATTGATTTATCGCGACACATATCTGCCAACATACCAGTAGAGAGTAGAGAGTCTGTACATTCAAAATTAGTATTGTCTCAACGCTAATGCGCTAAGTTAGATTATGTCGCGATTGTAACTTGACGAAGATGCCGATGCCATTGCACCCATGTTTGGGTTGCTTGTTGCTCTCGTTAGTAGATGGCTCCTGGGTTCTGTTTGCTTCGACGGAAAATGGGTCGGCGAAAGTGTCCCCAGAAATTGTTTGTTTTTGCCTCTTTATTTTATTTGGGTTGAGATTTTCTGAAATTTGAATCGAATATCAATAAGCACTCCTTTTTATCCTGATGCAGTTTCTATTTCCATTATGCTTTAACCTTTGAATGTGTTTGTTTTGCTGCAAGAAAATTACCTTGTTTTTGGTTTTTGTTTCAAACCCACAAATAAATGGTTGGGGTCTCATATGCTAACTTATGATGGTATGTGTAGAGACCCACCGGTGAGGTTGGACCATCATGTAGTGTGTAAGAGTGAAAGCGATTGGCCATTGGAGTGAATGTGGATAAAGGGTCTCTAATAGTAAGAACATGGATAGTGTGAAAGTGAAAGCTGCAGAGCAAAGATTGGCCTTATGAGAGAGCATTTGCGTCTGGTTTCACTAGGGTTAGGAAACTAGGGTTTCAGTAGGGTTTCCTTTTCTCCTCTAGGTTAGAGGGAATCTCATCTACCAGGGGTTGATTGTTTAGTGCTATAGTTGTCTAATTGGAAGAAATCTCCTGAGTTGAGAGCTCACTTTGTTGAGAGCTCACTTTGTTGAATTTGATGAGTGAACACTCGTATATGTTGAGTTGATGCCTCATTCTCTAACAAATTAAGCTTTTTGTGTCCATTGGTAATCTAACAGTGCAAGCAACGTTATTGACTTTGAATGAGAGGATTGAATAGTGGTCTCACCCAACAAAGACTACTTTGGACTAGGAGAAGTTCGAACAATATGTCTATGGTCCCGGATGAACTTGTCATTCAACCTAGGTTTACTGATGATATGTACATGTTTATGTGGAACTTTAGAGGGTTAAGGTCAGACCAACTCTAGGGCACTACCCAGTCATCACTATTAAGGTGTGATTAGAGGGATACTAATATCCCCACAATAGTAGATACCGAAAGTTAAGTGTTAGGTGGATGGTTTGCTCCCTCATTATCTATTTACATTGGACATATGTCAGGTGCTTAGAGTTTATAAAAGTGGTTGAAATTATGTATAAATTTGTTTACTATCTTGCACTGCATTGAGTTTGATTTAGAAATCGGCCCCTGCTAAAAGGGAGAAAATTTGATACAGGTTTTCATTAGGATTTGGTGGATAACATTGCTAAAATGGCTTTATCGAGAAATTGTAGTAGTCGTGACAGCCAGATGAATGCTAAGAAAGCTTCTTTTCCTATGGGTGACCAGCTGCAAGAATGGAAATCACCTTTTGGCTTCTATACCAATTCTGACATGTTAGTCTGGTTGAAAGGATTTGCATTGGACCCTAGTGACCACAACGCATCCTCAGATTCAGCCCGAGAATTATTGGATCAGAGTCTTAATGTGAGAGATCTCTTGTTTCGCATTCGTCCTCAGGTATGTTCAAACTAAAACACCGTTTATTTTTAATCAACTCATTGCAGTGTTTGCTTAGTAATAACTGTGTAGTTTATGTGACTGAGCCATATTTCTCTTGGCTATTGATGCATGAAGATTGTCGCATATATGCTTGAATGTGGTTGCCTAATATGTTAGGATAATTAATCAATAGTTGTTCTACATCACAATCAACTATTGGGAATGGTGGTAAAGCAAAAGCATTAATGTGGTACCATACTGAGTTTTATTTATTCTACATGTGTACAGTGTACATGATTGCAATATGATAAGACTAGTCATCCTGTACATGCCTGTAATCCACCTATTGCAAGCAATATATCATATATATTCTTATGATCCTAGCCTAATTTTATCCTGCATGTTAATCAAACTTTTGGAGCATTTCTTTGCTGTTCCAACATAGAATCAACTCATGCTTGATAAAGCTCTTCCACAATCATTACCCCCAAAAAAAAAAAAAAAACTGGTGGGCTACTCACTACTCAGCCTCATTCTTCACGCTTGACATAAATCTGTTTCCACTGGCACATGACATCTTAATACTCAAGTAAACCATTTTGATTTGAAAGAATGCTTAATTTCGTCATACGAAGTGATAATTTTGAAAGTTAGCGTTATTATTTTTGTGTTTTATGGCTTGCCCGTTCAGATGATATTTCTTAACTTCATGAACTTCTTTCTTCACCCCCAATCATATGAAGTGACCTTTGGCCTCCTTTTGTACAGAGAAAGCGAAATCATGATCAGTTCCTAAAAACTGGTAAGTTCACAGGATTGGCTACAGAGAAATCTGATGTTCATAGTGTTAAGAGAATGGATACCTCACATTCTGGCTCATGTGTAACCAGTACAAATGCCAACAATGGAGTTTTCAAACCACAACTTGTCAACTCACGCATTTCTGGTAGTTTGTTGACATTTGAGGATGAATCTCAAGGGAAGCCAAGTTATCCAGATTTGGCCATTATGGATATGGAAAATAATGGTCCGTCATGCAAGGATAATTTTCCACCCCCTTTAATTGATACAGATGAGTCGAACAATGGTTTGACCACATTGTGTCCAGAAAACTTGAATATCTGTGATGAAATCATTGTGGATGTGGATGATACAGCTGACAGCCCAGACACTTCGACTTTTGATGAGTATAGTTCAGAACTTGGACTTGCATTGAAGCTATTGATTTTCAGTGATGATTACCTTCCAAGATCTATTCCTGTGAGAGATGTCAATGCTTCGTCCCCTGATTCAGAGTTATCGTGGTCTAAGGAGCAAAATTTGAAAGTTCGAAAAGTGATGAGATTACTATTTTTAGATAAGAGTCTTCCAAGGGCTGTTGTTCCCATTGGACCTTGTTTTCAGGCTGAAGTCCCAGAATGGACAGGTCCCGTCAATAGAAAGAAACTTTATGGTCGTGATGGTGATTCAGAAGCTTTAAAATGGTTGGGTACACGAATGTGGCCTATGAAATGTAAAAGAGCAGGAACAATCCCCGGGAAAGAACTTGGGGAAGGTAGATCCAACTCTTGTTCTTGCACCTCACCAGGATCTGTTGCTTGTGTGAAGCACCACATTCACGAAGCAATAGTCCTTTTGCAGTCTGAAATTGGTCCAGTCTTCCGGAGTTGGAAGTTTGATGAAATGGGAGAATCCATCTCAAAGTCATGGACTGAAAATGAACAGCGGACCTTTGAATCGATTGTCAAAATGAATCCTTTATCGAATGAAGCAGATTTTTGGAAGATTGCCTTCAAGCGCTTCCCTTCCAAGTCCCGGAAGAGCATAGTGAATTACTACTTCAACGTGTTCATCCTTAGACGTATGAGCCTCCTGACTAGAACCTCCAGTGAGGACATTGACAGTGATGTGGATCAGGCAGAGGAAGAACAGAGCTAGCTGGTAAGGATGTAGATGTAAAGTAGTAGCTAAGATGGTTGGTCGACATGAAAATCGACCCTCAAAGAGCAGCTTTAGGTTTAGCAGGAGGAGGAATTTTTGAAGACTGGTCCGTAGGCCTGTCACTTGCCTCACCATTATTATTTTTTGTTGACCAAAATCTAAAGCAATTTTGATCATTAGTTGCCTGTGTTTTTCTTTCTAACAATTATAATCTTAGCATTCACCCTCAATTTTCCCCTCTTAAAATGAAATGGTTATCAAATCGGTCCAATTGATCATGTTATATATAACTTTACAACTAGCTAACTAAATCCGTATGAGTCAACTGGATATGCATCATTCAATTTGGTACGAAGTGTTCCAAATCTTTTCCTTTTTTCTTTTTTTTTTTTGGGGTTAAGCATAAAGTGTTTTTAAGTCCTAGTAGATAGTGTTGGGAGTTATATTACCGTTAGAAGTATAAGGATAGCCACGTAGTTGACAAACGTGAATGAATTGAATATGCTGCAGTCAGGCTAGTAGAATAGAAGTTCTGGACGTGAACCGGTTAACCATCCAACAAAAGCTTACCGTTTAAATATTTCTCAGTTGAGAGATTTGGTCTTAACTATTGGAAGATCTCTTGTGATCACCGTAAAATTGCATAGAAAGTTTGAATCAAAATGGGAGGTTCCTATGTCTTCACTAAGGTCTTCACCAAAGGTGCGCATGAGTTATCAAATTTCGAAGGAAAGCGTGTTTATTCATGAATGAATAACAACTTCACTAAGAAGTTGTAGACATAAGAGGCTCAGCAGATTTAAATCTCAAGAAATAACAGATGTACGAGTGTATTATTTACCAGGGCACAAACCTAAAACACCACCACCCTCTCCACCCACCCCCCCCCCCCCCCCCCCCCCCCCCCCCAAAAAAAAAAAAACCCCCAAAAAAAAGGAAAAAAAGGAAGAGATATACAGGTGGAAGTGGAAGAAAAGGAAGAGAAAATGGCAGTTCCTATTTGACATCATGAGAGCGCATCTAATGCACTCCAAATAGCCCTGGCAAGGCTCCTCCTAGCCAAGGATGAAAATATCGATATCGACGGATATATCGCTCGTCGAATTTACGGATATCTCGCTCCAAATATCGATATCGATATCGTTTACGATGAACAAAAATGACGAAAATTCGGTCTAAAAATTGGAAATTTGAAATGAAACTTTGGGAAAAACTTAAGTACCCAATGATAGTTATATAGGACTAATAAAAACTATAAAATGACTTTGATATAATAATTATATGATACAATAAGGTTCTGATGATGACTAATAATATAAAATTTAAACATAAACATAAGTTGAAGTGAATTATTATAATTGAATGTTAATATAATTAAAAATATAACAATAAGTATAAAAAAAATTCAATGGAAGAAAAATTATAAAATGAGTAAATATATTTAAAATTGGAAAAAAAAAATGATGAAAAAATAGAGTTAATATTTGTTCAAAAATTGAAAAGAATTGATATATTTAAAATTGAAAAATAAATGACAAAGAAAGTTAAAAATTTGGAAAAAACGAAAAAAAAAAAAAAAAGCAATTGCATTGGAGTGGGTTGAACCCAGGACCTCACCTCCTGAGGGCAAAACCCACACCAACTCAGCTGACCAAATTTAATTGAAATTATAGTCACCGTATAATATATAAAGGATAACAACGCAACTCTTAACAGTCATCCCCTTCCTCCCGCGGGTCTGCGATTCGGGTCTTTGCGACCCGGCGGCATGACCCGATTGGAAATCACTTGTTTTACGTCCGATTTTCATAAACTTTGGTTCTATTTCGTTCGTTTTAATCAAATAATGAGATCTATGAGTTTAGAACGAAACAAAATATCGAAATTTCGCTCAATTTCTTCTCCCCTCTTATGTGCCGCCGGCCGGAAATCGCGATATATCATTCGATATATCGACGATTCCGGCGATATTTACTTCCATGCTCCTAGCCCTCTTTCTCTGCCTTTCAGCTTCTAGTGGACAAATTATAGCCAAGGCAAAGGAAAACCAAAGGGCTAAAATTGCCCCTTTGTCTGCTCTGGCAAGGCTAGCACCCACACAACAAAAGGGCTGTAGGCCAATTGCAGCCTGCCGCGTTTTAATATTTTCGTGGGATGACACATAACCCATGCAATGACTATTTGATAGAAAGAGCCCTTATGAATTCAATTAATCTTCACTAATTGATTCATTGATTTTATCATCACTATTTTTTTTTTGTCAAAACCATCATCATTAATTGATTCATTGATTTTATTTATCAATTTAAATTCATAGTTGTATTTTTTTATTAGACTTACAATACTTTTAATGTAATTTAAATTTTATGAAATAAAATTTATACATTGCAATAATGTTTTATTATTAATTTTTATATCTATATAAGTTAGTAAGACAAAGTGAAATTAAGTTATATTTCATATACATCATTATCTTTAAGAAAATAGTTCAAATAAAAATTTGAATTTTTGCATTTTACTTCTTTCCATTAGAAACATAAAAAATAGTCATAAACAATAACATTTTAAGGGACTAAATCTTACCTTTAATCCCTTACTAAGGATACCTGAACGGCATTTGAATTTAGTCCAAATCTTAGCTTTAATTCCTTACTCTTACAATCTACCACTAAGGATACCTGAACGGCACATGGTTGAGGAGGGAGGCTGAGGTGAAGACAATGAGCAGCCTAGAACCGTTGACAAACGAGTCCACCATTACCTTAAAACAAATCATCACTGACCATCCACCCCACTTCCCAATTCAGCCTAATGCCCTTGGATTATGGGCCTCTCCTCTCTTTTTCTTTTTCTTGCCTTCGATCTTTTGAAGGAGCATGTTAGGATGTTTTCATGCTTACCTTTTGACTCTAGAGCCAAGTTTGATGATACTCGAGATTTTACATCTACAAAAAAAATTAGTTTTCCTTACTTCGAATTTATGTCACATCATCTTATTAGTATATTTCTCTTCAAATAATAACTTGATTTTTAGATTAACACACATTACTATTATTTTGCATTAAGCACTAGGTTTACTCAAGAACAACCAAAAATCGAGAAGGGGGAATAATCTTTCTAAGACTTGGTGAATAAAAAAAAATGTTCCTTCAACATAATGGTGGACCTAGGGGATAAATAAAGAAAAAAAAAAAAGAGGAGGCTAGTAAGGATCTCATTTTTTGAGAGACAATAATGGCTAAGTCTGGTTCTTGTTTTTGACAATGGGATTTGGGTCGATCAATGTTCCAACATCTTTTAAATTTGTGAAATTTTCTGGTCAAAGTTCATTTTATTAGGCTTTTGTGTTTTCTCCACAAGCTCACTTTTCATTTTATAATTTTCAGTCAAATGACCCTAGAGATGTGATTCTTATTTCTCCACATGATGAAGAAGATGATGATGATGAGTGTAGAAGGATTGCAAGCCGAAGAGAACCGAGAAATATTTCAGTATAATCTTGATACTAGACTGTAGTAAAATGTTCTTCAGTCATTGCTTTTTTTTTTTTATTTAAATTGTTTTTGTTGCTCCATTTTTCGAATAAAAGAGCAGCATGTGCCACTGAGCCCAACTCGTCATAATAAAACTGGGATGAAACCCAGTAAGACAATATGTCAGTAAGCTGATCAATCATTTCATATTCCACTCTCCATTAAAGAAAACACTTAGGTGGGTTTCTTCTGCATCTGCATTTACAGAGGCTGTCAAATCTTTCTGTCCCCACTTCCTTTGATCAAAGCTTGTAGCTCACCAAATCATGCTCCAGAAAAACCCAATAGGCCTCAAACTCAAATCTGACTGTATCAAAAAGCTTAAACGCGTAGAGTAAATTGTCTGTAACCTCAAAACACAAAAGATCATTAGCAGCAAAATCTGTTGTGTGAGAAATGCACGTGGAAGGGCAGATTGATCTGCCTACGTGCTGATACCGAAATATACAAATGAGTCAAATGACATGTATACTAATTCGTAATCAGACAAAATAATGAGACGAAATTTTTGTTACGTCAGTGGAGCCCCAGAAATTGGAATCTGAGGTGACGGTGTCCGGATTTAAGTAGGGTTGGACTCCTCAATTCAATTCTTCCTCACCCAACTCATGCCAGAAATCTTATTGGGTCGCATATCCAGAGAGGCGGTTAGGCAGTCTAAAGGGTATATATAAAGCCAACAAAATAAAAGGAAGGAGAGCTCTTTATCAGAGTGGGGTCAAAGTGAGAGGGCTCTCACATTCCATCTGATAGCAACTGCCAATGCCATTTATTTGCAAGAAGCAGTCGAATATGTTGGTCAATGGATACCAATAGCAATTTATCCAGGACAAATTGACAAAGAGCAAACCCTCAGAAGAACGAGTCAAGATGCCAAACAATTCAGACACAAAATCTGGCACTTACCCAGGGAGTTTTATGTTCAAGGCACAGAGGCATGAAAAATAAAACGAATCAACCCATTCAATTAAAAACACTGAAAATGTTGTTATTGGAGAAATTGAAGAAGAAAACAAGGAACAATTCACAATTCAAAGTGACTTGTTCTTCAAATTTTTTGAATCCCACCAACCATTCAAATAATGCATAGAGGCAAAGTGTGGTTTTACACAAGAAACGCAGCAGCAGCTAAATGAAGTAATGAACAACAGCAACTTCAAACCAACAAGAACAAATGCAGCAGTTCATTCATAATTCAATACAATCGAAGAACGCTTCTCGCGATCGAATGGGCGTGGCTTGACCTGGTTTTCCCAGCTCCACCACCGCTCCTCCAGCTGCTCCTCATCGGCGTCAAGTAGAATCTGAGAAGTCCATTGTCAATGTGGTTTGGGGAATACCGTGCACTCCGATTTCGTTCCAACACGAACTGATCATCCTTCTTCTTCCTCCCACCGCCGCCATTGCCATTTGCAGCCTCAACAACAGTTGCAGCACCGCCATTGCTCTTCCTCATGCTCCCGAAAGACCCACCACCAAAACTACCAAACCCATGCGAACTGTTTCTCCAACTAGCACTGCTATTGCTCCTCATGATCTTGGGAGTAAAACCCTTTGCTTCCCCATTCCGGTCGCCGCCTCTGAGCTCCGGCCAAGACTCCGAAAAGGACCTCTCCACCCCGTTTGATCTAACACTACTATACCTATCCTCATCTTCATCTTTGTTCCCACCCCTCCTGTGTATAAAACTCCATATATTCCAAGCCTTGCTCCACCTCCTTGACTTTTTAGACCCTTTATTTCTCTCCCCATTTCCTATCACCGACCCCGAATCGCCGCCACCTCGGAACGACGACATTTCGAAGGTTTCTGAGCAGTCGTCCCGAAGGGAATTGGAGTTGTAAAAGTCCTTCAAGTCTCTGTTATCAGGAACAGTCGTGGGCGACACCTTGGCATTTGAAACTGACTTCATCTCATCAATCTCAGCCACTACCGCCGCCGCAGTCTTCCTAATGGAGTTGGACCGGTCGAGGCTCTTCCGCCGCCGAGTTGACGAGTCCGTATAGTAGTCCCTGGTCTGGGCCGACCCGCCCGGAACCGTCTCCTCTTCAATCGAATTCATGGCCGGCTCCTCGACTGGAATCTGAGCATCAGTTCTCGAGACATGGACCACCGGAGCGTCCTCCACCACCGAGAGCATAGTCGGCATTCTCGGAAATGTCCTTCCGATGAGATACCCGTCCCACGAGGCCCGAGGCTCGTCGAATGAGTATCTCGGGTCGTCGAACGACATCCGACACGCATCAAGCGAGAACCTCGGATCCGTGTCGCAGGAGCGCCGGCCAAAGCCGTAATCGGCGATCTCCGACTGGGTTTCTCTGAACTGTCTCCCAATTGGCTTCTCCACCGGCAATGTGGCCGATCCGCTGCCGTTTCTCCGCTTCTTCAGCTTCTGCTTCTGCCTCCATTTCTGTAATTTTTTGCTGAACACAGAAGCTGCGGACCAGAAGCTGCCTGCAATCTCTTTCAGGTCTCTCTTCTTGGTCTGGGAATCGAGATCTATATGGTCCTTCATAGGCTTCAAGTCCTCTACTTCAAAAAGCTCTGCCTCTGGTGGTGGTGGTTGAAATTGCTCTTCTTCTTCCTCTAAGATTTCTGGAACTCTGTCTTCTATCGCATTTGGGACAATGGGCTCCTCAGTAATTTCAATTTCGTCGGCTTCTTCGGGACTGCTCTGATTTTCGTCGTCTTCCTCTTCCTCTTCCTCTTTGAACTCAAACACCGGACCTCGGAAGCTGGAAGACGGCCCAGCTAAGTTTCGGGTCTCTACTTCAACCTCAGTGGGTGGCTCCTTCTTGTTAGGATTTCGGCCGTTGTCCTGGTGAAAGAGTGTCCAGAGAGTGTTCCGAACCCTAACGTCGCAGGACTTCCTCTGAGGCTCAAAAACACCAGAAAACCCCTCGTTTTTAGAGGCAGAGAACGACTTAGTTCGTCGAAGCTCCGGAAGAAAGGAAGTGGGTCGGGATTTATTGGCTGAGGTGGCTCCGCCACCGCCAACGGAAGGCTTGAAAATAGCCCTAAGAGCCGCGGCGGCGGTGGAGGAAGTCGGGGGTTTGCGAGAAGTGGAAGAGGTAGAGGTTGAAGGGTCCAAAACGGCAAGTCGTTCGCAGAGGCATGAGGGGCAGAAGCCTGTGAAGTTCTCCTCCGGGTGACGGTGGCAGGAGGTTGACGGTGGGTGAGGCTGTGGCGGCTGCGGCGGTTGAAGTGGTGGCGGTGGTGCTTCTGCGCTGGGATTCATAACCGACGGTGCTGCTCTATATGGTTGCCCACCCTGCTGTTTCTGCTCATATTATGAGAATGAAGAATAGAAGAAGAAGACGAGAGTGCAACAATGGCAGGTACTGTTTCTGTTAGTCCCCAACGGACACTGAAGCTACAGAGAGAGAGAGGTTGGATTGTGAAACACGAAGGAAGAATAAATGAAATGAAATGAAATTGTTTGAGTGTAGGCCCCACCGAGACTGAGTCACTCACTCACCGCCTGTGGTGTGGGTCTTTTTTTTTTGTCTCTGGGGGCACTCGCTGGTGAAAGGACGGTTATGTCCCTATTGGTACGTAGTGAATCCTTAATCGAGGTCAGTAAAGGGACCAGGGGCACTGTTTGGCAAGTGGATTGTTTAACTTGTTTTGGATGGATTGGGATGGGACTAGGGCTTTGATGCGCCAAAAATCTACAATCTCAGATTTACATGTCTACTGGTTCAAATAAATGTATTATTTTAATTTTTAAATCATTTTCTCAATCATGCATTAAAAATTTGAAAGTATATAAGTTATCTCATTTCGTTTGTTCATGAGGTTAATTTACAGACCGATATCAATAAATATATATATATATACATACATTTATTTATATTGTAATTAATTAAATGTAATTAATTACTAGTAAATGAATGAATATTTATTAATTTTAAAAACCTTTATTTCAACTTTACAAGAGTTACGAATTTTAAAATCCTTTATGTCGTATTATTTAACAATTCAATTCACGCTTTTAAAATTTGGAATTTGTCCAATTATAAAGAATACAATTTATTTTTTATATCAAAATAAAATTAGTTTTTTTTATCACAAAATAAAATTAGTTAGGTTAAGTCGTGAGGAGTTTTAAGATATTAATTATAATGATATATTGTTCGGGAAAATATATATAAATTTGGTGACAAGATTATTGCACGTTAAGATTCTGAGTAGCACTTTCCTCGTACCAAAGACCGTAATAATATGAAATATTTATTTTATTCAGAATACAATGTTGGTGGCAAGATTGAGTTTGTTGGGGATGAGAAATTCTTCAATCAGTGTTCAGTTGTGGTACTAAAGTAATAGTAACACCTGTAGCCTCGAATATATTAACCCACTTGCCAAAGAAACACTGCACCATTGCATTCTATGGGAAAATATTCAATGCACCAAAATGATTCACAAACTTTTGCCGTCTTTTACATTGCAAGGAGAAATTGTACAATAGTAAAACCATTATGACTCATGAGTATGGCACTAATCAGGAATAAATTATCCTCAGTTGTACACTAGAAATACAAGAACAGACAACTCTAATGAGCCGATTCTATTTCATATGTCGTGCCCTGGGTAAATCAAGGCTTGCATAGTCAATAGAAATTTGGCTACGTGATGTCTTCATTTGCAGTTGATCTCACCATCGTCTTACCAACCAAACATTTCTAGTATCCAAATTATTGGCTCTCTAATCCTTAATTGACCATGAGAATGGCCTAATTAGTCTGTGTTTTTCCTTGTTAATAATGTGTGTAAACTTGGGAGGGTTGCTTTGGATTTTCAAAGATTCCTGTGGATTTAGAGAGAGGGAGAGAGAAAAAGCAAAAGCAAACCACGCCATCACTACGGTGCTTGGTTGGAAGGAAGGGCTGTGTGTGCTGTTCCTCTCTTTCTCACATTTCGCTTTCTTTCTTTCTTTCTTTTCCTCCTTTATCTTTTCCTGTTTTAGGTTCTTTTTGTTTTTCGGCTTTCTTTCTTTTTTTCCCTCCATCCCCTTCTCTCTTGATGCAACATGCTTTTGCTATTTGGCATTTCCCATTTGCTTCGCTTCCCCACTTGGGGTTTATTTTGCACGCAACAAAGACAACCATCACTTGGCATACTCACAGATACAGATAACAGACACACCCAGCCCCAGCGCATGTCTCCGATACTGTGTCGTTTCTTTCATGCCATTGCTCGCATGTGTTCCATGCATGTCTATTTTCTATTCTACCCACCAAGCTATAGCATTCATCACACCACGACGTCCCACAAAAATGAACACTCTTTCTGTATTTGGTGATGGAAATGGGGACTTAAGATTGCCTAGCCTTTTGTTTGGCTTGTCTTTATATATATTGTAAAAGACTTGCATGATGCGTGCCCTGCGCCCTCTGCTTCTCTGCCTCTCTGCAGCTGCTGCAGCAATACACATAGTGCTGCTATTGCTGCCATAGATTCTCAGAGTCTTGCTTTCTTTTTCTCTTTCTCTTTCTCTCCCGCAAGGCTCTCTCACCAAACATAAATAGGGAATCGCTATAGACGAGGGTGAAAGCCAGCGGTTCCCCGTCTATTTACTTCAAAAGGGCAATCTTCTTTTCCAATAATTTAGTTGAGAATCAATCTGAGGATCATAAATTCATAACCTTCCAAAAATCCTTTTACATGTTGTCTGAGGCATTTTCACAAACACTTAATCTGCATGCGGATGCAGAAGCCAAACACACGACCGTCATACACATTGTGGTTGTGGGTTTGGACAAATAATCGAAGGGAAAAGAAAACTCAAATGAATCACCAACATGTCCTGGAAAGCTCACATGAGGATGAGGTGCTTTGTCAGACCCTTCCATGAATCCAACAGGCAATAATACTGTATTCCCATGTTAGCCTGGGTGAGTAGAGTACTCTGATAGTGTGTATAGTGGGGGCTCGGGAAAGAAAAAAGAAATGACGCCAATTGAAGACTTGATTTTTGATTGATGCGATACATGTTTGTACATTGGTTGGTAAGAAACCAAATATTACATAGGTATATGCCTATCATCTTATGTGATATCAATTTGTACATGGAAAAATGTAAATTCTGTGAATATGAATTATAACAAGTAATTGGTTCAAAGTATTGTCAATTACTCGCAACCCTTAATTAAATTGATCCACTAGTAACTAGTAATTATAAGTCCGCAGAGTAACATATAAAGGAGGTGCAGTAGCAAAATCATGTGGGTTACACCGTTTATCCTTTACATTAACATTAGTGTGAATTTGTAAGGGGAGATGAATGAGAGGTGGTTGTGGCCCCACCGCACCGGTCAGTCACGAGATAACCCGCCGGCTCAAAATGAACAGAGCCCGACCCCAACACCTAGCATATGCAGTGGCAGACCTACCTGGCTCTCAATCGATCGGTTGCACATCACGGGGTCCCATTAAACACAACCTTCCTCACATATCACATGGCTTATCAATGCAACCAATGTATATTGTTGGTGTTAACTAGACATTATATCATATCGGAAACAAAAAAAAAAAAAAACTCAGTCTAATTATAAATTAGATCAGTTTTTAAATTTAACATTTATTTATTGCATTATCAAAAATTTTACTGTGTTCTTTTTATGATTTTATTTTTTTAAGCTTCCTAATACTGTTTATATCATTTTTTAGATATGGATGAAAAAATTTCAAATTTTAAATATTATTATTTTATATTTATTTTTCAAAATTATTTAATTTAAGATAATTCTAACTAAATTTCATATTTGAAGATTTATTTTATATTTTTTTATCGGATGTCATCCGATACTTTTGAAAAGTCAGACACTTACAGGTACGTTATTGGGGAATTTTTGGAAATTATCCATACAAGATGTCATCGGGGTTCGAACTTGAAACCAAATGTCTATAAGTCAACACTAGAACCAACATCCACTTGACAACTTATTACTTTTTTGTTAGTAGATAAATTAATAATTATCTGTATTTTTTTTTAATTTGAGAGAGGTAAATATTGAATATAATATACCTATTATGATACAATTAAAAATTTCATGTATATATATCTTATTTATGCGGGGGAGTTAAGTAGGCAATGTTGTTTAATTTACATGTTAAGCCTAGAATCAAATTATGTTAGGTATATAAAGGGAAAAATAAGGGATATGACACACTAGAATAATGAAATTTTGTACGCTCAAGATAAATATGATATGTAATGTCACATTTGTAATTCTTTAAAAAACAATGTACTAAAAATAATGATGTATTTTGACTAACAATAAAAAAAAAATAGTTATTTCTTATTTACTGTCTCTATTTATTATAGTGGATTAACTTAAAATTTGAACTCTAAAATAGAACCTATTTATGATTATTTCTTAAATTATCTGTATATTATGTGACTATTCTCATGGAAAAAAAAAGTTATTCGGAACAGATAACTAATGTAATGTAAGAGAGTGTGTAGAGTCGGAGTCACACTTTAATTTGAAATGACATTGGCCTCTAACATTTTATGAAAAACATACATTCAACTTATGTAATGGATACATTAATATTACCCAAATTATAGTATTGACTTCTCTCATAATTTGATTCATTTAAGAATCATAAACGAAATTTGTTATTAGCTTATTACTGAATGAAAAATTACAAGACGATGCAATCAAGCAAATTTACTCAAAATTTTGAAATGTCATTAGCTGCCAAAAAAAAAAACCTAGACATTTTATGAAAAAAATACATATATTCAACTTTGCAACCATTATGATAATATTGCTGTCTTTACAATATTGACTTCTCCGATAATTTGATTCCTTTAAGAATCAAAAACAAAATTTACTATCACTGAACAAAAAATTATTTTATAATTAAATATTATATTCGTAGATAATGTGAGCCTATATTATGCGCATGGAATGAGGCGTAAAGTGGTGGCATGTCCTCTCCACCTTTACCTTTTCCTTTTATAAAAAAGTAGGTCTATAATACAAGAAAGAAAAACTATATAACAAAAAAAAAAAAAATCCATAATGCCCAAATCAAATAGGTTCGTGGGTTTGTCTTTCTCTCTCACAATCGCAAATAATATTAACAATATTCTCCCTCCATGGCTTCGTAGTAGGGTTTGTCTTTCCAGGGTTGTGTTTGTTTGGTGCAATATCTTGTTTTTGTAGATCTATCTCATCTCATCATATGGAAAGAGATATATGCAAATAATCCAAAGTGGGATTTTAATTTGGGGACAAAAATTCTCCATGCCTATTGTGGGCATGCATGGAGTGGGCCCCACTAAAGATAGCTTTTCCATGATTTTATTGGCCAATCCCAATTTTTGTTTAATTAATGTGATTTTTGGGTGTGCATTTTTTTCTTTGAAATGGATGTGTATTTGTTCGTTTGGTTGTTTGCCGCTGCTGCTTTCAAATTCATTATTACTACATATATAAAACAATAGTGACAGTCCAGCATATATATATATATATGTTCGTGTTATATAGTCCCCACAAAATATATGTTCATAAATAAGAACTACTTTGACAATAACGTAACCTTGTCTTTCTCAAATCAATCATTCACTCCATATTTTTTTGTTGCATCATGCAGGTGTGGTAGTGACACCCAGCCAAAAATGTAAATGGAATTATGCACTGTATTCTTGTTTAATGGGAAACTGTTTTGCCATCAATATTATAATTCGTATTTTTATTTAATATTGTGTAAGGAGATATTTTAGGTTTGAATTTTGTAAATAAAATGTCGATATTTAATTGTATATAAAAAAATCAGATGTAAATATATCATCAAAATTAAGCAACGATAAAAAAAAAAATCACATGTCAATATGACAATGCTAGTGTAACAAAACTGCACTAACACTACCAAACCCACATAATTAAAATTATATAAAATTACAAATTAAGTCCACAAAACTCAAAACAACAAAAACTCTAACAATGCATATAACTCTAAACAAACTAGCTCTATAAAAAGAAACAGCTAACGTCGTTAAACTCATTATATCTAGTTTTGGAGAACATGTAGAACATGATGAATCTGAGGAAAATTCGATCTCTATAAATCTAATTGCGCATAAAAATAAATAAAAGACCATAAATCTTAATCTAACTATTGTGACCAAAACCAATAGGAGATATTGAGTAAACTCCTCAAACAATAAGATATGACAAGATTTAGGGAAAATTACGAAATTTTAAAGAACGTTTTTGGATAAGGGGATGGTTTGAAAATATAGCAAAATAATATGATGGGAAATCAAATATGAGCATAGCTCAGACCATATAGTCATCACAAAAGAACTCTTATTACTAACTCAAAATAAAAAGAGAAAAATGATTGAGGGGAGGAAGGGAGAAGATTATCTTCCCCATCCTCGCTCTTTAGTTTGCTTTTTCTTTTGGACTAGGATGAAAAAAAAAACACGCATGTTAAGAATTTTTCTATAGTCAGTATAAACGCAAATTAGGTGTTATACGTCGCTTGTCGAAACTTGCTAACTCTATCATTTCATGTGTAAATACTTGCTATATATTATTGAAACAACGAAACCCTCAAAAGTTTTCTTTGTTACTCAAAAGCTAGCCTTCTTGAAAAAACCTATATCCTCAACCCAGTCCTGAACTCAGTTCTACTCTCTCAACCCCTCTCAAAATCTTTCAATCCAATCCGACTTGAAATCTAAGATCGCATTTGGAGATTTCCCGACCTTCACACTACTTTCCGACTAAGCTTCCTCTACTTGTCCGAAGATCAACATTCTCACTGCGACTGCCTTCAATCAGTCTCTTGAGACCCCCACACCCTCACAACCTCACAAACTCACCTTCAACATCATGTATTTTTACTGCTTTGCCAACACTCATGGTATGATTTTCAACGGATGTTCATATATGTTGATGATCTCTGTCGACCAACTCCAGCTCATGACTTAGTCTAGGGATAATTTACTCCACGCACATGTAATTCCACCTGCAGTGCAACTACTTAATTTATGTTCTAAGTGTTTGCACCTCTCTTCCCATTTTCTTTGCCTCATTGGCTCTTCCAAATTTTGGCTCTGATAACTGGAAAATACCAACCAATAGTTCTACAGGCTTCTTAAGCGGTAGAACCATCGTCGTGTTCTAGTTCAGTATCCGTCCTTTGCCCAACCGGGGTTATTAGAGTGCGCCAGGATCCGGAGGAAGAATGTGAATGTCTCATCTCTGCTACAGCCGCATCCGCGATTAACCTGAAGTGCATTCAAAACACAAAAGCTGTGAGTGGACAAAAAAAAGATTTTATAAAAACATTTCATAAAAGACCTTTATGCCCTTCATTAAAAACATAAGCATGCATTCGAAAACCATTTCTAGGGTTCATGCTCGGTCCCCATAAACCGTTATGAACTATAAAAACCATTTGGCCTTGGCCCGAAATCTGTCAATTAAATACATGGGACCTCCGCCCAAACCAAAACAAGTGGGGACTCGTCCCGAAACCATCTCATAAGGGTCTCAGCCCAAAACCAATATGTGTGGGTCTCAGCCCAACGCCATCTCATTGAAATCTCGTACACATATACATATATACATATATAACCCGTCCTAGGCACTTCCGGAGAAAATGCCAACTCGGGGCACATAGCCCCTAGGGAACACATCCTCGATATAGTCACGATGTCTCAATATATATAAGTATGCATACTACTCGGGGTCTCACTCCAAGTCTTCTCCCAGGAATTCTTCATTTGGGAGGCTCATCTTCGGACCTAGTCCGATCATTTCTCTGGAATCTGGTCCGAGACCACATCATAATGCCCACTCCTGGAACGAGATCCCTATGGGGATACCCACTCTAGTCTGTGGATCGTGACTCTCCAGGTCGACGTCTAGAGGAGACCAATCAATCATCTTATGAGGAGGGTATATATATACCAGTATACAAAACCATAAAGCAGGACTCACGCCCGATAACACAAATCAACTGGGCCTTCCACCCGAACGTAAGACTCAATAGGGCCTCTAGCCCGATTTCACAATAACTGGGCATCGAGCCCGAACTCGTAAATCAACTGGGCATCAAGCCCGATATCTCAGGGTCAGTCACGATCCCGATCATAGCGATGTGTGCAACCATCAATCAAGGACCGCTCTCAATCCTAGTATGTCATCGTGAATACATCACTGCCGCGACCATCTCGAGACCATGGTACACACGTCGCCGATCGATCCTCTAAACAGTCAGCACTACGAAGTCGAGCCTCCAGTGGCTGCTCGACAACGGGACGTGCATCGTGACCTCTCCGGAAGGAACGCATCCCAATCCGGAGGCGAGCGTCACGTCGTCCGTCGCCTTGCATATAGCACCTGTCGCGACCACGACTCAGACCCGTAGGTCGTCAATAGGGTCTCATGCCCGAGTCAAAACCAAGTCCAAATGGGTCTCATGCCCGGTTTTACCTTTTCAAAACCATTTCATGAAAATCGAAAGCATAGGCGTGTATAAGCTCGTATAAAACCCGAAAACCTCGAAGTACATGCCCATACTAAACACACACCAAAATGCACTCAAGGCATCCCAAAACACATATTAAAACATATATAAAACATTATTCATGCATCGATTTCAGAAAGAAAGTCCACTCACAGACCGTCCGCACTGCTGCCTCGTTATGCGTGCAATACGGCTCTCCCGGGCCCAATCGTCGTCTCCCGGAATTCCAAACCTGTCCAAATCACTTTAGAGAGTTACTAACTACTTAATTAACCCCTCATTAAAGCCCCCTAATTTTTTAGGATTTTTTAAACTATTTTTAAACGTGCACCGATACCTTCGGACAGCCCGAACTATATTTAGACGATGTCAGATCGACTCGAAACCAGTCCCAAAATGTTCGTTAAATCGAATAGATGATTTCACATGTTCGAACCACCCTCAAATTCTTCCTCATGCGGCATCACACGCCCTGTGATTAGCCTGCGCGTGGGCCTCAAGTGCTGACTACAGTACTTCATCTTCTTCCTTCAGCCGATCGGTCCGATCGGGCTGGTTCGATTTTCTCTGCAACTTGGACCAGCGTGACAGGTCCAGGCTCCTACATGGTCCATTTTTTGTTT
This sequence comes from Prinsepia uniflora, assembly GCA_032719365.1. NCBI lineage: Eukaryota > Viridiplantae > Streptophyta > Magnoliopsida > Rosales > Rosaceae > Prinsepia > Prinsepia uniflora. Next base: position 13,849,298 of record CM064861.1, read on the forward strand.
TTTTTTTCTTCCCTAATCAATCCTAATCTTCTTGTTTTGATCTTAGGAACTTGAAACTATAAACTAAAACCTCTAAAACCTACAAAACCCGACCAGTCCAACCTTGTTCTCACGGTCCAGTTTTTCAAACACCTCCCCACGGCTTCCACAGCCCCTAACCTTCCTCAAAAACATCTTAACACACTCATACTAACCCATTTAACTCAATGAAACCACCTAAAACGACTCATAATGATTAGAATTGAAAAATGGGAAAATCGGTTAAAACCGATTCCTTGGGTTCGAGGTGTCCTCCGCCATCCACGGCGGTGCTCCCTTGGCTGGCCACCATCATTCCAGCATCCTCACATCACTCTCTGGGCCTCAATCATGGTCATAGGGTTGAAGGGTTTGGATTTGGGGTGGAAGGAAGATCGGTTTGGGTTTGGGTGGATGAAAAAATGATCGATGAAAGGGAAGGAATATGCATGAGTTGGTTTGGATGGGAAATGGATGGGTGAGACTTGTCACTCATCCATTGGGCCTTTCCAAAATATCTGGGCCCCACTTTCTGCCAAACAGTTCCCATCTCGTAAAACATGCAATAGTACGTTCAAACTTCGGTGAACCGTAACTTCTCTGTCGAACGTTCAAATTCGACGTGCCACTTGTCTACGGATTCGTATCGTCCCGATCTACGTAAGGGTCCTCGGCCCTCGGCCATCTAACCTCCCGGGTCGAAGTTTTGGGAGATCTTGGAACGTGCCCGTCGTGTGAATGCGCATACAAATGGGTCACTATTCGCCTACTACTAATAAGGGCGGAGAGTGGATTCTAGATTATATCAGTCGGGCAGGCTGAACTGGGGTTCTAAGAAAATTGATACGAATTCTTCTTTGCAAGAGACATCCCTGGGTTTAGTGATTTCTCCGGCAAAAGTCAACTATTGGCCCCTATTAAACCAAATTACTAAAATACCCCCGAACTTCCGATCGTCACAACTTCTTCCACGGATGTCGGAATCGAACGTGCCACATGTTTATGAACTTGTGACGTCCCAAACTACGTCACAGTCCTCGGCCAAAGTCCATTTGACCGTCCAAACAAAAAGTCAACATTTTGCCTATTCTAGGGGCAAAATTGTCCTTTCGCCCTGAACACCCGCTAATCCTCATTTAATCCCCGATTAGTCTTGCTAATCCGTCATTAATCCTTAATTAATCCTGCTAATTCGGGATGGGTCGTTACACTCAAGGGGTAAGCCTGCGACACCATGGCCCAAGACTTCCAGCCTTCCTCTTATTCGCATTAGTTACTTATACTGCACCCCCCTTTGCAGTGAGTTACAGCAGAGAGATCCCCGCTCAACTCAAGTACCCCGCGTATCCATTATTTCAGAATTTTGCCACTGAATGGTAACTCTGGATTCCGCTACGACAACTTTTTGGGCACGAACATAATCTGAAACACCTAGTGGGAATCTTTTTCAATGCATGTCCAAGTTTCGAAAAGGAAGATTTGTGAGGGGTATGACATAAATAGAAGTTCCTGGGCCACTACTAATGGAAGGAAATTTGGAAACTCCTTGTGATGAATGTCTCGAGGATATCACCTGTTAGGAATTGACTACGGAGGAATTAATGATGACACGCCTCACCCTCAATCCCCCGGGATTAAGGGCTAAGTCGTGCGCCCGTCTAACTTACGCGTGACACGAAAGTTAAACCGACGTCCAACTTTCATGTGACACGTAAGTCGGACAAGGGATTTCCAAACGAACCTTTTAACAGTACCGGACTTCCTAGAGCGTACAGACCCTACTGTGAATCGCGTGTGTGATGTCTCCGTCTCTCTCGATTTACAGCCTGCACTGATACCACCTGGAGGGTATCGAAAACACAAAAATACTGTGAGTGGACAAAAATAAATAATAATTTAGAAAACAGTTCAGAAGAAATTACATTTTTACCCTCCACGTAAAAACCAATGCATGCATATCAGTTCATGTTATGAAACCAGTTCACATAAAAAACCATCAACAAAAACCATTATCGAAAACCAGAATCAAATTCGTCATTCAAATCCAGGCCTCAGCCTTAAATCACAAATCGATCTCAAAGTACGGGAGCTCCGTCCCAAAACTCATCAAAACCAAATCATCCGGGCCACTGCCCAAAACGTCGGAAAACCAGTGAAAAACCAGTGAAAAACATCAATCATGCGAGTTTGCTGGATCTCAAGTGCGCCCGAGTCTTTAAACTCAAAACCATGCGCAATAATCAGGCCTTCCCGGGATATCAACGAGTCTTTAAACTCAAAACACAATCAACAGGCCTGGAGGGGTATGATAACCGAGTCTTTAAACTCAAAACATATAGCGAGTCTTTAAACTCAAAACATATCAATCCAGGGCGCTCCCCCAGTCAATCAACCGAGTCTTTAAACTCAAAACCAGATCCAACGGGTTTTTTCTTTTCTTTTTCCGGGTCTTTAAACCCAAAACCATTTTTCCAATCAACAGTGAAAACCATAGAAAATCCATCTCCGAATTCGCAACAATGATTCCGTAAGCCGGCATCCAGAACCACTGTCCCGAACCCAAATCCAGATCCCCTTTCCAAGTCTCAAACCAAATCTGAAATCTCATTTCCGAAATCCAGTTTCAAAACCGAAACCTCATTTCCAAAACCACATGAACAGGGCTTCAAGCCCGAAATCACTTTTCCGAAATCCATTTCAAATCATTGAAATCAAATCATATTCCAAATCCCGAAATCAAATCATTAAAACCATGAACAATTCACAAGATCATTTGAAACCTCGTAAAACATATAATTTTGTAAATATCTCGAAAACTGTGCAAAACCGTAAACCATCAAGAGCATAATCAAATCATAGAATCACGTATAGAAAACATATAAAAACATATATTCATGCATCATAACTTTGAAAGCAAATTCCACTCACAGACGATTTCGTCGCTGCCTCGATACGCGCGCACTTAAGTCGTTCCCGGTCGAGCTACTATCCTCGGCTTTCCCGAACCTGTTCAAATCCCATAATACGGTCACTAACTACTTCACCATGATCATTCAAAAGCCCCGTAATTTTTCCGAATTTTTAACTATTTTTAACCGAGGCCTAAAACCTTCGGACATCCTGAAACATATCGAGACGATGTCTGATCGACTCGAAACCAATTCCAAAATGTTCGTTACATCGAATAATTTAAAAGTCGTGTTGGAACCTTCCCCAAAAGGGGCCCTAGGCACCCTCACCCGCCGCCCAAAGGGGCTGCGAGTGGGAGCCACGCGCCTGCACTGTTCATCGTCTCCTTCCTCTCGCCAACCCGATCTAGGCCGATTCGAACCGGTCCGGTTCGACCGAATCGGCATCCACAGTTTTCCACCATTTGTCCATAATTTCCTAAACCGTTTAATTCTACACATTCGTCCAGTCCTTCCCTACTTCTCAAAGACTTCCAAACATAAATTTGAGGTCTGTAACATACCTTCATAAATCAAGGAGAAACCCAGAACTCTTTTTCCTCTGTGTTTTTGTGTTCCCGGCCACTATTGTCCTTAATTCCTCATCCATAAGTTCCCTTTAGGCGTCCAAACCCTCATCAAAATAACCAATTCGATCAGTAAGCCTCAGAAACTAAGTTGCCATTTTCAACCTTAAAAGAACCAGTTAATCAAAAGGGTACTTACCAGGCCCCTCAGGCCTCGAAAATGGACTTATTCAATTCCACAGTCCTCCAGTAACCTCTCTCAGCCACGAAAATCGATCATTAGGCCTTCAATCCACTTCCCAAGTTCAAATGTAAACAGAGGACTTCGCGGTTTTTCTCAGTTTCCACTGTTGTACTCCACCGTCGTGCCTCACCATGGCCACTAGTCATCGCATCACAACTTCTCCTCCAACTTTCCTTCATACCCCATCCTCATCTGATCAAGTTTTGAGAGGGTTAAGGTTCAAAAATCATCCATGTCGCTGTTTTCCTACGTTTCTCATTCATTCATGTCGTGCAAAACTCAAATCTGTGTTTAAAACGTGTGTGAGAGACGGTGAGGACTTTACCACCATTCAGAAGGGGCCAGGTGTCCTAAATCTTGTGGCCACACACCCTGATGCAGCCAAGTGTCCTCTGACCACTGGGCACAAATCCCCATACAAGTCAAATGACCATTTTACCCTTATTCCACAAATTACCATTTTGCCCTTCGTATTCCCTGACCCGTAACTTTGTCGTCCGACGTCCGATGACGGCGTGCCACTTATCGTTGTACTCAGGGCGTCAAAACCTTCCTAACGGTCCTCAAATTACGTGAAATTGACTTGTCGTCCAAAAAATTCAACCATTTGCCCCTATTCTATCAAATTACCAAATTGCCCTTGAACTTCTGAACGTCATAACTTCCTCCTCGGATGTCGGAATCGGACGTGCCACTTGTCTATGAGCTCGTGACATCCTGAAATACGTCACGGTCATCGGTCAAAGTCCATTTGACCTCCTAAACGAAAAGTCAACATTTTTGCCCATTCCAAGGGCAAAACCGTCATTTCGCACCGTCCGTACGAACGCCTCCAACTAATCACCAATTAACTGCATTAATCCATCAGTAACAACTAATCTAATCCCAATTTCTGGAACAGGTCGTTACAAATGAAGTTCATCAAAGATGCTTTAGCTTCTATCTGTGATTAGATGAAAGCTCTGAACAAATAGATTCAGGAGCTCTCCAAGCAGGGGAAAACGGATCCGAAGGAGATCAACACCTCACCCCCAGATGGAACGAGCGTAGACAAAGGGAAACGAACCCCCTGGATTCTAAAGTTCTTATTCTGGAACCTATTTTTATGAGGGCTTTTTTTTGTTAATGTTGCGCTTGCCGAAATTCTTGAAATGAGTAGAATCTGTGAGGTTCAACCGAAAGAGGATAACGGGACCTAGGAAAAATACCGACCACCCTCTTGGGAAGAGTCAAAACTAAAAGTGACCAAGGGTGTCCCGACTGGCACCAAAGAAGACTCCGAGAACTGGAGAAGGTCTGACGACACAGGGTCAGAAGAAGAATTCAGGCCTAACCAGAGGCCACCCCATGTAGTCAAGTGACAAGACCTGTCCCAAATCCCCCCGGGATTAACGCGGGACGCGTCTGCTCCTGTCTGGTACGAAGTGTCAGACAAGGGATAATTCTGATTTTAGCCCCACCGGGGCTTCCAGAGTGCGCTAGGTTCTGGAGGAGGAGTGTGATGTCTCGGTACCTACTACAACCCGCATCCGCGATCAACCTGAAGGGCATCAAAAACCAATTAAAAGTTGTGAGTGGACAAATAAGAATTTTAATAAAACAATTTCACAAAAAGAAGACATTTATACCCTTCACTAAAAACATGCATGCATTCGAAAACCAGTTATCAAAATGAAACCATTAGGGCCTTAGCCCACAACCGTAAACGAAAGCACATGGGAACTCAGACCAAAACCAATCATGTGGGACTCAGCCCAAAACCAAGCCAGTAGGGTCTCGGCCCAAAACAATACATGTGGGGTCTCAGCCCAAAACCATTCCTCGCTACCCGGGGTCTCAAATCCCAAGTCTTCCCAGGGTCCACCCAGGTCAATGACCCGCAGATCAATGACCCTCCTTGGGGGAGGTTTTAACCTCTGGTAATCCCTGCTCCTGAGTCACTATACGGACCGGTCGCTCCGTGCAATGACCCCTCGCAGGCAATGCCCTGTGACTACTCCAGGATACTACGAGACGTCTGGAGGAGACAACCCTCCACTCCAGGATACTACGGGACGTCTGGAGGGCATCCGTTCATGAGGATAGTATACGGAAAACCATTTTACAAATCATTTCGAAACCATTCAAAGGGCCACGCCCGGGTTTTCCATAAACCATCGTAAATCCAAATATGGGTCCCTAACCCGAAATCATGTTTATAAACCATACCTGGGCCACATGCCCGATATCATAACCAACGGGGCCCCCGGTCCGATAATAACTCAAATGGGTCTCCAGCCCGATTTTTCATCAAATCAAATGGACTCCAAGTCTGATGGTTTCCACTCAAATGGGTCATACGCCCAAAAGATATTTCCAAAACCCCTTTCAAATCGTCTTTCAATTGGGACTCGTGCCCGAATCTCGATTTCACGCATCCCCGTGAAATCCTTAAAATCGTAAACCAGTTCCTCAATTTCACGCCTCTCCGTGAAATCTTCGGAATCACATACAAACCGTGTAAAACATATGCACATAGTACACTTGGCCAAAGCCCAAACATCATATAAAAACATTAACTTCGAACTACGTGCAATGGTGTATTTTTCCTCCGAAAATGCCCAATAATTATAATTAAATCATATGCACTCATGAAATCTCAAAACATTTTCATTAAAGCATATAACAAAGTTATGCATGCATCAATTTAGAAAACAAGGTCCACTCACAAACCGTCCAAAGATGCGCCTCGATACGCGCTCCATACGCCTCTCCGGGCTAATCACCGTCACCGGGATTCTCAAACCTGTCCAAATCATTTTAGAGGGTTACTAACTACCTCATTAACCTCTCATTGAAGCCCCGTAAATTTTTCCAAATTTTAACTATTTTTAAACTCTATCCTAAACCTTCGGACACCCCGAACTATATCGAGACGATGTCCGATCGACTCGAAACTTGTCCTAAAATGTTCGTTGCATCGAATAGATGAAATTACATGTTGGAAACTTCCCCAAAAGGTGGCCTACGCGCCCCCACGCTGCTGCACTGTTCTTTTTCTTCCTTCAGTAGACCGGGTCCGAACCGGTCTGCTGGTTTTCGGTCTGATTCCATCCCTTCCAATTCCAATCTCTTCCTCTTTTCATTTCCTATGCTCCTATGTCCTCAAAACACACAAAAAGATCCTAAAACCCATTGGTTCAGAAAACCAATTTGAACCCATAATTCCATTCTATGTTCTGGGCACTTCTAGGGGCCAAAGCTTCAACCTAAGGGTTCCATTTAGTTCCTAAGGTCCCTAAAAACGTATTTGGAGGTTCAATTTGGGTTAACTTGGCCGGAAGCCAAATTCGATGGCCAGCCACCGAAATTCCTCTCGGTCGTGAGTCCAGCCGCCCAGCCGTCCTCCGCCACTAAAAACCCTTCTGAAATGCCCATACAAACCCTCTAAGCCACCCTCAATCAATAGAAAACCTTCCTAACGTCTAAAACACAAAATTCGATTTTGAACGTAAAATTGTACCTGCGCGGGTTCGCCGTTCCTCTGCCGTCCAAGGCGTCAAAGTCATCACCCAGCCTCTCTTAGCTCCTCAGCCACTCTCTGTTTCTCTCTCAGATCGAAGCCAGGTGGGGGAAGGGATTTGGGGTTGTGTTCGATGGGGCTTCGGGTTTGGTGGGAATGGAACATGCAAGGGGATGATATGCATGAATGAAGGGAAGGGGGCAATGGATGAGTGACACTTGTCACTCATCCATTGGGCTTGTAATAAATATTTGGGTCCCACACTAAATGACAAATGTCTCGTTTCCTCGTAAATCGTGTCATCGTAATAGTTCCTCGGAACTTCCGTGAACCGTAACTTTCCCGTCACATGTTTGATTTTGACTTGCCGCCTGTCTACGGAATCGTATTGACCCGATCTACATAACGGACCTTGGCCCTCGGGCATCGGACCTCCCAGGTCAAAAGTCAACTGTTTGCCCTCTTTTAGGGGCAAAATCATAATTTCGCCCTGAACATCCGATAATCCTCGATTAGCCTTGCTAATCCATAATTAACCTTAATTAATCCTTAAAATCAGGGATGGGTCGTTACATCGAGCATCAGCCAGAGGCCATAATGACTAAAATGGCCGAGATAAGGCGCATGATCCAAGGACAGCCAGTGCCTCATTAGAGAGCTAATGTCTCGACATACAGGAATCCTTATCTTATGTACGTGGACCAGGAAAATCCTTTTTCTAGGAGCTTCAAATCTCTAGCTTTTTCACTATTTAGTGGAGATGGCAGTACGTCTTCCCTGGAACATACATGGAGGTTCTCAGCCCAGTGTGTAGCTTTTGAGGACAATTCCTATCTCAAGCTATGTCTGTTCAGCAACCCTTTAGTTGGGGTTGCATTTTCGTGGTATACTTCGCTACCAGAAGCCTCCATACACACTTGAGGCAAATGGCGGCTAAGTTCCATGAGGATTTTTACCAAATCGAGTCTGAGGTTACAATTAATGACCTAACTTCCATCGAAAAAGGAGAGCATGAAACTGCTGAGAGTTTCTTGACAGGACCCATCCTAATCCCCCCGGGATTAGTGCGGGATGATCCTGCTCCCGTCTGACAAGAAGTGTCAGACAAGGGATATTTTCGACCTTTGCCCTCTCGGGCTATCAGAGTACGCCAGGATCCGAAGGAGGTATGTGATATCTCGGTCTCTGCTACAGTCCACATCCGATGTCAACCTGAAGGGCAGTCAAAACATTAAAAGCTGTGAGTGGACAAAACCAAAGTTTATAAAAACATTTCATAAGAAGACATTTGTACCATTCACTAAAAAGCATGCATGCATTCGAAAACCATTTATCCAAAAATCATATGCGGGAACTAAGCCCAAAACCAAGATTGAAACAACCATAAAGAAAATGCCCATACGGGCCACTGCCCAAAACTTGTGTAAACGCACATCATACATCATATCATATATCTCATATATCATACATCATATATACATATAATTCACACAACCAATCCTGTCACGGTTTCCAAAGCTACGCGCGTGCTACCCAGGTCTCAATCCGAGTCTTCTCAAAGTCAAGATCAATGTCCGCAGACCACTGACCCTACCCGAGGTAATAGTAATCATAGCCTTCTTGAGAGTAAGGAACTCAACTGGGGCAACTCCCACTCAGTCAGTGCTCTGTGACTACTCCGGGGTCCACCCAGGCCAACGACCCTCCCCGGAGGAGATAATAGAACAAGTAAAGAAAGGTAGATGAACATATATATACATAACATAAACATTCATGCTCGGTTCCTTTGAACCGTCATGATCCATAATATCCATTATATTCATATACATATCAACAACATCCTCCATGATCGGTTCCCATAAACCGTCATGTACCATAATAACATAACCAGGGTTCATGCCGGTTCCCATAAACCGTCATGTACCATAACGACCAACAAGGGTTCATGCTGGTTCCCATAAACTGTCATGAACCACGATACCATAACAAGGGTTCATGCCGGTTCCCATAAACCGTCATGAACCTGGAAATCCATTTAAGGTTCCCTGACCTGAAATCAAAACCGTAAAGTAACCTGGGTCTCATGCCCGAACATAGGACATCAGCTGGGCGCCGTGCCCGAAATCTAAGGTCATATGCCCGAGACAAAACCAAATGGGTCTCATACCCGAGTTTATCCTTTTAGAAATCCAAAACCAGTTCATTTAGACCAATAAAGAAATATAGACCCGTATAAGCACCGTATAAGGCCAAAACCTCGAAATATGTGCTTATACGTAACCACATAAAAATGCACCCATGGCATCATCAAACATGTAATAAAACATATAGTAAACATTTATTAATGCACCAATTTAGAAAACAAGGTCCACTCACAGACCGTCCGAGCTGCCGCCTCCCCGAGCCAATCACCATCACCGGGACTCCCAAACCTGTCTAAATTTTAAGAGAAGGTTACTAACTACTTAATTAACCTCCCATTAAAGCCCCATAATTTTCCCGAACTTTTAACTATTTTTAAACCGACCCTAAACCTTCCGACACCCCGTAATCTATCGAAACGATGTCCGATTGATACGAGACCAGTCCCAAAATCTTCTTTACGTCGAATAGAAGATTTTCCGTGTTGAATAATTTACCAAATTATGGTTCACGCGCCCCTAGAAGGTCGAAAACACTGTTTATCGTTTTCAACCTCCAGCTTACTGTTCACGGTACTGTTTACAGTACTTTTCATATCGGTTTTCTCCGGTTTTCGGACCGATTTTAGGTCCATTTCATCTAATTTTAATCCTAATATCATCCTAATCCTATTTCCTATCATTTAGACATTAAAACCCGAGCAAAACCCACCCAAAACCGTGCTTTTCCGATCATCAATGGTGGCCGGATTTTCTCCCGCCGTTCACGGCCATTTCCGGCCATCACAAGCCCCAAAACTAATCCTATTGGCTTCCTAAAGTCCCCAGAAATGTTTCCCAATCCTTAGAATCGAACAAAAACTAACAAAACCGAAATTTGAATTTTTGGACATTTCCTTACCTCACGGGTTCACCCGCCATGGCCAACCGCCGTGAGCCACCATGGCCGGCCGTCGTGTCCTCCTCATCATCCCAGTCATGCCCTCACTCTCACATGGTCACACTTGATGGAGGTTTGTGGTGGTGTTGTGTGTTTGAAGAAAATGAATAAATGAAGAAAATGGTGGATAAGGGGGGGGGGGGGGGGGGGGGTGCGGGTTTGAAGAAGAAAAAAAGAAAAATGATGGATGATGAGAGGGAGATGGAATTGATGCTGAGGATTGAGAGATTAATTAGAAATGAATGGATAGGATTTAAAGATGAAAAGATTAATTATATAATAATAATTATATTAATATTTAATTAAGTGAGATCCACATTTTAGGGGTTTGGACCAATGGGATGAGTGACACTTGTCACTCATCCATGGGACCCACCTAAAATATCTAGCTCAATCAGATTTTGCCAGATCATCCCCGTCTCGAAGTACGTGCATAGTGAAATCGAACTTCCGTGACCTATAACTTCCCCGTTCGAAGTTCGATTTCAGCATGCCGCCTGTCTATGGATTCGTATCGTCCCGATCTACGTAACGGTCATCGGCCCTCGGCCATTGGACCCCTCCGTTAAAAAGTCAACATTTAACCCCATTTAACCAAAATTACCAAAATGTCCCTAAACTTCCAAACGTCATAACTTCCTCCTCGAACGTCGGAATTGAATGTACCACCTGTCTATGAACTCGTGACGTCACGAACTACATCACGGTCATCGGTCAAAGTCCATTTGACCGACCGAACGAAAAGTCAACGTTTTGCCCACGCCCAAGGGCAAAACGGTAATTTTGCATCGTTCGTCCGATTTCGCTTAACTAATCACGGATTAACCTCACTAATCGTGATTAGTCACTAATCTAATCTAGGAATTTGGGACGGGTCGTTACAGTTTCATTGCCAGATTTAAAAGGTTGAAGGTTAAGTGTAAGTTCCCCATGAACAACGCCAGATGGAGGCCATTGCACATAGAGCATTAAGGTTCTCACTCAGAAAGTAGTTCGACGACACCACTTTATTGGACCTACAAGAGATAGTGATATCTGTGTCGAGATTTGAAAAATTGTTGGAAGAAGAACAACGATAGAAGCACACCTCTAAGGTGCCTCTCTTCTATAAAAATAAGGCGCATGTTCATCGGGTAGGCCATAAAAATGATGAACCAATGAAAGCACACCTCTATCTCTACTACAGCCCGCATTTGCGATCAACCTGGAGGGTGCCAAAACCAATAAAAAGTGTGAGTGGACAAAAATAAACATTTAGTAAAACCATTTTCCAAAATATACCTTTCACCCTCTGTTTCATAAAGCATGCATGCATATCAATTATAACATTAATTTCCAATAAAACAGTACATATTGAAAACAAATGCTTTCATCGTAAAACTGACACATGTAAAATATCTAGACACAAAATCATGGCCTATTCTCGTATCCATCTTGTCTCATACCATCACATCATTGTATCATCATCATTAGTCACAATATCCAAGCAACACGTGCACATAGCTCCAAGATTGCTCAAGTTTGAGCACGTTGCCGTGAACACATCACGGACCGACGTTCAACATATTGTCGTGAACATATCAACGACCGATCTCATACATTATAAGCACTTTTGTAAAGAACCGTCCCAAATTCCGAGATTATATTAGTGACTAATGATGGATTAGTGGAGTTAATCAGGGATTATCCAAAGATTAACGGACGTTCAGGGCAAAATTATGATTTTACCCTTGAACGAGGGTAGAAAGTTGACTTTTGACCTGGGTGGTCCAATGGCCGAGGGCCGAGGACCGTTACGTAGATCAGGTCGATACGAGTCCGCAGATAGGCGGCACGTCAAAATCGGACACTCGACAGAAAAGTTACTGTTCAAGGAAGTTTCGAGATACTATTCATGATGGTAGGTTTTACGAAGCAAAAGTGGACTTTTGTCTTGAGTGGGGTCCAAAAATTTTCCACAGGCCCAATGGATGAGTGACAAGTGTCGCCCATCCATTGCCCCTACCCTTCTTTCATGCATCTGTATCCCCTATCCTGTTCCATTTCCCACCAAACCCGAACCCATCGAACACGACCACAAATCCTTTCTCCCACCTGGTTTTGACCTGAGATAGGAAAAGAGAGTGACTGACGGCCGTGAGGACGTGATGGTGGCTGGGTGAAGACAGGAAAATCGTGGACGGTGGTGTTGGCCCAGAGAAAAGGTAAAAACCCGAACCCCCTGTATTTTTTTGAATTTCAATTTCGGGCTTTTGACATTAGGGGAGTTTGATGTCGATTAGGATATGTTTAGGGGGGTTGGTAGGAGGTGTAGGAGAAGGTTTTGGATGGTGGAAAGTGGTTGTGCAGCCCGAAACAGCGGCTAGGAAGTTTTCGGTGGTTGTCCACCAAATTTGTTTTCCGGCCAAGTTAACCCAAATCGACACCCCTAGTACGTTTTTAGGGATCCTAGGAACCTATTAGAACCCTTAGGTTGAAGGTTGAACTCCTAGGAGTGCCCAGACCGTGATTAGGAAGTTTTGGGTTAAAATGGTTTTCAGAACCAATGGTTTTATGCTTGGTTTCTTGGATTTAAGCACATGGTTAGGTAGGAAATGAAGAAAGGAAACTAAAGGAATTGGATTGGGTGAAAACGGACCGAAAACAAAGATGGAAATATTCTGGACCTGTTCCGCTGGTCCGGTCAGACCGGAAAACCAGTGGCGGGTTTGGACCAGCTTAGCTGAAGGAAGTAGAAAACTGTTCCTAGGCGCGTGGCTCCCATGTGCAGGGGCTATTTCTGACGCGTGTGGCCCACTTTTTGGGGATGTTTCCAACATGTGAAATTATTTATTCGATGTAACGAACATTTTGGGATTGGTTTCTAGTCGATCGGATATCGTTTCGATATAGTTCGGGATGTCTGAAAGTTTAGGATCAGATTTAAAAATAGTTAAAAACTCTGAAAAATTACGGGGCTTTAACGAGGGGTTATTTAAGTAATTAGTAACCCTCTAAAGTGATTTGGACAGGTTCAAGAGCCCCAGAGACGATGATTGGCCAGGGAAGGGCGTACGACACACGTATCGAGGCGTGGCTTCAGACGGTTTGTGAGTGGACCTTGATTTCTAAACTGATGCATGCATAAATTTTTTATATGTGTTTTAATACATGTTTTGTGATGCCATGAGTGCATTTGTGTGTTTACGTATTTGCACGTATTTCGAGGTTTTCAGTTTTTTACCGTGCTTATACGTGTTTGTGGTTTTAGTTTTATGAAATGGTTTTGGATTTGAAAAGGGTAAACTCGAGCGTGAGACCCATTTGGTTTTGTCTCGGGCATATGTCCCTATTGATGACCTACAGGTCTGAGTCGTGGTCATAACGACTGTTGTGTGCACGACGATGGACGATACGACGCTCGCCTCCGGACTGAGATGTGTTCCTTCCGGAGAGGTCACGATGCACGTCCCGTTGTCGAGCAGCCACTGGAGGCTCGAATTTGGAGTGTTGGCGGTTTAGGAGATCGATCGGTGATGTGTGCACTATGATCTAGAGGTGGTATAATCGGTTGATATGTTCATGGCGACATACCAGGATTGAGAGCGGTCATGGACGGATGGTTGCACACATCACTACGATTGGAATCGTAATTGACCCTGAGATATTGGGCTCGATGCCCAGTTGAGTAATGAGTTCGGGCTTGAGGCCTAGTTGGTTTGCGTTTGTGATTTCGGGTCGGAGACCCTTAATGGATTTCTAAGTTCATGCCGGTTTATGGGGACCAGGCATGAATCCTTTAAATGGTTTTAAGAATGATTTTGAAATGGATTATCATATACCATCCCTTGTTGTGGATTGTCTCCCCCGGGGAGGGTCTTTGGCATGGGTAGACCCTAGAGTAGTCACAGAGCACTAATTGAGTCGAGTCGCCCCCGTTGGGTACCTTACTCTCAGGAAGGCTATTATGGATTATAACCCCCAGGGAGGGTTATTGATATGCGGACATTGACCTGGGTGGACCCTGGGATGACTTGGAATTTGAGACCCCGGGTAGCACGCGCGTAGCTTTAGAAACCGTGACAAGATTGGTTATATGTTATATTATATATATACTGGTTTTGGGCTGAGTCCCACATGGATTTGGGCAGTGGCCTGTATGATTGGTTTCTTTTACCATTTTGGGCCAAGGCCCTAATGGTTTGTTAAATGGTTTTCGAATGCATGCATTCTTTTTTTTAGTGAAGGATATAAATGTCTTTTTGTGAAATTGTTTTATAAACTCTTTGTTTTGTCCACTCACAGCTTTTAATGTTTTGAATGCCCTTCAGGTTGATCGCGGATGCGGGCTGTAGCAGAGACCGAGACATCACACTTCTCTAGATCCTGGCGCTCTCTGAAGCCCCGAGTGGGCTAAAGTCAAAATTTCCTCTTGTCTGACACTCTGTGTTAGACAGGATCAGGCGCGTCCTGCGTTAATCCCAGGGGGATTTGGGACGGGTCCTGACAAGTGGTATCAGAGCGGGTTTTACTCTCAGTGAGACGCGCAGGTCGAGGATGTGATGTCTCTGTAGTGGTAACAGCCCGTCATCTACCTGATAGTTATGGTAAGAGTAGGAGGATTCTGTGGAAACGAATCCTGGTTAGATTTCGGTTAGCATGAGGTGCGTTGGATTAGGGTTCGATTGGCATAGGATGTTGCGTGTTTCGAGGAAGTAGATCCCGAGTAGAAACGATATTTGTGAGAATCCAACGGCTTAGAGCCGCATAGTTACTGGAGATAGGATCCAGTGGATTAGTAGACACCGTTTGACGACCTGATAGTCGAGACCATCGAGTAGTCATGACGGACATGGATTAGAGCAACGTGGCATCATTTGAGGTTGGATGTTAGGGTCGTCTACGATGGATGTGCAAACGGAGACTTTGTTGCTAAGAACAGGCAGGCGCACGATGACCCTAGTTGAGACTGTTGAGAATAGGAACACATGATTTTATTTGGCATGAAGTGCCATGTTTCGGTGTGTCAAATCCCGGAGGGATGTCGACTGGAAGGGGATGCCCGGAGTAGTTGTTGTGTGGCATGGTAGGATGCAATTGCGACATGTAGTGCTTGTGCAGTGTTAGACACGGAGTATGGCCAAGTCCTTGTGGAGGCCAGCGGCTAGGAGCCATAGAGTTAGGAGGGGACGGGATCCTCAGACTGTTATTACTGGTTGATTGGACACAATTAGCGGAGTATGACGAATTTTTGAAGTCAAGCACGAGGGATCACTCGAGATGGACGTGCTGCAGGGAGCAGCCGAGTTCGCAATAACCCTAGTTGGTGAGTAATCGAATGAGTGACCAGGAGAGTGGTACTTGTCGACCGAATCCTAAGGTGGACCGATCGATGGATGTTGTGTGTCAAGCGGTTGGCGCCGTCGGTGAGTTGACCGTTTAGGTTCGGAGTCTCAGTGGTGTTGTACGTGGGTTGTGTTTGTACGAGCTCGTGGTAGGTACCACCATCGAGGGTGTCTTTGTTGATGGTTGTTGAGAATCGGAGGACGTTCAAGGAACATTTATCTTCTGGTATGGATTTTCGGGATAGTCATACCCAAAGTCATAAGAGTACGAAGGAGGCAGAGCCCCTCCGACCCTAGCAGAGGTAAGTGGCGATTGCTTGGTCTGAGAAAGGCTTAGGATTGGTTTGATGTGCACTTCACGGGGTGGTGATGCGATGACGATAACAAGGAGGGACGACGAGCCACGAGCTGAGGGTATCTCAGTCATGATGTGCTCACGGTTGGTTTGTACCACTATACGAAAATGAGGATTTGTCAACTAGTGTAGATTCTTGGGAATCTTGATGGTGATCGTTTTGGTTGACTGCGGTTGTCCATACCTCCTGAGTTTCGTGTGTGCTTGTTTGAGGAGAAATCTGATGGTGAGAAATAGAATGGGTCATTACATTAGTTATCGACAGTTGTCATTGGTCGGAAAAGATGGAAGAAACGGAAGAGAATCAATTGGAGTGTTTCGTCATGAAGGAAAGGATTAAGCATTACAGTAATTATCAGAGAATACTCTTAGTTAGAGGAGGACTTCGTTTTTTCCACTAGCTCAGTAATGGAAAAGTTATGTATACTTCCAACATGGTTGCAACTATTCTCGATTCCGAAGTCGATAAAGGAGACTTCTCGTTTTCTGCTCTTTAGCAGAGAGTGTTGGGTGCTGGAGGATGACATAGGATGAACTTTGATGTCATCATCTTGGATTCTCCTTGATTCTTCCCTAGGTGGGATAACGAGGAGTGTTATTACAGCTAAAGGGATAAAAGAGGGTGTAAGAACCGAACACCTAGGCTGTGGGTCAAATTTGAATGATTTGAAGAGCAGAAAGTATTTGGCGTCACTGGATATGGCGAGTGAGTACCGAGGTGAGTCGGGTTGAGTAGTGTGAGGATGATATGGATGACTGAGGTGATTGCGGTGACCTTGAGGCGAGAAGTCGGAGTTCTGGTCGTCATTGGAGTGAATTTCCTTACTGATTATGCTAAGGTAGGAGCAGAGGAGAATCGTATTGTGGGACGAAATGATTATCCAACCTCTGTCTTAGATATGTGAAGAGTGTGTACGATCTGTCTTGGTCACGAAGACGGAGTGAATTGGTAGGGTTTAGTGGTTGATGTGAGCGGGGACTCAGGTAACGGATGACTAATGGAACCCTTCAGTGCAGAGTGTTTTCTCTGCTGAGACAAGTAGTCGATTTAGGATCTAGATACACCTCTGATGGGTGAGGCGTCGATTATGTGTCGACAGGGCGAGTAGTACGACAATTGTGACTCGAGGTGAGTCCAGGTATCGACGGAGATCACTGAGTGACGTGAGATGCGATACGAGTACTCGATGGCGAGTCAAGATCAGAGTAGCGCAGTGGTGCCAAGCGTTATTAGCTAGTCACGATCATGATCGTGGACTTAGAGGATGGTAGAGGGGAAATGGTACTCCTCTGAACAATGGAGTACGATTGTGAACTATTTAAGTGACAGGAGATGGGACATCGCTCAGTGGGAACAATGAGGATAATTGTCGGATCGGATGTTGAATAGGATATCAGCTCCGGTTGTCGGATGAGAAGAATCATCAGACTGAAAAGCTGACCTTGGTTATAGGATGTAACATGTTAAAATGGTAGACTAAAAAGCCAATTTGATGTCTGTTTGGTATTGCTGACTTGTCAGAGTGCTTGACAGGCGAGACATCGACATTCGTCTCGAGTGAGACTTACGAGCCGAAGTGTGGCTGTGTCGGATGTGTACTTTTACACGAGAGTGCCCATGTGCGGGGACAAGTTTGGATTCCATAGTTTGGTTGTGGAATTGGGTCGATTTAAATTCCTAAGATGAAATTATTTAAGGAGGGAAGGTTGTAACGACCCGTCCTGAATTTCGGGATTAGATTAGTGACTAATAATGGATTAGTGGAGCTACCAGGGATTAGCCGAAGATTAACGGACGTTCAGGGTGAAATTACGATTTCACCCCTTAACGAGGGTAGGAAGTTAAATTTTGACCCAGGAGGTCCGATGGACGAGGGTCGAGGACCGTTACATAGATTGGGTCGATACGAGTCCGTAGACAGGTGGCACGTCGAAATCGGACATTCGTAGGAAAAGTTACGGTACAAGGAAGTTCTAAGGTACTATTCACAATGGTACGTTTTACGAAGAAAATGTAAACTTTTGTCCTGAGTGGGGCCCAGAAATTTTTCCCAGGCCCAATGGATGAGTGACAAGTGTCACCCATCCATTGCTCCTTCCCTTCTTTCATGCATCTGTATCCCCTTTCCTGTTCCATTTCCCACCAACCCGAACCCATTGAACACGACCCCAAATCCTTTCCCCCCACCTAGTTTTGACCTAAGATAGGAACAGAGAGTGACTGAGGGCCATGAGGACGTGATGGTGGCTGGTTGAAGACAGGACCGTCGTGCATAGCGACGTTGGCCCAGGGAAAAGGTAAAATCTCGAACCCCCTGAATTTTTTTGAATTTCAATTTCGGATTTTGGACATTAGGGGAGTTAGATGTCGATTAGGATATGTTTAGGGGGTTGGTAGGAGGTGTAGGAGAAGGTTTTGGATGGTGGAAAATGGTTGTGCAGCCTGAAACGGTGGTTGGGAAGTTTTCGGTGGCTGCCCACCGAATTTTTTTTTCTGGCCAAGTTAACCCAAATCGACACTCTTAGTACATTTTTAGGGATCCTAGGAACCTATTGGAACCCTTATATTGAAGGTTGGACCCTTAGGAGTGCCTAGACCATGATTAGGAAGTTTTGGGTAAAAATGGTTTTCAGAACCA
This sequence comes from Prinsepia uniflora, assembly GCA_032719365.1. Taxonomy (NCBI): domain Eukaryota; kingdom Viridiplantae; phylum Streptophyta; class Magnoliopsida; order Rosales; family Rosaceae; genus Prinsepia; species Prinsepia uniflora. The sequence goes on from CM064861.1 coordinate 13,867,936, forward strand.
ATGGTTTTATGCTTGGTTTCTTGGATGTAAAGACATGGTTAGGTAGGAAATGAAGAAAGGAAACTATATGAATTGGATTGGGTGAAAACGGACCGAAAACAAAGAAGGAAATGGGCTGGACCGGTTCCGATGGTCCTGGCGGACTGGAAAACCAATGGCAGGTTCGGACCGGCCTAGTTGAAGGAAAAAGAAAATTGTTCCTAGGTGCGTAGCTCCTACGCGCAGGGGCTATTTCCGGCGCATGTGGGTGCGTGGCCCATTTTTTATGGATGGTTCCAACATGTGAAATCATCTATTCGATGTAACGAACATTTTAGTACTGGTTTCGAGTCGATCACACATCATTTCGATATAGTTCGGGATATCCGAAGGTTTAGGATCAGGTTTCAAAATGATTAAAAATTCCAGAAAATTACGGGGTTTTAATGATGGGTTATTTAAGCAATTGGTAACCCTCTAAAGTGATTTGAACAGGTCCGGGAGCCCCGGAAATGGTGATTGGCCCGGGAAGGGCGTATGACACACGTATCGAGGCGCAACTTCGGACGGTTTGTGAGTGGACCTTGATTTCTAAACTGATGCATGCATAAATATTTTATATGTGTTTTAATACATGTTTTGTGATGCCATGAGTGTATTTTCACATATTTATAAGTTTTTGGTTTTATACGGTGCTTATACGTGTTTGTGGTTTCGATTTTATGAAATAGTTTTGGATTTGAAAAGGGTAAACTCAGACATGAAACTTATTTGGTTTTGTCTTGGGCATATGGCCCTATTAATGACCTAAGGGTCTGAGTCGTGGTCGCGACGAGTGTTGTGTGTACGACGACGGACGATACGACGCCCGCCTCCGAACTGGGATGTGTTCGTTTTGGAGAGGTCACGATGCATGTCTCGTTGTCGAACAACCACTGGAGGCTCGACTTCGGAGTGTTGACGGTTTAGGAGATCGATCGGTGATGTGTGCACCATGATCTAGATGTGGTCGCTTCGGTTGATGTGTTCATGACGACATACCAGGATTGAGAGTGGTTCTGGACGGATGGTTGCACACATCACTACGATTGGAATCGTAACTGACCTTGAGATATCGGGCTCGATGCCTAGTTGAGTCATAAGTTCGGGCTTGAGGCCCAGTTGGTTTGCTTTTGTGATTTCGGGTCAGAGACCTTGAATGGATTTCTGAGTTCATGACGGTTTATGGGGACCGGGCATGAATCCTTTGATAGGTTTTAAGAATGATTTCGAAATGGATTATCATATACCATCCATTATTGTGGATTGTCTCCTCCGGGGAGGGTCTTTGGCCTGGGTGGACCCTGGAGTAGTCATGGAGCACTAATTGAGTGAAGTCGCCCTTGTTGGGTACCTTACTCTCAGAAAGGCTATTATGGATTATAACCCCCAGGGAGGATCATTGATTTGCGGACGTTGATCTGGGTGGAACCTGGGGAGACTTAGGATTTGAGACCCCGGGTAGCACGCACATAGCTTTGGAAACCGTGCTAGGATTGGTTATATGTTACATTATATATATATATACTGGTTTTGGGTTGAGTCCCACATAGATTTGGGGAATGGCCCGTATGATTGGTTTCATTTACGATTTTGGACCAAAGCCCTAATGGTTTGATAAATGGTTTTCAAATGCATGCATGCTTTTTTTTTAGTGAAGGGTATAAACGTCTTTTTGTGAAAATGTTTTATAAATTCTTTGTTTTGTCCACTCACAACTTTTAATGTTTTGAATGCCCTTCAGGTTGATCGCGGATGCGGGCTGTAGTAGAGACCGAGACATCACACTCCTCCTCCGAATCCTGGCGCTCTCTGAAGCCCTGAGTGGGCTAAAGTCAGAATTTTCCCTTGTCTGACACTCCGTGTCAGACGGGATCAGGCGCGTCCCGCGTTAATCCCGGGGGGATTTGGGACGGGTCCTGACAACTTCTGAGTCAAGCCTCCCTCGGCTGCTCGACAATAGGCAGTGCATTGTGATCTCTCCAGAGAGAGAGAGGGGGGGGGGGGGGGGGGGACACATCGCATCCCGGAGGTGAGCATCATATCATAGGGTCCTCTCCGTGGAATCATATTCACAACCGGAGGCTGTCTCATAATCACGGAGAATGGTCATAGTGAAACAGTAGAAACTCATTTTCATAAATTGTTTGTATTTCAAATCAAATCAGTTGTTTTTCATAGGGTCTCAGCCGAAAATACAGTTTCCACAAAAAATCTTAAAAACGGTGTCCAGTCCTCATTTCACAAAAACCCAAAATCATTTAATTACCCAAATCACTGCTCAAAAGCATACCCAATAGGGTCACAAGTTCAAAACATAGTTTCATAAGTCCAGAAACCAATAATACAATCATGTATTTACATTTACCTATAATCCCAGTCAAAATCATTATTCAACCGGGTCTCAAGCCCAAAATGTCATTTCCACGCAAATCCGTAAAATCTTCCATTTTCGATATTTCAAATCCACAAATCATTTTATTTCCAAACCACGATCAAATCAATATAATCAAGTAATATGCACACCAGGAAATTCAAAGCATGATCATTGAACAATCAAAGCATTTATGCATGCATTATTTTATAAACCAAAGTCCACTCACACACGGTCCACGTTGTGCGCTCCAAAACCTGCGTTGTAAGCCAATCTGAAGCTAATCCACAATCTCCGGGACTTCGGAGCTTGTCCAAACCATACCCAATGGTTACTATCAACCTATAAAAGTTTAAAGCATAAACCTTCAAAACTCGTGGAACAGTAATTGTGTCCCGAACAAGCTTTCCGAGGGTAAAAACCTCCAAATGACCTATTAAACGATCTTTGATCGACCTGAAACCACCACCATTGGATTCAGATCTTTGAAACCATTTGAACAATACCAATTTGACCTCAAAGTTCATATCCTCACGCCCTCATGCGCCTCTCACGCGCTTGGTCAACGCTGACGTCATCTGCTGACGTTAGCCTGACAAATCTGACAGTCTAACAACCTGTCACGTTGCACACCCTGATTGGTGCCACATGTCACCTAATGAGATTGTCACGTCACATGATGACATCATCACTGCGACGTGTCACTGACAACTATAACATCTCTTTGACACATTGCCACGTGGCACTACCTCACTGGTCCACGTGGTCTAACATGTCTGACGTGGACTGTCACCTCATCTTACATGTCCTGACCCCATGCCACGTGGCACCATCTCACTGATCCACGTGGTCTGACAAATCTGGCGTGGTACTACCACGTCAGCTACTAACTGGACTGATACCTGGCCACGTGTCACCCTCTGGTTGGCCACGTGGCCTGACATGATGGCATGGCTTGCTACTTCATCGTCTTCAACCCTCATTCGGGTCGACCCAGGTCACTCTAATGTATCGTTCAACCCACGACCCTAACCTAGTCGTATGTCAGGACCTATCCCATCTAGCACCATATTGTTCGCTTTGGGCCTCCCCCTCACGGTTTTGTTATCGGGAGCTCACGTGTAAATTCCCAGTAGGTCACATATCATGGGATTTCACTAGCCTCAACTCACTTAACTTTGGAGTTCCAACTGAACTCAAAGCTAGTGAGCTCTCAAAAGGCCTAGTGCTAGATAGGTGTAAACGGCTGGCCAACCTCGAATCCTCATGGGTCACCTGTAACCGTCCTTCTAGGGCTGTCTAGACGTCCATTTCCTTCCGTTCTTGGCCCCCGTGAACTCGTCCCAACTCGAGGAACACAACCAGGGTGTCAGAACACCCTTACAACCAACCAAAACCAAAATATGAAATTAAACCCACACAACCTACCTTTATTTCACGGTTTTTGGCCACCTCCACGACTGTTCCACCGTCCAGCGGCTCTCACAGCCTCCCTCACTCTCCAGCCACTCTATGTGGTCCTCACTGACATCATATGGAGATGATGAATTGGAGGATGGGGTTTCAGGTTGAATGAAGAAGACGAAAATGAAAAGGGAGAGATGCATGTATGTAATGTCTGGAGCAAGGGATGGGTGACACTTGTCACTTATCCATTAGTCTATAAAAGATATTTTGGGTCCCATAAGTCAAACACTAAAAGTCAGCCATCTTGTTTTTTGTGCAATTGTAAATAGTTCAAAAATGGTTCTAGACCCGTAACTTTCCCGTACGATGTTCGATCTCGAGGTACAGCCTATCTTCGGACTCTTAACGTCTCTATTTACGTAATGGACCTCAATCCATGTGCCAATGACCTATTGGGTCAAAAGTCGACATTTTCACCCGTCTAGAGGCAAAATCGTCATTTTATCCCGATCGTCCGATAATTCTTGATTAATTCCAGATTAATCCTTGATTAATTCTTGTTAATCTCGTAAATTCGGGATGAGTCGTTACACCTAGACTAGAAGAGATCAAGGAAAGGCATTTCTGCAAGTGGCATGTATCACCACATCACTCTACTGCCAATTGTGTCCAATTTAGAGACACAATCCAAAGTTTGATCAACTAGAGGCATGTCGCTCTGGCTCTAATGCCCAAAACACCAATGATAGTGGACACCAATCCATTCCCTATGGCATCGGTGAACATGGTTGACCTACAATGTTCGCAATCCAATTTTCAATCAGGTTCGTGCAATCTAGCCCTTATTATCCCCTTGGGATTGGCCAGGCAGAAGACAACAATAAGAGTATCCTTAACATCCTGAAAAAGATGTTAGGCGAATATCCTACATTTGGCATGAACAGCTAGGATATACCCTTTGGTCGTATCACACAACAAAAAAAGGGGCGATCAGAACATCTCCGTCCGACCTGGTCTACGGTCGGGATCTTATGCTGCATGTGGAAATGAACATCAATTCATTCCGACTTAGACATCAGTATGGACCAGGGACTGACGAATACTCTCAAGCCATGTGTTATGAATTAGAAGATCTGGATCAGAAAAGAATGCCTGCTCTGAATAGGATCATGGAAAAAAAAACTGTGGTTTCACGAGCCTACAGATGAAGAGTAAAAGGCAAATCCTTCTAAGAGGATGACCTAGTATGGAAGACTATCCTACCATTAGGATTATCAGTCCTTAGGAGGGGGAAGTGGAGTTCAACCTAGCAGGGACCATACATGATCCACATGGTGAAGGAGAAAGGGTCTTATTATTTGAAAAATGACGATGGTGTGGTGGACAAAGATTCGACCAAAGCCGTTCACCTCAAAAAATTATACCCGACACTTTTGGGATTTGGAGAGAGGAGTGATTGGGTAAAGGACCGAGACGATGGCCATGTGGATAAGCCAACAAAGAAAGAAACCCGTGCATAGAGAACAGCTCATCAGAATAAGCTACATAATTTTGAGTTAAGCATGAAATGGCTTAACAGAGGAATAACCGAGAAATTTAAAGCTAAAAAATGCTTTATACAAGAGTAAGAATGTTGCCAACAGTCATTCCATTCTAAAAAAAGGGAAATATTACAAGGGAATTTGGTTCCAGAGAAAGAGAAAATCAGGGGTCATCCACTCTATCAAGGGTACAAGCCACTATGTTAAGACCTCGTCCAAGCTTGGAATTAACACCTTCATCCCGCTCGCGGGAAATTGCTTGTTCCTGGGCTTGGAGAGAAGCGAGTTTGTCCTGCAGAGCCTTCATCCTCTCCTAGAGGCGCTCTAGCTCTGCTATCTCCATCTGGCCGTCCGGGATAACAGACTTGCAACATTTTTCCCATGCCGTTTTGATGGCTCTCAGGCAAGCCTTCAGAAACTTATTCCAAGCGACGACTGCTTGAAGATCTACAGTCGCTTTGCTGAGAAGGATCTGTATTTCCTTTTCAGGCAAAGGGATTTCATCATTATAAGGGGAAGTGGCTTCAGAATCAGACGACATCGTATGATGCGAAGGTGTAGCGAAGATGGAAATAAGAAATGAGATATCGTTCCAATTTATAGGCCAAGAGGTCGGTTTAGAAATTAATGTCAATACGTGTGAAAGGTGGTGGGTTTTAATGCAAAATTATTATCAAGACATCATTCAGATATATCGACATTTGGAAGAAATGAGAAACCTAAAAGGTGCAAAGGTTATTGTGGGGAATTCCATTTCATTCATTTTTCAGAAACTTTTACAAAAACAAGAAGCTACAGAAAGGGAAAATCTCAGTCAACAAAGAAGGTTTTGTCCATGGTATGACCTAGAATGAACTGAAGAACTTCATGACGAGATCGAATTTGGGACTTTTCCGCTATCTCGACATGCGCCAGCTCCTTCTGGACTTTGTCTTTCTTCTTGCGAAGGGCTAGGAGTTTTGATTAATGGACCTTGACTTCTCCCTCTGTAGCCTGCAGACTTCGGGCCTAGAGTTTCTCAGCGTCCTCAAAATCCTGCTCCAGAAGTTCGTTCTCAAACGACATTGCATCAAGCTTATCCTGAAGCTTCCTCACCTTTAGGCCAAGCTTTTCCCGCTCGAATAAGGTAACGAGGACCATCGACACTATCAGAAGACCCCATGAGGGCAATAGAAGGAATAATTGCATCTATGTTTTGACAGTTGTTGGAAATGATTGAGGAGACAAGGATATATATAGACCATCCTGCGACCTTTCGATGTCTGGATCTGAGGGACACGTGGAAACCTGGTCAGGATAAAGAGTTGGACTTTCAGAGTATGATTGTAGAGGGCCAAAACTAACTGGAAAAAGGCCCAAAAGAATCGTGGCTAGGAAGGCCCAATCGGTATGTACAAACAGAAAATCATGCAAGAAACCATGAACAAAAGGAGCTGCAAAGAACAGGGCCAGCAGAAACGCAAGTAGTGGGAAACTTAAATCAGAAAGCCTTTCTAGTCCAAAAGAGTTTTCGAATTCAGGAGGGATTTTTTAAGAAATTAAAGGCCCAATCCAACTTAAGGCCCAAGTTCAGACAGTATCCACAGCTGAATCATGAGGAAATGCGAACAATGAGTCACCGAAAACTCTGATACAATTCCGAAAACTATCAGAAGGGCAAGGGGACAAGTGACCAAAGTTTTCGCAACTGAGATGCATGCGGGAAAGCATATGTCGACCATCCACTACCCCAGATCGCCTATAAAAGGAGAAGAAGACCTCTTCTCAAATGACAACTAACTCAACTGAAACAAGTATAATTGATCAAACCCAATCAATTACAACAAACCCTCAAAAGTTTTCTTTGTTACTCAAAAGCTAGCCTTCTTGACAAAACATGTATCCTTGAGTCAATCCTGGATTCAGTTCTTCTCTCTCAACTCCTCTCAAAAGCCTTCAATCCAATTCGACTTGCAACCCAAGCTCGTATCTGGAGATTTCCCGACCTTCACACTACTTTCTGACTAAGTTTCCTCTGCTTGTCTGAAGATCATCATCCTTACTGCGACTGCCTTCAATTGGTCTCTTGAGACCCCCACACACCTTCAAAATCATCATGTATTTTTACTGCTTTGCCAACACCCTTAGTATGATTTTCAACTGATGTTCATATCTGTTGATGATCTTTGTCGACCAATACCAACACCTGGCTTTGTCTAGGGATGATTTACTCCGCGCACATGTAATTCCACCTTCAGTGCGACTACTTAATTTATGTTCTAAGTGTTTGCATCCCATCTTCCTTTTTCTTTGCCTCATTGACTCTTACAAGTCTTGGCTCCGATAATTGGAAAACACCAACCAATAGTTCTACATGCTAATTAAGCCATAGAATCACCGCCATGTTCTGGAAAATACCAACCAATAGTTCTACATGCTAATTAAGCCATAGAATCACCGCCATGTTCTGGAAAATACCAACCAATGGTTTTGAAACCTAGCAGTTTTTGCAGTACACTTTATTATATTATTATCTCTGCAACATTGGCATGAAAAAGATCTCACTCCCTCACTAAAACTGTTCCTTCCACAGGCATGCAAATGCAACGCTGCAAATTTACATTATTTACGATACATGAAGATTTTGAACAGTTATAGATGATGAAGATTGAAGGAGACCAGGCAGGGAAAAATTAATATTTTAATTTAGATTTGTTCTCTGTTGTTTTGTGAAGAACTGAAGATTCTATATGATATAGAGAATTAATATTTTAATTTAGATTTGTTCTCTGTTGTTTTGTGAAGAACTGAAGATTCTATATGATATAGAGTCAGAATCATAGTTTTATCTTCCCATAATATGCTTTGTGCAGTGAGATTGAGCTTTCCTTCCTTTCTTTATCATTTTTTTCACTTCATAATTTATGCAAAACACAGGATTTTCAGTCTGTCTTTCTTCCTATTTCAGCATATATTATCCAAACACCTCCAAACTTAAATCAAATAATAGATTTGGTAATCATACATTCATACCATGCTTGAAAGAAATTATAAATTTAATTTATTCTAACTTAGTTGATTAAGAAAACGGATACGAATAATAATAAAAATTAAAATTTAATTACGTGATCAAGAAAATAATACAAACAATAAACTCGGAGAGTTACAACCTTCCAACACACATATATATATATATATATATATATAATATTTGATATGAATAAGAGAAACATGGTGAGGGCCATAAAGATTACCTTTCTCATTGAATCATAATTATCAATTATTCTCAAACCAATTACACCTATCTTCTACTCAAATAATGCAAAGATAAAACATGCACATAAATGCATGCGCACCCCTTACATCCCACAAATTTCGCCCATGCCATTATATCCAATTATGCTGTTTTTTCCTCCTTACATCTAGCAGACCCTGTGATCATAATTTTTTTTTTCCCTTACTCCTATACTAACATTGCATATTGATTTTGCATTTTATAAAAGTCAAATTCAATAACTTCTATTGATTTTGCATTTTATAAAAGTCGAATTCAATAACTTCTATTATGTAATAAGTAAAAATACCACTCGATCGTATTATTATTATTAGTGATGATGTGATCATAATTTAGTTAAGTTACTCCCTTGAATAAGTGTGAAATATTTTGACTAAAATGAATGTACTTCCTCTTTCTTATATATTCAAATTTATAACTGCTTACCTCGTTAGTAAACGATAAAGGATAATGCTTACATTTCACCAGGCTAGTACCTTTTCATACCACAATTTCGATCTATCAATTTTTTTGTGTGCATATATCATAATTGAAACCGTTTATTCTCTAAATCATCATGTCAAGATCATCTCCGTAAAAAAATTAACAAAATTAGAGATAGTTTGGTCATTTATCTATATCAACTAAATAAATGATTCGCCGTGAGAATCTCAATGCTTATCAAAATCGTTGATTTATTTGATTTATATGAATGATTAAACGACTTCCAAATTTGGTGATTTTTTATAAAGACGATCTTGACATAATGATTTAAAAAATAAATAATTTTAATTATGTTATATGTGCAAAAATAATTTAATAAACTGAAAATGAGATATAAAAATATATCATTATAATGAAGTGTAAGTATTTTTCAATAATAAATTTCAATATTCCTTTAATTAAAGGGAGAAATGTGGTCAATTTAATTGTGGAAAATTAAAAAAGAGGAAAGTATTCTCATGATTACAAAGGGGAAATGAATGCAAAAGGACAATCTAATTGAGGCCTCCTTTACCCCACACGCATACACCATGACGTACATAGCCTCCAACTTGGACCCAACATGCCTGCTATCTCAACCTTCATTCACATTTTGGCACAATAATGATGATCTCTATATTTATATTATTCTCACAAGTCACAACATTTGTATCATCAAAATCCCCATTGGTGCCGCTAATCACTCCACATGGCATCTTTTCGACCGAAAGATCTTCAAATCAACGGTTCATTCGGTGAACTTCATTGTTCATAGTAATAGGGAGCTTTTTTCCGATGAGTCAAAATGAGATCATCCTTGTAAAGTAAAATTTTGAAAAAGGGAAAAAAGATTTGTGCAAAAATCAACTATTCTGTACTTCTTGGTAATATGTTCTTCAAGAAGAATCGAGTTATTTACTCCTATAGGTATGCAAGTTTGTTCTAAGGATATTTTAGGATACTGAAAAGAGGGTAAATTAGAGTATTTTTTTAAGACGAGTTACAATTAACTCATCTTTATGAAGTAAAATTTGAAAAAATTAGTGCAAAAATTAATAGTTACGTTCTCCTATTTAAAAATTGATATAATCTTCAAATGAAATCGATTTTAAGATTTTTAGAGTATACGAATGTAAATTCGTTCTCTTCCTGTACAGTAAATTTACTGAAAGACGGATAAATCAGAGTGAAACTTTGATGGTAGGAAATGCAAAATGCAAATTCCTATCATGGCCATTAAAAGAAGCAGATGATTATACAAGTAGAGTGAAGGAATCCCAAGAAAAAATGTAGAGTTTGGCATGTTACTAAAGCAAGACAAAGGCAAAGAAAGAAGCACAAAACCAGAACACAGGCAATTTCTAGGCATACTTCTACTACTACTACCTCTTGGGGATTTGCAAATATTCCAAACAAATCTTTAGGTGTGTACGAAAACCCTAGAAATTTACACAAAAAAGAGGAGATATGCCCTATTGTTTAATATATAATGTGCATGAAAATCACCAAGGAGAAATGTTCTTTCAATCAAAGGTGGAAGGGATAGGGGAAAAAAGAAAAGATGGTCTTTGCTCTTTTGCCCTTTCTCTTTTTTCTAATGATAAAGTAGAGAGAGAGGTTTGATCAAGTATGTAAGTTTGGGAAAGGATGTGCTTAAAAGAAAAAGAGTTCACACAAGAAAGATACCAATTTTTCTACATTTCTTTTAGGGATGGATCATGGAACCCAGATCTTGGCTACAAATTCTTCAATACTTCTCAAACCAGTACTCGAATTGGTAGGTGGGCTTTCATGGTTCCAATCTTACCTAAGTTTTTTGGTACATTGAAACGTATTTAGTTTTGAACTAGTCTATATATGTTAACCGTTGTAACTAAAATAAATTGATATCTTGATTCCTAATTGATGCATGGTGTATTAATAAGCATTGTGAACAAGACTCAAATATTAAGACTATTGTTGAAATAATCATGTCCATCAGTCGTAGGTAAGACAATAGTCGATGGGACATACCTCAAAGCACAATTCTACCGGAGCCAATCGTGTCCAATACTTGGAGCTCCATAAAATTCTACTCTCCTATATCTCACTCAAGTAAATTGTCTTCGAGAGAATTCCACCAATTTTTGGAAATTTTCACTTTATACCGGATTCCTGTGTGCCTTTAGTTAAATATTGTCAAATCTAACCTACTAAACGAGACCTTACTTCTCTATTAAGATTGTAAAATAAAAACCCAATTTTTTTCTTGATAGCTAAAAAGATTTGTATGATATGTGGGCTACAAGTTCTCCATGGCTTGGCCCAAAAGTAATTAACCAAGTTGAGGGAGTCTACCCCATATCTGAGTATCTTACCCAGATGAGCGCTCATCATTACCGACGAGGTCCAAGGCTTTATTGCGTCTCCCGCTTAATATCCATTTTTCATTTCAGATTTTCCGTCGCCGAAAATTTCAGCTCCATACAACCTATGCTGTACCCGTAATCAGTGATAAAAATATCGACAATAACGACTGAGTTATAATCGGGTCATGTGGTGCGGGTCAAAAAATCCGAATTGCAGACCCGCATTAGTTACAGTCGATTTATGTGTTTACTTAAATTTCCAATTAGGCTTATCAGTTGAGTTGGTTTGGTTTCTTTTCATTAAATCCCCGTGCTTGTGTTCAACCCCACTTGTGTGCGCCTGCTTCCTTTTTTCTTCTTTTTTCATTTATTCCTTTTTTTTTTCATTTATTCCTTTCCTTTTTTGTTTCATTTATTCCTTTCCTTTTGTTTTTTCCATTTATTCCTTATATTGTACTATATTGTTCATTTATTCCTTAAATTGAACTATATTTTTCATTTATTCCTTATTTTGAATTATATTTATCATTTTTTCCAATTTTAAATATATCAATCCTTTCCAATTTTAAATATATCAATCCTTTCCAATTTTAAATATATCAATCATTTCCAATTTTTGAACAAAGATAGACTCTATTTTTTTTTATCCTTTTTTCTAATTTTAAATATATTTACTCATTTTATAATTTTTCTTCAATTCAAATTTTTTTATGATTATTGTTATGTTTTTAATTATATTAACATTCAATTATAATAATTCAATTCAATTTAGGTATGTTTATATTTTTATATTACTAGTCATCGGCAGAATCCTATTATATCATATTATTCATCATATATTTATTATATCAATGTCATTTTATAGTTTTTATTAGTCTTATATAACCATCATTGGGTGCTTAAGTTTTTTTCAAAGTTTTATTCTAAATTTTCAACTTTTAGATCGAATTTTCGTCATTTTTATTGACCGTAAACGATATCAATATTTGAGACGAGATATCTATAAATTTGGGTAACGATGTATCAATATTGATATTTCAAACCTGGACTGAGACTCGGCACTTTCCTTGCTGGACTCATTTAATCGTCTACCAAACTACAATCACTCGTCCGACGGGTTCCACCACATTCTCCGCCGACTCATTGACCCGAAACTTGTTGTTCATGTGGAGCGGGTCGTCGAACTGATTCGCACCCAGAGATGCCAATGCCCCGAGGACGTGCCATTGGGTGCAATTAAAGCCTATGCGAAAAACTCAATGCCCGATAAAGCCTTGGCTGTAATTCAACAAATGGAAGAAATTTTTGGGTGCACCCCGGGTATAAGGTCGTATAATTCTTTGCTCAATGCTTTTCTTGAGTCCAATCAGTGTGACCGAGCTGAGAAGTTTTTCGCTTATTTTGAAACGGATGGGTTTGTCGCCAAATTTACAGACTTATAATACTTCGATCAAAATTTCGTGTAAGAAGCAGCAGTTTGAGAAGGCCACAAGGTTTCTGAATTGGATGGCGGAAAAGGATTTGAAGCCTGATCTGTTCAGTTATGGGGCTTTGATTAACGGACTGGCCAAAAGTGGGAATGTGTGGGATGCATTGGAGGTGTTTGATGAAATGATTGAGAGAGGGGTTAGTCCTGATGTGATGTGTTATAATTTTTTGATTGATGGGGTTTTCAGAAAAGGCGATAGCGTGAATGCTAATGAGATTTGGGATAGGCTGGTGATGGACTCACATGCTTATCCTAATATTGTTTCTTACAATGTTATGATCAATGGTTTATGTAAATGTGGGAAGTTCAATAAGAGTTTAGAGATATGGGATAGGTGAAGAAAAATGAAAGAGAGCCTGATTTGTTTACTTGTAGCTCTTTGATTCACGGGCTATGTGAAGCAGGGAATGTGGATGGACGTGAGGGAGTATATAAAGAGATGGTTGAGAAAAGGGTGTCGCCAGATGTGATTGTATATAATGCAATGCTGAATGGTTTCTGTCAAGCCAGGAAGGTTAAAGAGTGCTTTGAGTTGTGGGGGGAAATGGAGAAGTGTGGTTCTCATAATGTTGTAAGTTTTAACATACTGATTAAAGGGTTGTTCCAAAACGAGAAGGTCGATGAAGCAATTTCTGTCTGGGCATTAATGCATGAGAAGGCTTGTGTTGCAGATTCCACAACCTATGGAGTATTAATACATGGCCTGTGTAAAAATCAAGGTTACCAAATTCGGTCAAATACACACCGACCCATGATCCGGAACATCCGACCCCAAACGGGGTACGGTGCCGATCCAAATCGTCAATTTGAACGATCCAGAAATTCAAGGTGCAGGTTGGTTTCAAATTTCAGATTCAGGTTGCCACTTCCTCATCGACGGCTCCACTGGACCATCGCAATCAGATTCCCGTGTGACGACACCACCCGTTTACTTGCGCCTGTGTCATCTCTCATCTTCAACCCACTGCCATCTCTCCCAACGACGGGGAGACCAGAGTCACCAGACGCGGAACCGGCAATTTTGGAGATGAGTTGGCGAGTAGTGAAGGCAAGAACCGGTTTGGAATCGGCGATTTGCTTGGCGATTTCTCCAGTGGTGTTGAGTGGGTTGGTGGTGGTTATAATCGCACCCAGCGACATCACTGCCAAGCACACAACGAGGAAGTAAATGGAGTTTGGGAGTCTGAGATTTATGGCCTGTTAGGTGGTAGAAATAGGAGTAAATGGGGAAAAGAGAAAGAATTGTAACCGAAAACAAAATGGTTGAATTTTTATCTTTTTATTTATTTAGTAATAGAATCATAAATGGTTATTTCAGATATTGGGTATTGATGTTGGAATTAGCAAAAAGTAGCAAAAAGCCGTGAGCCTTTAGATTGAATTAACTCACCTAATTGCTAATTTAAAAATTAAAAGTAATAAAAATATTGTTATATTATAATTAAATTATTTAGATTTATGAAAAAGAAACAAATCCAATTCTACTAGGAGTTCAAAATTGTCCTTTTTTTTTCTTAGAAGAGTAGATCTTGTTTACTATGTATTCCTTTTCCTTTGGGGATTGAGAGATCCATCTCCTAATAGTATTTTGGGTAATTTAATTATTTTCCTACTTTCCTAAACAAAATCCTTTTAGGATAATGATTTTGTTTAGTGCGTTTTTCTCTTATATATGTCAACACTTTTATATATCTTATCACACATCCATAATTACTTTTCAACATTCACAATTTTTCTTTGAAGTTTTAGACACTATAATTGAGAATGGTATTCGGTAAAAGAACAAGAAGAGAAAAAGAGCAAGAATAATTCTTTGAAGATTTTGAAGAACATGATATTCCTTCGATATCAACTAATGATGGGCAAGAGGAGGATAATTGTGTCGAAGTCATTCAAGTGAGTGGTAAGAATCAACCATCAGAAGATAATCGCAATGCGGATGCACCTCAACTGAAGATGGGTTCCAAACCCAAGCCATTAGATGATGAGATTGATGTCATCGGGGTACCAATTGGAAAAAATCCAGGGGGATACAAAATTTGGTCTTGCAAACATTGTAAAAGTACATTCACCAGTTCATATACCCGTGTGCATGATCACTTTTTTGGTGTTACTGGTAGTGGGAAAAAAAACAATCAAAAGATGTCCAACATTGATGAAAAATTGAGTGGAATATGATAGAATTTTTAGAAAAGTAATGGAAGAAGAAAAGAAAGGAGTTAGTTCATCCTTGAAAAATTCTACACTCACAAGGCGCACATCATTAAAAGAGTCACCACTCCAAGATGCATTCAGAAAGATGGAACGAGATGAGGTTGACATGAAAGTCATGAGAGGATTATGTGCTAATGGTATTCCGTTTAATGTGCTAAGAAATCCTCAATTTCATGAGATGGTTTCTGCTATAAATAATGGACCTAGGGGTTACAAGCTTCCATCTTTTGAAAAGGTAAGAGTTAGCTTACTAGATGAGTGCAAAAGGCACATTGAAAAAGATTTGATTCCAGTTAAAGATACTTGGTACACTGATGGTGTCTCTATTGTATCAGATGGGTGGTCCAATGTTAAGCATAATCCCCTTATTAATATACTTGCAGTAAATAGTCGAGGAGCTATGCTTCTCTATGCTGATGACTTCTTGGGCATAGAAAAAACTGGTCTACAAATTTCTCAATATCTATTTGATGCAAAGTAGGACCATCCAACGTCTTACAAGTAGTGACTGACAATGCAGCAAATTGTAAGCTTGCTGGGACCGAAGTTGAGAAGGTACACAAACATATTTTTTGGTCTCCAGGTGTTGTTCATACTTTAAATCTGATTTTTAAGGATCTTGCAAATAACTTTGAGTGGTTTAGCAATATTTATTCAGTTGGAAAACGTGTACGTTAAATATATTATAAGCCACACACATGCTTTGACTATCTTTAGAACTCAATCAAAGTTACAATTACTAAGAGTTGCAAAAACAAGGTTCGCATCACATTATATCTTGTTGAAGAGAATTCTCGATTGTAGAGAAGTATTAGCTACTACTGTTGTTCTTCAAAAGTGGAAAGATTGGTTGAACACTGGAGATACAAATACAAGACTTTTAGGTAATATGATTTCACAAACTATGCATAATGAAGAATTTTGGAATGATGTGGAGACTATAGTGGATATCACAAAGCCCTTATATTGTTTAATTAAATTTTATGATGGTGAGGGACAAAAAATGGGTGAGATTTATGAAAAAATGGATAGCATGCTAGGAGAAATAAAGGATATTATGAGGAGATGTGAAAAATTTGATCATTACCCACAAGTTGAAACTATTCTGATTGAGAGGTGGACAAAGATGAATTATACTTTGCATTGCCTTGGGTTTGCCCTAACACCAAGGTTTTATGACCTACATTATTTGAGTAAACTAGCACCAGGAGGTACCGCAAGAAAGAGACCAAATGAAGATAAAGAAGTAATTGCAGGTGTCTTAAAAGCATTTGACAAAATTACAGACAGTCTTGAAGACGTAAAAATGTTGCGTGACCAATTTGCACACTTTTGTCAACGGAAAGGAAATTACGCTTTTTTATCTGCTCAAACAGATGCTGTAACTATGCATGCTATTTCATGGTGGGCAACATATGGTTCAAAAACTCTTGAATTAGAGGAGGTAGCTAAAAATGTATGAATTTAGTTCAGATTAATGAACACACAAAATAATAGATGATATTTTACCGTTCAATTAAGTTTTTTCTTATTATTATTCAAACTAATGATTAATTTATATATCTTAGGTATTAGCTCAACCAATTATAAGTTCATCAACTGAAAGAAATTGAAGTACATATTCATTCATTCACAGTATTAAGAGAAACAGGTTGAATTTTGAAAGAGCTGATAAATTGGTGTATATTCATTCCAATATTCGCCTCTTGTCACGTTTCACTGAAAGCTACAAAGAAGGGCCTTATAAAAAATGGGATGTTGAACCAGAATCAACAATTATAAACGATTCTGTTGAGAGATTGGAAGATTTGTGATGGAGGAATTTAGATAATCCTTCCCAGAATACTTTTACAAGATCTAATGAGGGCTAGTCATAAATAATAAGCAATACATGGTGTATGATACTCTTTTTCCTTAAATTGGGTTGAGAACTCCAAGAAGGTTTTGATGAGGCCATTTTAAGCACCTTTTTTAATTTTCTCAAAAGAATAAAAAGAAAAAACATTTGTTAGTTTGTTTTGTAGTTTTGTTAGTTTATTATTTTGTTATGGATTTGATTTGGAAATTTGTTATTTTTTAATGGAATTTTTTTTTGGAATTTGTTAGAGATTTTTTAGTTATATTATCTTTTATTTCTAAATATGATGACCAAAAAAGTTAAATAAAGTAACTATTAAATTTATATTAACTAAATTTTGAGCGTCCCACAATACGAACCGAAAAAAATAAACAAGCGACTTGCGACCCAAAAATTTGTACCGATTATGTATACTCTAACGTACCGGGATTATCAGGACCCGACTCATCTAGCACCATATTGCCCGCTTTGGGCCTCGCCCTCACGGTTTTGTTCCTCGGAGCTCACGGTGCAACTTCCCAGTGGGTCACCCATCATGGGATTGCACCAGCCTCCACTCGCTTAACTTTGGAGTTCCTCCGGAATACAAAGCAGTGAGCTCCCAGAAGGCCTAGTGCTAGATAGGTGTGTGCCTACACCTTTAAGGCACACCACCATCCTCTCCCAGACCATTCCCCCCTCGCAGGAATGTGGGATCGTTCACCGTTCCCTCTAGGACACGGGTCTTACAATCCACCCCCCTTAGGGCCCAGCGTCCTCGCTGGCACACTTCCCGGTCGGGGTCTGGCTCTGATACCATTCTTTTAGGACCCGACCCTTCTCAGTCAGGACCCGACTCATCTAGCATCATATTGTCCGCTTTGGGCCTCGCCCTCACGGTTTTGTTTTCGGGAGCTCATGGTGCAACTTCCCAGGGGGTCACCCATCATGGAATTGCACCAGCCTCAACTCGCTTAACTTTGGGGTTCCAATCCCCCCCAAAGCCACTTGAGCTCCCAAAAGGCCTAGTTTAGGCCTGAGTTGCGCAGCGGCACCCTCTATCTAACCATATATTGTCCTCTTTGGGCACACCTGCGCCCGCAAGGTTTTGTTCCTGGGAGCTCACGGTGCAACTTCCCAGTGGGTCACCCATCATGGGATTGCACCAGCTGACAAGACCCGCCCCGATCCCACAGGGACCACAAGGGGACGTGCCCTGCTCCCATCTGACACCCAATAATTCATACCAATTTTAACCTCAAAACATCAAATGCATAAATAACCAAATTAAAGTCATACATCAAATCCGAATTAAACGAATGTCAGACAAGGGATGAAAACCAAAATTACAAGATGCGAGCACGACTCTAAGGTAAACCTGCGGGTACACCGCCCAACAGGGGATCAGGTACGCAGAAAGTAGATCTACGCCTCAGCCTCAGGTTCCTCCTCTACCTCAGTTTCACGACCTGGAGGGGTTATCAAAAACATTAAGGGTGAGTGGACCGAAACTCAAGTTTATGAAATCGTTTGATAATTAAAACATATAATTTACCCCTCCGTTTTCCAAATATGCGTGCATCATTATTCAAAATCATAAACCATATAATATGAACCATAAGGCATGTAATAAAACCATAAGTATAATTTTAGTTGCTGCACTATACACTCCAATCCCGACATCCCTGATGTCTGATGTCCCTGACGTCCAATAGGTCACAATCACAAGGCTACGCGTGCCACTCGGGTCTCAATTTCCGAGTTCATTCCCCGAACCCCGTTCGGGTACTGCATCCCCGATGCTTAGCGTCATAGACGCTGGACGTACTAGACGTCCGTGACCTCTCTGGCGTACCTCGCCGGAGGAGACAATATAATATGGAAGGATCTATACAGTGCAGTAACAAATGCATTTTATTGATATCCACATGCAAGGCATATATATACATAGATAAAATCCGAACCAATCATTAAGTTTCATCAGACGGGTCTCAAGCCCAAATACCGTGAAACGTGCCATAACCATATTTTCCATATCATCAAAACCATTATTGTTTTAGCATGTGAATAAGTATAATAAACCAGAAAACATTTATGCACGCAAGGGTTTAAGAAAATGGCCCACTCACAGAACAGTCCTGCTGAAAACCGAACGTATACCCTCGTTCTGGTACGATTATACAACCCCTGTCATATCCAAAGCATATGCAAAGGTCAATACAAACCCCTAACATTCAACTATGAAACCCTAGACCGAAACCGGTCCGGAAAAGCCGTCCGAACGCGCTTTCCAAGGCAATAAACCTTATTTTGACCAACTTAATGATCTCCGATCGACCCGAAACCACCGCCATTGGATCCGGATCGTCGAAACCTAAAGAATGGTGGTGGTCCCACCAAAAACACTGTTTACACGCGCCCCCACGCGCTGGTCAACGCGTCGGTCAACGCAGGAACAGTCCTGCTGACGTCATCGCTGACGTCACTGATGACGTCAGCATGACGTCATGCTGACGTCATCTGACAGGTGCCACGTGTCAACATCCGATTGGTCCACCTCACTGATCTGTCAGACCACGTGTCAGATCTGACATGTGCCACGTGTCAGCACGGCACTGGTCCACGTCACTGACATGTCAGTGACACGTGGCAGTCCCTGACTGGTCCACGTCACTGACATGTCAGTGCTGACTGTGCACTGACATGTGACTCGTGTCGGCTCACGGTTGGTCCACGTCACCTGACAGACTGACAGGGTGCCACGTCATCACCGCTGTTCTCAGACGGGTTGACCCGTATTCCTGCAACTCGGGTCGATCAGACCCGCGATCATGACCCGGTCACCATTTCTTCATTTCTCAATCATTTTCGTTCCTTTTGATTCCTAGCTACTCGTCTGAATCCTAGGAAGGGTTCTATGGAATTAGAATTGAGAAAAACAGATAGGATCGAGGGCCTACCTCGAAGAACAGAACCGGTCTCCCGTCGCAGTTTAGTCGCCGTCCTGATCCCCTCCGGCCACGAGCTCAATTCCAGTAGGTTCCTGGAAGTCCCTAGAGTCGATTAGGATCCATGAAGAATAAAAGTAAACGTGGGAAAACAAGTTACCAAAATCTGGGTTGAAACCGTCACGGGTTTCCCTGGTTCCTTCCTCGCCGCCGTCCTCCGCCGTGGTCACTGCCGTCGCTCAGCCTCACCAGGGAGTCCCCAACACGCAGACACAGAGAGTGGGTGATGAGCTGGGGTGTTTGATCGAAATGGACAGAATGTGCTCTGCGGGTAAGAAATATAAAGAATGGAGGGAAAGGAACGGACGGCCCAGATTTGATCTCAAGGATGAGATCAATGGCTCAGATCAGATCAGGGGTTTTCAAATCCAAGGGCTGAAATTTAAAGTTGATTTAAATGCTATTAAATCCCTTAGTGGATCTGATCCAATCTAGCCAATGGGTGAGTGACACTTGTCACTCACCAGGTGTCCTCCAATCAGATTTCCTGAATATAATATTCGACACGAAAACCGAGATCCGAACCTCCCGATTTCATGTTTCTGACCATAACTTCCTCGTACGAGGTCCGATTTCGGCGTGCCGCCTGTCTACGGACTCAGGACGTCGAGGCCTACCTGCCAGTCCTTGAGTCTCGTGAAAATTAATTATCAAATAAAAAGTCAACATTTCCACCCCCAAATGTCCAAATTACGGTAATACCCCTGAACTTCCGATAGTCATAACTTTCTCCCTGATCGTCCGAATTGGACGTGCCACCTGTCTATGAACTCGTGACGTCCCGAACTACGTCACGGTCATAGGTCAAAGTTCATTTAGTTCATCAATCAAAAAGTCTACAATTTGACCATACCAATCACAAGGGTAAAATCGTCAAATCACACATTAAATTACAATATGGGAATCCTCGAATTTCCGGGGTGTTACACCAGCCTCCACTCGCTTAACTTTGGAGTTCCCCCGGAATCCAAAGCTAGTGAGCTCCCAGAAGGCCTAGTGCTAGATAGGTGTGTGCCTACACCTTTAAGGCACACCACCATCCTCTCCCAGACCATTCCCCCCTCGCAGGATTGTGGGATCGTTCACCGTTCCCTCCAAGACACGGGTCTTACAGGGATCCATCTACCCTATCGTACATCGTACCCGATCCCATTTTTCGTACCGAACCGACCCGCGAACCAGGTAACATTGGTAAAAATGGGTACTTGAACAAGGCTTTATGGATTTTAAAAGAGGCAGAAAGTGGAAGAGCTGATCTCGATGCATTTGCATATTCTTCAATGATTAATTGGTTATGCAAGGAAGAGATACTAGATGAAGCAGCCAGGCTAGTTGGTCAGATGGGTAAGTGTGGCTATGAACCAAATACTCATGTTTGCAATGCAGTGATATATGGATTTATCCGAGCTTTCAAACTTGAAGATGCCATTTTCTTTTTTAGGGGAATGTCCACCAAGTTTTGTTCTCCAAATGTTATCACTTACAATACTCTCATACATGGCTTATGCAAAGCAGAAAGATTTAGTGATGTATATGTGTTTGTGAGGGAAATGCTGGAAAAAGGATGGAAGCCGGATGTGATCACATATAGTTTGTTAATGGATGGCCTCTGTCAAGGAAAGAAGATTGACTTAGCCCTCAACGTGTGGCATCAAGCTCTTGACAAGGGCTTAGAGCTCTGCAGGAAAAGCTGAAGATGCTTTGCAGCTTTATTTTCAGATGGGGCGTTGGAACTGTGTACCAAATCTTGTGACCTACAATACCCTAATGGAGGGGTTTTACAAAATTAGAGACTGTGAAAAGGCATCAGAAATTTGGGCACGCATTTTTAAGGGTACCAGATATCATCTGCTATAATCTTACTCTCAAAGGGTTTTGCTCATGCAGTAGAATATCAGATGCTATTGGGTTTTTAGAAAAGGCTTTGCGTGTTGGAATTCTTCCGACTTCTATAACGTGGTACATACTTGTTAGGGCACTGCTCAGCAATGGAGCCACTTCGAACTCTTCTTGGGTATAAAGTAGCCTTGAAGTAAGTTTTATCTCCGGGTGCTTCCCTTTGTTTGATGTCATCACATACACGGTTTCATCTGGGATTGTATGATGAGACTTCCATTGTTCCCACATATTGCAAGAAACAATCCGCGGAAATATGTTGCTGGACTAGTTGGTAGATACTGGGATATCTACTGATAATGAATATGCACACTGATATATTGTTCATGAAGAAAATGCTTTTCTTTGGAAAGTGACATAAGGTATGAATCAGTTGTACATTGCCCATTTTCGTTTCTTGGTTGTGTTGCATTCTCATTGCTGTTCCCTGATGCAGGTTGTATTGTATCCCAAGTTCTTTTATTGAGTCCTGAAATGTACAAGTCACTATTAGGCAGAAATGTAAGTTTTCCAGAATTTCGATCCTCAATCTTTCTCTCCATATTTACTGTCTAGCGAAGCAATTCTGAATTCTGGGTCTATATACATTCCTTCACACTAGTGGCTTTCAGGACATATAGAAGCTCATGTGGAAAATGTTTGGCATGAACTGTAACAATTCAATGTTCATGAAGCATCATATATGGTATCTCAGTTCCATAGGTTTTGGTGATTGCAGTAATATCACCAGACCACCTTTTGATGATGCAAAAGCAAAGTGGCTTGATGTATCACCCCCACGGTGTGAGACTTACTTTGGGGTTATTTATCATTGCTATATTTGTGTAGCTGGCAGTAGCGCAGTTCCTGATGCATTTTGGATGGCATCATTGCGTTTTTTTTTTTTGTGTTTTGTTGTTTGTACACTAGTGGGTTGAAGAACTTTTAGATGGTCATATAGATAACCTTATAGTTATTACTTAAATAATGGGAGGAATGTCTGGCCTGATCCATAGTACTAAAATTTTCATGAAGCATTGTAAATATAACTGAGTTACATAGTCTTTAGTGATTGCAGAAGGATCACGAAGATCACCTTTTCATGATGTAGAAGCAAAGTTTGATGTATGAAACAAGAGCTGTAAGATTCACTTGGGGTTATTGGTCATGCTACATTTGTTTAGCTGCGCCAGCAGTGCTGCTTAAATACTACGGCTTTTGTTGTCTTTTCGGGCAGTTAAACACTAGAATTACGTGTTAGAGTTTCTCATTTTCCTTTGACTTTGTAATACAATTGGGTTGTTTGGGGAAAAACTTCGATATTTGTATAGTCTATAGACCCACGCTATGTTAAAGTAAAGCAGTTTAAGCCTGAAAATTTTACAGCATAATATGTTTGCTTCAAGGGTATGGTAGGCATCACCTTCTTTCTTCCTCAGTCTTCCCCTCTTCTGTACTTTCTGTTTCTGATAACATTTTCTGCTCGTAGATGACCTGAGTAACCAAACCGACGAAAATTGCACCGAGAACTGCAACTTTTCTCCAATCAGGCGTCGAAGTGATGAAAGAGTCGACAAGTTGTATGACCAGCAGGCCAATCAGTGCGAGATAAATGTTCCTCCTGGTTTCTGATCCTGCACTTTCTTTGGTAAGCTCCTTGATCTTCTTTATTTCCTCCGTAGCATCCACTTTTTGTTTCGGTTTCCCCTGAGTGAGATTCTTAAAAAACAACCCTTCATTTTGTTCTTTTTCAATCTCGCTTTCGAATGCTGCTAACTCATTTTCGCTTTTCTCCAGCTCCTCTATGTTTATCCCTGCAGATTCCTCAAAGGCCTTCATGCGGTTGTTTATATTCTCCAATATCTGCTAGTCACAAATGCATAAGAATTGGATTATCAACAGAAATGTATAGAATTTTGCGTTTTTTATGTTGTAATGCATTGCATTGGCTAGGAACTTAAACAGACCCTGTCACCGGCTTCATCAAGGTCCTTGAGGGCACCTTCTCCAATCTTGTCAATCTCAGCCGTGGCTTCTTCTCCAAATTTGGTAAGATATTCTGATCTTTCGTCTAAGTAATCGGTGAGACGGACTTTCTGAGCTTGAAGCATCGCTATCCTCACGAGCAGGTCTTGCTTGCGAGTATCCCCTTGGGGCGGGGAAGCGTCTGACTCGGAATCGGAATCGCTGGACTTGCTGAAGCGCAAGATGGAATTCTTAGTGCTGGACAGCCTTGCTGTGTGTAAAATGGTGTACTTTCTGGAGGTGAAAGAGGTTTGAATGAGCTTGAGGCCAATCATCTTATCAGTCTTCACTCTTCAGTGTGTCGGCTTTGAGTTTGGATAAAGGAGGGAGAAATAGAGAGAGAGAGAGAGAGAGATATTTTGTATCTATAGTTGAAGTCCTTGTGAGCCTCTCATGTGGTATTACATTATCCATTTATATATAAAGTGTTTTGTAGCCTTAATACTTGCTGAAAGTCGGATCTTATGTGGAACAAGAGAATAATTTGTCACCCAAAAGAAAAGGGGTGAATAGTGGTTTTGGTCTCGAGTTTGGGCGTTTTACATTGCAACAATATATATTATTTTGAGTATATTGACACTATATTAGAGTGGATTCTTTGAATCATATATCTAAAGTTCAAACACCAACAAAGAGCTAAAGGCCTAGAACAAGTGAACAACCAAACAACTAGAAAGACAATTTGGACCAAACTCACACAACCTAAATAGCCCTAATAATGGGTCAAATATGGGATGATACATCGACATATCCTCACCGTCAATCCGCATGCCACGTGTTAGCATTAAAATAAAAGTACATTTATTTCACATCGAAACTATTCATCAAGACCACATTAATTATCCATACAAAAAGGTGCACATTTCTTTCAAAAATCTGATGATGATAAAAGAACCAATTTTGCTGATAAGTTCTTGAAGACGAACTTTGCGATTCCGAAGATTTATGCAACTGCAAAGGCCATGTATTACGTTGCTCCCCGATAGTCAAATAGTCCTTGTACAAGATGGATCCTCTCATCTCGTTTCCACCCTTGTCTCCCTTGTTTCAAATCCTTCTAGTTTGAAGTCTTCATCGTCTCTTACTCCTCCAGCCACCCCCCCTCCAACCCGCACCCCTATACCTTTTTTGCTATGCGTAACCCTGCTCCTAATCTGGGAAACCTTTGTTACGGTTCTCGTCTTGTTGATGGAAAGATGTTAAATGGTATTTTGCTCCAGGCTGGTATGGAGGTTGCTGATAGCCCTTGGGTGGTTCAATGCTTCCCTGTACCTGATCTTGGGGTCGCTGCTGGTGGTTTGGTTGCACCGACGGTGGCTACCTCTCGGAGTGATGGGTTGGAATGTGTGCATCCAGCTGCTTCGATGGAGCTTGTCGTGCTGGAGACGAAAACTTTGGGTCAGGTCCCATTGCCGCATTCTGCTGTACCGCCGCATTCTGCTGTGCCGCCGCTTCAGCCTAGTGTGATCCATGTGGTTACTTTTATTAAGAATGCGGATCACAATATGAATGGTGGTCTTTGTTTTGTTCATGGGCCCCTTATCCATGCTGACATTGAGGTGACTAGTTTGTCCCATGTCAACCTTTTGGGCAACTAGCGGGATGTTGCTATTAAATCTTTAAAATAATGGGTTTAATGGTGGGTCCCCTTTACAATTCAGAAAGCCTAAACTTGTTGGTGATCGTAGGGTGGTGTGCCCTCCACGTATGGCTGTTGAAATTGAAGCTAAGGCTTGGAGCTCCACTTTGGTTGGGTATTTTATTGAAAGAAATCTCCCTTTTATTGTGGTTAACTCCCTGGCCCGTAAACGTTGGGCTAGTAGAGGTCTTGTGGAGGTTATTGCCAGATAAGGGGTTTTATTATTTTAAGTTTGTTGATATTACCAACTACATCTCTATTCTTGAGGGTGGCCCTGGGCATATTGCTGGTAAACTTATTTTCCTCACTCGTTGAAGGGCAGGTATGGTTCTATCTCGTGAGGCTCATGTTAGAATTCCCTTATGGGTTAAATTCCATAATGTTCCATTGGAACATTGAAACCCAGAAGGCTTATCCCATATTGCAAGTGTTATCCATAAACCGTTGTGCGCGGACTCTCTTACGGAATCCAAGCATAGAATTTCGTACATCAGGATGTGTATTGAGGTTGATGCCTCTGAACCTCTTATTAATTCCTTTGATCTTGAATTTGAACCTGAGGAAGTTTGTGAAATTCCTAGAACTATTGAGGTGGTTGTGGAGTACCAAGGAAGACCCAAAATATGCTCTCATTGCAAAGTTTTTGGGCACTCTGAGCCTAGCTGCCCTTAAGTGAAATTTGTTGGGCCCATTGTGTCTCTTTGCCCTTCTGGGCCTGACGGTAATCTGCACCAAATGAAGCCTGCTATCTCGGCCATTAATTGTGCTGATGAGAACATTTCTACATTTGGTTTTGTCACCCCCTCCAAGTCCTGCAAAGGTCTTAGGCGTAAAAATCCCTTTTCCCTTGCTACTGTTGCGTATCTGGCTTGTGGTGATCTTGATGGCCATGTTGATACTTTGGCTTCTTCATCTAATTCCTTCCACGTTCTTGAAGCTTGCGATGAATGATGCTCGTTCCTTGGAAACTGCCACCCCTGATCTTTCGTATTGGCCAGAGCGTATTGCTAGCCGTAATATCGACGGTCGTCCTCCTAACTTTGTTGTTTCTAGAAAGAATAAAAAGAAGATTAAAGGTAAGAAGAATGGGCGTGAAGGGTCAGCTGAATGCTAAGAGTGGGAAGGTTTTGTCCCGGGCCAGTATGTAACGCCCCGGAAATTTAGAAAGACGTCATTGGTCTGTAAAACTTAACTATCCCTTGTCTGACAATGTTTTCGGGATTTGTTGTGTGTTGTATGTATATAAGTTTGGTTACTTTCGGAAATTTTTAGTTATTGTCAGACGGGAGCAGGATTCATCACGACTATCGAGGGATAATCGGGATGGGTCTTGTCACAGTAAGTCTCCCACTTCTCATGATTAGATTTGCTGCTTGGAATGTGAGAGGATTGAATGATGTTTCCAAGCAATTGGAGGTAAATAACTTTATTGCATCTAATCAGTTAGGTTTGGTGGGTATTCTTGAGACAAGGGTTAGTAGCCTTAATTTCGATGCTATCGCTCATAATACTTTTGGTAATTGGGAGGTAGTAAATAATTATAGTTTCCATGGGAATGGTAGAATTTGGGTGGGTTGGAATCCTTCTTTGGTGCAAGTTACTATTGTGGAATCCTCTGATCAAGTTATCCATTGCTCTGTTAAAAATCTTTGTAATGATGTTGTAGTTTTTTGTTCTTTTGTTTATGGTGCTAATTATGAGAGTCATCGTAGGGTCCTTTGGGCCAATTTGGTGGTGTTTAGCAATTCCTTGGGCGATGTTCCTTGGTGTGTCCTTGGCGATTTTAATGTCATCAAATCTCTTGATGAGAATAAGGGCGGGAATGGTGCCTTTATCCCGGGTATTTCAGATTTTTCAAGTTGTTTGTGTAATGATGGCATTGATGATATTCATGCTTCAGACCATTTTTTAACTTGGTGTAATAGAAGATTCAATGGTATCCTTGTGTCTCGTAAGCTTGATCGTGTCCTTTCCAATGAAGCTTGGCTCTCGGCTTTTCTTAACTGCTCTGCTCGCTTCCATTGTCCTGGTGGGTCTGATCACTATCTTGCTATTATGGATATAGGTGTCCTAGTTAGGAAGCGTAAGTGCCCCTTCAAGTTTTTCAATTTTTTTGCTAGCATGAGCAATTTTTATCCATTGTGGAGGATGCTTTCAGAACCAGTATTAGAGGTTTTTACCAATTTCAACTGGTCATTTGTTGAAAATTGTAAAGACCAAGCTGAAGGTTCTTAACATGGATCATAACTATCAAGTTTGTGATGCTGTAGCTGCGGCTAAATTTGAATTATTTGATTGCCAACTGCTTCTATGTCAGTCATCTGGTGACCCTACTCTTGTTTCTAGGGAGTAAACCATATTGGCTAAGTTTTCAGAATGTTTAAATAGAGAGGAAAGTTTCTTCCGGCAAAGGTCCAAATTGAATTGGATGGCTATGGGTGATTGTAATACTTCTGTGTTCCATAAGACTCTAAAGAAGAGAATTAATCGTAATAGAATTAATTCTATTATGAGGGAGGATTGGGTGTTGGTTACAACGGATGAGGAGATAATATCTGATGCTATCGCCTAGTTTCAAAACTTACTTGGTGTTTTGAATATCAGTCATGGTGTTGTTGATCTTACTCATGGTGCCTATATTCCGTTTGATTTTGTTGATATGGTTCGAGAGGTCTCTGCTGATGAAATTAAAAAGATTTGCTTTCGATTAAAGCCCAACAAGGCCCCCGGTCCTGATGGGCTTAATGCTTTTTTCTTCCAGAAAACTTAGCCTATTGTGGGAGATTTGGTTTGCAAAGCTGTGATGTAGTTCTTCTAATATGGGAAATTGTTGGGAGAGTTGAATGCCACGATCATTGTTTTAGTTCCAAAAATTCAGAACCCTTCTTAAATGAAGGACTATAGGCCTATCTCCTGTTGTAATACTCTTTACAAGATAATTTCCAAATTGATTTCTGAGTGTATTAAGAGGGTGCTTCCTTGTATTATATCTCCTGCTCAATTGGCTTTTGTGGGTGGGAGGAGGATCAGTGATAATGTCTTGTTGGTACAAGAATTAGTGCAGGGCTATCATCTCAATAAGGGTTCTCCAAGGTGTGCTCTTAAGATTGATATTAAGAAGGCCTATGACACTGTCAATTGGGCCTTTGTGCTGGACTCCCTCTATAGGTTCAATTTTCCTTCCCTTTTGATTAATTGGATTAAAAGTTGTATCTCTTCTCCTTGATTTTCAGTGGCTATTAAAGGTGAATTGGTGGGTTTCCTTCCTAATAAGAGGGGTCTTAGGCAGGGTGACCCTCTTTCCCCCTATCTCTTTGTTGTGGTTATGGAAGTTTCTCTAGAATGTTGCAGCTTAACATTGTGAGAGCCCCTTTGTTTCACTATCATTGGTGCTGTGATAAAATTCGTCTAACCCATGTAGATTTTGCAGATGACTTGATGGCTTTTTGTTATGGTGATTATGACTCTGTCTTGGTTATTAAACGTACTCTTAAAGAGTTTGCTGAATGCTTAGGGCTCAGTCATAACCCTTGTAAGAGCAATGTGTTTTTGGCTGGGGTGGATGATGATGTGTCCTCTGCTATTTTTGGCTTGTTGGGGTTTACTAGGGGGATTCTCCTTATCCGTTACCTTGGTATTCCACTTATTTCCTCTAAGCTTTCTTATGCCGATTGTTCCTTCCTGCTTAAGAGAGCGGATGTTCGCATCAAAAGTTGGGAGTTTAGGTGTCAGGACCCGTCCTCAATCCCACCGGTATTAACGAGGAATGCCCCTGATCCCGTCTGACACGGAGAGTCAGACCAGGGAAAATTAAAACCTTTAGCCTGGAGGCTTCCAGAGTACGCCAGGATCCGGAGGAGGTATGTGATATCTCGGTCTCTGCTACAGTCCGCGTTGTATTCAACCTGAAGGGTATTAAAAACAGAAAGACTGTGAGTGGACAAAAAGTAATAAGTTCGTAAATATATTTTATAAAGACCTTTATACCCTTCACTAAAAAGCATGCATGCATAGTAAAACCATTCATCCAATCACATATGTTTAAATAATCATAATCATACAGGATCTCAGCCCAAATCCATTTATCATCATAAAACACAATTTCTCAAACCAATTGAAATCATGTTTATCCAGTATATTTCATATCACCGAACCTGTCACGGTAATATAGAGCTACACGCATGCTAACTGGGGTCTCAAACCCAAGTCTCTTTAGGGTCCACACAGGTCAATGTCTTTAGATCAATGACCCTCCCTGGAGGTTACGAACCATTCCCTTCCTGAGATTAAGGAATCCAAGTAGGGGGTGACTCCGCTCAGTCAGTGCTCCGTGGCTACTCCGGGGTCCACCCAGGCCAACGACCCTCCCCATAGGAGACAATCATATATAAAGGATGGCATATGAAAAACCTGTTGAAATCATTCTTTAAACCTTTCAAGGATTCATGCCCGGCCCTCATAAGCCATCATGAACCATAAAACCTTTCATGGGTTCATGCCGGTTCCCATAAACCGTCATGAACCATAAATCCATTTCAAGGGTTCATGCCGGTTCCCATAAACCGTCATGAACCATAAAAACCATTTGTAACACATAGCTAGGCCCTAGGCCCGAACCCACATACAAACTGGATCTCCGGCCCGAATTGTAAACCAACTTGGCCTCCGGCCCGATGCCTCGTTAAATCAAATGGACCTCAAGTCCGAGAGTTCGTAATTCAAATGGATCTCGTGCCCAATTCCATATTTGTAAATCCGAAATCAATTTAAGAACCAATTGGGCCTCCGACCCGAGAACGCCACTAAAAGGACTTCGAGTCCAAGGGTTTCCAAAACAGATGGGTCTCGAACCCGAGTTTACCTTTTCAATTCTAAAACCATTTCATGAAATCATAAACAAAACCATAAGTACGGAAAATCAGTGTAGAACCGGAAAACCTCGATTTACGTGCAAGCACGTAAATCACCTAGAAATGCGTGAAACCATATAATTCACCAATATCCAAATCATCATCATAGAATCACATTCATAATCCATATAAAACATTTATGCATGCATCACAGTTTAGAAACCAAGGTCCACTCACAAACCGTCTTATGCTGCTGCCTCAGTTTGCGTGCTATAAGCCTAACCAGGAAAATCGTCGTCACCGGGACTCCCAAACCTGTCCAAATCAATCTAGAGGGTTACTAACTACCTTATTAACCTCTCATTGAAGTCCCATAATTTTCCCGAATTTTTAACTATTTTAAATCCCGAACCTAAACCTTCTAATGCCCCGAACATTATCTAGACGGTGTTCAATCGACACGAAAACAGTCCCAAAATGTTCGTTACATCGAATAGAAGATTTCACGTGTTGAACACATTCCCAAAAGATGGGACAAGCGCCCCCACGCGCCCAGGGAACCTCTTGCACGTGAGATCACGCGCTGCACTGTAGCACCACCCATAACCTCGACTGAACCTGGTTCGACTAGTTCTAGACTGGCCGAATTGGTCTGGACCGATTCAACGCCTAAACCCGTCCATTTTCGGTCCATTTCAACCTATTTTAATCCCTAAGTGTTCCTATCATCATTTCCTATCTTTTTAAACATTAAAATGGAATCAAAACCACCAAACCCGTACCTTCATACGTCGACAATGGCGGTGGGGGGTCCTCCGCCGTTCACTGTCGTTCCTGGCCTTCCAGAGCCTCACAATCAATCCCAAACTCCTCCTAAGGTCTCCAGAAACATAACCCAATCCTTAGGTTCGATTAAAACTCAATAAAAACCAATTTCCAATTTTTGAATAAAACTTACCTCACGGGTTCCCTCGGGTTCCCTCCGCCGTGTCCACCGCCGTTGTCCTCAGTCTCTCATTTCACTCTCTCACAGTCACACACTAGCACACATACTGATCATGGTGGTGAGGGAGCTGGGAGGTGGGATGTGTGTTTGTTTTTGAGAGAAAAATGGAGAAATGGAGGAATGGTGAAAAATGGTGTTTCGGGTTGATCAGATGAACAAACATGATATTTGATCAGATGAGAGAGGAGAGGATTAGATGAAGGGTGAAGATTGAGAGTTTAGATTAGATGGATGGCTAGGATTTAGTGGTGGGTGGATTAAATTATAAACTAATAAAATAATAATAATTAATTAGTATAGATCCACAATTTAGGGGTTTGGACCAATGGGATGAGTGACACTTGTCACTTATCCATGTGTCCCACTTAAAATATCTGACCCAATCAGAATAAGCCAAGTGTCCTCGCCTCGTAATGCGTGCATAGTGCAATCGAACTTCCTTGACCCATAATTTTTCCGTTCTAAGTCCGATTTCAGCGTGCCACCTGTCTATGGATTCGTATCGTTCCGATCTACGTAACGGTCCTCGGTCCTCGGCCCTCGGCCATTGGACCTCCCAGGTCAAAAGTCAACTATTTGCCCCTTTTAACAAAAATTACCAAATTGCCCTTAAACTTCCGAACATCATAACTTCTTCCTCCAATGTCGGAATTGAACGTGCCACCTGTCTATGAACTCGTGACGTCCCGACCTATGTCACAATCAAAGTCCATTGGACCGCCTGAACGAAAAGTCAACGTTTTACCCACTCCCAGGGGTAAAACGGTCATTTTGCATCGTTCGTCCGATTTCGCTCAACTAATCACCGATTAACCTCACTAATCGTGATTAGTCACTAATCTAATCCCGGAATTCGGGACGGGTCGTTACATTAGGACTTTGTCTTTTTCTGGTAGATTGCAACTCATTTCCTCGGTGCTTAATAGCTTGATTATTTATTAGGGCTCCCATTTGGTTTTTCCTAAAAAAATTACCAAGGAGATTGAGCAGAAATTTCATAGGTTTCTTTGGTCTGGCAAAACCTCAGGTACTTATTATGCAAAGGTTTCATGGTCTGAGGTCTGTCGCCCTAAGGACGAAGGTGTGCTGGGTATTAAGGATCTCCATATGTGGAACCTGGCTCTTATGACTAGACATATCTGGTACCTTTTTTTTTACTCTAGGGGTAACATGTGGTCCCAATAGGTGAAGGCTTACTTTATTAAACATGATTGCTTTTGGTCCTTAAAAGCCTCATCAGTTTACTCTTGAAATTGGCGGAAGATGTTGTAGTTAAGGAATGTGGTTAATCCCTTAATTAAGGTGGAGGTAGGTGATGGGAAAGACTTTTTCCTATGGCATGACTCTTGGCTCCTTATTGGGCCTTTGGTGGTGGCTTGGGGTAGGGAGGTGATGAAGGCGTCTGGCCTTAGTTCGGATACTCGCCTTTGTCAAGTAATTGGGGAGGCGGGTTGGAGCTGGCTTTATACCTCTAATTTTGGGTTTAAAGCTATCCAAGTGGCTTCTAGATTTATCTATCCCGCAGTGCACAGTTCTGATCAATATTTCTAGGGGCTAGGTGTGAATGGAAATTTCTTTATTGCGTCTTTATGGGAGCATTTGACGACTAAGGCTAGTATTGTTCCTAGAGCTGGATTGGTTTGGCACTCCGCTTCTATCTCGAGGGCTAGTTTCGTTCTTTGGTTGGCTATAAAAGGTCGTCTTGCCACTAAGGATCGATTGGGTTACCTCATGCCTTATAATAACTCGGATTGTGTGCTTTGCAACTCCTCCCTGGAATCGTACAATCATGTTTTCTTTGATTTTCCTTTCACTTGTGGTGTTTGGTCGAATGTCCTTAATCGTTTCGGGACCCCTTGGATGTTTCCTCCTTGGCCCTCCTTCATCAGGTGGGCTGCGGGTAATTGGAGAGGAAAGTCCCTCTCGATGTTTACTCGCAAAATCGCCCTTACTGCCATGGTGCATTGCATTTGGTTAGAGCGGAATGCTCGTATATTCACTGGTAAATCTAGGAACCTAGTCTCTCTTATCCAATCAATTGTTGTTTTGATTCGATGTCGCTTATGTACTCTTAAGTTCAAGTTTTCAGCTTCTAATTCCCTTGTTGCTTTACAGTGGAATATTCATATTCCTCCTGCTTAGCTCCTAGTGTTTAGCTTTGGCTTTTGCATTTTGAGTTGGTGCTAGCTTGTAGCATCTCCTCCTTTGTTGCAAGCTCTCTTGCTTTCTGTGGCTTTGCCTTGTTTTAATAAATATTTATTTACCAAAAAAAAAGTGCACATTTCCTAATGAGATAATTAAAATTCACTATTCACTATTACCCTATCAAAATTATCACTTATTTTCACTTATTTCGAATAAATTTACTGACTTGACTGTCAGAGAATCTTAGGTCGACTCACTGCTCTTCCTAATCAATAGGACACGTGAAATTTGGTGATTGGAGGAGTCGTAATCCTAAATTGGAACATTTTGTACTTCAACAGATTACGATGCAACAATTATTAAGTGAGTAATAAATATACATATTCACTCTTGACTTTTTTTTTTTGGAAAATTTGAATTTGAA
This sequence comes from Prinsepia uniflora, assembly GCA_032719365.1. Classification (NCBI taxonomy): domain Eukaryota; kingdom Viridiplantae; phylum Streptophyta; class Magnoliopsida; order Rosales; family Rosaceae; genus Prinsepia; species Prinsepia uniflora. The sequence goes on from CM064861.1 coordinate 13,901,872, forward strand.
ATCACTTAAAATGCAACGATGAAAAATGTCATCAGACAATAAAAAATCTGATCAAAAAACATCATCTAGTCCGAACTTAGCACACAAACTTCAAACATTCTCAAGTTAATACCAACATTAAAATGAAAAATAAATAAATAAATAAAAGGAAGACCAGCAAGAAGATTCACAAGTGCCAGTCCCTTCCTCTCTAAGAGCCTTTGTGGTCTAACGTATCAAAGACTACTCCCGGTGACCTTCTTGTAAGTATACCACTTAGCAATGAACAAATACACAAAGAAGTTGATGATGCTGAGAATGGCCAAGACCCCGTAAAAATAATCAAGATGCCCTTTGTTCAAGTTATTTGGGATCCAACCCAGGTTACCATTGCTTGTGGTTATTTTAGTTACCACTGTAACAAGAAAGGTACTAAGGTAATTTCCTAATGCAACCGTGGTAAGTGAAAGGGTAGAGCACAAGCTTCTCATGGCATCAGGTGCCTGGTCATAGAAAAACTCCAGCTGCCCAATGAAGGTGAAAACTTCAGCACACCCAATGATGAAATATTGGGGGACTTTCCAGAAAATTGACATAGGTATATACTCAAGGTCATAGTAATTGTTCTTCCTCACAATCCCTAGCCTAACCACCTCCAAGATCCCACCAGCAACCATGAAAAATATGGACAGACACAACCCAATTCCTATTCTTTGCAGTGTGGTGAAGCTTCTTTCGTGCCCAATGAAGCGCCTTGTGAATGGGACAATGACTTGGTCATAGATAAGAGCCTAGAAAATGACACTAACAGTGTCAAATAGAGAGAGTAAGGCCGATGGGATCTTGAAATTAGGCCCGATGTGTTGGTCCAATGTGTTTCCTTGCAACACAAACATTGTGCTCATTTGACTGTAGACTGTAGCAAAAACAATCCCTGAGGCCCAAACTGGAAGCAATCTGAGCATGGATTTGAGCTCCTTCACTTGTGTCACTGTGCACAGACTCCATGGGTTTGGCAAGTCCTTGGCATGGCCAGTCTCTGATTCCACAACAGCCTTGTCAAAAAATCTGAAAATTTGATAAATATTAATAATTAAGTTCACTCGCGAGTTTACTTTGAAGTTGATTAACATGTTGCTTTAATTAATGTGCTACTGCTAACCTTAGTTTGTCTGTGTGCTTGAGTTTTCTACTTCCTTGGATGGTGCACTCCTCGTCTGTGGTCTCAAAGAGAAGAGCTTTTTCAGCAGGGACACTAACCTTGTATTTTCTGATGGATGCAACAATGACCTGAGAAATCCTTGTGAGGGGGCTCTCACCAGGTTTCTGAAGGCGGTATAGCTTGCTACCCAAGAAAAATAACACAGCTGCAATGGCCATTGCAACTGCTGGGACCCCGAAACCCTAGTTCCACCCCACATTCATTTGTATCCACACCAAAACAGATGAAGCAATGAGGGCACCAATGTTGATTGATAAGTAAAACCAATTGAAGAAGGAGCTCTTTTTCTTCCTCTCAATCTCATCTGTTTCGTCGAATTGGTCTGCACCGAAGTAGGAGACACAGGGTTTGATCCCACTGGTGCCAACTGCAATCATGTAGAGTGCCACAAAGCAGACCGCTCTTTGTAATGACGTGGGGTGGCAACCAGAGCTGTCACACTCCGGTTTTAGCCCTTTGATGGATGCTGTGATCGTCAAGAGTGACATCCCCTGCAAAAACAGAACAATTAGTCCTCAAATTACAAAAACCAAAATGTAGGTTGATAATAAAGTCATCATAATTTCTTACAAGAGCATAAATAATAGAGAAGATTGTAATTGTCCAATATCTTCCCAAGTATGAATCAGTAAGGAAGGCCCCTATCAATGGCGTGGCATAACATGTCCCGAACCTATTACTGACACTTGTTGATGCTGCAACATTTCCCATACTGAGTTGTTTCTCCAGATAGTTCACCAGATTGGTGCTCATGCTATAGTATGCCAATCTTTCACAGCATTCATTCCTTGCAATGAAAATTGATTTGTGTTCTATATGTTAGGAATTGGATTCTTTGATCTTATATGATAAACCTATAAGAGCAGCGTATCAAGAATGAACCGGAAAGTCCTCCAATTTCCAGTCTTCTTCTTGTTAGCTGGGTTTTTATTGATGTCCAGGGTTCCGTCATTGGTATATATATCATCGTCCGCTGCCATCTTGTGCTCTAGGCCTTGTTTTTCTTGGTATTTTAAAGCAAAGAATCATCTACAAAGCCATCATCATCAATTCATCATCACACACACTAAGATAAGAACAATCATGAAAGTTTCGAAAACCAAAATAGTTGATTGGATGGGATATATTAAAGTCATTTGACAATGCTTAGTTTGGTTGGCGAAAAGAAATTTAGGAAGGCTACGACCAACCCAATCTCAAAAGGTAAATAATAGAGCACATGTATCGCAAAACGGATGTTGTTTCTCTTTTTCTTGTTTCTCTTAATCCCGTAATTCCAACTATGTGTTGGTTTCATATCACTTCAAGAATCGCAGGGGAAGACGCAGGGGATTTCCATTTGCTCAAGAACACCTGCGATGGTTTTTTCAGTGAGGTAAGTATCTTCTCTCTTACACTCTTAGCTTCAAACGGTTGGTTAGGATAGATTTAGGTTCTTGTGATGTAGATTTAGGTATTGATTTTTTTTAGGCTTAGACTTGAGAAAAAAATGGAAAGATTGATCACAATGAAGAAACAGTTATGCAAAGGATGCAAAATGCACACCAGGTGCTTGTAAAAATGCACCAGTGAATTTTCTGAGTGATCTTGGTGCTCTCACCATCTAGAGAGAGACACACATACTTCTCATTATTTTTTTAGTTGATTACAATTGTATTCTCACTCTTTTACACAAACAATTCGTTAGGATCCACATGGCATCATCGTACACGGTTTTCTCTAGTTTCTTGCTTACTAAGTCACTCACCATTCACTCAATTCTGTTATAACAACCTTGACAGGACCCATCCCCGAAGGACAGAGATAACCGTGCCCGGTCCTACTCCCGTCTGACAAGTCAATTGAAGTTCTGAAATTACCCTCAGCACTTGCCAAACAAGGGATAACAGTACCTGTGCCTACTCATGCCTCCACCTCCCGATCAGCCTCGATCATCGCGCCACGACCTGAAGGGTCAATAAAACAGAAAAGGTGTGAGTGGACAAAAAGAAAAGTTTAGAAATACATTTATCAAAAGACATTCCTACCCTCCAGTTTCGCAAACATCCATGCATATAATAAATCATGAGTAAAGTAAATCTGGGCATAAACGTTCATAAAGCACCAATCATGAACAATAAAAACCACGGGACTCATTTCCATATCCAATATCATATCCAATCTCATATAGTCACGTTATCCCTACAACGCGTGCAAATCAATAGGCTCAAGGACCACTCAATATCCGAGCATCCGTCGCTGTGAACACATCACCAGCCGGCAATCCAGATCGTCGTGAACACATCACCGACCGATCTCCACATAATCCAGAACATCTGATATGAGTCGAGCCTCCCTCGGCTGCACGAAAACAGACCGTGCTACGTGACCTCTCCGGGGTAAACACTTCCATCCCGGAGGTGAGCGTTATCTTCAGGGTTCATTCCGGGGAAACACATTCCCAACCGGAAGCCCTAATATCCACAATATATCATCATCATGAAGACCAATGAAAAACAGTTGCATTTGTTTGAAATCAAAACCATTTTCAATACAGGGTCTCAGCCCAAAACATAATCCATAAAATCCATAAATCCAGAGTCCCAATTTCATAAATCCGAAAACCATCAATATCATCATGTAATCGTATGAAAATACCAATCCAACCAAAATCACATTTCCATTGGGTCTCACGCCCAACATATCAATTTCACGCAAATCCGTGTAACCGCAACCTTAGTTGCCATTCATAAATCCTGAAAACATTACAAATTCATCAAATCAAGTTCCCGACTCATAACTCGAGTCAAAACCAATCACAAATCCCGGGCCTTCGCCCAAAACAGTAATATCCGAGTTTTCTCGAAAATCGTGCCAAAAAGCATATAAAATAATATAATATTCTCAAAATCCGGAAATCATCATATCGAAACATTAATCATACCAAATCATGTCAAATCATATTATAAAGCATTTAAAACATATATGCATGCATTCAGGGTAGAAAACAAAAGTCCACTCACACACCGTCCTTATCGCTCGCTTTCCGAGCTGCACGTTTTTTCGAAATTTCCAGAAGTCACCATTCATGTCCAAAATCATTATCGAGGGTCACTAACATCTCAATATACCTCATATAATTTTCCCCAATTTTTCTGGAATTTAAATACGTATTTTAAACGTAATATAAACCTTTGGACTTTCGAAACAATATCGAAACGGTGTCTGATTTCCTCGAAACCAACGCCAAAATGTTCGTTATATTAAATAGGACAAAAGTCATATTGACCTCACCTTGAAAAGCCCGCTCACACGCCCCCACGCGCCGCCGCAAATGGCTGCGCGTGGAAGCCACGCGCCAGCTACAGTACCCATGAACAGTCGTCGTCCCAACCCGTCTGACTGGTAAACGGGTCCGGTTGGCCCGCGAGATGACTCGGCTGGATTTCTGCCAATTTTTCATCGATTCCTTCAATTGAATCGTTGAATATAATCTTTAGGAGTCTAATTAGGGTTCTGTAATCTCACTTACACAAGAGCTTACCTCAGTGCGTCCATCAGAACTCGATTGTTCGAAGAACATAATTGTATTGTTCCTCCTTCAATTCATCCAATGCCCACCAGATTTCCCAAATTGATACGTTCAGTAGCTTTGCAAGGTTCATCCAAACATAGTTTCAGTTTCAATTTGAACTTGAATTTCCTCCAACCATTTGTACTCAATTCGAGTTTCCTTAGACCATCACAGAGTCCATCTCGACTTGTTTCTCCTTCATTTTGATTCCATTCGACTCGTTTAGGTCTCCCTGAACTCATCCTCATTCCTGTTTTCAGCAATTTATCACATAAGTCTGAATTTAAATTCAAGCCTTCAAGCAAGGACGTCGGGTGGGGTTTCGGGTTTCCTGCTCAATGACTTCCTCTAATTCTTTGTGTTTTTCTCACTGAATTTCATTTGGTTTCACCTAATCCCAGCCTAAGGGGTCGTTTAATTGGACTCACTTTGGTTTTGATTCATGCTCTGTTTTTGTTCTTTCAGCTACACACACCTGCACGATTGGTTTGTATGTTTTCTCAGTTTAAATCCTCACCACCCATCAACCTTGCAACATCATCATTTAGCCACTAATCTACATTAATAAAATGACAGATGTCATTACATGCTAAATTCTCATCCACAATGGCGGGTACATGTGTCATTAGCTTAGTCTCATTTATCCTTTAACATGGCTGAATCAGCTATTAATTTAATTACGAGTTTACCCATTCTTTAAGAAATTACCAAATTGCCCTTCAAGTTCTCAAGCCCGTAACTATTTCATCCGACCTCCGATTGACGCATGCCGCCTGTCTACGGATTTAGCGTCTCGAGATCTACCCAACGGTACTTACAGAAAGTCCAAACATGGTCCCCATCAAAAAGTCAACAAATGGCCCCTTTTTAACCAATTTACCAAATTACCCTTAAACTTCCGAACATCATAACTTTCTCCTCGAATGTTAGAATTGGGCGTGTCACCTGTCTATGAACTCGTAACGTCCCGAACTACGTCACGGTCATCGGTCAAAGTTCATTTGACCACTCGAACCAAAAGTCAACCGTTCACCCAATTCCAGGGGCAAAATCGTCATTTTCCTTCAAATTTTTCACATTTCCCTTTTTTGACTTTCCGGGTCGTTACAAACCTGCCTAGCTGGCACTCACACACTCCCTAGAGTCTAGGACAGATGTCATTGATTGAAGTAAGGCTTTAGATCAGGTGCATTGCACCCTAATCATCACTACTACAGTAGCAGCTTACACACCAACACTCCCTCCTAAGCTACTCTGATTTAACTCCAAGCAATGATCTTAGGTAGTTAAACCTGACCTTAGAAAGTGCCTTGGTGAATATGTCAGATAGTTGTTCCTCAGACTTACAGTAGTGCAGCAGAATGTCACCATTTTGGATTGCTTCTCTAATGTAATGGAACTTCATATTGATGTGTTTAGTTCTCTGATGAAAGACAGGGTTTTTAGCCATAGCTATTGCTGACATATTGACAGGACCCACCCCGATTATCGCCTCGATAATCGGGAAGCATCCTGCTCCCGTCTGACAATTGAATCCAAAAGACCGGAAAACTAATTAATATTACAACACACCCATTGTCAGACCAGGGAGATTAAACAAATACATCCGACTGGACGTCAAGCCCACGGTTTCACAGAGCAATAATATTACAAAACAGGTTAAGGAACAAATCCTACTCTGTGAACTAACTACTCCGCAACGGAAAACTTTATGCCTCCGCCTCAGCCTCGGCGCTTGCCCCCGCACTTGTACCACGACCTGGAGGGAATTTAAAACAACAAAGTGTGAGTGGACCGAAACATAAGTTTTGCAGGAAAAACAGTTTTTCCGAAATCGGGTTCGCCCTCCAGTTTTGTAATCCGCATGCATAACCAAATATTCAAAACTTGCGTATTAAACTTTTGAAAACTCTTTTTCCGAAACACATGAAAAATGTTACAAGGATCGTCATAACTCATGTAAAACCATTTAATAATACCAGATTCCAGAAACCGTCATTTTGAAACGTTAATTGCACAAATCAAGTAAAACGTAAATCAATAATCACAATTATGCCGTTGGATCCATCCGAGTCTTTAAACTCAAAATTAGGCCTTCCCGGGATATCAACGAGTCTTTAAACTCAAAACATGATCAATAGGCCTCGGGGGTATCACAGTAATCGAGTCTTTAAACTCACGAGTCTTTAAACTCAATCCGGGTCTTTAAACCCAATTTTCGGGTCCGCCCCCGTCATTAAATAACCGGGTCTTTAAACCCAAAACCGGATCCAACAATCAACCGGGTCTTTAAACCCAAAACCGTTTTTAAAACACAATAAATCGGGATTCATCACAAACCGTTTTCCAACATCATTCCGAAATCATATCACATCATAATAGGACTCATGTCCGAATTCACATGCAAATTCCAACACATGCAATTTCCGAAAATTCACTTCGCAAATGTGATCAAAACATCATAAATCCGTAACATGCATAATCATATCCAGATACTTCATCAAAACATCACGCATGCATAAGTGAAAAACCGTAACCTCGAAATGCGTGAAATACGATAAATATCTCGAAAAGCGTGGAAACACGTAAAACCGGAATATCATCTCACCATCATAAAATCATATGCAAAACCATAAGATAAGTAAGAAAAATAGTCATGCATGCCTAGTTTAGAAACCAAAATGTCCACTCACAGTTTTAGGACGCGTCAATCGCGTCCCGCGCGCTCCTCCGTAGCTTCGGAAGTGTCCGTGCCTGAAAAAAATGTACAAGGAGGGTTACAAACATCCGAAAATAACTTGTAGGATTTTTCCTAATTTTCCCGGATTTTTCGGCGAAAATAAACTTAAAGACTTAATCTTCCGGACTCCCGAAATTATCCCGAACGACTCCCAAACAACTTGAATCCTAAAGGTAAAATGTTAATTAGACTGAAAGGATTAATTCTCGTGTTGACCGTGATCGGAGTTGACGTCACACGCGCCGTCACTCGCCGCCCAAAGTGGCTGCGCGTGAAGGTCACGCGCCAAGCTACAGTATCTTCGTCCTTACCCGAATCGACTGATAAATGGGTCTATACCCGCGACTCAACCCGACCAGTTCAAGCTCAATTCTCAGTCAATTCCTCCCGTTTTCAATCCTATTATCTTCTCTAACCCATTAATTTTAGGTTTGCATCATTGGTTAACCTCGACTTATACTAAATCGACCTAACTCAAGCTCACACAGTCAAACAAGTCGACCTCTGAAACTCACCCAAACTGACTCCATACTCAAATTAATTTCACCAGTAGCTTAAGGAAAATTATACGAACACACTGGTACAATCAATTGGGCTCGCCGTTACCTGGAAGTCGTCGACCTCAAGCTCGAGAATACTCAGAACCAGGGAGCTCCGTTCTTGGCCAATTCGTGAGTGTCGTCCTTCGAATTCGACGTGGTTGGTTTCCTTTTGCTCCCAGAAGACTAGAATGGCCCTTGGTTTAGCTCGAATGTCCCCTCAATTTGATCTTCAATTTTCCCTCCAACTGGTTTTTCCTTCGAACTGGACCTTGGGTTCTTGGGCAATCCGTGCTCGAATCCCTTCAATTCTTGCACGGTCGAGATTCTGTCACTCTCAGAAGACTCACAGTGTGTTTAGATTGATCCCTCGACCCTTAGAAATTGAACTCTGCGATTTCCCCCCAAAAACCCGAAACAGTTTGCTCACGGTTTCTCTCACAGTTCCTCTCAAGCTCAGCTCCCAAATTGAACCAAAATGACCCTAACTCAATCCTCACTCTATTCCCATACTCAGTTATTCGATCGGTGTGGCCAACAGCCCGTGGGAGACCAACTGAGGCCTCTGAAAACGGTTTCCCGCAAACACAGAGACCACAGCCATTTCTCGTTCCTCCCGTGCACTCAGTCTCTGCCCAGACACGCATGGCTGCTTCCCACAACCACAAAATCCATAAACTAAACCCACTCACCAGTCCACTTAGCCATAAACAAATGCACGCTTAAAAACACCACGGCCGCACTCTGTTTTTCACGGTGGTGCTACAGTAACCACCGTGAAATGACCAAAATGCCCTTCAGTGCAATATTTACCAAAATGCCCTCCAACTTCCGTGACCCGTAACTCGGTCATCCGACGTCCGTTTCGTGCGTGCCGCCTGTCGTTGTACTCGGGACCTCGAGACGAACCCAACGGTCTTTGAATCATATGGATATCAATTGTCAAACAAAAAGTCAACTTTTTCCCATAAACGTCCAAATTACGATAATGCCCCTGGACTTCCGAACATCATAACTTTCGCCTCGAGCGTTCGAATCGGACGTGCCACTTGTCTATGAACTCGTGACGTCCCGAACTACGTCACGGTCATCACTCAACGTCCGTTCGACCCTCCAATCAAAAGTAAACAATTTGACCATACGAATCACAAGGGTAAAAACGTCATTTTATTTAATATTTTATAATATTACATTTCCAGAACGTCTGGGGCGTTACACATATTGTCACACATTAGGGCTGTAGGACTTAGATGTTCTTCTCCAAAATCCTGTAAAACAAATCTCAGCCAAATAGCCTGAGTTGTGGCTTCTGCAGCAGATACATATTATGCTTCTGCAGTAGATAGAGCTACACTGCTCTGTTTGACAGAAGCCCAAGAAAATATGCCACTGCCAAATGTGAATGCATACCCTGAGGTACTCTTACTATCCTCCTCTGAACCTCCCCAATCACTATCACAGAAACCAATTAAGGTTGCAACTTGACCTTTTCTGTATTTCAGCCAATAATCCAGTGTTCCTTGTATGTATCTCAGTACTCTTTTGGCTGTACCAAGATGTTTCTTGGTAGGGTTATGCATGAATCTAGACAGTAGGCTAGATACATACATTATATCAGGTCTTATTGCAGTTAAAAACAACAGGCTGCCTACCAATTGTCTGTAAAGCTGTTCATCAGTAGGCTTACTGCCATCTTCTTTCTGCAACCTTTCATTAGCTGCTAGGGGTATACTTACAGGTTCGCACCCTTTCAAACCAAACTTTTCCAGTAGTGTAGAGGTATATTTCCTCTGATGGATATAGATCCCAGACTTAGATTGCAGAATTCCCACACCCAAGAAGTGATGTAACATACCTAAATCTGTCATTTCATATCTCTCCATCATTTCCTCCTTGAAATCTTGCATCATAGCCTCACTGTCACCTGTATAGATGATGTCATCTACATAGATAGACACTATCAAAGTTCCTTCATCTTGCTTGACCTTTAGGTACAATGTAGCCTCACTTGAACTTCTTTGAAAACCACAAGCTAACAGATAGGAATTGATCTCACCATACCAGACCCTTGGAGCCTGTTTTAATCCATAAAGTGCCTTTTCCAACTTGTAAACCTTTTCCTCTTGTCCTTGTTTTCAAACCCTTCAGGCTGATCAACATAAACCTCTTCCTCAAGCACCCCATTTAGAAAAGCTGACTTCCACATCAAGCTGAAACAGCTTCCACTCCTTTTGTGCAGCTAGGGCAATCAGGGTTCTAATAGTATGTAACCTTGTAACAGGTGCAAAAGTCTCATTGAAGTTAATCCCTGGTTTCTGGGCATATCCTTTAGCAACCAACCTAACTTTGAACTTCTGAATTGAACCATCTAGGTTCAATTTGGTCTTATAAACCCATTTGACACCAATCACTAGTTTGTCTTTTAGTCTTTCAACCAATTTCCAAGTGTTATTCTTTTCAATCATCTCCATTTCTGCTTCCATTGCTTTCTGCCATGCCAAGTCCTTGACTACATCCTGATAGTCTTCAGGTTTAACAATTGCTACATGGCACCGTGTATATATCTCATTCAAACTTCTCAACTTGACAAGAGTGTTACTAGCCTCTATATCACTCTCATCACCCTGGTTGTTTTGAGTGTCCTGTCCCTGACCTGCTCCTGTTTGATCAGTGACTGGATGAATAGCAGTAGTTTTGTCTTCAGAGTTGAGTGGTACACTGTCAGGACCCACCCCGGTTTCACCCCGAAACCCGAGGTAAATCCTGCTCCCGTCTGACAACCCGAAACATAACCAAAGTAAACTCACGATAAACCGCCAAACTACACAGTCAGACGCAGGAGAAATTATAACACATCCCGAAGGCGAGTTTTACAGAGCATAGTTCTGAATACAACAGACAGAAAACTGGTAACTATAAACACGCACACGGAAAACTTTACAACACTCCGGGATCCCTTTCGCGACTTCTATGCCTCAGACGCTGCCTCGACGCTGAAACCCCGCTCTAACTCCACGACCTGGAGGGAAATTTAAAACAGAAAGTGTGAGTGGACCATAAATAAAAGAAAAGTTTCCAAAACCATTATAAGAAAAACTGGGTTTGGCCCTCCGTTTTGAAACCACATGCATAACCCAGTTATTAAAGCAGTTATAGTTCACATAAACCTCATCATAAAAACAGAAACACTATAAAACACAGTTATAGAAATCATAGCATAAGCATCATAAAACCGTATCATAAACCATAAATATCAAGTCATCATTATCCGATCAAACCTGCTGGACCTATCCGAGGCTTTAAACTCCCGAGTCTTTAAACTCAATCCAGGCCTCAATAACATCTGAGTCTTTAAACTCCCGAGTCTTTAAACTCAACAGGCCTACGGGGGAAATATCAATATATCCGAGTCTTTAAACTCAATCCGGGTCTTTAAACCCAATCCGGGCCCGTCCCCCGTCAATCAATATCCGAGTCTTTAAACCCAATAACCAGATCCAGCAAATCCAATCCAAAACCATTTGAAAACCATTTCTAAATCCACATCCAAACCCGAATCCGAAATCACCGGTCCGAAGCCCATCCGGAGTCCAGAACCGTCATTCTGAACCCAAATCCGGAAATTCACTTCTCAACTTTAAAATCAAATCCCATTACCGAAATCCGATTCTAAAACCGAAAACCCTTGATCATCGAAATCATGTTCTAGAATCCCTTTATAATCATTGAAAATCATTAATCATTTGAAATCCCCAAAACATGGCATTATACTCAGAAATCGACATTTCTCGTAAAACGTGCCAAATATCGTAATTTTCTCGAAAATCGTGCAGTTATGTAAAACTAACATCACATATTCAACGATTATGAAATCACATGTAAAACCACAAAACAATTATAGAAAAACGGTTATGCATGCTTAAGTTTAGAGAAGGGGTCAACTCACAGTACCAAGCCCTCAATCGAGTCCCGAACGTCTCGTACGTTCCTCTGCTTCCTCGGGAAGTCCCGATCCTGTCAACAACCGCCAAAGTACGTTACTAACACGTCTACGAAAGTCCACCTAATTTTCCCCAAAAATTCCCGGGTCCTAAACATAACGAACCGGAACCCGAAACCTTCGCCCTCGCGGAGCTATATTGAATCGACGTCCGAACAACCCGAAACCAATCCCATTAGACTCGTCACAACACCTAGACCAAAAACTATGTTGACAACTTCCTCAACCGCCGTCGCACGCGCCCCCACGCGCCGCCCAAAGTGGCTGCGTGTGGCCCTCATGCGCCAGCTACAGTGCATCGTCTACCTCAAGCCGACCCGGTTTGAAACAGTTCCTGCAAATCGAACCGGCGTGAGCGGTTCTCTGCCGTACCTGCACCAAAACGGCTCCTCTCTTCACCATCTTCATCGTCCCATCCTCAGCAATCCAGTCCCCTCACTCAAACACCACGACACGGCCTAAAACCTGTCGACTCAAGCTCGAACAGAAACCCGTACTCTTCCCCCGTCATAGTGGCTACCTTAAACCCTTCCTAGAACCTCACTGAGTCTCACCCAACTCACCAAAACCGTCGACTCAATCCCAGACTTCACGACTCAACGGTTGAAACAAAACGGAAAAACAGAGAACGACGGGTACTCTCCGTCGTTCTGGACTCCGCCGTGCACTCCTCCTCCACGGCTGCACAACCAGAAGACACCTAGGACCCTACTGAATTCCCTAGACCTCACTAAACTCCTCGATTCAACCCCTAAAGCCACGACTTGGCGTCTGAACCTAAACGACAAAACAGAGCAAGTTAATGGGGATGAGGAATTACCTGTCCTCCGGTCGCCGTCGCGAGCTCCGCTAGGGCTAGTCGACTCCTCTCACCCCTCACGATACCACCACGAGTCCAATTGCACCGTACACGGCCACACCACCCCCACGATCTCTCAATTCCTCCCTGTTTTTCTCTGATTTTTCCCCCTGGTTTTCCCGTGGCTCTCAACTCACCCACACACTGATTCCTCACCTCCCAACCTTCTCACTATCTCCCTCTCAATCTCTGATCACTCTTCACTCATCAAGTCACACAACACACACACCACCACCGTCCAATTCTCCCAACTCTCTCCCTCTGTTTCTGTCTAGTTCGAAGAACACACATGAACACACACGGGTACCCCAAATAATTGGGACCGTGTTCCCTAGAACCAACCAGAACCCCTACACTTGTCACCATCCCTTCAGCCTTCTCACAAGTGGCTCAATCTCAGCCCTCCATTTTCCCTCTCTGTTGCACAAATCCCCATGTGCAAAGACCAAAATACCCCTCATTTTAAGTCAAAATTACCGTTGTGCCACTACCTTTCTAGACCCGTATCTTACACATCGTAAGTCCGATGAATACGTGCCGTCTGTCATCAAACTCAGGACGACGAGATCTAGCTAACCCTCCTAGTTCAACGTGTCAAAACTCGGTCATACGAAGAGTCAAATTTTCCCCCTATTTTAACGTAATTACGAAAGTGCCCTCAACCTTCCGAACATCATAACTTCCTCCTCGGATGTTGGAATCGGGCGTGCCACCTGTCTACGAATTCGTGACGTCCTAAACTACGTCCTGGTCATCGGTCAAAACCTAATTGACTGCTCGAACTAAAAGTCAATTTTTTGCCCGAACTAGGGGCAAAATCGTCATTCTAGGCTAACGACCTTATCGTAACCTACTAACCCCCGATTAAGCTCACTAATCTGATCTTCATCACCGTCTTAATCCTAATTTCCGGGACGAGTCGTTACATACACTGAACTCCATGCTTGTCTTCCAGTCCCATGTGGCTTTCTCCTTAAAAGTCATTGTTCTAGAAATCACCATCTTCCTTGTTTCTAGGCATTAAACCCTATAGCCTTTCTCACAACTACCATATCCCATGAAAACTCCTTTTGAGGCTGATAAATCTAGCATTTGTCTGAGCTGATTAGGGATGTGAAAATAACAAACTAAACCAAAGATTCTTAGATGATTCACACCAGGTTTCCTTCCACTATACACCTCAAATAGTGTTTTCTTCCTGATAGCTTTAGTAGGGCACCTGTTGAGCAAATAAACAGCTGTGTTTACAGCTTCTGCCCATAATTCATAGGGCATTTGCTTGTCATGGAGCATTGCTTTGGACATCTCAACAATTGTTCTGTTTTTCCTTTCAACCATACCATTTTGCCGTGGATTGTATGAGACAGTGAACTGTCTTTGGATTCCCATCTTTTCACAGAAATCTAGAAACTCTTGAGACATATACTCACCCCCTCTATCACTTCTTTTCTTCTTAATCTTGCAATCAGTTTGGAGTTCAACCATGGATTTGAACTTATTAAAGGTGTTGAAAACCCCTGATTTATGCCTGAGAAAATAAACCTAGTACATCCTTGAGTAGTCATCTATGAAAGTCAGGAAATACTTGTTTCCACTTTGAGTCTCAGTCTGCATAGGTTCACAGACATCAGTGTGCACTAACTCAAGTAACCTGGTTGACCTCTAGGCCCCACTCTTGTCAAAACTTTCAACTTGCTGTTTTCCTAGTATGCAACCTTCACAGCAGTCCTCCTTCTTAGATAGACTAGGAAAACCAATTACCATATCATCTTTGACTAAAGCTGTCAAACTTGCATGGTTTAGATGCCCAAACCTCTTGTGCCTATGGCATGTATCACCTTCTTCAACAACAAGTTTTGCCACTGGTATAATCTGTTGGAAAGATAGTGGAAAACATATGTTTCCTGTCATTGCTACACATGCTATCTCCTAACCCTGATCATAGATAGTGGCCTTCTTTCCTTCGAACACAAGATTATAGCCATGTTCCACCATCTGTCCCACACTTAACAAGTTCTCATCCAAGCCAGGTACCAACATTACCTCTTTAATCATCTTATCACCATTCCGAGTCTTGATAACCAAAGTACCCTTACCCTTGGCCTCTACTAACTCCCATGTGTCCATCTTAACTCTGCACTTCAGGGTTCTATCCAGGTTTATCAAAACAGGTTCATCTGAAGTCATTTGGTTACTTTAGCCACTGTCAAGGTACCAGGTGTCTGCATTCTTTTTCGTTGTGATAGAATGACAGGCATAAAACAGTGTCCAATCTTCCTCTGCATGTTATGCAAGATTCACACTATCCTTGCTCCTGCAATCCTTGGCATAATGTCCCATTTTATTGCACATGAATCATTTCCTGGTTTTGAACCAGCAATTCCCAAAATGCTTCCTACTACAGACACTGCAAGTAGGTTTAGACTCACTCCCACTTCTGTTTTATTCTCTAGGAAGTCCACCATGTCCATTTGTTGCTTGTTGATCAGATTTTTTGATCCAAGGTTTAGTTCCACCTTTGGAAAAACGTTTAGGCTTGTTTGAATTGGAGGATGCTCCTATATGCATGCTAGAGAAGGCTATCTCCACTGTGTTTTCAGAGTGGAGTTCTAGCCTTTGATAGAAGCAATCAGCTCATGTACATTAACCACATCGAGATCTTTAGTTTCTTCTAGAATTGACACTATTGGATCATAGAGTTTGGTTAAACTGATGAGGATGTTATGTCCCATCCTAGCTTCTTTTATCTCTTCTCCATAAGTCATCATTTGATCCACAGTCATGTATAATCTAGATAGGTATGCACTTAGTGATTCATCATCCTTCATTCTCATATATTCAAACTCTATCCTTAAGCCTTGAAGTTTAACTGATCTAACCTTTTGATCTCCACGAAATTCCCTCTTTAGTAGATCCCAGGAAGCCTTGGAACTCTCTTCATTTGCAATCCTAGAGAAAATGGAGTCAACAACTGAGTTTTGGATAAAACCTAGTGCCCTGGCATCTCTGATCAAATCAGCTCGAGCAGGCACCACCATTACTCCCTCATCACCTTCTGGATCTGTTTGAAGCCCATGTTGACTAGCTCCCATAGATCTTGAGCTCGAAGCAAGGTTCTCATCTTGATGCTCCAAAACTCGTAGTTGTTACCATCAAAGATGAGAGCCCATAGCTCATTTGTTCCAGCACCAGCCATTGCAGTTTTAGCAGCAATTTGAATTCAGTAGCACAGTCTCCGATCATGTCCCAACACTCTTATCATGAACCAGAATGCTCTAATACCATGTTGGTTTTAAATCACTTCAAGAATCGCAGGGGAAGAAGCAGGGGATTATCGTTTGCTCAAGAACACCTGCGATGGTTTTTCTAGTGAGGTAAGTATCTTCTCTCTTACACTCTTAGCTACAAACGGTTGGTTAGGATAGATTTAGGTTCTTGTGATGTAGATTTAGGTATTGATTTTTTGTTTAGGCTTTAGACTTGAGAAAAAAATGAAAAGATTGATCATAATGAAGAAACAGTTATGCAGAGAATACAAAATGCACACCAGGTGCTTGTAAAAATGCACCAGTGAATTTTCCGAGTGATCTTGGTGCTCTCACCATCTAGAGAGAGACACACATACTTCTCATTAGTTTCTTAGTTGATTACAATTTTATTCTCACTCTTTTACACACACAATCCGTTAGGATCCACATGGCATCATCCTACACGGTTTTCTCTAGTTTCTTGCTCACTAAGTCACTCACCTTTCACTCAATTCTGTTATAACAACCTGCCTAGCTGGCACTCACACACTCCCTAGAGTCTAGGACATATGTCATTGATTGAAGTAGGGCTTTAGATCAGGTGCATCCCTGATCATCACTGCTGCAGTAGCAGCTTACACATCAACACTACGTTCACTCTCACTTGACAGAAACGGGTCTTGTGTACGACTACCGCATGTGGTCCTGTGTTACTGACTTACTGGAGTAGGGATGGACTAACCAAAACAGGCCCCCCATCATCAGATCAAATTACAGGGTACTTATAATCTAGTAGTGAAACCCACCCATCATCAAAGAATCCACAAACCCTAATTTATTAATCAAAATTCCACGACCACAAATAAGCAAAAGTTGAGTAATGCCTAAGCAATGTGTTATCATGATGTGAGTCAAGCTAACGTAAGATATTTAAAAAAAAAAAAAAAAGCTAACAGAAAGCACAGATCATTCTGAAGGGAAAAAAAGATACATAAACAATTATATATTTTCTAACAAATATGATTGCTTTTGAAGAAGCATCACATAAAATTAAAAAACCGCAGGCAAATGCAAACCAGTCAAGCTAGGGCATACCAGAAGAGACTTTCCAAGAAAAAGATACGATCCTTTTGACGTGGATGACTGAGTAATATTTACAAACCTCTGGAGTAGAAATTGGAAGAGAAGGAAAAAAAGAGACTGAGTAATTTTAATTTACAAATCTCTGGATTAGAAATTGAAAGAGAAGGGAAAAAGAGACTGAATAATTTTTTACATACCTCTGGAGTGGAAATTGGAAGAGAGAAGAAA
This sequence comes from Prinsepia uniflora, assembly GCA_032719365.1. Lineage (NCBI taxonomy): Eukaryota > Viridiplantae > Streptophyta > Magnoliopsida > Rosales > Rosaceae > Prinsepia > Prinsepia uniflora. The sequence goes on from CM064861.1 coordinate 13,919,323, forward strand.
AAGAGTGAAATTTTGGTGGATGGTGGTTATGGGTACTCAATTTTAATGGGAGCAAAACCAGGGAAGCCTAGTCCGTTTCCTACTCTTACACAGGGCCACGTATATGTATATATATATATATATATATATATATATGTATACATGTATGCCAGGTGATAATTCAAAATTGATTGAAATGCATGTAATTAATTGCGCGATTTATAAACGTGAGGATTTCCGGAAGTTGTGAAGCGGATGATTAATATAGGCGTCGATTTGGGTAGAATTACATACTAACCTTGATCGACGGCTCGAGTGGGGATGAGTCTTATTTACAGTAATACCCATGGAATTCTAGCTTTGTTATTGCTTTTGGTAAAGAAAACAAAAGCCAGAATACTCAATAAGCGAAAGCCATTAAATCATCATAGTGAGTCTCGAAACATTACAGAAGCAGAATCTGATCGGCTGGTTGGTGAAAAGATGCTTTCAAATTTCCATCTTTTTCCATACGAGACTCAAAAAATGTGGTTGAGAAAAAACCAATTTTCTTTTCCATATGTGGTTCATGAAATTATGAGTATTTGTGGTATGAAATTTTGTTCTGGTTTTTGAATTGGGTAATGAAATTATGTAATTATTTCAGGTTTACAATCGTTACAACTTTATTGTAGATTCGTGTAAAATTGATTTATAATTTGATTTAATGAATGATCACGCAAAGATGTTTTAGATACACTAATAATTTCTCCTTGTTTTTTAAGAAAATTTTCAGAAGATACCTTGGCTTACAGTTGTTAATCTAATTTTTTTTTTTAAAATTGATTTCACCTCATATAAAAGCCAGCTAGACCTTGAACTTCATGATTTCTAACCCTCAAATTCAGCAGAAAGAAATGCGGGAGTTGTTGTCATTTTAGGTCAACTTTGTGCCTGGACTCTTTACAGGAACTATTACACCCGACTTACTTAGAAAATATGGAAATAAAAGAAATCTTCATTTTACAGCACATATTCCTACTCTAATTGAACCCCGATGGCTACAGTAAGAGAAATTTGATTTTTGTGAATGAAACATGATCACGAAGCGGGCTCATCATCTGCCTTAATCAACCTAAATCTTGAGTACGTTGACGCATACACTACGTAGTGTTACAACCTTATATACGACCATAAGATCACATTTGGTGCAGCCTATCTATCAATATCAAGTTGCTTGTAGCACAAGTTATAGTTTAAGGACAGCATCTGCCAACTGCCATGCGTCCCAACCTGGAAGCCCCATTAATGTTAACTAGGTATCATTATTGCCCTCTTGTAATTGTAAGTGTACAGTGGAACCATAAATTATCGGAAAATTATGAGGTTGCCACGTGCCCATAACACTCATAATGTCGATATTACCTATGATATAAACGATGAAGGCATCACACGATCTCCACATTAATTTAATATATTTATCAATTAAATATATTAATTAAACAGATTAACGCCAATAGTAATTAATCTCTCTGTGAGTTATTTATTATTATTTATATAGTTAATAATAGTGATTTCTTTCGGTAAAAGCACTTACTAAACACTATCTCCTTCAAGCAATCAAACACTCCGGGAACTCTCAAAATTTCACTATAAATACAGGGTCTTACACACCTTTAAATGTAATTCAAAACTCATACTGAAACTCTACCGGTTTATTTCTCTCGATTAAACTGATTTTGGCATCGAAGTGTTTTTGGGTGATCACCACCTGGCTTCAACCTTAACCCCGATTATTTCTTATTATTATGTGTAGGGATCAAGAAAGAATTCTACAAGTTCAGACGATTTCTGCATCAACAACTGGTGCTTTCATTGAGAGCCGTTCTATAGTTTTCTCAAAAAACTTCATCATAGTTCATCGTCTTTAATCCATGGCAAGAATATGAAGAACGAAACGATCTGACAGGCTCATCGCCTTCGTCACAACGACTCACGATAAGAGCAACATGTTCAACAGGATTCCAGAGGTTCAATTGAAATACTTTGAAGGGGAACTGTTACCTTTTTTGCAACCGAAATTTTCCATGGTGCAAGAAAAAGCTCCAGCCTCGGTTACGATGTCCATGCCATCTCAAAGCCACTCAGTACTGGCGTACTTCTAACATCAATCCACTTCCCGCATTAGGCGCGATGGCAACCTTCCCACATGTGGATAGGCGACTAGCTGGAAAGGCATCATAACTAGCCCCAAATTGGCTCTACACTGACGTAGAACTTCAAAGGCTTCTGAATGACCTATGCCATGTAGGAGGATGCACTCAAGCATGTGAAGAACAAGGTGTGACACCTTGCCACCAGAGCTCCAGACTCCCAACACTCCGCATGACATACACGAGAATGCGCTCAAGCCCATGAAGAACACGACGTGACACCTTGCCATTAGAGCTCATGTCATAAGTCCCAATGCTCCACTCGACACGCAAAAGGACACACTCAGGCTCATGAAAAACGTGATGCGATACCTTGCCATCAGAGCACGAGCAAGTCAAACAACTAAGGACCAAGATCGGGGCCAATTGGAGCTCCTACAACGACTTCTGGGAGACCTCAGAACATCTGATCCTACTAAGAGATGCAACGCACCTCACGAAGGACAGGGGAACAACCTAAGGCGCACTAGCAAGGAGCACGTCTTTCGATAGACAATTTCTTGAGATCCTTCACTAAGTGATTAGGGAGAAAAATTTGTACTCGCAGAATAAGAAGTCAACACCACCAAGGCCATCAGCCTAGGAATGACTCGGGAGGCAAGTCGAAGCACTGTCACACATTGAGTACCACGTAAGAGTCAACGACATCATGCAATTTCCCAAACTATACACGCCTTCTCAAGTGGTCAAGTTGACAAAGGCTAAAGAGGTTCTAGCTATTGTAGCGAGGATGATAGGACATACTCACCATGCGAAGTACTCCAAGTATTCCAAGCCTTCGCCATGTGAAGTACACTAAGTCTTTGCTTTGCGAAGCACTCCAAGCCTTCGTCATACGAAGCATTCCAAGCCTTCGCCATACGAAGCACACCAAGCCTTCGCCATGAGAAGCACTCTAAGCCTTCGCCACGCGAAGCACACCAAGCCTTCGCCACGCGAAGCACACCAAGCCTTCGCCACGCGAAGCACACCAAGCCTTCGCCACGCGAAGTACACCAAACCTTCTCTATGCAAAGCACTCTAATCATTTGCCATGCGAAGCACTCCAAGCTTTCGCCACGCGGAGCACACCAAGCCTTCGTCATGCGAAGCATTCCAAGCCTTCACCATGTGAAGCACTCTAAGCTTTCGCCATGAGAAGCACGCCAAGTATTCGCCACACAAAATATTCCAAGCATTCACCATACGAAGCACTCAAACCCTTCGACATGTGAAACACTCCAAGCCTTCGCCATACAAAGCACTCCAAGCCTTCACCACGCAAAGCACTCTAAGCCTTCGCCACGCGAAGCACTCTAAGCCTTCGCCATGGGAAGCACTCCAATACTTCGCCATGCGAAGTACTCAAAGCCTTTGCCCTACGAAGCACTCCAAGACTTCGTCATACGAAGCACAATAAACCTTCACCCTGCGAAGCACTCCAAGCCTTCGCCTTGCGAAACACTCAAAGTCTTTGTCTTGTGAAGCATTCTGAGCCTTCGCCTTGCGAAGCACTCCAATCCTTTGCCATGCGAAGCATTCTAAGCCTTCTCATAAGAAGCATCTAACCTTCGCCACGCAAAACACTTCAAGGCTTCCTCTTCGAAATGTTAATACCTTTACCCTGTAAAGCATCAATGCATTCTTTCGTGGAGCATCAATGCATTTGTTTGAAAAAGCAATGCTTTCCTCCAAAGAAGCACCAATGCATTCATCCACGAAGTATCAAAGCTTTCGCCCCCCGAAGCATCAATGCATTCATTCGTGAAGTGTCGACGCCTTTGCTCGAGGAAGTGATACCTCCCTCCAACGAAGCATCAAGTCTTTTTCTCACAAAGTTTTAATGCCTTCATCCCGTGAAGTAGCCAAGCATTCACAAATGAAGGAACGCATTGGGTCTCGAAGCATCAAGGCTTTCACCTTACAAAGCATCAATATCTTTGCGTAAAAGCCATAATGCCTTTAGGTCGCAACCTACCAATACTTACGCCTTGTGAGGCACCAAAGCCCACCACTGGCAGAGCACTCAAAGATTCACCCACAAAGGACTCGAATCACTTCTCCAATGGAAAAACTACAACCTTCACCTCAATGAGCTAAGTCATCACCTCAAGCAACTTGATGACTAAGTTTAATGCGGTTAACCAACATTGAGGTACATATTACTCAAGAACATTCCCAAGGATCTATCACTCATACCCAACAAATGAACTTGATGAATAGGAAAAGCTACTAAAGATTTCTTCCCAACCCCACCAAGGGGAGCAAGAACCGAGTCATGTCATAACAAATCTTGGGTAAATGTCTTAGTGTGTGCAACTATAAGTTCCAGCGCACAACTTTGAGATTCATTCAAATGTACCAAACTCAATTTTTATTTTCTTGAAGAGAGCTTGATGATGCCAAAAAGGTATGGAAGTTAGATTTCCAACGCTACCAACGACACTCATTCGGAGCCAAAACGAAATCAAAAGACCAAAATTACTACACAAAGGTAAAATCTTCCGAGAATCACAAAACACTCATAAAATGGAAGGCTTCTATTTATGAAAATTAAAGAAGTTGGAAATTCACAAGTTGAATGCTCAAGCATTTATTCAACACTAAGTTCTAGCTACAAGCCAAGAAGAATTATGGAGCTCAACGTCAACGTCAAGACTGACGCAACCTCAAGGTCTCTCCATCAACCTGTGAGCAAACCTTGGATGCCTTCGATCCCTCCCTCATGGACTTCCAGTGATGCATCGTCTGTGGCCTTCTTCAAGCAATGGGAGCAATCTCCTCAGGATCGCTTACTTGGCACATTTGTATTTGAGGAAGAAGTATCAGTGCTTCTTGAATCTGCAACAGCAACTTCACCACTGCTTGACTATGCGACAGTGTTGAAGCAACTACAAAGCTGCTTGATTTTGCAGAAGCAACTCCAATGATGCATATCTCTTCAAAAAAACAAAATCAACGGTGAATGACTCTGCTAAAGATATTTTAATGAAACTTGACTCCGTGAAAGCAACTCAGCCACATGTTGAGTTTCAACTTCGGGACGGAATGATGGCTTAGTGCCCTGTATCTTCATGCCATTCACCTCAAGATCAATGACGCTTTCACTAAAAAAGGCTTTAGAAGGATGACTCCAAAAACATTTGGAATGGCAATTGTAGCTCCAAAAACCCACTTCGGCATCGCTTGACGTCATGAAAGTAGCAGTGGAAGCATCATCCATGTCTTGACGACCTTTGCAGTATGTGCCTTCACGTCACTTTCCTTTAGCGGCGAGATGATGACACCTCCACGCTTCTTTCTTTCAATTATGTAATGGTGTACAACATCTGGGGCTTCACAAGGGGCATGATCGATCCTCCATCTTTATGCTCCACCTTGCATCCACCCCATTTTGAGCTCAACAGGGCCTGGATTGTCAAGTTTCTAGAAGATCATCCATCAGACCACACAACTCATCTGAAAGCTTCAGTCACTTCATGGCATCGCATGAATTTCGCCTCTTGTCATCGGACATCTCACCCTGAAATATGGCATGCCTTGCCTCATGTCATAGGGCCCATCACCTCCTGCTCCAACCTTGCCTTGCCTTGAGTTGTAGCACGCCAAGCCTTGGATGTAGAATATCTCGCTTCACACTTGCAGCATGCCTCGTCTTGTAGTTTTACCATGCCTCACCTTATAATTGTAACGCACCCCGCCTTGAATCGTAGCTATAGCGCGCCCCGCCTTAGGTTGTGATACACCTTATGCAAAAGTGTTGAGACTCCTCGCCTCTTGCTGATGAAAGCCTAGACAAGTCATGGTGCACCTTGCTCCTCATGTGTCAAACACTTCTATCCGCGAAGTGCCACTTGCATGGTTATTGGAAAGAAAGCCTCATGTCATTTGATGCATCACTTCACGGTCCAACCTTGCCTTTCCTTGCTGCGCCTCGCCTTGCACCATGATATGACCCTCATTGTAGTGTAATGCACCGTGCCCCGAAGCTAGAACACGTCTCGCCTTGTGACATGCCTCACTTCAAGTCATGGAACTTCACACATCCCTTGTTGAAGGCCTTGATGTTGGCTCCACCCGCACTTGAAGATGACAAGTCCATCAATGCGCCAAGCTCTTCTATCCATAAAGCACATAAGCATGTCAATTGAAGGAGCGTCTTGATGCCAAGTCCATCATCTCTTGAAGTGGGAAGCTCCAACAAGTCCTGGACACACCACCAGATAGTCTTACGACTATTGCTTCATAAAAATGAGTTCCTCAAGACCCTGCCAAACTTATGCCTTCATGTATCTTGAAATGATCATCTGTAATGACCCGAGGAGGTTCCCGGTGATTGGCTTGTAATGACTCTCCACCTCAGCTAGGCGCACTGCAAGCTAATGATGTCCAAAAGGATATTGGATCGACACCTCTGTGTCCAGCGCGATGGCAATCTAGAAGACGATCTACGTCGCTAAATTCACTCATCCTCACCATTTGTGAGAGATATTGAGGATGAGACATTCCCTTAAAGATTCATGACGTCAAACTTCAATCAATTCAAAGGAACTTCTAACCCGATGAAGCATATTAACTATTATCGAGGAGTCATGGTTCCTCATAGAAACAACGATGCACTTATGTGCAAAGTGTTCCAAGCTTCCCTACAAGGCCAAGCTGACAGGACCTGTCCCCAAAGGACAAAGTTAACCGTGCCCGGTCCTGCTCCCGTCTGACAAGTCAACTGAAAGTCCGAAACTACCCTTCAGCACTTATCAGACAAGGGATATTTGCGCCTGTGCCCGCTCATACCTCCACCTCTCAAATAGCCTCGGTTATCGCGCCACGACCTGAAGGGTTAATAAAATAGAAAAGGTGTGAGTGGACAAAAATGACTTCTTATAAAAACATTTATCAAAACACATTCTTACCCTTCAGTTTTCACAAACGTGCATGCATAACTTAAAACATGAGTAATAGTATGAAATCATTCAAGTATGAACAGTGGACCGATAAAATCTAAACATATTTTCCCAAGGTCTGTAAAACTCATGTTCACCAAATCAGTTCAAGTTATAAAACATCAAATCCCGGCTCTTAGGCCAAAACGTGTGAATACCATCACCTGGCCACAAAGACCAAAAACTCGTACTCAAAACTGGTACGTAATCACAAACAACATGTTTCTAAATTCCAGGTCCACATATTTTCCTTAAAACTCATTTTCATTAAATCAATTTGAATCTCAATAAATTCACTTTTTCCTTAAATCATTTTATATTTAAACCACGGTTTCCTCAAAATCATTTTCCATAAAACCACGGGACTTATTTCCATATCCTGTTGCTTAGAGTCACGTTTATCCCTGCAACGCGTGCAAATCAATAGGCTCAAGGACCGCTCAAAATCCGAGCATCCGCTGCTGTGAACACATCACCAGTCAGCAATCCGTCGCTGTGAAAACCTCACCAGTCGACGATCCGGATCTCGTGAACACATCACTTACTGATCCATATAATCCAGCACATCTGATCTGAGTCAAGCCTCCCTCGGTTGCTCGACAAAGATCGTGCTACGTGACCTCTTCGGGGTAAACACTTCCATCCCGAAGGCGAGCGTTATCTCCAGGGTGCACTCCGGGGAAAAACATATTTTCTCCCGAAAGCCCTAATTATCCGCAACATATCATCATCACAAAAACCAGTGAAAACAGTTGCATTGAAAACCAAATCATTTACAATACAGGGTCTCAGCCCCAAGTCCCGATTTACTTTATAAATCCAAAATCATCAATATCATCATGTAATCACATGGAAATACAAACCCAATCAGAAACACAATTCCATTGGGTCTCAAGCCCAAAATATCATTTTAACGTAAATCCGTGCAACTGTAAACCCGAGTTGCCACGATCACGTAAATCCATAAAATCAATCACTGACTCATAATCCGAGTCCAAATATCATTTTCAACTTCCTGACTCATAACCCGAGTCAAAACATCATTTTCAATCCGGGCCTAGCCCAAAAACATCATTTGCACGTTCCTCGTAAAACGTGCCCGAAAGACTGATTAAAATAATCACAAAATCACGAGAATACAAAAATCATCAAATTCATCAAATTCACATGTAACTCCAAATCCGAGTCAAAATCTTTATTTACTTGGGTTCTCACGCTCACAATATCATTTTTAACCAATTTCATGATTTCTCGAAAAATGTGCCAAAATATAATAATATAATAATCATAAAACCGAGAAATCACCGAAATGAAATACCAATCATGCCAAAGCATATCAAATCATATAATAAAGCATTTTAAATCATATATGCATGCATCACGGTTAGAAAACAAAGTCCACTCACAGACCGTTTCACGATACGCGTGCCATAAGCCTTCTCGGGCTAATCCGACCTCTCCGAGTCATCCTGACCTGTCCAAATCATACCCAAAGGTTACTACTAACCCATACAAGTCCATATTAAGAACCCTAAACTTTTCTGAAAAAGTCAACGTGTCCCGTACACGTTTCCCGAGGTGAAAAACCTCGATTTGACCAACTTAACGATCTCCGATCGACCCGAAACCACCGCCATTGGATCCGGATCTTCGAAACCTTTAAAATGGTCCTGGTCCCACCTAAAAATACGGTCCCACGCGCCCACACCCGCGGGTCAAAGTTTTAGTCAAATGTTGACCAAAAAGTCAACGCTGACGTCATCATGAACAGTAAGTCAACATAAAAAAGTCAAACGAGTTAGAGTCAACGAGTCAACTCGTCGGTCAACGAGTCAACTCGCCGGAGACCGAGTCAACTCGGCGGTGACTCGCCGGAATTTCTCGCCGGAAAACTCCATTGATGCTCCAAACTTCAAACTTCGATATCTCACTCGTTTCTCAACCAAATTGGACGTTCTACCTATGTAAATCTATCTACTCGAGCCAAGGATTCTAAAAATTAACCCAGAAAATTCAGAAAGTACCTGGATTTTAAGTTATGGTCATTCAAAGTTTCGGTCAGATTTCCAAACATCATTCCGGCCACCTCCAACGTCCAAATCCGTCCCAAATTGAACCTACAAGCTCGTCCAAATCCGTCCCAGATTTCCAAACATCATTCCGGCCACCATCAAAATCAAAAACCCAAAATTTGAATCTCACGGTTTACCTTCCAAAATTCCGGCCACCGTGCATGACGGTCCATGTCGTGGCCACCATTGGGTTCGTCTCAACATCCTCTCCAACTTTCATTCACGGGTCATAAGCAAAGGATGAAGATCAAAGGGGGTTGTAGAGCTTGTTCCTCATGGCTCACTTCTCTCAACTCTCCCTTGTTTGCTCACGGTTCAAAGAACAGAGAAGAATAAAAGAAAGATGGAGGAAATGATAAAGGAGGAATGATGATGTAGGGAATGATGATGTTTGGAGGGAAACATGGAACAGATTTTAGGCCTCAAAATGAGGGATGGGTGACACTTGTCACTCATCCCAGCATCCACATCAATGGTCACTATTTATTATTATAATATTATTTTAATCGAAGCCTCAGTTCGTTTGGTTAATCGAATTCGTTCCCGTGACCATAACTTCGTCGTCGAATCTCCGATTTCGGCATCCCGCCCGTCATTGGATTCGTATCGACGATACCTACGTAACAGTCCTTGGCCCTCATCCATTGGACCTCCCGGTAAAAAAGTCAACATTTGACCCCAATTGACCAAAATACCCCTCAATTTCCGAGCATCATAACTTTTTCCTCGAATGTCGGAATCGAACGTGCCACCTGTCTATGAACTCGTGACGTCACGAACTACGTCATAGTCATCGGTCAAAGTCCGTTTGACCGTCCGAACTAAAAGTCAACATTTTGCCCATGCTAGGGGCAAAACGGTCATTTTGCACAATTCGTCCGATTTCACTCAACTAATCATAGATTAGTCATTCTATTTCATAATTAATTAATATTCAATCCCGATATTCGGGACAGGTCATTACACAAGCAATGACATGGTTTAATCATCTGCCCTAGAGGTTCATCGCATCTTTTGAAGAGCTAGCCCTAGCATTTGTGAAAGAATACTCACAACTGTGCACTATCAAAGTAAAGAAAGACCATCTATTTTCTATTAGAGAGAGATCAAAAAAGACCCTGTGACAATACATCCGGAGGTACTACGAGAAAAAATCTCGAATAGTTGGATGCAGTGATCTAGTCGCAGTAGTAGCATTTAAGCAAAGGCTTCCCTGGGATAACTAGCTTTACGGAGACATAGTAATGAACAATGCATGTAGCCTCACCAAGATGCTCTCCTTAGCAAAGCGACATTCATGCTGCGAGGATGAAAGAATGTTGTACATGCACCAAATCATGCTCGAACAAGCGAAAAAGCCTCCAAACTGTCATCATCACGCGATGTCGACAACAAATTTTCATACGGGGGTTCAACAAACGTAGGGCGAGCCAAAGTCCCAATGCCTCGACTGACAGGACCCACCCCGATTATCGCCTCCATAATCGGGAAGCATCCTGCTCCCGTCTGACAATCGAACACAAAAGACCGGAAAACCAAATAATATTACATCACACCCATTGTCAGACCAGGGAGATTAAACAAATACAGCCGACTGGACATCAAGTCCATAGTTTCACAGAGCATAATATTACAAAACAAGTTAAAGAACAAATCCTACTCTGTGAACTAACTACTCCGCAATGGAAAACTTTATGCCTCTGCCTCTGCCTCGGCGCTAGCCCCAGAACTCGTACCACAACCTGGAGGGTAGTTAAAACAACAAAGTGTGAGTGGACCAAAACAAAAGTTTGCAGAAAACAGTTTAAGGAAATCGGGGTTCGCCCTCCAGTTTTATAACACGCATGCATAATGACAGGACCCATCCCAATCCCCCCGGGATTAGTGCGGGATGACCCTGCTCCCGTCTGACACGAAGTGTCAGACAAGGGATATTTCCGACCTTTGCCCTCCCGGGCTATCAGAGTACGCCAGGATCCGGAGGAGGCATGTGATATCTCGGTCTCTGCTACAGTCCACATCCGATGTCAACCTGAAGGGCAGTCAAAACATTAAAAACTGTGAGTGGACAAAACAAAAGTTTATAAAAACATTTTAACGAGAAGACCTTTGTACCCTCCACTAAAAAGCATGCATGCATTCGAAAACCATTTATCCAAAACAAACCATATGTGGGACTAAGCCCAAAGCAGATATAAACCAAGGTCGAAAGGACCACAATGAAAACGACCATACAGGCCACTGCCCAAATCCTGTGCACACCTGTACACACCACATATCATATATCATATATCCATCACATACATATATATAAGTCACACAACCAATCCTGTCACGGTATCCAAAGCCACGCGCGCGCTACCCGGGTCTCAATCCGAGTCATCTCAAAGTCAAGGTCAATGTCCGCAGACCACTGACCCTACCCGAGGTAATAGTAACCATAGCCTTCCTGAGAGTAAGGAACCCAACTGGGGGGTGACTCCACTCAGTCGGTGCTCCGTGACTACTCCGGGGTCCACCCAGGCCAACGACCCTCCCCGGAGGAGATAGTAGAACATGTAAAGGAAGGTAGACGAACATATATATACATAACATAAACATTCATAACCGGTTCCCCTGAACCGTCATGAATCCATAATACCCATAATCAGGTAACATGCCGGTTCCCGTAAACCGTCATGTACTGTAATAACATAACCAGGTAACATGCCGGTTCCCATAAACCGTCATGTACCGTAATAACCAACAAGGGTTCATGCCGGTTCCCATAAACCGTCATGAACCGGGAAATCCATTTAAGGTTCCCTGACCTGAAATCAAAACCGTAAAGTGACTGGGTCTCGTACCCGAACATAGGACACCAACTGGGCACCGTGCCCGGAATCTGAGGTCATATGCCCGAGACAAAACCAAATGGGTCTCATACCCGAGTTTATCATTTTGAAATCCAAATTCAGTTCATTTAAATCAATAAAGAAATACAGACCCGTATAAGCACCGTATAAGGCCAAAACCTCGAAATACGTGCTTATACGTAACCACATACAAATGCACCCATGGCATCATCAAACAAGTAATAAAACATATAATAAACATTTATGCATGCACCAATTTAGAAAACCAGGTCCACTCACAGACCGTCCGAGCTGCCGCCTCGATTTGCGTGCCATATGGCTCCCCGAGCCGATCACCGTCACCGGGACTCCCAAACCTGTCCAAATCGTAATAGAAGGTTACTAACTACTTAATTAACCTCCTACCAAAGCCCCGTAATTTTCCCGTATTTTTAACTATTTTTAATCCCGAACCTAAACCTTACGATGCTCCGAAACATATCGAGACGGTGTCCGATCGACACGAAACCAGTCCCAAAATATTCGTTACATCGAATAGATGATTTCGTATGTTGGAACCTTCCCCAGATTCTCTGCCACGCGCCCTCACGCGCCGCCTGAAGTGGCTGCGCGTGGGCTTCACGCGCCTGCTACAGTACCTGCTGACGTCAGCATGACGTCATCTGACAGCTGTCAGGTCTGACATGTCAGACTCTGACAGGTGCCACGTGTCAAGCTCCCATTGGTCCATGTCACTGTGCTGTCAGTGCCACGTGGCAGTCTGACAGGTGCCACGTGTCATCGCGGCATTGGTCCACGTAAGTGCCACGTGTCAGCCCCTGATTGGGCCACGTCACTGACATGTCAGTGCTGACTGTGCACTGACATGTGACACGTGTCGGCTGATGAGTGGTCCACGTCACCTGACAACCTGACAGGTGCCACGTCATCATGCCACGTCACCACCTTCAACCGCTCGACGGGTCGACCCGAATACCAGTAACCGGGTCGCCGTGACCCGCGGCTTGACCCGGCCGGTTCTCCCTGCTCCGGCCACCATTTTTCCTCCCATTTGTCCCATTCTACTCCTCTCAACCTAACCTAAAGATCCATGGGCTTAAAAACTATGAAACGGGTCGCGATAATTACCTTCGATGCCAAGAACAGTCGCCCAGTTTCCGGCCGTCCTTCTGGGCTGCACCGTCGTCCCCCGCCACTTCATTCGATCCTGTTAGCCTCCTCAAGTCCCCAGAATCACAACCTAATTATTAGTTTCGATTCAAACCCAATAAAACTCAAGTTTCAAATTCAAACCCCAAAACCTACCTTTTCGGGTTTCCTCCCGCCGTGTCCTCCGTCGTCCTCAGCCGCCGTGTCCTTTAGTCCTTCATCGTCACATCCTCACATTATCTCTCTGGTCTCAGTCGCAGATGATGAGGGAGTGTGGGTGTTGGCTGTGTTTTGAAGAAAATGAAGAATATGGGTTAATGGGGTTTTCGGGTTTTTGAGGAAAATGAGGAAAATGAAATGAAAATGGTGAGGGTGCCGTGGAAGAGAACAGAGGTGATCAGATGAGGGAATGAGAGATGGAGGGTGAGGATTTAAAATGAATTTGGAATGGATGGTTAAGATTAAATGGTGGGTGGGTTTGGTTTATAAAAAAAATTAAATAATATTAATTAATTATATAGATCCACATTTTGGGGGATCAAATTAATGGGATGAGTGACACTTGTCACTCATCCATGGTGCCCACCAAAATATCCACCCAATCAGATTTCGCCGAAACGTCCCCGTCTTGAAGTTCGTGCATAGTGAAATCGAACTTCCGTGACCCATAACTCTCCCGTTCGAAGTCCGATTTCAGTGTGCCGCCTGCCTATGGATTCATATCGTCCTTATCTACGTAACGGTCTTCGGCCCTCGGCCATCGGACCTCCCGGTCAAAAAGTCAACATTTGACCCCATTTAACCAAAATTACCAAAATGCCCCTAAACTTCTGAACGTCATAACTTCTTCCTCGAACGTCGGAATTGAACGTGCCACCTGTCTATGAACTCGTGACGTCACGAACTACGTCACGGTCATCGGTCAAAGTCCATTTGACCGCCCGATTGAAAAGTCAACGTTTTGCCACCACTAGGGGCAAAACGGTCATTTCGCATCGTTCGTCCGATCTCGCTCTACTAATCACGGATTAGCCTCACTAATCGTGATTAGTCACTAATCGTGATTAGTCACTAATCTAATCATGAAATTTGGGACGGGTCGTTACACATAACCAGCCATTCGAAAACCGTATACTACATTTGAAATCCCTTTTTCCGAAACACATGGAAAACATTACAGAAAACCGTCATAACTCATGTAAAATAATATAATATTACCAAAATATAGAAATCGTCATGTTGAAACATCGATTAAACAAATCAAGTAAAAACTGAATCAATAAGCACAATTAAGCCGTTGGATCCATCCGAGTCTTTAAACTCAATATCAGGCCTTCCCGGGATATCAACGAGTCTTTAAACTCAAAACATAATCAATAGGCCTCGGGGTATCACAATAGCTGAGTCTTTAAATTCACGAGTCTTTAAACTCAATCCGGGTCTTTAAACCCAATTTTCCGGGCCCGCCCCCGTCATCAATTAACCGGGTCTTTAAACCCAAAACCAGATCCAACAATCAACCGAGTCTTTAAACCCAAAACCATTTATAAACACAATAAACCAGGATTCATCATGATCCGTTTCCCAAAAATCATTCCGAAAATCATATCTTGTCATAATAGGACTTATGTCCGAAATCATTTGCAAATTCCAAAACATGCAATTCCCGAAAACCACTTCAAAAATATAATCAAAACTTCATAAATACGTAACATGCACAATCATATCCAAATCCTTCATCAAAACATCATTCATGCATAGGAGAAAACCGTAACCTCGAAATACGTGAAATATGATAATTATCTCGAAAAGCGTGAAATCACGTAAAACCGAAATATCATATTTATCAACATAAAATCATATGTAAAAACACAAGATAAATAAGTAAAATAGTCATGCATGCACAGTTTAGAAATCAAAAGTCCACTCACGGTTTTCCGGACGCGTCAATCGCGCCCCGTGCGCTCCTCAGTAGCTTCGGAAATGTCCGGGCCTGTAAAAACGTACAAGGAGGGTTACCAACATCCCCAAATAACTCGTAAGATTTTCCCTAATTTTTCTGGATTTTTCCGCGTAATTAAACGTAAGGACTAAATCTTCCGAACCCTCGAAATTATCCTGAACGACTCCCGATCGACTCGAACCCTAAAGGTAAAATGTTAATTAGACTGAAAGGATTAAGTTTCATGTTGACCGTGATCGGAAAAGACCTCGCACGCGTCATCACGCGCCACCCAAAGTGGTTGCGCGTGTAGGCCACGCGGCTGCTACAGTGTCACCATCTTCACCCGTTTCCAGCTATTCGGGTCTTCAACCCGTCTAATTAGCCTTCAATTCTCAATCAATTGCTCTCGTTTTTAATCCTAACTTCTTCTATAACCTTTTAATTTCAGTTCTATGTCGATTAATAACCTCGACTTGGACCTAATCGACCAATCCAAACTCGAACCTCAAATCGGGTCGAAGTCCACAACTCATCCAGATCGAACCCATTCCCAAATTAACTTCATCAGTAGCTTAAGGGAACCTAGACGAGCCAAAACATCCAATCAATTGACCCAATACTAACCTGGAAGTCGTCGTCCGCAACGCTGGTTTTTCTCTGAAACTAGAACTCAGGTTCTTGGGAAAACCGTGATCATTCCTCTTCAATTCTTGCACGGTTGTGTTCCAGGCACTCCCAGAAAACTCACTCAGTGTCTAGATTGGTCCCATAACCCGTAGAAATTAAACTCTGGATTTTTCCCCCCCAAAACCCGAAATGGTTTTTCCCACGATTTCTCTCAGTCTCTCTCAGTCTCACCTTCACTATGATTCCAAATGAATTCCCAGACTCAATGGAACTCAGTTAATCGATTAATGCGGCTAGCAACCCGTGGGAGACACTCTGAAGTCTCTGTAAAATTGTTTCCCGCACACAGAGCCCATGGCCATTTTTAAACTCTCCCATGCCTGCCCAATGCTCCAGTCCATTCAGTTATGCTCCCACTACCTCAATTCACATAAACTATTCATCTGTTCATTCCACTAATACCATAAACAATTTGCACGCTCAAAACATTCACAGCATGGCCGTGCAGGCCGGTTTCCCACGGTGGTGCTACAGTAACTCCTTGTAAAAAGACCAAAATGCCCTCAGGGCAATAATTACCAAAATGCCCCCAACTTCCGTGACCCGTAACTCGGTCATCCGATGTCCGTTTCACGCGTGCCACCTGTCGTTGTACTCGGGGCCTCAAGACGAACCTAACGGTCGTCGAGTCATGAGAAAATCAATTGTATTTCAAAAAGTCAAAATTTTCCCCCTAATCGTCCAATTTACGGTAATGCCCTTGAACTTCCGAACGTCATAACTTTCACCTCGAGCGTCCAAATCGGACGTGCCACCTGTCTATGATCTCGTGACGTCCCGAACTACGTCACTGTCATTGGTCAACA
The DNA here is from genome assembly GCA_032719365.1 of Prinsepia uniflora. Lineage (NCBI taxonomy): Eukaryota > Viridiplantae > Streptophyta > Magnoliopsida > Rosales > Rosaceae > Prinsepia > Prinsepia uniflora. Next base: position 13,935,930 of record CM064861.1, read on the forward strand.
TCCGTTCGACCCTCCAATCAAAAAGTCAACAAATTGACCACGCCAAACACAGGGGTAAAAACGTCATTTTATTCAATATTTTACAATATTACATTTTCCGAATTTCCGGGGCGTTACATCGACCATCAAGAATCTTAATCTACAATTCTCAATACAAGTCCACTAGATTCATAATGAGTTCAAGGACAAGACTTAATTTAAAAAACTGGGACCCATCAAAGGCCGATCAGGAGAAAAATGATAAAACTAAATGGTGCACCTATCATGAATGTTATGGGCACAATATCAATACATGCATATCTTTCGAAGATATCTCCAAAATCTCGTGAAGGAAGGACATTGCACATACTACATAAAAAAGAATAATTGTAGATCATTTGGAGAACAAAGAACCCAATGAGCCTGCATCAAACGTGATTCGCATCAACTAGCTATATGTCAATGGAATTGATCCTGTCATTACTTTCCACAAGCTGCATGTCTAAGTTCAGGAGACATAAAAGTCTATGAAAGTTTCATTTTTTTCTTTTTATGTTGCCTTCTAAATTCAAGTACCATGCATTTGAATTATCAATAAGATTGACAATTTTTTGTGAGTTCATACAAACATATTTGTGCATCATATGTAATTTACAAAACTTCTTCCAAGAAGTACTCAAAACAAATACAAGCCTTCACCTTGCGAAGCATCCAAACTTTCGCCTTGCGAAACATCAAAGCCTTCGCCTTGTGAAGCATCCAAGCTTTCGTCATGCGAAGCATCCAAGCCTTCGCCATGCGAAGCATCCAAAGCTTTTGCCATGCGAAGCATCTAAGTCTTCACCCTGCGAAGAAACCAAGCCTTCTTCCTAGGAAGCATCCAAGCCTTCTTCCTAGGAAGCATCCAAGCCTTCGTCCTGCGAAGCATCCAATTCTTCACCATACAAAGCATCCAAGCCTTCGCCCTACGAATCATCAATGTATTCCTCCGGGAAACACCTTAAGCCTTCCTCTAGGAAGCACCTAAAGCCTTCCTCTAGGAAGCACCTAAAGCCTTCCACCAGGAAGCACCCAAAACCTTCCCCCAGGAAGCACCTTAAGCCTTCCTCTGGAAAGCACCTAAAGCCTTCCACTAGGAAGCATCCAAAACCTACCTCCAGGTAGAACTCAAAGCCTTCCTCCGGGAAGCACTCAAAGCCTTCTTCTGGGAAGCACTCAAGGCCTTCTTCCGAGAAGCCCTCCAAGTCTTTCTTAGGAAGCACTCAAATCCTTCCATAAGAAGCACTAAAATCCTTTTACTAGGAAGCACTCCAAGTCTTCCTCATTGAAGCAATTCCAAAGCCTACTTACTAGAAATGCTTACGCTTTCATGCAAAGCATATCAAGCCTTCAATTAGAGAGCAAAAGCTCTTCCTTGAAGGCAACATACAGAATATTTTCTTCTAACAATTCAAGTTATTTAGAGCCCCCTATTGTACGCCCATGGCTGTAGTGGAGGCATATGGCAATCCAGTTGTTTGGAAGTTTTTGTTCAAGCACATTATAAGGTGGAAAAAAAATATTTGACACTTGAATTCCAAAGTTATGCATAAATTTTATTCTCATTTATTCGTTTGAAAGGCGTTTGGCAAATCACATGTCGATTTCTCACATCGATTATTCACTACTAGAATGAAAGTACAAACATAAGGAAATGACATAAATAAACTACGGATGTAGGTCTTCAAAGCCCATTGTTTTTCAGAACTCTTCCCACTATTTTGCTTGAAATAAGGAAGCATCGTTAAACAAAGATTCGCCAGTCTCAAGAGCACCTTCATTCCTGATCTCAGGGTCAGGCTCTGGTTCAGGTTCCAATGCAGGCTCGGGTTCTTTCTCTGGTTCCGGTTCCCATTCTTTGGTGGTGATCCCATTGCAGCTTGCCATGTCCAACTTTTTCGCCTCATGCTCCTTTTGGCGCAAAGTTGTGAGGGCATGTGGTGGCAACAAATGGTCGTTTCTCGAAAGCCTTTCAGTCTTCAAATTTTGGACTTCCCCCTCGAAAAATTTGATTTTCACATATGAATCTAGCAAAGGTCCGCACAACAAAATGACCTCGTTTCGGGCAACGTCTCACTCATTCCCTATCAGCATCCTCTCTACATGGCTTGTCTCTAGCTCATCTGACCCGACCCATCCCAATCCCCCCGGAATTAACGCTGGATGTGTCATGCTACTGTTTAACCCACGTGCCACACGAGGTAACACGAAGGCCAGACAAGAATTATTCCGAAATTCTGAGCCCAATTGGCTCCTAGAGTGTGCTAGGATTAGCCGAGGAATATGAGGTATCGGTCTCTACTACAGCCCGCATCCGCTATCAACCTGAAGGACATTAAAAACTAGAAAAGCTGTGAGTGGACCAAAAATAAATAATTTAATAAAAACTCATTTCAAAAAAACATTTATGCCCTTCACTTAAAAACTATGCATGCATTCGAAACCAGTTAATTCAAATATCATAAAACGTTTATAAAACCCAATTCATTTCCTTTTCTCAAATCATTAGGACCTTAGCCCAAAACCATAAAATCCAAGAATACGTGGGAACTCAGCCCAAAACCGTAAAACACCGAAATCCGTAAATCCAAATCCAAGTGGGTTACTGCCTAAATCCATAAACAAAAATCCATAAACACAGAAATACCATTTCATAAATCCAATCATTCATGCTTATCAAATACTCATCCTCAACATCCCAGATGTAACGACCCGTCCCGAATATCGGGATTTAATAATATTTAATTGTGATTTACTAATCTGGGATTAGTTGGGCGATTTCGGACGAATGGTGCAAAATGACCGTTTTGCCCCTGGGTGTGGGCAAAACGTTGACTTTTATTTCGGATGGTCAAATGGACTTTGACCGATGACCGTGACGTAGTTCGGGACGTCACGAGTTCATAGACAGGTGGCACGTTCGATTCCGACGTTCGTGGTGAAAGTTATGATGTACGGAAGTCCAGGGGCATTTTCGTAATTTGGACGAAAGAAGGGGAAATGTTGACTTTTTGACCGGGATGTCCGATGGCCGAGGGCCAAGGACCGTTACGTAGGTTTCGTCGATGCGAATCCAACGACAGGCGGCACGCCGAAATCGGACTTTGTACGAGGAAGTTATGGTCTGGAACGTGAAATCGGGGAAGTTACGTCTCGGTAACTGTGTGGATTATTTTATTCTGAAATGGTGGTTGGAGGACACTTGGATGAGTGACAAGTGTCACTCATCCGACGGCTAGATTGGATCTTGATCCACTAATCATAAACTATATGCTAAAAGCTTCCACTACATAATAATCTAAAATTTAATCCCTGCTTTTGATCTGAGCCATCCATTCCACCCCCCTGATTTCATCACAGCCGTCCATCTCATTTTCCCCCTTCCATTTCTGATCATTCCTCCCTCACCGTGAACAAACAAATTGAGAGATTGGGTTCTGGCCATTGCCAATCTCTCTTCCACAATTGATTGCACAAATGTTTAATTGGTGAGTTGGGGAAGGTTCTGGCTGAGGGAGAGCACGGGGGACTGAGTGGGGTGGTGTAATTCGAGAATCAAAGTTTCGGGGAATTGGAGGGAATTTCGAATTGGAGTAATTGGGCCGTGTCGATCAAAATGGGGATTAGCTGGAGTCTTCTGGGATCAAAACGTGAAGCTTTGCAGCAAAAACGACGGGAAACCATGTCGGATTGAGGGGGAACTGAGCTTCCATGGCAGCTCGAATTCGAGCTTGGGTTCAGTAAGTTTAAGGTGTGAATTCATCAAATTGTTTGTGCAGAAACATCCCTTACACTCTCACGATGCTTACTATATGATTTAATTTGGAAATCAGGGACGGAATCGGTGAACCCGATTTGAAAACCCGTCGAGGATCAATCGTGAGTCGTGGAGATTTATACCCTAAATTGTGTAATTCAATCTACAGAACTTAGTTGGTGATTGATTACAAGGGATCAGTGGAAAGAACGGATGGATTTGATGTCGAATTGGGTGAAATTGGACCGGGTCTGTTCGCGGGTTTTTCAACCCGTTTTACAGACAAACGGGTGAGAGGGATGACTGTGCGGGTACTGTAGCTGGCGCGTGGCTTCCACGCGCAGCCGCTTGCGGTGGCGCGTGGGGGCGCGTGAGTGCGAATCCCGAGGTATGATCAACATGACTTTTATCCTATACATTGTAACGAACATTTTGGAATTGGTTTCGTGTCGATCGGACACCGTCTCGATATTGTTCGGGATGTCCGAAGGTTTTAAATCCAATTTAAAAATACTTAAAAATTCGGGAAAATTACGGGACTTGAATAGGATGTTAATGATGAGGTTAGTGATCCTCTAAATTGATTTGAACAGGATTGGGAGTCCCGGTGATAGTGAGGTGGCCCGGGAAGGCCTATGGCACGCGTATCGAGGCGCTCGGTTAAACGGTCTGTGAGTGGACATTGGTTTCATAAATTCGATGCATGCATAACTGTTTTATGATTGTTATAATTATGATTAAATGATTTACTTTGGATATCGGTGAATTTAAAATGATTTCACGCATTTCGAGGTGAATTACGTAATTGCACGAAAATCGAGATTTTCTGGATTTTCACCGATTTCCATAAATGTGGTTGGATATGATTTCATGAAACGGTTACGAACTTGAATAATGTAAAATCGGGCCAGGGGCCCAGTTGAACTATGAAATCGGGCCAGGGGCCCAGTTAACATGTGAATCGGGCCAGGGGCCCAGTTAACTTGTGAAATCGGGCCAGGGGCCCAGTTGATTTCTACATGTGATTGCGGGTCGGGGACCCTAAATGGAATTGAATAAATGTTTTCTGGTTTACATTTTATATATATTCACATGCTAAAAACAATAGTGGTTTTGATGATATGGAAAATCTGGTTATGGCACGTTTCACGGTATTTGGGCTTGAGACCCGTCTGATGAAACTTAATGATTGGTTTGGATTTCTATCCATGTATATATATATGCCTTGCATGTGGATATCGATAAAATGTATTTAGTACTGCACTGTATAGATCCTTCCATATTATATTGTCTCCTCCGGCGAGGTACCCCGGAGAGGTCACGGACGTCTAGAACGTCCAGCGTCTATGACGCTAAGCATCGGGGATGCTGTACCCGAACGGGGTTCGGGGATTGAACTCGGAAATTGAGACCCGAGTGGCACGCGTAGCCTTGTGATTGTGACCTTATTGACGTCAGGGACGTCAGACATCAGGGATGTCGGATTGGAGTGTATAGTGCAGTGGCTAAAATAATGGTTATGGTTTATATTATATGCCTTATGGTTCATATTACTGGATTTATGAAATAACTCTTGGATTTACTTTTGGAAATTGAAACTATGCTTTGGTTTCCGGGCTAAGGCCCTAATGGTTATTTCTAAATAAATATGGGATTATTGGTTTTGGTGCATGCATATGATTTTACTGAGGGGCATAAATGTCTTATAAATGTTTTAAACAGACTTGTTTATTTTCGTCCACTCACAGCTTTTGTTTTCAATGCCCTTCAGGTTGATTCCGGATATGACTGCAGCAGAGACTTGAGCATCGCACACCTTCTCCATCGATCCTTACGCACTCTGGAAGCCCTTTTGGGCAATGGCAATCGGTCATCCCTTGTCTGGCGCCTCTTGTCAGACGGGAGCACGTCACATTCCATGGTAATCCCGGGGGGATTGGGATGGGTCGTGTCACCAGATGCCTAGCGTCCTAGACGCTTGACCTCCCAGACGTCATATTTCACGGTCTAAGAAACACGTGCTGCCCGGAGTCTCTCCGGGTCAATCTCTGACATCCCAGATGTCTGATGTCCTAGACGTCTAATCATAGCAATCCTGCTCCTGTGTCATTATACGGTCCAGCCGCTCCATGCAATGACGCCTCGCAGGCAATGCATCGTGACTTCCCCAGTGTCCTAGACATCTGGAGGAGACCATCCACATATCCTCGTCTAAGGATGGTATATGGGAAACATTTGTTTAAAATCATTTCCAAAACATCTCAAAGTATTTCAAAGCGGACATGCCCTGAATTTCCATAAAATCATCGTAAATCCATAAATCCAATATCCATAAATGGGTCCCCGACCCGAAATCACATTTATAAAACACAAGTGGGCCTCATGCCTGATTTCGTAAACCAACTGGGCCCTCGACCCGATCATATGACTCAAATGGGTCCCAGTCCAATTTCTCATTAAATCAAATGGACTCCAAGTCCGATAGTTTCCAAACCAAATGGGTCTCATGTCCGAGTTCATATTCCCAAATCCAAAACCATTTCATCAAACCATCACTGAAACCACAAGCACGTATACACAAAATATAAAACCATAAACCTCGATATACGTGCAAATAAATAAATCATAAATACCAAAATCATAATCATAGAATCACATATATAAAACATATAAAATATATAAAACATATATGCATGCATCATATTTAGAAAGCAAAAGTCCACTCACAGACCGTTCTAGATGCCACCTCGATATGAGTGCCATAAGCCTTCCCGAGGCTAATCACCATCACCGAAATTTCCGGACCTACTTAAATCATACCCAAAGGTCATTAACCACTTCAATTAACCTCACATTAAACCCCCCCTAATTTTCGGGAATTTTTAAACGCATTTGAAATAAGCCCTAAATCTTCGTACATCCAAAATTATCCTGAAACGGTGTCCGATCGACTTGAAACCAGTCCCAAAATTTTCATTACATCGAAAGGATAAAAACACATGTTGAATACATCCCCTAAATCTTCCCCAGGCGCCCCTTGAAGTCTGGTTATGAGCTTTCCACTCCTTGAAGTCTTCAGGTTTCTCAAACTCCATATCCTTCCCTCGGAATAGACTTTGTTTGCGTGAACCGCCATGCTCTCGCAATGTGAGTCTATCAGACCATTTTGAAAGTGCAACTTGACGCATCTCAAAATGACCGCCTTGGAAAAATGAAAAGATCATCCTTTGAATTATCACCAACAAATGTCCTGAGCTCCCGGAATAAGAGAAAACGTATAACTGCAAAGAAGAAACATTTTAATTATGTATATATACTTTAATCATTAACGTTAAAAAATATAAATATATATATTTATATATAATAAAAATTGAAGTTAGTGCCGCATAACAACCACGAATTGGCTCGCAATACGTGGAAAAAATCAGCAACAGTTACCAATCACCACACAGCACGTTGCAAGCCATGCGGCACAGCAGGGCCGCCGGTATTGGCTGGCCCTGCTAACCTGGCACGCCAATCAGCTGCGAACGCATGACATTCCTTGGCACAGCAACTGACCGAGCGGGCCTTTTCCCTAGATTCGCTAGTCACAGCCCAACACATGGCTATCAAGTAAGACACTAACATGGAGGCCATTTTAGGCGGGCCCCGCTTGCTAGACACTACCATTGCCGAAGCTGTCTCGTCCCAGCCTTTTTCGGCGCATGCAAATCACGCACTAGACAAACTCCTTTTCCCTTTGTATCCTCGCCTAGGGCACCTATCAACTTAAGACATGTGGCACCTGCAACCTTCTTCAAGTAGAAAAGCCTCTGACGCCCTGCACCATCTGCACCTCTGTCTGCGTGTGGCCCAGATGCGACAGTGCCTCTCTGCGTCCCTCTCCATTCCTTCATCGCCACGTGTCGAAGCTTAGTCCTAGAAACAACAAACTCTGGAGCTTTTTCCCCAATAAAGCCAAGCTATTTTTCCAGTTGGACCCATACACACAAATAACCTTCTTTGAGTGGTCAGTTTGACTGTCCATCTCAAATCATCTCAAAACCAACCTGCAATTCCTTACAAACAAAAGAGAATAGAAATATATATATATATATATATATCATTACCCTCAAATCTCCTTGCAAAATTGATGTGCAGTTTTCCTTCTTTCTTCAACATCCAAGTTCTCTTTTCTACTTTCTTCTCTTTTAACTCAAACGGGCAGAGGAACTAGGTTTTAATTTTCTTTTTTCTATTTCCCTTCTCACTTTCCATAAACCCCTTTAAATAAGACAAGAAAAAAAAAACCCCTCAAAACATTAAAAATGGAGTTAATTCTCATTTCAATGGGATTAAATACCATTAAGGGAGTTTATGTCTTTAAAATGGGTTTGAAAAAAAATAAATAAATTCTTTTTTGACAATCATTTGAAGTGAACAAATAAACGTGGATTTAATTGTGAGCTCAAAAATTTCCTTCGATACGGAGACGAAAAATACCGACAAGCCCGATAACAGAAATTCCAAAAAATGTACATCCCTTCGGATTCCCTGAATTCTGAAGCGATGTGTAGGCATTTGTAGAACTCAAAATCACCAAAAAATTATGGAGCTGCCACGTGGCCTATAATTCCAAAAATGCTCAAATTGTTCTTGACAATGACATTAACGACTTACAAACACCCACATAGTAAGTAATGTATTTCCAGCTAAATATATTATTAAATCGGGTTAAGAGCCTCGATAATATTGATATTCTCCGAGAAACAATTGATATTCATAACAATACAATATTTGTTATTAATATTAATTATCAACCGATCAATCAGAACGCTCCAATACTCCCAAGATTTTCCTATAAATAACAGAGCTCATTTCATTTACAAGATAAGTCGATTCTCCACTTCGAAGTATTTTTTTTTTCCTCTCTCAAAGTTAACTTAGACATCAGAGTGTTCTTGATCGAACAACCTCCGAGGAAATCGATCGAGACAATGATATCGGATTGTTTGCTGTTTGCAGGGATTGTAAAGACTTTTCGCTGCGAGTACGATTTATACTTCAACAATATACTTGAGTTTTAAAAATGCACAAATGATCCATCTATTCTTACATGGAAATAGTTACTAAGTTATACTTATTTACAACGATCAAGAATTTCTTTGTGCACAAGGTTATTATTTTTGAAGCAGACGTTGCCATATATTATTCTTGTATTGTGAGGAACGCAAATGTTATTTATTGTGTCAATTTTAATTTTAATTTTTTGTAAATACCACAAAGTGCTCCTATTTAAGGGTGAGTTTAATTCCCAAAGGCTTTCAGGGAGTTTCATAAGTGTCATTTCGTTAGTGTAATAACAAAACAGCAACGATGGAGATATCAAATTTTTACACCAACATAAAAAAGATCACATCACATTTAATACATCAATCATTTCTCATAATTTATATCTATACTAAAGCCCAAGTAGTTGAATGCACTGTTCATGCACAGTGTTTTCATCCAAAACACTGTGCATGCATCAAAATCTCAATTTTACCCTCTTCCTCATGTCTTGACAAACCACGCCGATATCCCTTCCAATCATAATCGCCCTTTTCTTAGTTAGGACACCTTCTCCTTCAACGTTGTCGCATCCCCTATTCGACACCTCTTCCTCACCGTACTGCGCCCAATGGCTTATGTACATGTCTCAATTTTCTTCATCTCTGCTTATCATTTTTATGGCCGTAGAATTTCTCTGCCTTCTACTTACCGTTCTTCTCTGTTCTGTTTTCTTCAATTTGACGGCTCTGTTTTGATTTTTGCAAGTCGGTTTTGTTGATGGTGAAAGCAGAAAATCATGGATGTCATCGTTGTTCAAGATGTGGTTGTGCTTTTGTCTCGAGTTTTTTTTTCATGAAATCCTCACAACAAACATTCGATTCTAGCAGCGATCATCAATCCATCCTGAGGTAAATTATTTCATTTTTCGATTGAGTCTTCTACGCCTTCTTGCTGTTGGTCTCGCCAGAGAAAAGAGGTGCGTCAGTTTCAAGGGAAGAACAGGAAGTACAGTAAAATAATTCCACCACTCTCTTCTTCGCAAGTTCTCAGATTTTCCGACTCTCTTCTTCCCTATTTTATTTCCTTTGAATTTGTTTAGGTAGGTTGTTTTATAAGTTCAATTCTAGGGTTTTAAGATTTTAGTGGATTTCTGTTTCTTGAATTTTCAGCTATTTTCGTGTGTAGTTGTAATTTCAGGTTGTTTACATGCTAATTTCTTGCATCTTTTTTGTTTTATTTCTCAGGTTTATGAATTATTATGACATATTGGTGTGAAGATAGATCTGCAACTAATAATTCTTTGTAAGTATGACTAAATTTGCATCGTAATATTTTGGGGTTATATTAACCATTGCAGCCAATAGGTATAGACTATTGGCCACAGGTTTGAATTGTTGCATTCCACAGTTAGTTATTGATGCAACTGATGGATACACAGACACAGCCATAAGGCACCATTGTTCACACTATCTATTAAACCATGCTTCGTTGCAACCACTGCTTTGGGATTACGGATGTTGCAGGAAAACAGGTTTGAGTTCAACAGTTTCTATTGTGTTGCTGATAGAGGTACTTAAGGCACCATATTAGTGTATTAAGGATTAAATTCTTTGTCTCTTTCATAAATGGTTTCATCTCCTGCAACAGAAAATATTCATAATATTGAGATTATGTTACTAACCATTGTTCAACGATGGTTTGATCATATTGGTAATACAATTTTTCATTTTTCTGCTCGGTTTGTAAATGATTAAGTTCCTCTGCTTGGTTGCTTTCAAATATGAGCAAATGATGCAATTGTTCCATCTATGATTAGGGGTTTGATCATAGATCTACAACATACCAATAGTACTACTAGATGCTCTAATCACGAACAATCAATTTGTTTTTCAATTTTGATGATGATTTTGTTCATGTTTGGATGATGACTTCTTAGACTGTTGATTTATCGAATAATTATTCTAAAAGTTTCAGATTTTTGGAGTTCTTAGGGTTCGTTTATTTGATGGGTTCATAAAATACAAGGAAGTTGTACCATCCTTATTTGTACTCATGGGGAATTTTTCAATGCATTCTTTGAGTTTTTTTCCACAATCTAGCATGTCTTTTTTCGTTGGAAGGATTTGAGGAGCCACTATTAGCAAGTCTTCCAAGAATTGTGAGGTATGCATTTTATTTTAATGAAAGGTAATGGATTTTCAGAGCTGTTCATAAAGTGCTTTGTGCTGTTTTTCTTCCCCCTTTGCCACCAAAAACTGCTCAGCAACAGTCGAACAAATGGGGCACTCTTGGCGGAATAAGGAGACATATTTCTGACCAATTTCCAAGGTAAGGGTTTGGATTTTAGTTAATTTATGCTTCATTTAGGTTATATTTGTTATGGATTTTGTGGTTCATTGTCTTGCAAACCCTAGAATTCGACTTGGCTCTTGAATTGAATTCTGGGGTCATGAATTTACTTATGGGTTCTTATTAATTGAGTTATGGATTAATGAGTTCACCTATAGGTTTTTCTTAATTTGATTTGAGTTCTAAGTCATATGGGTTCACATCAATTACTTCGGTTTAATGGGTTTCCTTTTCTATTCAATTATGGTATTTGTTAGATTGAATGCGTTAAATAGTCCCCATTTGCAGGTCTATACATGATGTGCATATTATGTTTTTTTTTCTTCATTCAGATTCCCATTTTAATTTCAATTTGAATTATGCTAGAAATTTTTAACTGCTCACAAAGAACGTGTATTTGGCTTTTGCTCGGTTTGGCAGCTTCAATCCTCGGAGTTTGCACATAATCCATCTTCCGCTTTTACTTCAGTTGAGAGTATCTTGCTTTCACTATGAGTTTGATCATAATTTATTATTTGGATGTGGGTTTCATTTTGGTCAAATAGAAAATTATATTGAGATCCCTCAACAGCTAGAATGACAAATGTTTTTTTTTTCTTTTTTTCCCAAATTAGTGTACATCTGTGTTTTTTAGGTGAGCCTCCAGAATTGAAATAACAGAGAGCTTGCTAAGCGTTGGAGTTGATAAAGCAGAAAGCTTGCAAAGCGGTGGATTTGAAAAAACATAGAGCTTGGTTAGCATTTATGAGTTTTAAATATTGAATTTGATATAATTCCAGCGATGTAATTAAGGGGAAGTTTGTCGGTTAGTGTTTCTAATTTTTTCTTTTAGTGGTTTTTCTGTTTTGAATGATACCAAGTAAAGCTGCTTCCTATTTTTTCTCTAAATTCTCTATTTAAAACCCAAATTTCCTTTTTTTTTTACGGGTTTTGGGTTTTTCATTTATCTTACAATTTCATATTTACTCTATTTAATTCTTCAATTGAACTATCATTTTGGGACACATGATTCTTGGCTATTGTATAAGATTTAGAGTTTGAGTTTTCAATTATAAATTTGGTTTTCGATTTAGGAATTAGGGTTTCAAATTGATGTATTCTCTCAATGCACAATTTTTCTGGCTGGCTGTTAGAGATTGAGAATACGAAGTGCAATATTTTCTTGTTGTTATTGGCGTAGTGTTGTAACTTCTATTTAACCTTATGTCAAAGTATGCATATTGGGGATAAATATTTTCTTAACTGTAGCAAATTAATATTCCTCTGTTTTTTTATTTTGATCAAGTGAATTGGTTTATTTAATCGGAGGAAGATGATGATGAGTAGATGCTTCCTGATTATTCCACTTGATTCATTCATATGAAGATCATATTAGACCGTTGTTAATTGGAGGAAATGTTTTCTACTTATTAAAACATATGAACATTCCAATTGGTCAAAAGTAATAGATAGGTTGAAAGTGATGACTAACAAACAAATAGATTGAGAGAATAGTTATGCGTGTGCGAGAATAGTTAGTCTATTTAAACATCTAATATCTTCAATTTCATTATGCATAGGAACTCAATAAAATGAAATTGTATTCTGATTTTAATGCAGTAAGCAGAGAACAAAAACTAAGAACATAAATGAAACATAACCAAATTCGTCAATATAAAGCAATCTCAGACCTAATGAACACCTCATATCTCATATCTTCAATTTTAATGCATGTTGTTGGTATTTTGCAGATTTGATTTTGATTTTGCAAGCTTTGATTTTGTATCTATTGCTTAGGTTTTTTCTGCAACTAAATTTGCTATTAGAGAAAGAACCTTGATCCCAGCCACTACTTATCATTAATCTTAGCCACCGTCGATCATCGCCTTGAACACATGAGTGAGTTGTATTATGGAGATGGATTTGTGGGCTGATCTGTCTCTCTCTTTTGTTGTTTCTATGTCTTCTTTTTATCATGTTCTGGATTTTTTGAGATATGTTTCTCATGCTTCAATTTTTTTTTTCCTTTTTACTATTAAGTTATGGAGATGTAAGTTATTCTATTATGATTTTCCATGGCTTATCTTCATTGATAGTGATTGTTGTTTCAACTGTTCGTCAATTATATGGCTATGGCTATGCTCAGTGTTTAACTATTTTATTAGTTAACTTAAGTTTCATTCAATCCTTTGTCTTATTTTAATGCATGTTTTTGGTATTTTACAGATTTGATTTTGATTTTGCAAGCTTTGATTTTGTATCTATTATTTAGGTTTTTTCTGCAACTAAATCTGCTATTAGAGAAGGAACCTTGATCCCAGCCACCACTAATCATCAATCTTAGCCACCGTCGATCATCGCCTTGAACACATGAGTGAGTTGTATTATGGAGATGGATTTTTTGGCTGATATGTCTCTCTCTTTCGTTGTTTCTATGTCTTCTTTTTATCATGGTCTGGACTTTTTGAGATATGTTTCTCATGCTTCAATTTTTTTCTTTTTACTATTAAGTTATGGAGATGTAAGTTATTCTACTATGATTTTCCATGGCTTATCTTCATTGATAGTGATTGTTGTTTCAACTGTTCGTCAATTATATGGCTATGGCTATGCTCAGTGTTTAACTATTTTATTAGTTAACTTAAGTTTCATTCAATCCTTTGTCTTATTTTGCCATTTGGAAGCAATTTTATTTTGTCATTGATGTTTCATGTTAAATTTGTAGGTGTTTAATGATTATAGTTTTCTTCGTAGAGGTAATTGTAAATAGGGGTAAGACATTTTAAATGTACTAAAAGCTCAAGATTCTTGATATTGGAACCACGAGGGCAATATAGTTTCAACCATAAACTTTAATAATGTGTATTATTGTTTGATAAAAGTTAATGGATTCTGTGAATTGCTTCTAAATTGTTTTCTGTTATTTTTTTTTTTCTTGCAAGGATTCAAGAAGATATTGTGGTATTTTGGGATAATATTGGGGTACGTTTTTGTTTGTGTGGAGAAAATTTAGAGTTATATGTTATAGTGGTACTTCTGAATTATAATGGTTTAGAGTTATATGTTTGTAAAGTCTTTATGATGGTTTTGTTTTCATTCTGATTTCGACTCCTTCCAAGGATTATCTTCAGTCATTACGTAAATAAAAAGATTTTATAAATCGTTTGACTTTAGATGCTTAGTCATGATTTTTTGTTCGACTTTTGTTGATGGCTTCGTCCGTGTTTGGCTGAACTTATTTCAAATAATCACTCAGCAACTGTTTTTTGGTCTTACTGTTTGTTTGATGCCGATTTCAAATTGGTTTTTTGGTCTCACTGCTTAATCCATTTATTCTCTATGATTTTGCTTACTTGAGAACTCATTTTACCATGTTCAACACCTCATTTTCCGAGACTATGGCTCATATCAATGTTTTATCCGTCTGACAAAATTGTTAGTTTCTTGCTTCAGTTGAGGATATTGTATAATGTAGTTAAAGTGCACAAGAAAAGGTGCTTACTTATTCTTCTTCATATTCATTTACTCTATTCTTTTTGCAAAGAATCCCTGAACAGATATTTAATCATTGGTGGACATTTAAGTCTCATCTAAGGTATGGTTCTTCTGATGTTGGAGATTGGGTATCTTCCACACTGAATATTATTCTATCCCTAGAGCTTTGGGGTTATTATGGCTTGCTAATTATAACAATGTTCATACCCTTTATTTGTGATGTTCATTATTATATCTACACATAGGAGTAGCAGATTTGATATGAGAATAAGTTTATTGTTCGTTCTATGCCACTGTTATTGGGATTGTTTTATGACACTGGTCATGATGCTGGTTTTCTAATTTTTCGTTCGTTGGTATTGGTCGCTTGTTCATGTGCATTTTGTTGGTTAGAGGTGGGATTTGCCTAAGTTTTTCGCTGTTGATTTTCTAATAGATTATTCTAGGGATTTTATGTTTTGTTCTTTTCTTTTTCCTGAATTTCACTGCTGTCATTTCAATTTTGAGATACAATTTTGCTTCGTCTTTCACAATCTGTTTTCATTCGACTGTTTTTCATCTTGCTTTTAGTATTTTATTTTCCCATATGTTGATTCATGATTAACATTGATTTAGGGCTTTCTTTGTTTTTCTCCCGCAGGTTGTACGACCGAATTGACGTGCTTTTCTAAGCTAATTTTCTTCTCCCACTAGGTTTGTGAATTTTACATTTCCCTCTTTCAACTTTGTTTATCAATTTCTTAACTTCTTTATTTTGATTGACTATATTGTTTTTGAATTCGTTCATCCTTTTTCCCATCTTTTCTTTTGTTAGATTTTTATTTCCATTTCATTCACTTTTTTTTTTATCTCTGTTATTTGCACGGACCGTGGTGTGATCTCTATGATCTATGCGATATTCATTGGTCATATTCTCTTTGTTTTCAATCAAATCCCAATTCCAGATTTCTCAAATCAAATTGGCTACGAAAGCTGGTAAGCATAAGAAGAAATATAAATTGTCAATGATGCATATAGAACATTGGAAAAGGTCCGTACATTGGTGGAAGCTCCTATAGCGGCTATTTTTACAGACCCTAAAAGGTGCAAGTCATCTATTGTTTATCTCTCTCTCCTCATATGTTTGCTCTCTTTGTTGTCTTCTTTCTGGTTTTAAATTAAGAAACACTTTATAATCCAGGTTGAATGTGGGGAGGCCTTAGAGAATATTACACAAGATGTGAGGAAAATACTTGAAGAACAGCGTGCTGATGAAAGCTTAAAACTTTCGTAGAAGGCAGTAGACACATTGAGGAAAAAGGTAAACATGTCAAACTGAAGCTCAACGAAATGATATTTGAATAGCTTAAAGGTTAGTTTAGTTTTACACTTTTGTGATGTTAAGACTTACAATTTGATCATAATGTTGAATAGCTTTACCTGATTGTTAATATCTAATTTTGAATTTACAGGATTTAAGTACTATGTTATCTCTACCATTGATTGTAAAAAATTACATTCAACTATTTTGAAAATAATATTTTCTTCAATGCCTGTAAATATATTATTTCCTTCTCTTAATCTTTTATTTACAAATTATGAAATTGTTGTTGATAGTCGTTTGCTCGGTGTTCCTTTTGTGTGTTAATTTTTTGGAATCATTGAGGAAGAAACTATTGATAGTTGAAGATATGTTCGGGTAAACTTTCTTGCAACAAAGTCTTAACTTATAATCAAATCATGCTTATATCTGCATACAAAATTTTTAGGTGACTTCCTTGGTGGGTTTTCAAAATACGAAGCCCTCAAGTGTTTCATGTGGTTTTTTGGTATTGATTTCAGAACACAGTTGAGAGATTGCAAATATGAATTCTTAGTATATTGTTAAAAACTACTTGCATAGTCTTTCATATGATTCTTTTATATCAATTTAGCAATGCAGTTTAGGATCTGGGTTCTATTGTTAGGTAAATCGTGGTTTCTAGGACTCTGTTGGGTTTCAGTCTATTTTTTTTTACATGGATTGAAGAACTCAGCAGTAGAAAGGTCGGCATACTAGAGTTATCAATTGGATTTATTGGTTTACCTCCTGTATATACCTACTGTGAACAAATTTTCGTCATCATGTTTCGAAGTTAGGTTTGTTTTGGGTTGATTGTTTTAACTCATTTCCTCTTATTTTACAAGACAAGATTAAATATTCCTCAATGTTATTGTTACTTTTTAAACCAGAGGATTCACTGAATTTTTTTAAATTACTTAATTGTTTTCTATTGAAGAAGATAAAAATATTGTTCCATGATCGGTTCAAGTAATGTGTAATTGTATGCTAAGATAAATGATATTAATGACTATGAATCTTATTCATACCAATTGTTTTTTGGGAGGAGACAATTGAAATATACCGCAGCATTGCGCGGGTTCAATAACTAGTAATATTCTATAACATGAATTATTTTTTTTACCAACATATATCCATATTTTGTGCATGTACATCTAAAAATAACTATAAAAAAAATTGAAGATTAGAAAAGCCATAAATGATCCACGAGAAAGGGATAGGAAAATTCGGGCACTAGCTCTTCTTATATATTATCGTATTCTTCTTAATTTATTTCTTATTTCCTATATTTATCTAAGTATTGCATGTCATACCCGAGTAAGTGATTAGCATGTCTTCCAGTCCCTAGCGTAGATTAGTTCTTAATTGAAAATTTTGAGATATTGTAAATCTAGGTATTGTCCATTTAATTGAAAGTTTTGAAATACTACTTATCAATAATAATAATTAAATCAAAGTATTGTCCATTTTTTTGGCTGATTTTGAGGTTGACATGTTAAGAGCTGGCACAGATAGAATCATAAAAAGAGATTCAATCATATGATACAAAATAATAAGTAATGGACAAAGAAAAATAAGGTATTCAAGCTCATATGAAGCACCCATTTTGGTCATATTAGACAATAATTGGAGAATAATTATGTTTAAAAATGAGCTGAGTGATCTCAAGTTGCACGCGAAACCGATATGTTTCATTTGATACTATTATTGTAGGCTTTTGGATTTCTGACTTTTATGTTTATGGCCGTGTTACATATGCATGTCCCCTTGACTCGTTTGCAAGTTAAATCAATTAAACCTCTCAAACTCTCAATTCCAAGCTTCTAGATGATTACGTGGGTTTTGGTTTAGGTTATCTAAGACTAGTTGTAGTACTCGTTCATGTGAAAGAGTTTTAACGGGCGATACTTTAGTAGATAAAAACAGTTTAGCATGGTACTTAGCAAGTGAAAATGGTCACTTATGTAAGTGTATACGACTCATGAGTTTAGCATCTTTTTTAATCACAATATTTAAGTTAACCTTGGGATAATAGTTCGACTAAGCACGACTGGGTTCAATCCTGGCCTTATCTTAATATATGCATTGTGCATATATGTTGATTGAATTATGAATAAAGAAGAAATATGAATAGTTATTATTAATATTTAATAGAGACATTTCATCTACCATGATATAAAATATTTATTCATATTGAATGAATGGGTGATTGCATGAGCATTGCCTTTCTCCCAAGGCATCTACTATCATTACTTGCAACTTACAACTTACATGATCATTGCCTTTCTCTTATCCTTAATGACACGAAGAAAAAAACCATAACAATCACTAAGCTAGAAAATAGTTTTGAGAATTAGAGTGACTATTTTCGCATTTATTTTATTAATCATTTTGTATGTCTTGTTCGGAATTTTGTGCTGTTATGGGAGAAACCGCTTATTAGGAAAAGAAAAAACTACGATTAGAGTTAGAGACGGATCTAAGAAGGGACTGAGGTAAAGCTTCAACCCATTTCAAATTTGAAAGAAAAACAAAAAAATAAGCATGGTATTTTCTGTTCCCACCCATTCAGCGTTCTTGTCTTAACCATTATAAATTTTGTTTGGTTTCTTTCAAATTTCCGATTTTTGAATTTTCATTTTTTCTGTTGGTAAAGACTAATTAGAGTTCTCTTAATCAGATATCTTTTTTTAATTAGGAGCAAAAAAAGAACTCTCAAATATAATTTCTCTAATTCAAATGCAATAAACAAGATTATTGTAAAGCACGTCTCTATCACCTCTTTTGATTATTGATAATCTGATGGACCCAATTTATTTCTTACAATATCCCATACAATGCTGAGGTATATTAGTTTAAAGGCGGCTAATTTTCAGCATTTGACTCTTACCAAAAAGTCACATATTGAATGCGTCAGATACAGACGCCATAAGAGTAAACACCCACGAGCCTGCAACATTTCTTTGTAGGCCGTCAAGTACTTTGGTCTGCACGCCATGAAACTTCCTTTGCATCTCTATTTCTTCTCCCTCACTTCTTTCGCCGTCCATCTCTGACAACAATGACTAGACTCGACAGCCGACTCCTTAGCCTCGCCAAGTTCCATATCTTCTGCACTTTATCACTGGTTGCAATCATCTTCATCGTCTACTCCGATAGCATCATATACAATGACTCCGCCGTGGAGCTCAAGGCAAAAGCTCCTTCTCCGGTGCGGCTGCAGACTCATAACATCAGCCGCTTAGCCTTGCGTTCCATGCAGGAAGACACCCTTGAAGTTGAGAGACAAATTCCAAACATTCCTCCTTTCAACGTCACAGAAGAAGAGAGGATTGCTTGGTTTCGAAGCAAGCTACCGGAGTTTAAGATTTTCAAATCAGACGAGTCTGCAAAGCAGTTCCACGGTCGTGTTCTGGAATTCTTTAACAGTGAATGCGAAGGTCAGTTCTTCATGACATGGATTTCCCCGGTCAGGTCTTTTCGGAGTAGGGAGTTTTTGTCAGTGGAGAGTCTCTTCAAATCCCACCCTCGTGGATGCTTGATGATCCTCTCGAGAACTATGGACTCCAGGCGCGGTTACAGGATTCTGAAACCGCTACAGGACAGCGGGTTCAAGGTTCACGCAGTAACACCAGACTTGTCATTTCTGTTCAACAACACCCCAGCTGAGTCGTGGTTTGCTGAGATGAAGGAAGGCAACAGAGATCCCGGTGAGATTCCTTTAGCTCAGAACCTATCCAATTTGATGAGACTAGCAGTTCTTTATAAGTATGGAGGTGTTTACTTAGACACAGACTTCATCGTTTTGAAGTCGCTTCTGGGGCTCAGAAACTCAATCGGTGCCCAAAGTGTGAATGCAGTATCTAAGAACTGGACAAGATTGAATAATGCAGTTCTGGTGTTTGATATGAATCACCCTCTTCTCCATAAATTCATGGAGGAATTTGCCTTGACCTTTGATGGGAATAAATGGGGGCATAATGGTCCCTACCTGGTATCTAGAGTGGTCCTAAGGGTACAAAGCCGTCCGGGATATAACTTCACGATTCTACCCCCTATCGCCTTTTACCCTGTCGATTGGACCCGGATTAGAAGCCTGTTTAAGCAGCCGGGAAGCGAGGCTCATTCCAAATGGATAAAAGCGAAAATCCTTCAGCTCAGCGGGGAGACTTATGGGGTGCACCTATGGAACAAGCAAAGTAGCAGAATAGAAATCGAAAAAGGAAGCATTATGCAGAGATTAATCTCCGATCATTGCGTCATTTGCGATGACATACAAAGTTCATAAATTCAAAAACGAATAAACAGTGAAGAATTTTCAATCACACAGAACTAAGTATGACGAAGTCACAAACTGGGATTAGCTAGGGTTCAAGACCAATAGGTCAAATTTCCCTTCTTTTGTTCATTCTTTCTTTCCATTCATATAAATTTCTTTTCGACTTTTCACCTCACTGTAAGTAAGATCATTATTCGATTGTAAATCTCAGATTCTGTAAAAAAATTGTGATAGATGGACATTCCTGTATTACAAATCAACATTTTCTTCCACAGAAAGCAATCCTAAGCCGTCTCAACTTAAACCTCAATCTAAATCTAAATCCTCTGCATCTCCATAAGCCAAATCCTGGTAGTCTCCTAAATGACTTCTTCCTGGCCAACTTCCGGTTGCCGATTCTTACCTCTCTATCCCGAAAGCCACAGTCTCCACCCAGGAAGCTACCATCAGAAGGAAATTTACTTGGTTCATCAATCCTAGAATCACTTACTGGTCCTAACCGCTTGATGGATTGCCAGGGATCATAAGTTTCATTCTCATTGTCTGTGTCACTGCCCCATAGAAGGATAGGCTTAATCACAGAGGAGCCACTGAAATCCTCAAAATGGTTTGCCAAACTTGTATGCTCCATGTCAAATAATCTCCTCAAAGATGTGTGTCCTACTTTCATCAAACCTAACAAACTGTTACTTCTTCGAACTGAAGAAAACGAGGAACAGGAAGCAGCTGAGGAAGAGAAGGAAGAAGATGCAGATGAAGACTGATATAAAGATTTCTGATACTCTATAATCCGCATTATCCTCTCCTTTTGAGCTTCTGGATCAACAAAACAGCTCGCATCATCCTTCTCTTCGGTTATTTCTCATAAATTCATCCTATCCCAGGGGTTTAGGGTTTGTGATTGGATTTCGTGGAGAAGAAAGCATGCAGGTTGATGGAGAAAAGGCAGAAGAGTGAAGGAGATACAACAGACAGGACGAACCAAGGCGGCAATAGGTCCCAAATCCCTATAAACCATAAAGAAAGTGGAAAGCCGGCGATATGAAAGCATTTGATTTCACTACGATGTGTTTCCAATAAGGATTGTTGCCAAAAAGACAGGACAGTAACACAATAGCATATCTGAATTTTACATAATAAAATAAATGAGTGAACCACAAAGCATATCTGGTAAATCGTCCTCCCAATTTCCAAACTATTAGGTAAGCTACCAAAAAAAAAAAGAAATTGGAAATTGAGTTTAAGCTCAATTCATTAATAGGAAATAAGGCCCAGAGAAGTGTTAATCAAAGACTCAGCAAATAAAGCAAATTCAAGGTTTGTAAATTACAGTCACAAATAGAAGTGAAAGACAATGGGCTTAATTAACTAAGACAAGGACTCATCAATTTCAACTTTGACAATGGTATCGTCCTCAAACTTATCTTTCTTAGGGGGAGCCGCCGGCACCGGAACCCTAGGTGGTCCTCTCCCTTTGCTCTTGTTCCTGGGCCTCGCCTATAGTAACATTTTTTAATTCTCAGAGGAAAATCCAAAATTTAAATCATAAAAAAATACCCATAATAATGAAATTGATGAGTACAATATGATGATAAAAATAAAAAATCAGAAATTTGGACTTACATTGCCAAATGAGTGGTTGAAACGTTTTCCTCTTTCAGTTTTCTTATCGCCTCTGCCGCAGTACACTGAAGGAGCAGAAATCAAAATCAGCGCAAATCCGGTAGAGCAAGTAAGCCACAGAGAAGGGGGGGGAGAGAGAGAGAGAGAGAGAGAGAGAGAGAGAGAGAGATAGAGAGAGAGAGAGAGAGAGAGAGAGAGAGAGAGAGAGAGAGGCTTTCGAATTTGTGCATACCTGAAGGGACTGATGGAGTAGCGGTTGCTGCGGAGAGTGGGAGCGAAGCAGTGGAGGAGGGGAGGGAAATGGCTAGGGGTTCGCAATGAGAAAACGAAATGCCAGAGCTGAAAGCGAGCGACTTAGAGGGGATTGGGAGAGCTCCCAGTATCAGTGACGCCATGGTTGAAGCCTTGAGGTTGAAGACTTGAGGATTGAAGACTTGAGGATTGAAGACTTGAGGAGAGAAAGTGGATAAGCTTTTCGAGGGAAAGTGCTGTTCAGAAACCGTTGGGCTGGCTGTCCGCTTATATTTAGTCTGAGCTGTTTTGGTTCAAGAGGCCCAAGAAAGTGGATTGTCTACAAGGCCCAAGCCTAACAATAGGTTGGGTCTTCTCGCCATAAGCTTGGCTCGATTTGATTCAGTCAATTTGTTGGGTTGATTATCGATAAGCAAAAACTGATCATTTTTCCAAATATTTTGTACAGTGAAATTATCCCGTTTTAATAATTATTGTTTAATGGACCCGATGATGTAATGGGGAATTAGTAATCGGTAACGTAGCTATAGTTAGGTGATCCGTCGCCTTTTATGTATTTACTTCTTGATTGATTCAACATTATTGAAGTATGTCATTGGGATATATGTTAGGCTTAAGGATTAGGAAGAAGACGGGTTATTGAAAGAAATGAACAAAAAATAAATACATTTTATCTCTCTGAAGACGTGGCACAAGTTGAGACCGTTAGATTAATTTTGAGGTCACTGGCCTAGAGAAGCCAGACCCTACATGTTTAATTTCCAAGCAGAATTTAAGTGTCAAGATGACCATGAGAAGACACCGTGAAGACATTACAGAGATTAGAGACAGATTTGAACATTGAAATTAAGAACTAATGCAATTATATGCTAACAACTTTGTAATGGCAATACAATTCTATTAGTTGCACGTGGGTCCGTTTCTGTGACTGAATTAACAAGAGTTTAATTTTGAAAATTTAATCAATTCCGTAAGGATTTTATCAGAAGTCAAGTTATTTTTTACATCAGAAGTCAAGGATTTTATCCTGCACACTACTAGGAACATATACAGTAGATAAATGATTTTCAAAAGATACACATGACTTTGACAACCTGTGGGTTGACACATAGTTACTTATGGGGTACTTTACTCGAGAATTTCTAATCAGGCTCATATTGAGTTTTAGGGACACCCTTATTGACTCGATTTGGGAGTTGCCTACGTGTAGCTGTAGAAGGTACATGAGGTTCAGACGTAGCAGAAGAAGACAATTGTACTTGTGATGTGGGTGGCATAGATGCTGGAATAGAAGGCACAATGGTTGTTGATGGTAACACAACAGGTTCTGATTCATGCTCTTGTGAATCATCACCACTAGACTCCAATTGACAGGACCCGTCCCCAAAGGACTTTGATAACCGTGCCCGATCCTGCTCCCGTCTGACAAGTCAGCTGAAGTTACGAATTTACCCTCAGCATTTTCCAAACAAGGGATAACTGCACATGTGCCTACTCATGCCTCCACCTCCCAATCACCCTCGATTGTGGCGCCACGACCTGAAGGGTCAATAAAACAGAAAAGGTGTGAGTGGACAAAGTAATCTTTTTATAAATACATTTACAAAAATCAAGTTCTTACCCTCCAGTTTTGCAAACATGCATGCATATCATAAAACATGAGTAATAATGTGAAATCAATCAAGTATAAATAGTGGACCGATAAAATCAAAACATGTTTTCCCATGATACACATTTTCTCTGAAACTCATGTTCATCAAATCAATTCATGATATAAAGTATATGGACACAAATACCAATACATCACATATATCACCAATCCTCGATATCCAATCTCAATATCCAAGTAACTGTCACGATATCTATGGAACGCGTGCAAACTCGGGAGACTCACGTCCGAGTACATCCCCAGGATCTACGACGTCTGTGGTGATACCATCTCCAGTATCTACGACGTCTGGAGGATATCATCATAATCTCACACTCCTGAGATTAAGCCTCCCTCGGAGCTACTCATCTCCAGACAGTGGATCATGACTACTCCAGGATCTACGAACGTCTGGAGAAGACTATCAAATCACATAGGATGGTATATGTGGAACAGTCACCAAATCCAGTAATCTCATTTTAAAACCATTTATATCTCAAATCAAATCAAAAATATTTCAACAGGGCCTATGCCCGAAACATAATTTTCACAAAATAAGTTCCACAAATCCATCATAAAACAGTGTCCAGAATTTACTTTATAAATCAAAATCATCAATTTAATCATATTCACATGTGACTCCAAATCCGAGTCAAAATCACTATCCAATTGGGTCTCAAGCCCAAAATATCATTTTCACGCAAATCCGTGCAATCATAACCTTAGTTGCCATTTTCACATAAATCCATAAAATATATCCAAAAAGCATTACAAATCCATCAAATCAATCCCTGACTCATAATCCGAGTCAAAATCAATCTCAAATCTCGGGCATTCGCCCAAAACAGCAATTTCACAGTTTTCTCAAAAATCGTGTCCAAAACAATATAAAATAATATAATATTCTCAAAATCCAAAAATCATCATATTGAAATATTAACCATGCCAAATCATTTCAAATCATACAATAAAGCATTTAAAACATATATGCATGCATTCTGGGTAGAAAACAAAAGTCCACTCACACACCGTCCAAATTGCCCGCTTCCGAGCTGCACGTCTTTCCGTATTTTCCGACACTTTACATGAATCCCATGTCCTATCCAAAATCATCCTTAAGGGTCACTAATGACTCAATTAAGATCATATTAACTTCCCATAATTTTTCGGGAATTAAATACGAATTTAAAACAAAACATAACACTTCGGACCCTTGAAACTTATCGAAACGGTGTCTGATCGACTCGAAACCAAAGCCAAAATATTTGTTACATTAAATGGAACAAAAGTTATGTTAACCTCACCTAGGGAATCGAGCCCACACGCCCCCACGCACCGCCGTAAGCGGTTGCGCGTGAAGCCCACGTGCGTGCTACAGTGCTCACTGTTCACTATCATCTCTGCCCGACTTCCCTGCAAACGGGTATAAAACCCGCGATACAACCCGGTTAGTTCTCAATCAATTCGACTTCATTTTCGACAATTTAAACGTTAATATGCATCGAAGTAACCTTAATTCAGGATCTATATCGTTGATTTCATGAAATTGGGCCCCAAATCACTCGACTCGAAGTGAATACCCGATGGGTTCTTAATCGGGTTCCACCCGATTTCAAGCCATTTTCTTAAATCAATCACATAGGAAGGACCCATATCTTCATTCTAATCAAGAATTTCAGTTCAATTTGAGTCCATCTTACCCGTATTTATTCGAACTCAACCATGGGATTTCAGAATAGTCGCCAGGTGTGTTCTTGCCCATTTCTGTGTCAATCCTCTTCAAATTTAAGATAATTACACCCTAATCAATCCCAGAAGACTCAATTGATGTTCAGTTTCCTTCCTTACCACCCACAATTACAATTTCGAATTTTGGAAAAACATGAACGACATGCGGTTTTGAGTGTAGGTCTAGCTGGGTTCGAAGCCCATCATTCATCCTTAAATGTCCTCTCAATTTTCTCTCTGCGTATGTTCAATCTCTCTGTGGCGTTCAGGGTGATCAAACCCGCAGTACTCTGTTCTTCCTTCGCAATTTCACACATACACGTACATATACGTACTCAAATCAAGCATTATCATATACTTGCCACCAATCTCAATTATAAAGTGACAGATGTCACTAAATAGACTGAATGAGTCACGATCAGGCTGACTCAACCATTAACCCGTCCAATTAACCATTCTGCCCTTCTTTGACAAATTACCAAATTGCCCTTCGCCATCTCAGACCCGTATCTTTTACATCCGAACTCTGATTGACGCATGCCGCCTATCTACGGATTTAGCGTCTCGAGACCTATCCAACAGTCCTTATGGAAAGTCCAAACAAGGTCCCGATCAAAAAGTCAACTTTCGGCCCTTATAACCAGGGGCAAAATCGTCATTTCTTTCAAATTTTCCAAATTTTCCTTTTTCGAATTTCTGGGTCGTTACACTAATAATCTACCACTTAGATTTAATGGATTCACAACTAATGGTGCATACGTAAGAGTTTGTACTTCATATAAACTCCCCCATCTGAAGTGGAAATTCCGAAGTAGGGAAGAACATATTATCTTCGTGAAATGTCACATTCAATGTAACATAGAGCTTCTAAAAGGACGGATGATAACATCGATGTCCTTTCTAGTTCTGAGCATACCCAACAAAGATACACTTCTCTGTCCATGGCTCTAATTTGTTGCGCATCTATTTGGGTAAATGGACAAAAGCCACACATCCAAATACCCTTGGTTCAAGGTTAGGAACTGATGGTGTAGTGAGAGCACTAGATAACGTCTAGAAAGGTGTCTGAAACTGGAGGACCCGAGAAGGTACCCTATTGATCAGATAAACGGCAGTGGAAACAGTTTCTCCCCAATAAGCCATAGGGAGTTGAGCCTAAAGAAGAGAGGCACGAACCATTTCCAGAAAGTGACGATTCTTACGTTCATCAACTCTGTTTTGTTTTGGTGTATAAGGGCACAATGTCTGATGAGTTATACCATGCTGTGACAAGTACCCTCTAAGCTCGGAATTAAGAAACTCACCATCATTATCTATACGAAGGACATGAATGAGGGATTGAAATTATTTAAGCACCATTTTATGAAATTTCTGAAATAGGGTAGTCACTTCACTTTTAGTTTTCATAAGACACATCCACGTCATTCGAGTACAACCATCAATAAAAGTCACAAACCATCGTGCACCACTTAATGAAGAAACTTTAGAGGGTCCTCACACATAAGAATGAATAATCATAAACGAAGCAAAAAATTTATTGAAGCTGATAGGGAAATGTATAAGATGGCTTTTAGAAATTTCACAAATGTCACATGTAAACTCAGACATATCACTAGTAGAAAACAACTTAGGAAACAACTTCTGAAGATACCGAAATAAGGCATGACCTAAACGTCGATGCCACAACCAAATAGCTGAACTCTTGGACCTAGTAACTAACTTAGCAACCCCAAACTCTTGCATTAACTTCTTTGAAATACCTGGTGATAGATCCAAGTAGTATAGTTTCCCATGCCTAGTACCACATCCTATTGTCTTCCTCGTCTATATGTCCTTAAAAACACAATAATGAGGCAAAAAAATCACAACACAACGTAAAGCATGGGTAATTTGGGCAACAGATAATAGGTTATAGCTATGAGAAGGAACAACTAAAACGGAGTGTAGGTCATGGGTCTTAGTTAAAGTAATTGAACCTTCTCCTGTAGCAGTTGATGGTGTCCCATTAGCTATAGACATGATGGGTTGGTTATAGGGTTTTAAAGAACTTAGTTAACTAGGGTCAAACATCATGTGATCAGTGACACCTGAACCAATAATCCATGTAGTGGAGTTGCATACCTTTGAGACGGGTTTGGTCCACCAATCTGGAGAACCAATAAGGTCAAAACATCCAGATTTTGTGTGGCCTGCTTCTCCACAATGATCACACTGAAACTGAGAACGACGATCAACACCCATATTACACAAAGTGAGAGACGACACAGGACTTGTTGAAGCACGAACACAGTGTATCGAATCAAGGAACTTTGGATGACATAGAGTAAGACAATCCACAACAGCATTCCAAAATCATATTTGACTCATACACATGATTTTTGCTATCAAAAAGTGGAAATCAGTTTTTGTGAAGATCTTTGGTACCAAAATGATCTTCTTATGAGTTCGTCAGTCCTAGAACACACAAGGTTCCTTAACACAGTAACAATCATTTAGATAAAACACTGAATCTTATAAGAACATTACTTTGTCAAGTAAATTACTTATAAGTGAAATCCGTCAAATTCACAAGCAACATATTTTTTCTAACAACATCATCATTGATTCATAGTAGTGAAATGTGGTTTGTACCCACATTCTAACATTAAGTGGTTTATTCCCACATTCAGACATCAAGTGGGCTCTGCAAGCCCATTTTATCAACAATCCTATGGAAAGCAGTGACAAGTAGTGCCTTAGTTATAGTATTTTACAATCATCTTGTATGTACTCCGATGCTCAATATCAATAATCCCTTCTCTTACTTTGTCTTGGACTACAAGATACTTGATGTCCATGAATCTTGAAGATTTAGATCTCTTGTTGTTCTTGGAAAAGAAGATTGTTGTAGTGTTGACACAATACAACTTCAGCGGTCTTTCAATGCTTCTGACCACTTTCATGCTCAGAATTAGGTTTCTTATCCACACAACCTATCTAGTTTCCTCAAAGCAACCAATGTACTCAGATTCCATGGTGGAAGTGGACCTGGTGGATTGTTTCTTGCTTCTCCATGAGACAGCTCCTCCTGCTAGTATAAACACATATCCACTAGTTGACATTCGATCATCAATGCATCCTCCAAGATCAACATCAGTGTAACTTGTCAATTCTAGGTTTTCAACTTGTTGATAAGTCAATACATACAACTATGTTCTTTTCAAATACCTGAGCACTTTCTTAACAGCATTCCAATGAGCTATTCTAGGATTTGATTGAAATCTCCCAAGCACACTTAGAGCAAAGGCAAAATTAGGTCAATTGAAAACCTGTACATTCATAAAACTCCCAACCAGTGAAGCATAAGGCTTGTTCTTCATGGCTTCTGTCTCAAAAACAGTTTTGGGACATTAATCATAAGAGAATTTGTCACCTTTTTTGATTGATACATCATTTCCATTACAACCTTCCACATTAAATCTCTTAAGAACCCTATCAACATAGCTCTTTTGAGATAGTCCCAACATCCTTCTTGATATGTTCCTCTCAATTTCTATACCCAAAACAAAATGAGCTACCCACAAATCCTTCATATCAAAGTTTTTAGACGACATTTTCTTTGTTTCATGAAGTAACTGACTATTTAAACTTGCAAGGAGGATGCCATCTACATATAGGACTAGGAAGATGAAATTTGATTTTGCTGTCTTCATGTAAATGTAGTTGTCAAATACATTTTCCACAAAACCATGGGATTGAACAACTTCATCAAATTTCAAATACCACTACCTTGAGGCTTGTTTCAATCCATAAATCGACCTGTTCAGTTTGCAAACCTCCTTCCCCCTTTCAATGAATCCTGGAGGTTGTTTCATGTAGATATCCTTATTGAGGTTCCCATTCGGAAAAGCTTTTTTTACATCCATTTGGTGCAATTATAAATCATAGTGAGCCGTAATAGCCATTATTATTCTGAATGAGTCATTGCTGGAAACAGGTGAGAAAGTCTCAGTATAATCTAGACCATTTTTCTGTGTGAACCCTTTTGCTACCAGTCTGGCCTTCAATCTGTCAACCTGGCCTGCTACATTATTTTTTGTCTTGAACACCCATTTGCACCTTATTGCTTTTCTATCATCATTTGACTCTACCAGAGACCAGACTTTGTTCTTTTCCATTGAACTGAGTTCCACCTTCATTGCTTCATACCAGCCTGCAGAATTAGAGCTGCTCATTAAATCTGAGTATGTCATAGAATCTGATTCTTTTCCA
Source organism: Prinsepia uniflora (assembly GCA_032719365.1). Taxonomy (NCBI): domain Eukaryota; kingdom Viridiplantae; phylum Streptophyta; class Magnoliopsida; order Rosales; family Rosaceae; genus Prinsepia; species Prinsepia uniflora. The sequence goes on from CM064861.1 coordinate 13,965,664, forward strand.
ACGTCAAAATCGTGTTCTTGCAAGTACACTACATAGTCATTTGAGATTGCAGGCTTCCTAGGTCTTTGTGATCTTCTAGTTGCATTTTCTATTGGAATTTGAATTAGCAGGTTTGGTTCCTATGTTTCTGGTTCTGGCATCACCTCCCACTGTAGAAATCAATTACGTTGCACTTGACATAATCTATTGATCTGCATTTTTACTTTTGTTCACAATGGAACATGAGATCTCCAATTCTATAGGGATTAACACAATGTGACTAGGAGATCGAATTACATCAGTGGCATCATTGTTCACTTCATAAAAAAAACAATGTTCTTTAACTTTGTATGTTGACAAGATTCAGAATCTTCAATGAACTTGGCATTTTGAGATTCTGCAATACTTGTATGTGAACCAGGACAGTAGCACCTGAACCCTTTGGATTTTTCTGAATATCCTACAAAGAAACAACTTGTTTTCCTTTCTTCCAGTTTCTTATTGATATGCTAGAACTAAGCATTAAACTAAACACAAAGTCACACTCAACACTTAATAAAAATATATGCAAATTAAAACCCTTTTTTTTTGTAGATTGTAGCATTGATAAGTAGCGATCGTTCTTAACTGAGGATTGAGGGTACCTAAGCATGATTATCTTTTGGTTAATTAATTAGGGGGTAATTGATTGTCTCTAATATTCGACGTGATTAACTAATCTAAACTAACTTAATCTAGTATTTACATGATCAACTCATCTTTAAAACTAACTCATTCATCAATTATGTCAATTCCAAAATTTACGAAATTCCATAACTTTAGTTCTACGAAATACAAGCATATTATCTCAATTACATGCCGGGAATTTCCCTAGACACTTTCAATGATCTAAACTCGGGAATTTCCTAGAGATCCAATCAAGCATTAAACACAACATGCAAGTATAACAAAAACCAAGATATTAAAACACATGGAAAATTATTGAAATTCATATAGGATATAAAACCAGAATTATGTTAAAGATCAATCCAACAAAACGATATTCAATAGAAAAAGACAATTATAGGGTAAGGGGATTGTGTTACACTTTTTATCTCGGGAATTTCCCTAGGGATGCAAAGTGGCTTGACACTCTTTGGTGAGACAACCGAGAATTGCCCTAGATTGTCGTGGATAAAGGTGTTTGTGGTGGAGTATGGTGTAATTGACTATTGTAAAAGAAATCTCGAATTGATGAAAAATGAAATTTGGTAAAGCAGAGTTTTTGAGTAAAATAATAAGCGACGACTCCTTTTATAAATAGCCTAAGCCTCTCTGTTTATAGGAAAAAAATTAATTATCAAATAAATAGGAGTTCACAATTTATATCCTAAAAGAAAAAGTGATTAAACTAATTAATATTGAAGTCCTAAAGAAAAAAGGGTTTCCTTTGGGAAAAAGAAAACAAATCCTAACTTGAATTGGAAAATTATTCCATTAGAAAGAAGGAAAATGTTGCTGGAATTTGAGCAGGAGACGATTCGGTGGAAGGGCACAGAAAATTGGGCTGAAATTCGGTAGTCAACGTGTGGTTAACGGTGCAAGAAAAGGCTGGAAGCACTTCGATAGGCAGAAGTGCGCCGAAGTTGGATTCTGGGAGTCGATAAGCGCATGCCGAAAGGATGATAGGCGGTTCAGCAGGGGCTTGCTGAATTCAATTTTGGGATGTCATTTTGGATTTGGTAGGTCCCTACCGAATTCCTTCAATCTTTTTGGTGGCCTCTTTTCATTCAATCATAACTTCTTCGTTACAAGTCTTATTGAAGTGATTCTTTCATCTAAATTCTCGTAATTCTGAGCTCTATCCAATTTTTTACATTTCTCACAAAATATGTTATTTTCTATCATTGTTTGGTATTAAAACATTAAAAGATAAGCATAAAAGACATAAAATGATGCTTAATTCAAAGCTTATCACTTATCATTACGATTATACAACCTAGCTTCACTTCTACATCCCCATCAATGAAAATGATTCAGACTTGGTTTTCTTCTTGTCCAAAGTTCATATGGAGTCGATTTTACTGCTTTTGAAGGAACTCTATTCAAAACATAATTTTTTGTCTTCACAGCTTCTCCTAAAAAAAAAAATCAAGTAGACCAGACATTGACATCATACTAACCACCATTTCTCTCATTGTTCTAGTTCTTCTTTCTGCTGTTCCATTTTGAGAAGGGGTATCTGGTGTGGTGTACTAGGCTACAATGCCTTCCTGTTCCAGGAATAAGGCAAAAGGTCCTTTATTTTGTCCAGCCTCTGTGTATCTTCCATAATACTCCCCTCCAAGATTAGACCTCATTGTGTTAATCTTTTTTATCAAGCAGATTTTCAACTTCCAATTTGAAGGTTTTAAAATGGACTAAAACTTGGGAATTTTTCAGAAATCAGAAAAATGCTTGAGTATCTTGAAAAATCATATATAAATAGAACATAATAGAAGTTTCCAAAAAGTGTTCTAATTGGAAATGGACCATATACATTAGTATGGATTAGTTCTAAAAGTGTTTCACTTCTGGTGGATTTTTCTTTTTTGCTAAATTTTTTAGTTTTTCCTTTAATGCAGCTTATACAAATTTTACGATTTGTAAAGTTCAATTTAGGCAATACACCTGATTTGATCAGCCTCTGTATTACTTCTTTTGAGATGAGACCAAGTCGTCTATGCCAAAGCATATAGGACTTCTCATTCAAACATTCTGTGTAGTAACTACACTCAATTTGACATAAATCACCTTTTGGTAATGCAAAACCTAACAGATTATCAAACTCATTCTTGAAATAAAATTTGATGGATTCATCATCATCAATAAAAGAAAAACCATCTTTTACAAGTTGAGTAGCTAAAAGTAAATTCCTTTTCATAGAAGGTACATAAGATAAGGTACATAAAAGAAAAACCATCATACTAACCACCATTTCTCTCATTGTTCTATTTCTTCTTTCTGCTGTTCCATTTTGAGAAAGGGTCTTTGGTGAGGTGTACTAGGCTACAATGCCTTCCTGTTCGAGGAATAAGGCAAAAGGTCCTTTATTTTGTCTAGCCTCTGTGTATCTTCCATAATACTCCCCTCCAAGATCAGACCTCATCGTGTTAATCTTTTTTATCAAGCAGATTTTCAACTTCCAATTTGAAGGTTTTAAAACAGGCTAAAACTTGGGAATTTTTCAGAAATCAGAAAAATGCTTGAGTATCTTGAAAAATCATATATAAATAGAACATAATAGAAGTTTCCAAAAAGTGTTCTAATTGGAAATGGACCATATACATTAGTATGGATTAGTTCTAAAAGTGTTTCACTTCTGGTGGATTTTTCTTTTTTTCTAAATTTTTTAGTTTTTCCTTTAATGCAGCTTATACAAGTTTTACGATTTGCAAAGTTCAATTTAGGTAATACACCTGATTTGATCAGCCTCTGTATTCCTTCTTTTGAGATGAGACCAAGTCGTCTATGCCAAAGTATATAGGACTTCTCATTCAAACATTTTGTGTAGTAACTGTAACGACCCGTCCCGGAAATTAGGGTTAAGACGGTGATTAGTGAAGGATTAGTGAGCTTAAGTAGTGTTTAGTTGGGTACTTTGGGACTTTAGCGTAGAATGATGATTTTGCCCCTAGTTTGGGAAAAATGTTGACTTTGAGATCGGGCGGTCAATTGGACATTGGCCGCTGACCGTGACGTAGTTTGGGACGTTACGAGTCCATAGACAGCTGGCACGCCCGATTCTGACATCCGAGGAGGAAGTTATGATGTTCGGAAGGTTGAGGGCATTACCGTAAATTGGCTAAAAAAGGGGAAAAAGTTGACTTTTTGTACGATCGGGTTTTGGCACGTTGACCTAGGACCGTTAGGTAGATCTCGTCGTCCTGAATTCAACGACAGGCGGCACGTGTTCATCGGAGTTAGGGTGTGTAAGTTACAGGTCTAAAACGGTAAGGGCAAAATTGTAATTTTGGAGTTAAAGAGGGGTATTTGGTCTTTTGCACATTGGGAATTGTGCAACAGGATTGGGACAAGTGTACTGATGAGATTGAGATATCTGTGAGAGGGTTGAGGGGATTGTGACATGTGGAAGGAACCTAGAGGTTTCTAGGTCGTTACAATTGACACGGGTACATGTTGCACGATTTTAAACCGTGCAATTTGGCTTTGAAGCACAAAAAATAGAGAGGTGAGGCAGTGATGATTTTGATCGATTCAGTGAGTGTGTGAGGTTTTTGTGAGTTGTGAGAGTGACAGAGAGAAGAAGGGAGCTGGTGATTGGGTTGAGAGTGAAAGTTGGGCAAGTATTGTTGTGGGTGAGAGATTCGATTTCTCTGGGAAACAGAGAGGTGTCGAGGTAGCTGGTGGTGGTTTTACGGTGTTTTGATTCAAGCAAGGCGGAGAAGGAGGCTAGGGTGACTCTGTGAACTCCGCAGGACGCGGTGGTAAGCACGGTGGTTGTCGCTTAGCAGGTAAGCCCTTTGATTTTCTCTAAGTGCTCTGTTTTCCCGTTTTACTTAATCCAAAAGTCGTGGGTTTTGAGTACGAGTCGAGGCTTTTGGTGGGTGCTATGAGACTCAGGAGGTCCCTAGGAGTCGAATAAGCTTGATGTCGTGACAGGGGAGTGTCTGATTAGCTGGGAACCGAAACAGGGGTTTCGGGTAAATTTCTTCGAACTTTAAGTCGACGAGCTAGGGGCTTCGATGTTGAGTTTTCAGGTGGGGAATAGATTAAGGAGGATTGGACGAAGCTTTTGGGATTGGAATGGTTGAAAATGATAGAGGAATGACAGAGAACCGGGTGCGCCGGTTCAGACCGGTTCACCCAAGGAAGACGATGATGAACAGTTTCTGGGTGCAGGCGCGTGAGGCCCACGCGCAGCCACTTTGGGCGGCACGTGGGGGCGCGTGCGGTGGTTTCCGGTGAAGAGTCCAACTGAGTTTTTGTTCTAAAGGTCATAACGAATCCAATGGAATAGGTTTCGGGTTATTCGGACGTTGTTCCGGGTTAGTTCTGCGGGAACGAAGATCTAGGGTCTCGTTTAAAGTACGCTTAGAAGTTCGGAAAAGTTATGGGATTTGAGTAGGATTTTTGTGAAGTAGTTAGTAACCTCGTTATGGACTTTGGACAGGTTCGGGAAAGCCGAGAGTAGCGGGATGGCCAGGAATGGCGTAAGTGCGCGCGTATCGAGGCGACGTCGGAATGGTCTGTGAGTGGACCCCTTCTCTCAACTCAAGCATGTGTAACTCTTTTTCATACTTGTTTTATGGTTTTACACGTGATTTCATGATTGTTAAATGCGTGGTGTTGGTTTTCTATAATTGCACGTTTTTCGAGAAAATAACGCATTTGGCACGTTTTACGATAAAATGCTGATTTCTGCTTACGATGTTATAGTTTCGGGATTTCAAATGATAAATGGTTTTTAATGATTATAACCGGTTTTTAATGATTTGATGATCAAAGTTTTCGGTTTTAGAATCGGATTTCGGTAAACGAGATTTGGTTTTAAAGTTGAAAAGTGGAATTCCGGATTTGGGATCGGAATGACGGTTCTGGATGCCGGAATGGCGTCAGACCAGTGATTTCGGATTCAGGTTTGGATGTGGATTTAGAAATGGTTTTCAAATGGTTTTGGATTGGATTTGCTGGATCTGTTTATTGGGTTTAAAGACCCCGGATATTATGATTAACGGGGGACGGGCCCGGATTGGGTTTAAAGACCCGGATTGAGTTTAAAGATTCAGATATATTGATTTTCCCCCGTAGGCCTATTGAGTTTAAAGACTCGGGAGTTTAAAGACTCGGATTATTGAGGCATGGATATTGAGTTTAAAGACTCGGGAGTTTAAAGACTCGAATAGATCCAGCAGGTTCGATGGATGAGAGTGTGGTTTCAAATGTGTTTTGGAGTTCACTGAGAATTGATGATAATGGTTTTATGTGGTTTTGGGAAGTGGCCCGGATGAAATGGTTTTGATGGTTTTGGGCGGAGGCCCGGGATTTGAGAAAAAGAAAAAAGTGTTTGTTTTTCGTACATGGGTTATGATATGAAATTGATATGCATGCATTGGTTTTTAAACGGAGGGTATAAATGTATGTGTTTTCTGATAAATGTTTTTAAACTTATAATTTATTTTTGTCCACTTACAGTCTTTTCGTGTTTTCAATACCCTCCAGGTTGTTGCGGCACGGGCTGTTGGTCGAGAGAGATGGAGACATCACACGTCCAATCCACAGTAGGCTCTGAGCGCTCTGGGAAGTTTGGAAGATAGTGAGACGTTTGGTTTGGAAATCCCTTGTCCGACTTACGTGTCACATGAAGGTTGGACATCTGTTTGGCCTTAGTGTCATGCGTAAGTCAGACGGGAGCAGGGTTAGTCCCTAATCCTGGGGGATTAGGGGTGGGCCCTGACAATTGGTATCAGAGCGAGGTTTTGAGTGTTCTGCGTGAGGTTTGGTTCCCAGAGTCGTTGGTTCGTCGACTTGGGTGGTGTGATGCTACTGTGGATGTGATGTCTCGATGCGGAACAGCCTGTCAGCAACCTGGATACGATAGTGATAGTATGTTCGAGATGGTTAGATAGCAGCGTTTGAGGGTGCTAGTCGCTCGATACGCGATGCGAGGTAAGACGTACGTCGGCTTAAGACCGGAACGGTTAGTGTGTTGGTACTGGTTTTGCTTGATGGACGGACCATAGGGTCTGAAATATGCTAGCAGAAGTAACCTGGAAGGTAGCCAGTGAGCTACAGATGAGTAGGTTGGTCAGCCTGAGGGGCCTGAGAGTAGCTCGTGGAGTTAGTGAGATACGGGGCCGAGGAGGCCGATTGTGGGTGGTCGGTTGGGTCAGATGGCTTTGGCTTGGTGACCTTTGGTCAGTTGGGTTGAGTGGTAATTGCAGGTTTGGGTAACCCGAATGACGAGGATGATTTGAGGTACCCTGTGGACTTACTGGATCGTAGTCCTTGTGGTTTGGGCCGACTTACGGCCAGATTGGAGATGGTGCTGCTAGGTACAGCCGAGGTGGTAGTTGCTTGGTCATGATGTAGTTGGTTGATTAGAGTAGAGCAGCTGACGCTCGATGACCCTAGGCTTCGTGATGGATTGGGCTAGGCTGGTATGGACAGGTTTGACCATCGGTGGGATTAAGGTCGCAGGGATGGTCGGGGACCGTTGTGAGTTCCGTTGAAGGATAACGGAAGGAATTGGAAAGGAGTGATTATAACTGATCGATATGAGGTTATGGAAGTAAGAGAACCCACAATCTAGGATTTGCCTTTAGGACCTTGTAGATTTATTCCGACAAGTGGTCGAAGTAGTAGCCGAGGGAGTGAGCCAGTAGGTAGGATTTCATGTTTGGCCTAGATTGTATCTAGGCTAGGATGTGAGGTAGTTGGGGATGGTGTGAAATACCCAAGGCGGAGATGATAGATTGGAAACCCAGGAGTAGTTGTTGTGGTATTAGTGTTGATCACCGGGTAGGAGACCCTTAATGTTGGGAAGGGGCTGTGGAATTTCGGGGACGAAATTCTTTTAAGGAGGGTAGGTTGTAACGACCCGTCCCAGAAATTAGGGTTAAGACGGTGATTAGTGAAGGATTAGTGAGCTTAAGTAGTGTTTAGTTGGGTACTTTTGGACTTTAGCGTAGAATGACGATTTTGCCCCTAGTTTGGGCAAAATGATGACTTTGAGATCGGGCGGTCAATTGGACATGAATCGATGACCGTGACGTAGTTTGGGACGTCACGAGTCCGTAGACAGGTGGCACGCCCGATTTCGACATCCGAGGAGTAAGTTATGATGTTCGAAAGGTTGAGGGCATTACCGTAAATTGGCTAAAAAAGGGGAAAATTTTGACTTTTCGTACGATCGGGTTTTGGTACGTTGACCTAGGACCGTTAGGTAGATCTCGTCATCCTGAATTCAACGACAGGCGGCACGTGTTCATCGGAGTTAGGGTGTGTAAGTTACAGGTCTAAAACGGTAAGGGCAAAATTGTAATTTTGGAGTCAAAGAGGGGTATTTGGTCTTTTGCACATTGGGAATTGTGCAACAGGATTGGGACAAGTGTACTGATGAGATTGAGATATTTGTGAGAGGGTTGAGAGGATTGTGACACGTGGAAGGAACCTAGAGGTTTCTAGGTGGTTACAATTGACACGGGTACATGTTGCACGATTTTAAACCGTGCAATTTGGCTTTGAAGCACAGGAAATAGAGAGGTGAGGCGGTGAGGATTTTGATCGATTCAGTGAATGTGTGAGGTTTTTGTGAGTGGTGAGAGTGACAGAGAGAAGAAGGGAGCTGGTGATTGGGTTGAGAGTGAAAATTGGGCAAGTATTGTTGTGGGTGAGAGGTTCGATTTCTCTGGGAAACAGAGAGGTGTCGAGGTAGCTGGTGGTGGTTTTGCGGTGTTTTGATTCAAGCAAGGCGGAGAAGGAGGCTAGGGTGACTCTGTGAACGCCGCAGGACGCGGTGGTAAGCACGGTGGTTGTCGCTTAGCAGGTAAGCCCTTTGATTTTCTCTAAGTGCTCTGTTTTCCTGTTTTACTTAATCCAAAAGTCGTGGGTTTTGAGTACGAGTCGAGGCTTTTGGTGGGTGCTATGAGACTCAGGAGGTCCCTAGGAGTCGAATAAGCTTGATGTCGTGACAGGGGAGTGTCTGATTAGCTGGGAACCGAAACAGGGGTTCCGGGTAAATTTCTTCGAACTTTAAGTCGACGAGCTAGGGGCTTCGATGTTGAGTTTTCAGGTGGGGAATAGATTAAGGAGGATTGAACGAAGCTTTTGGGATTGGAATGGTTGAAAATGATAGAGGAATGACAGAGAACCGGGTGCGCCGGTTCAGACCGGTTCACCCAAGGAAGACGATGATGAACAGTGTCTGGGTGCAGGCGCGTGAGGCCCACGGGCAGCCACTTTGGGCGGCACGTGGGGGCGCGTGCGGCGGTTTCCGGTGAAGAGTCCAACTGAGTTTTTGTTCTAAATGTCATAACGAATCCAATGGAATAGGTTTCGGGTTATTCGGACATTGTTTCGGGTTAGTTCTGCGGGAACGAAGATCTAGGGTCTCGTTTAAAGTACGCTTAGAAGTTCGGGAAAGTTATGGGATTTGAGTAGGATTTTTGTGAAGTAGTTAGTAACCTCGTTATGGACTTTGGACAGGTTCGGGAAAGCCGAGAGTAGTGAGATGGCCGGGAATGGCATAAGTGCGCGCGTATCGAGGCGACGTCGGAATGGTCTGTGAATGGACCCCTTCTCTCAACTCAAGCATGCGTAACTGTTTTTCATACTTTTTTTATGGTTTTACATGTGATTTCATGATTGTTAAATGCGTGGTGTTGGTTTTCTATAATTGCACGTTTTTCGAGAAAATAACGCATTTGGCACGTTTTACGATAAAAGGCTAATTTCTGCTTATGATGTTATAGTTTCGGGATTTCAATTGATAAATGGTTTTTAATGATTATAACTAGTTTTTAATGATTTGATGATCAAAGTTTTCGGTTTTAGAATCGGATTTCGGTAAACGAGATTTGGTTTTAAAGTTGAAAAGTGGAATTCCGGATTTGGGTTCGGAATGACGGTTCTGGATGCCGGAATGGCGTCAGACCAGTGATTTCGGATTCAGGTTTGGATGTGGATTTAGAAATGGTTTTCAAATGGTTTTGGATTGGATTTGCTGGATCTGTTTATTGGGTTTAAAGACCTGGATATTATGATTAACGGGGGACGGGCCCGGATTGGGTTTAAAGACCCGGATTGAGTTTAAAGACTCGGATATATTGATTTTCCCCCATAGACCTATTGAGTTTAAAGACTCGGGAGTTTAAAGACTCGGATTATTGAGGCCTGGATATTGAGTTTAAAGACTCGGGAGTTTAAAGACTCGGATAGATCGAGCAGGTTCGATGAATGAGAGTGTGGTTTCAAATGTGTTTTGGAGTTCACTGAGAATTGATGATAATGGTTTTCTAAGGTTTTGGGCAGTGGCCCGGATGAAATGGTTTTGATGGTTTTGGGCGGAGGCCCGGGATTTGAGAAAAAGAAAAATGTGTTTGTTTTTCGTACATGGGTTATGATATGAAATTGATATGCATGCATTGGTTTTTAAACGGAGGGTATAAATGTATGTGTTTTCTGATAAATGTTTTTAAACTTATACTTTATTTTTGTCCACTCACAGTTTTTTTCGTGTTTTTTATACCCTCCAGGTTGTTGCGGCGGGCTGTTGGTCGAGAGAGATGGAGACATCACACGTCTAATCCACAGTAGACTCTGCGCGCTCTGGGAAGTTTGGAAGATAGTGAGACGTTTGGTTCGGAAATCCCTTGTCCGACTTACGTGTCACATGAAGGTTGGACATTTGTTTGGCCTTAGTGTCATGCGTAAGTTAGACGGGAGCATGGTTAGTCCCTAATCCTGGGGGATTAGGGGTGGGCCCTGACAGTAACTACACTCAATTTGCCATAAATCACCTTTTGGTAATGCAAAACCTAACAGATTATCAAACTCATTCTTGAAATAAAATTTGATGGATTCATCTTCACCAATAAAAGAAAAACCATCTTTTACAAGTTGAGTAGCTAAAAGTAAATTCCTTTTCATAGAAGGTACATAAAGTATATTTTTCAAGTTTAAAACATAACTAGAAGTCAATTTTAATTAGACAAATCCAATTGATTCTACTACCACTTTGGTCCATTTCCAACAAAAACATTGATAACCTCCTTATTTGTTCCCTTCTGGTTTTGAAAACCCTGCAATGAATTTGTTATATGAATTTTTTATATGAATTGAACATTCCGTGTCAAACCACCATGAGTTTTGTGGAACCAAAATTAAGTTAGACTCAACTGTGGCAAAAACATTTTGGAAAAACTTACCTTTCTTAGAAAGTCAGGCCTGGAAACATGGACAATTTCTGCTGATGTGGTCAGTGGATTAACAAAAAAAAACACTTGTTAAAGTTAACTTTGTGAGGCTTCAACTAAGATGTGGAAGCCTGTTGATCTTTTTGCGATACAGCAGAGTAATGTCTAGCCCTTTTGGCCCCAAATGTGTAATAAGATTTTTTGTCGTGTTGATTTGGATTCACAGTACTCCGAGTCTTAATCTGTGAATGCAGTTTCCCTTTATCTTTTCCACTAAAGTTAAGATTGACACTTGCATACAACAGCTTCTTTTTCTTCCTCTCTTCTTCATCAAAACAAATTTCAATTAACTCATTGTAGGTCCAAGTTTCTTTCTGAGTTTATAGTTAACTGTGATCTGATCGTACTCATCAGACAACGAGTGAAGTCCCATGTGAACCAAGAACTATTCAGAAATCCCTATCTTCAGTGAATTCAATCGATTTCCAGTGTTCAGTATTTTCAAGAGATGTTGCATGATGCTGCTGGTAACATCATGTTTGGCACTAATGAAGGTACTAAGGCATGAACTTGCCTCTGCCTTGTTTGATTTCTTGTACTTTTCCCCCACAACAGACAAGTAGTCCTTGGCCAACTCACATTCCTAAAATCCCTATCTTATGTTATCTTCCATTGCATTTGGCATTATGTAAAGGAACATCGAATTTTCCCTTTCTCATTTCTCCAACAGATCCTTGTCATCCCTAATGCTCAAGTTAGTGAGTTCAGCAAGTTTTGAAATTTTGAATGTAATATCAAACTGCAACATTCCCAAAAGCATCATCAATTTCTGCTTCCAATCCTTGAAGTTTGTCCCATTCAGCTTTTCAATGTTGACAAGATTCAACATGTTCATGTCTATAACAAGAAAAACAATGGGGCTTTGAGAATTCAAATTGGTGACATTCATAATGAAGTTTTAAAACTTCTGTCACTTTCCAAAATTATAGAACAATCACACCTTTGGGAAAGTGACTTCTAAATCATCATCATGAATCTCATATTTGCATATCAAGGCATAAAAGACTTGTCAAATACAGACTATAGCAGTTTTGGTTGTGAACATCTTATTTGAACAAAATGATACATGACCATCTATACATTGGAGCACTCAAAAAACCAAATAAGACAATTCCTTTGGGATCTGTCCTACTTGTCAACTCTCAGTATCCACTATATTGGTTTCCTCGAATTGTGTCTAGGCTCTACATTTTATGTTTAACACTTTGGCATTCAACAAAAATTTATTATCCCATCAACACAGAAAACCAGACATCATGGTTTGTTCAAATATCAAATTTGAACACATGATCGAAAAAGTCAAGTATGAGTAAAAAAACATATGTGAAACTCTATCTTTAAATTCCTTGTTCTAAATTGAAATTCAAAACAATTCAGAATCAAGAAAGTAACCCTTAGTCGATTTAAAAAAAAAAAAATTGGTCTCAATAGTTATGACAGTTATGAAAAACTTTTATACATAGATCAAAACTGTTTTCAGAAATCGATCTTGACTTGCAGTGTTAAGGCATCATATTAACAATCAAATTTATGTATGAACAAAGACCAACTATAATTATACAGAACGGATTCAGAAACAACAATAAACAAAATTTGAAAAATGAAGAAACACTAAGATCATAATGAACTTAAGACACGATTGATTACTCTAATACCAATTGTTAGATTTCCTTCATGTAAATCAAGTATAAAACAACATAGAATCTTTCAATCATGTCTTAAATCACATTCCATCAATCAAAAGAAAATTAGGATCATAAATAAGAGTGTTCGAGGCTTACTTGTCATTGAAGCCATCTTCCAATCGTGCTGATCCAAGAACCCACTGATGCAAGAGATTGGAAAATCTCTTCTCACAACGAGAATAAATTCTAACTTGGTATAGGACAAGTGTTTTCATGAATTGGAGAGAGAAAGAAGAGGGACCATGATATCTACTTATAGAAAATTCCCAAACTGATCATGCCTATCAAAACCGATTTAGGACAGTTTAACATATAACTTGACACGACCCATCCCCAATCCCCCTGGATTAAGAGATGTGCCATGCTCCCATCTAACCCACGTGTGACACGAAGGCTAAACACCCGTCTAACCTCCATGTAACACGTAAGCCAGACAAGAGATTCCATGTCATTTGTCCAAAATTAACTTTCGGCTTTCCAGAGTGCGCAAAAACCACCGTGGATCGTGTGTGATGTCTCAATCTCACCAACAACAACCCGCATCCGCATCAACCTAAAGGGCATCGAAAATAGAAAAGACTGTGAGTGGACGAAAATAAATAAGTTTAGAAAATACATTTTATCAGAAAAGACATTTATTCCCTCCATTGAAAAACCAATGCATGCCTATGAAAACCATTTCATGTCAAAGATAATAAAAACCTTTTATGAAAACCAGAAATCATTTACTTTTCTCAAAACCCCGGGCCTTAGCCTAAAACCATAAAGCAAAACCAAATAGGGAACTCAGTCCAAAAATCCACAAATCCAATTCATCCGGGCCACAGCCCAAAACCTCTGAAAACCATTTGAAAGATCACAGAAATCTAGAACACATATCAAACCACATTTTAATCAATCGAACTTGCTAGATCTCAACGAGTCTTTAAACTCAATATCAATCCGAGTCTTTAAACTCAACAGGCATTCTCGGGTAATCAATGAGTCTTTAAACTCAATAACAGGCCTCGGGGGAAATCACAATAACCGAGTCTTTAAACTCACGAGTCTTTAAACTCAAATCACATATAGGGCCCTCCCCCGTCACATCAATCACCGGGTCTTTAAATCCAAATCCAGATCCAGTAAATCCAAGTCAAAACCATTTTATCAAATCCAAATCCATAAATCTATCCAAAATCACATTTAAACCGAAATCCGAAATCATATTTATCGAAATGGGTCTCATGCCCGAATTCACTTTCAAACCCAATATCATCTCATCAAATCATTAACAAAACACAATACGAATAAATAGATAAAATCATCCATCAAAACCATCATCAAAGCATAGCGTAAATCATGTTCTCGCAATACGTATAAATACGATAAATCACATCGAAATACGGGAAATCATGTAAATCATAAATACCATAATCATAAGAATAGAAATCATATATAGAAAACATATAAAATAGTTATGCATGCATTGAAATTTAGAAAGCAATGTCCACTCATAGACCATCCTCGTTGTCGCCTTGATAAGCGTGCAATACGTCTTTCCCGGCTAATCCATCATCACCGGACTTCCCGAACCTGTCCATATCACATTCTAAGGTCACTAACCACTTCAATATGCTTCCACTAAATCCCCATAATTTTCCCGAATTTTTAAACACGTTTAAACTCGATCCTAAACCTTCGGACATCCCAAACTATATCGAAACTAATCCCATAATGTTCGTTACATCGAATACTTAAAATCACATGTTGATCGTGCCTCGAAAAGAGGGCCCACGTGCCCTCACGCGCCTCCCAAAGGCATTGCTCGTGGGAGCCACTCACTGGCACTATTCATCCATGTCGTCTCGCCGAAACCGGTTCGGTTTGGTCCACTGTAACCCAGTCCAGCCGAACCGGCGTCACCGGTTCTCCCTCAATTTTCCATCTTTTTTTATCCTGTTTGTCCTATTAGCTTCGTTCTAGGTCCTAGACTCGATCTAACTACTCAAAACACGAAAACCAACTTGAGATTTACCCGCTTGATCTTCGAACAGTAACCATGGCCTGCAACTTCCTTTTGCCATCGTGTCTGACCACCTTCAGCCTCCGTTCCAGGCTCGATCAACTCCTGGAAACCTCCAGGACGTCATCTAATCACCCAATTCGATGGTTAACTTCTAAAACACAACTTGTCATATTTGAGTTCAAAACAGAACTTCACGAGTTCTACCTTACCGTCGTCGTTGTTGCCCAGCCGTGGCCTCCGTAAGAATCGTCCCAGCCTCCTTTCCAGCTTTTGTTCACGGTCTAGCATCATTCAGGGGCAGTTGAGAGTGTTTGTACGGGTTTGGGTTTCGCGGGTGTGCAAGTGTTTCACGATTTCAAGACCACCGTCCACGACGGTCCTCGTGGTAGCACCACTACGTTCCTCTCCTTCCATCCTCACGTTTTCCTTCACGGTCACAAACAAGGCATGAAGATCAAAGGGGGTTTGTGGGGGTTAATTGCACGGGGTACTCTGTTTTCTCACTCAACACTCACCCGTTTAAAACCATTTGAGGCAGTGGATGAGGCTTCCACGGACGTTTAAAGAGGGGACAAGTGTCCTAATCCCAGTGGGCACAGATTCGAATGCAAGGAAAAGACCAAATTGCCCTTCCATCCAAATTACCAAAATGCCCCTTAACTTCCGAGCCTCATAACTTCTTCGTCGAATATCGGAATCTAACGTGCCGCCTTTCGACGGACTCGTGACGTCCCGAATTACGTCACAGTCATCGGCCAAAGTCCTTTTGTCCACCGAGTCAAAAGTCAACATTTTGCCCAATTCCAGGGGTAAAACGGTCATTTTGCACTGTTCGTCTGAAATTACTCAACTAATCACCGATTAATCTCATTAATCCTTCATTAAACACTAATCTAATCCCGAAATCTAGGATGGGTCATTACGTAACTGCCTTCAATTTGAATTCAAATTCAATTGATTTCATATACTGAATTTGTTGGTCCATATTTAGGTGTATGTAGTTGGTTTAATCAAGCTCACAATTCTTACATGATGTAACAACAGCGTTACGCCGAAGGAGGGCTTCATGTTTGACAAGCTTATCATAGAGAGTGGCAAAGAAGATTGAGTCATCACACGAACATACCGCAGCACCAAGTTCTTTAAATTCGAGTCCAACACCATTGAGAATAAGAAGGACAAAATCATCATCATGGATGAGAACATCAATGAGAGCTAGTACAACAACAATCACTTTGACGGACTGAAGATATTCAGTGACAGGTTTACTGTCACGGCACAGATGTGTGAGGCGTTCCTTGAGAGCAAGGACTAGTGCGATTTTTGTTGGAAAATAGCTTGGTGAGCGTATTCGAAGCTTCTTTGGAAGTTTTGGCAGAGGCAATCAATGAAAGTATAATCACAAGAAAAATTTAGAAATTTCTATCGATGCTTTCATTAAAGAAAAATATCAAACACTTGGTGTGCATAGAGCATTGCATTGTTATTCACCCAAATTTAGTAGCTAATCATGATCCAAATCCATCAATACATAGAATTGGTAGAGAAGAAGATTCTAAAACATTTGTTTTCAGCTAAAGTGCAAGATTCATACCTGAGCTTAAATTCGAATGATTATGTAATCACCACCACCACCGCTGCTCTGCTCTCTAAGTTAAGCGAGAGACTGAATTGACAAACATCCAAGTTTTGGTTTGGAGATTGACCAGGTTCGGAGATTCACCAAGTCTATTTATCGGAATTATTTCGCTGCTTCATGGAGTATGATATCATTCATTGATGCGGATCTACTTGTCGTTCTCACTGTCATACCAACATACTATGCCATTCACCCTCGATGTAGCTAAACATAATCTTAACTCGTTGTGTGTTTCTGTTTAAATTTTCTACCGGATACAATAAGAGGACGCTCTTTGTGTTCATAATTTGATGGTAAATAAATGAAGCCAGAAATGGACATTCTGAATAAAAATTGGTGCAACTTGAGAGACCTTCTGGTACAAAATAAATTAGTTATTATTAGGGGCTATCTTTGTTTCTCCTGAATTTTTGAATGCATAGACTTTCTATCTACAAAAAATGACTGGTGAAACTCATGTAGAAGAAAAAGAAAACAGAGGACAAAATGAAATCAACAAGCATTATTCACTTAGGTGGGTAAATGGCATAGCATGTCTGGGTGGCAGACAGATGAAAGAGGCAAAATACAGCAATAAACAATATCATAATCCAAGCAGTAGAAAAATAAGTGTGATAGAGTGACCTCAAGCGTCTCCGAAACCAGTGCTTGCAAGCGTAAGCATTCACCTCTTTACACAACTCACCAAAGTAAAAGTCCTTCACACCTACCTCATCGAAAATCCCATTGAAATAACTCAACTACTGTTCGTCCTTGATCCCGTTATGGTTCGTGATGCCTTGTTCCCTGAGAAACTAGATATCCGCTGCACAACGTATGAGACTCTTCATGGGTATGGCATATGCGACGGGATGTGCTGCGTGCTGCTCAGGCTGCATTGCTCATAAGCAATCAGGTTTCTCAACAGTGAAGTTGTTTTGTCGTCGATGTATACAAGTGGAACTCTCATCACTCCTTTGATCAAGGTTATGTTCAAGGAATGATCTGATACGTACATGTTTTTTAAACTCAATTCCAGCTTCTAATAGATCCAAAGCGCAAAAATTGAACCCCCAATTTTCGACATTGCTTCCAGGATCAGGTTTAAGAAGGGATGAAGAAGGGTGATATAACTTGTGCAGCAAGTCAAGCAAACGCTTGCACTCTCTGCCCCAAACTTCTTTTTCCATCATATCATTTCCTTTTAGTTCATAGGTTCGAAAAATTTAAGAGCAAGGCTAATGATGGAACTTGGTGGTTTATAGTGGGTGATTTTAGGTTTGACCAAATCGTATAATTCTTGTAGAACAAAGAAAGGAATTTGGTTTTTGAGCAAAGCTAGGTCTCGTATAATTCGTATAATTCGACGAATGGAGGAATCATTTTGGACTTTTCGAAGTTTATTTGGAACTTCAAAGATGCTCAAGTTGTCGAATGTTTCCCACCTCGTGGAATCTATCTCCTAGCCATTTGATTGACAATTCTATCTCGTAGCTGCTTGGTTTTTGTTTCCTGCCCGATTAAAAATATTTGTCACGGATCGACCTCTATGTCAACGACCTGATAAATCAATAAAATGATATATGTGTAGGGAACCAGCTAGTTGATTTTATAATACGGGACCAACCATAATAAGATTAGTTCTAGTACATAAAATAACATCCTAATCTAACCGCTCATTATTTAGATAATATCTTTATAAAAATTTATTTAAATTGGTAATTTTTGGCTGTATAACACAATATATAGCTAAACATATAGACATATATAGTGCTTCGGATAATACTATATATGGTCTCAATAATAATCGAATGACTAAATAATTTCTGATTTGGATGTATATATGTAGTGATGATCTTTGTAGAATTAGCTAAACAGTGAGTAAAGCAAAGGTTTGGGTTCCCAAAAACTAAAGAAATGGATCAAAAAAAAAAACAGAAGGGACTTCTGCAATGGGGTGTTGAAGCTACAATAGCTCCCTATGTATATCGCTGCGAGGGCTGTTGAGTAACTCAAGCGAATGCCCCTCGGCCCAAAAGGGAGCTTATACTCATGCTAGAAGTCCACTTTCTTTTTGTGATATTGTTTTGTGAACTGTGAAGTGGGTCCAAATAAATGGTTTATTCTTATTATGGAACGACCAAGCATTCGTGTCTAGTTATATATACAAAGCTCAAGAACTACCTGAATTTTCTCTCCGGATTCCCTCGTCTCAGCATGCTTCTCTTCGCGTCCGACCTCAGCCATCCCGAGTAAATTTCTACAAATGTTTTTTTTCGCTGAAAGACTGCACAAAATTTACTATCCTTTTTATATATATGTAATATGCAACAAATTCTCCAAAATTTCACAATTATACAAAATTAAAATACCCAACCATAACAACGATCATATGATTCGAACATTAACTAATATAAAAAATGGACGTATAAAATTATGTGTTTTACGAAATTTAATATCCGAATTCATATACCTCAACTTGATAGCTCCTAAGTTACTCGTTTAGTCTCGTCTTCCACCACCCGCCACTACACGTAGCTGAAACCTCGTTCTTTCTCTCTCCTTTCCTTCTTCTCTTCTTCCTTTCTATTATTTTCTCTCTTTAGTCTCGACTCGATCTAATATTTTTAGGAACATTACTTTCATCTCTTTGCATTTATGCTAAAAAGGGAGCGGCAAATAGTAGCCTCCAATTGGATGATTTGGCGGCAGAAAACAACCTATTCTTAACTTTCTAATAGTCTTCAGACCATTGTTTTTTGGGTCCAATTACATCAAGCTATTTGCGGAGGTTTATTTAAGATAAATATCATGATTAAAAAAAATCAAATAATCGAGAACGCGACTAGAATCGGAGTACTTCTAGCTAGCTTGATGCCTATCATTTCATTATATTATGGAGATTTGCCATGCAAATGGCGTGAGTATCAAGGCACTGAATCAATGACCTTATATAGCTAAAACTAAACATAAAGGAGGTAAATCTTTAAGAATTTGTCATGCAAATGATAGTGAGAATCAAAACAGTAACCCTAAATAACTATTTCGTCTTCGATCGACACTAGCTTGCACATTCCACAGAATTAAAACCAAACATAAAGAAAGTGATCATTCGGAGACAAGCAGCTAACAGGGTGGGTTGAGCTTAAGAGGACAGGCTGATCCATGATAACAAGATTAAGATAAAATATTAGGAAGTAAAGAGTGGCACGTGAAATAGAGGAATCCACGTGCAATCCATGTGAATGTGGGGCGGGTCCTCCACGCCCCATTCTTCTGTCTAAAGGTCAATGACTCAATGGGAGCCAGTAAACCATATGTCCACATACAGCCCTTGAGATGAAGCCACGTTGGAAGAAAAGACCAGAGAGACAGACCCATAACGTTGCCATTTTTATAAGCCACTTTAGAAACATTGCTAAACCAATAATGCCTTTCAAAAGCTAATATACCAAAATCCACAACAACAAAATCTTACAAAATCCAACAACAAAAAAGAAGAAATTAGAAAGAAAGATAGAAAAAACCTAAAAACACATTTATATTTTTTCGATTTAATTTGGCCTATACTTTTGATAGGAAAGGACTTAATCATCACCCAACTCAACACACTACTATTCTATAAACTAATTTAATAAAAATATAGAAAATTAAAAAAAGAAAAATCCAGCACACATCACTTGTAGGGGAAAATATTACCATCTCCGGCCCCATGTATGTTACAAATATGAAGATTCAGATTCAGATTCAGATTGAGAGAGCAGTTTTGGTCGTGGATCTGAGATTTAGTGATGGAGAGGAGCTGCTGCGGCTAGTGGTAGCTTTGGAGGCTTGCACTGATAGCACTTGGCAAACAGCCCAAATGTGTCCACTTGTCGCACAAAGTTGGTCATGCTGGCCCATCCCCCGAACCCGAACCCAATCACCAGAACCCACACCACTATGAATGAGTTGATCACATACATCGCCGTCCAGCTTGGTAAAAAGAAGGGTGGCTTCTCCGCCGCATTCTGCGCGCATAAAATAAAACATACCAACAATTAATAACCGGCCGACGTCGTAATCACAGGATGTCTGGCCTTTATTAAAAAGTCACTATATCAATTGGGATTTTGGAATTTATTGTGAAAAATAATTTGAAAATAATTGTATGGAGCCTCAGGAAAAAAAAAAAAAAAAAGAGGACCGATCTCTACTTTGGGTTTGGTTTGTGTTGGACCAAAAGTCAGACCAGTGCAGAGGGCCTGAGTTGAAAATGAGGTCTAATCCAAACAGCTCATCCAATGGCCAACTGTGGAGCTTAACTAAATGAAAATGACCGCCCACCTATCTCAATTCTTCTCGTAACATTTCCAAATCCAAGCCATTAATGATCTTTGTACGCTTGCACCTCTCACGAGGGTGCCCACCGATGCTAAAATGACTAAACCACCCCCCACTCAATCAACATAACTAAGTGACATGCCGACGTGGCGTTACAAATTCATTGAGATTATATATTTACCTGTCTGGCGGAGGCTTTTCTGTAGGTGAGCATATGAGCAAGAGACGGGATGATGTAGACGGTGAAGCTAACCAAGAGAGCCCCGACCGCGGAGTTGATGGGGCCGAAGAACGGGAAGATGATGGCCAAGAACCAAATTGGGATCACAACTGGAAGCCTAGCCAGTGCCCTCAGGCAAATGCTCTTTGTGTCATGCATCCCAATCACCTTCTCCCACACAAAGTACAAAGGTGTACATGCAAACCCAAATGTTATAAACTGCACCAAATCAAAACCCCAAAATTTCACTGTCATCACACGTAAATACTGCGCTTATCCAAGGGTAAATTAGTAATAATTTGGGATAGTTTAACCTGGTGAATGAGCATTAATATAACGGCGGCGTCACGCCAGCCGTTTTTGGGTAGGAGAGAGAAGGCGTTGGAGTGGTTGAGGAGCTCGTCGCCGAAGGCCCAGTAGACGGAGGTGGCGGAGGGGATGGTTAGTGTGAAAACGTACACTGTGGCAAACAAGTAGATGTACTTGAACTTTTGTGGCTTCCACATGGCATGCATGATTTCCCTGCAAAATTTAAAATTTCCATTATCCACATTTAACTCATCAGATTCCCTTCACATTTTAAAAAAATAAAAAATTAGATTTCAAGAATAATTTAATTAGTCCAATCTTAAACCTACTTCAGGGTCAACAATAACATGGGGAACACATTATTTAAAATCAACCAACAAAAGAAAATTGACCATAGCCAACCTCAAGTCACATCTCTGTAGCTGTTATGCAACTAAACAATCATGTCTCTAGCTACTTTGTTCTTCATTTACAGTGATTTATCAGAGCAAGTATGCTTTTGGTAATTAAGAGTAAAACACAGGCCAAAGTACCAATTAGATTTTACTCTGCAATTTTCCTAGGGTGCCAGTGGGGGGTAAATGTTGTTTTTCCAAGAGCAAACAAAAGTAGTTAGGATGATTTTGTCTGGGGATCTCGAAAATCGAGATGCCGGCAAAAGCTGCAAGGAGAAGCCATGTAGAAACAAAGGAGCAAAGGGTAAATTATAAAAAAGAGAGACAGAGAAAGAGATAAAAAGCTTACACAGTCACAGCATGGCCACCAAACGTGTATAGTATGTTGGTGGCACCGGTGAAATACAGCACTAACTTTGTGGGAGCTGAGTGTGTCACTCCTTCGGTCTGCAAACAATTTCAGAGTTTTAGCCTTTTTACCGCAAGCATAGAGAGTTAAAACTGAAAAGCAGAATCTTCGACAAAATGGTAAATAAAAATAATAGTTACCTGGCCATGAACAACAGCTGCAATGGTCAGGTACCACGCAGTGTAAGTAGTCATTCCGAGGCCAAGGAAAGACCAAATCCGATAGTTATGGAAAGAGGGAATGAAGACTGTTGTGGCACAGCAAGCTCCAAAGATGTAGGTCCAAGTCCTCTTGTCCAAATTGTCGTTGATGTAATATATGTTACTGCTCACAATCAAGAAAGCAACACCAAAAGTTACTGAATTAAGCAACGATAATTATAGATATTCTAGGTAATCAAGAGCTTTTATCTTTTAATGAAAGATCGGGCTTGTTAATTAAGTAAAACCCAGGTGAGATTTAGATGATTTGAGAGTGAAACATGGAAAAAGGTGTCACCTCGCACAAGCAATAAGCTGAATCACAGATCCAAAGAGGAGGAAAGTACAGTTGAAAGCAAGCCCCAAAGCTTTCCAGTAAGGACCAAGTAACCCATCAAGGACCTCAAACCACTGCAAACAAAAACAGTAGTCTGGTTAAAGCATGGTAAAATTTTGGGATAATTTATTCTAGTTTTGCAGGCTTTTTGCTATAAAGATTAGGTTTTAATGGTGGGTGGTGGTCCAAAAATGGAAGCTATAAATACTACTGAAATAGTAATGTGGCCAACCTGGATAACATGGTTCTTGAAGTTAACATTCTCTTTCTCCTTCCGGCTTCTGTACTCGATGTAGAGCACACTGATTAAGTAAGCCGTCCAGCTCCCCACGATCCCATAGAATATCTGCAGCAAGATGCCTGATAACAAGCCCAGCTGAGAGAACGAGTATGGCAGTGTCAAAAGCACTTGAGCCACCTGCAGAATTATAAACACACCAAAGAAAATAAAAAATCTGGTTCAAACGTGATTAAAGATTGAAACTTTTGGGTGTGCTAAGTGATGGGGCTTTTAGTACTTGATTGGAGGCGCAGCTGAACCAGGCGTCCCAAACAGAGCCGCCGTGCCAGAGGAAGTTCTTGACATTAAACAAGGAGGTGTTTTCTTCTTGTTTGTCTTGATTGTGATCTTCTTTGCTTTCATGGTCACCGGCGTCGCTGTAATTAGAGACGATTGCCTCCTCTGCTTGCTTCTGAGACAACATTATTCTCGAAAGCCAACGACTAAATCCTTACAGATCTGGAACGCATAAAAAGACAGTAAATGAGACAAAAGAGACTACAAAACCAAACGCAGTCCCAGAAAACGAACGCCAATAAGACCCCAGATCCAAAAACTCTGAAATTAATTCCTTCCAAACTTAAAAAATTGAAACCCAAACTTCAAAAACAAAGGCTAACATGTTTTTCATCGACTAGGTGACGAAATAGAGCAAACCAAACCCCATTTTAAACCCCCATACCTTGCTTGAAATGTCACTTTCTCGATCTATGGCTCTGCTCCAAGCCAAATGAAAAAGGCAGCAGCTTGAAGGTTGATGAGCTTAGAACGGGACTTTTTATGGTTAGGATTTTTAAGAATTGTTCATTCCAAGATTTAGCAGAGAGAGGGAGAGGGGTTAAATGCTCGGAAATAATTGCAAATATCTTCCCGAGCTAGCTATGTGAAAGCCAAAGCCAGGGACTTTAATGCGCCACCAATTTGGTCAGAGTGCTGAACCCGAAGACGGCGAGAGCCCTCAAAAGCAGGAAAAAAGGAAAGAGTGAAAGAAAGAGTGAGTGGTGCTTCAAAGGACCTGGCAGAGGTTGAAGAAAAGACCCTTTTCGCTCTTATTCTAGTAAATGCATATAAACAAAGCAATAAATCTGTATAGCTGCTTTTTGATTTTTGAGTTTTGATTTTCTCTCTGGCTCTGAAAATTCCTCTCTTTTTCTTTTGGTTTGGAGAGAGAGGAGGGGTGAAAGAGACGAAGCTCCCCTAATTCCCTACTCCAATATCGATTCGATTCTTGGCTGACAGAGAATTTTGAGATCAAAGCGAGTGAGACGTTGTTCTGATCGGAAAGCACTAAGGACGCTATTAAACCATGCGTCTTCCTATTTATAGCCCGAAGAACCGCTTCAACGGCTAAGCTCATTTTTTAAAGAAATAAAAATAATAATAAAAAATAAAATATAGTTGGTCTTTTTTTTTTTTTAAATAGAAATTATTAGTATATATTTTGTTCAATTCTTTTTTACTATGGATATAATATAAAAATTTCAATTCCAAATCGGAATTAATCATTAGTTAACGGGATTTATCGATTTAATTCCACCGGTAAGTGACAACTAGACATGTGTCGCCAAATTCAAAACCTAAATCCACTGGTCGACTTCGCCATCTAAGTGATATTTTTCATGTCCATTACGTAAATTACTACTTAACTCATAATTAATATCCGGTTAATTCATTTAAAGTTCCTAATCTCACTCAGTAAATCCAAAAAACAAACGATTTTCCAAATTGCAATTTATTTTATCGAGACTCTATTAACTTCTTCCGATGTTCCCTGATCAAGCAAAACAAACCAAATCCCACCTCACAATCATCAAACCAAAGCTGTAACCAAAAAGTGTTTGTGGTGCACGCCCCACGTACTCGAGTGAGACTAAAGTTCTGAAACAGTACCCAATGAGAGATACGGTTGGATTTTATTTTAATTTCTTTTCAGGGCCGCGCAAATTATCCAACCAGTGAAAAATGGAAGCCCATTTATGATCTGCTTCTTTTTCACGTAGCCTACACTGGAGTCTGCAAAACGCAGTCGTAGCGTACGCATAGCATATCTTTATGAGCAAGCCGGCTTCAGCCGCAAGCCATGATGAGTTGATCGGCTGCCTTTCTCGCGTGCTTTTGAAAGGAAACACGCGCTCATGAAGTGATGAACTCTAAACCCCACTTGCCGCCGCCGGCTCATCATACAAAAAATCTCATGCCCCTTTCATCGGACGGCTCTGAGCGGCAAATTATTTCCATTTTGGGACCTGCCACATCATCCCGTTTTGCATCTTATCATTCAATTTTATTGGATTTCTTGATTGATTAACATTAATTAACACTTTATTATTATGTTTATTTATACTTTATTACTTTGCATCTTGAGGCATGAACTCAAAAATTGAAAATGAAGTGAGTTAGTAAATTTTTTTAATCAAATTTTAATTGTTTTAGATAAATTTTATTGATTAAAAAATACACTAAATAAAAATATATATTTTATGAAAAGAAACAATCTATAATCATATAATAAAATAAAATACAATACAAAATATTTAAATTGCAACAGTCCTTTTTTTCATGGATAAGATACCATACGATTTCTGGAAATTTCATAATTGCAACAGTCTTGTCTGCCACAACCTCGTGCAAACATAACCAACATACATCGCTATCGAGACTCCGTATCCAAGCGTCAACACTACTAATCGGTCCACCATGAGACCCCAAATATCATCTCATAATGGTACTCATGAATCAAATTTCATCATTTCACTTAGTATCAGGCCAATCAACCTCCATCTAATGCCGAACTAGGGTTATCACCACCCGGTTGCTCCCAACAGCACAACTACCAACTTGATCTGCCATGACAGACTATCTCGACTTCGAGAAGTCGTTAATCCAAAATGTCTACTAACTCGCATATCTAGACCATCAATCACAAACTAGGATTCCCCGAACCCGGCTCCCGTAGCACCACTACCAACCTGACCGCTCCCACTGTCTTGACCTTGCAATATCGTCATAGCTAACATTTCTTGGGTCTAAGCACTGCCCAGCCATGGAATACCACGCCAAACAACACCTAATGGAGGTTCGTTCTCACTAAGGTCCTTCTACTCTTACCCTAACTATCAGGTTGACGACGGGCTGTCGTACTCGTATGGACATCACATCATGCACTTGCGCACACTCCATGAGTAAACTGTGCTCTAATACCACCTTGGTATCAGAGTACCATATGCAAACCTTGCGCTGATACCACCTTGACACGACCCATCTCAATCCCTTTGAGATTAACGCGGGATGTGTCATTGTAACAACCCGTACCTTCGGGAAGGGTAAACATGTAATTTTGTAAAAGTTTTGTATATAAAGGACGATTTTGCCCTTGTGAATAGTAGGCTAAAAGTTGACTGTTTGAATTACTGATTGGATGACTGTTGACACTTGACCGTGACGTAGTGTAGGACGTCACGAGTTCGTAGACAGGTGGCAGGTTCGATTCGGACAATCGGAGAAAGAGTTATGACGTTCGGAAGATTGAGGGCGTTACCGTAATTTTGATTAAACGAGGAAAATGTTGACTTTTTAATGGACTTATAATTTTCACGTAGACCGAGGACCGTTAGGTAGGTCTCGACGTCCTGAGTACAACGACAGGCGGCACGCTGTCATCAGACGTCGGATGAAATATTTACGGGTCTGGAAAGTGTGAGGGTAAAATGGTAATTTGTGCATGGGGGGTATTTTGGTCATTTCCCTCAGCCCAATTAGATCAGCACAAGTGGCAGTAATGGATTGGGATATTTTGGTTTAATCTAGTGGATGTTGGACACGTGTGGGTGGCTGGATGGTTCTAGGACGATCGATTGTGTGCACGACCACAAAACGTCCATATTCAAACCGTGCTTTGGGTTTGGACGCAGAGAAACAGAGGGTGAGATTTTGGGAGAGATTGATCGACTCAGTGCAAGGGGGAGTGAAGAGTGTTTTGTGAGAGTGACAGAAAGGAGTGTTTGTGCTGGTGATCGTGTTTTGGTGGAGGAATCGTGCACGACGGCACGGTGGTGGTGCGGCGGAGTTCTGAGGAAAACAGGGAGATTGTGAGACAGGGGCGGCTGTTGTGCCGTGTGGTGGACCAAACCAAGGCGGTAGGAGGTTCAGGTGATTGAAGGGAGTCCAACGAGCACCGTGGCACGCGGCGGCGCGCACGGCGGAGCCTGAATCGAAAGGTAAGCCCTTTTCCTCTGTTTTTTCCCGTGAGTTTTATTTTGAAAGTCGTGAAGGTAGGATGAGAATCGAGGGGATTGGCGAGTGCAGTGATGTTTGGGGAGACGCTAGGAGTAGTTTAGGACGGTCGCCGTGACGGGGGAGTACACGGCAGAGTTCAGACGACGGCGAGTACTCTGTACTCTGTTTTGGCCGTGAGCTCAAACGGGAAGTCGTGGACTTCAGGGGTGAATCGAAGGTTTCTGTGAGTTGGGGGTGACTTAGTGAGGTCTTAGGAAGAGGCTGGGATCACCACCGTGAAGGGGGAAGAACTGGGCGGCCGGAAAGGAAAACAGGGGTGGTCTGTGTTTTCTTTCGAGCTTCAGTCGTGAAGCTGTAGGTCGAGTCGAACCAAGAGAGTGAGGGGGATGAGTTCGTTGTGATTGGACAAAGCTTTGGGTGAAGGAAGGAAGTGAAATGGTGGCCGGACGGTGGAGAATGGCTCTCGCCGGTCTGGGTTGCAGCCCTGGTGCGAACCGGGTTCGATCAAGGTTGGGGATGCACTGTAGCAGGCGCGTGAGGCCCACACGCAGCCACTTTGGGCGGCGCGTGGGGAGGAATCCGGCCAAGCTTCCAACATGGGTTTGGTTCTAATTGTCCTAAGGAGTTTATTGGTGTGGTTTTCGGGTGAATCGGACGATGTTACGGAGTTGTTCGGGAATCCGGACGGTTTAGGGTTTAGGATTAAAATATTAATAAATTCCCAAAAAATTGGGGAAATTAGGGTTAGTATCATTGATGTGTTTATGACCCTTTTTGGTGCATAATGACAGGACGGGAGGTACCCGAGACAGTCGAGGAGCGCACGGAGCGCGAGTGACTCGTTCTGAATTGTGAGTGGACTCTTCCTTTCTTTCGAGCATGCCTAACTGTTTTCTCGATGTTTTATGATATTACGAGTGTTTTTATGCTTTTAATGATGATTATAAGTGGTTGATATGTTTGCACGTTTTTTGAGACATTTTCGAGATTTTGCACGTTTTTCGAGAAAAGCTGGTTTTCGGATTTTGATGCCATATTTGTGATTTGACCTATAAATGTTTCCTGATGATGATCAATGGGTTATGAAATATGATTTATGCTTATGTGTGATTTCTGGGTATAAGAATGGATTTCCGGATTTGGGTTCGGAATGACGGTTTTGAACGCTGGAAGGGCTTCGAACTGGGGATTTCGAATTCGAGTTTGGCAATGGATTTTGAATTGGTTTTACACTGGATATGGATTGGATTTGCTGGATCTGGATATTGGGTTTAAAGACCCGGATTGATATTGACGGGGGACGGGCCCGGATTGAGTTTAAAGACTCGGAGGTTTAAAGACTCGGATATTTATGATGTTACCCCCATAGGCCTATTGAGTTAAAGACTCGGGAGTTTAAAGACTCGGATTTCAGTTAAGGCCTGGTTGAGTTTAAAGACTCGGATGGTCCAGCAGGTTTGATCGGAAATGATGGTTTGATGCTCATGCTAGGATTTCTATAATCGTTTTACAGTGTTTCTGTTTCTTACGGTATTTTACAGTGTATCTGTTTCTTATGGTATGTTATAGTGTTTCTGTTTCTTATGATGTTTCTTGGTTATGATTATTTTAATCACTGAGTTAGGCATGTGATTTCCAAAACGGAGGTAACAAAGAGTTCTAGTTTCTTAGCGTTGATTTGAGAATAAACGGTTTTCAAACTTTCATTTTCTTTTAGTCCACTCACATCTTTTGGTTTTAAATTTTCCCTCCAGGTCGTGGTGATAGCGTTGGGGTGAACGTTGAGGCAGATATCGAGGCATAGAGCTTTTGACGTTCTTCCGTTGCGAGACTAGCATTGTAGGATTTTTGTGCCCATTTTGTAGAACCATGCTCTGACTGACTGTTGTATATATTTTACTCATTCGTCTGATAGTTATGCTTATAGTTGTATTAAGGTTGTTTTTGGTACTGTAAGTGTGATTGTCAGACGGGAGCAGGGTTCGTCCCGGGTATCGAGGTGATAGTTGGGACGGGTTCTGACAGTCATGCTCTCGTTTGACACCAAGTGTCAAACAATGGATAACTTAAACCTTATCCCCAAACGGGGCTTCTAGAGCCAAAATCCGTGAAGGAGTGTGATGTCTCGATCTCTACTACAACCCGCATCCGTGAACAACCTGAAGGGTATAAAAAACCATTAAAAGCTGTGAGTGGACGAAATAAATCATTTATAAAACACATTTCACGAAAAGACGTTTATACCCTTCACTAAAAAGTATGCGTGCATTCGAAAACCAGTAATCAAACCATTTACTTTAATTAAATCATTAGGGCCTTAGCCCAACATCATAAATCCAACCATGTAACTCAACCCAAAACCAAGTATATGGGAACTTAGCCCCAAAACTAATCATGTGGGAACTTAGCCCAAAACCAATCAACATTAAATAACCAGTTTATAAAAATACAATGAAACCAATCCTTGGCATCCCTAATGCCTAATCAATACCATTGTCACGGTCTCTAAGCTACGCGTGCTACTCGGGGTCTCACTCTCGAGTCTCCCCAGGGTCCACCCAAGTCAATGACCCGTAGATCAATGACCCTCCTTGTAGGTATTATCCGTAATTGCACTCCTGATCATGAGTTACGCCTCGGGGCAGCCCCTCTCAGGTAGTACACCGTGACTACTCCGGGATACTACGAGACGTCCGGATGAGACAATCCATACATAAGGATGATATATGGAAAACATTTCATAAATCATCTCAAACTGTTCAAAAAGTCTATGCCCGGGATTCCCATAAAACCATCGTAAATCCAAAAATGGGTCACGTACCCGAAGTATAACATTCATAAATCATTTCCAAAATTCCAATTTCTAAATTCAATGGACTCTACTCGAAATTCCATTTCATAAATCAAAAGGGCCTCATATAACAACCCGTACCAAAGTTTTGGGATTAATTAAGATTAAATTGAGGATTAAAGAGACTAATCGGGGATTAGTCGAGGATTAGTGAGCTTAGTTGGTGGTTAGTTGGTTCTGATAGGTCCGTTAGCGTAGAATGACGATTTTGCCCCTAGTTTGGGCAAACAGTTGACTTTTAGATCGGGCAGTCAAATGGATTTTGACCGATGACCGTGACGTAGTTCGGGACGTCATGAATCCGTAGACAGGTGGCACGCCCAATTCCGACATCCGAGGAGGAAGTTATGATGTTCAGAAGGTTGAGGGCATTACCGTAATTTGGTTAAACTAGGGGGAATAGTTTACTTTTCGTACGATCGGGTTTTGACAAGTTGACCTTGGATCGTTAGGTAGATCTCGTCGTCCTGAATTCAACGACAGGCGGTACGTGTTCGTCAGAGTTAGGACGTGTGAGTTACGGGTTTAGAAAGGTAGTGGCACAATCGTAATTTTGGTTCAAACGAAGGGCATTTTGGTCTTTTGCACATTGGGAATTGTGCAATTGGATTAGGACAGGTGGACAGCTGAGATTGGGACATTTTTTAGAGGGGCTTTGGGATGGTGACACGTGCTAAAGGTCCAGTGGCTTCTAGGATCTCTCACGGGTCCAAGTAATTGGGGGCTGTTAACCGTGCCTTTGAGAGAAACAGAGATAGAGTGAGGCTGAGAGGGAATCGAGCAGGTGAAGGCGGTGTGGGGTGTTTGTGTGACTTGTTGAGTGTGTGAGAGTTTAAGTGAGAGCTGCTGAGTGGAGGTGAGTGAGAAGTTGTGAGGGAATCGGTGCGTGTGAGGTGTGAGTTACAGAAAACAGAGAGAACAAAGAAGAGTTGGGTGGTGGTATGGCCGTGTGTTGGTTCAATTGGACTCGAGAGGAGGCTGGGACGGCCCTGAGGACTTCAGGGAGTACGGTGGCGAGCACGGCGGCAATCGACAGCAGGTAATTTCTCACCCCGTTAGATTACTCTGTTTTTCCGTGAATTTGAAAAGGGAAGTCGTGGGTTTTGAGTGTGAGTCGAGAGATTTGGTGAGTTGGGTGAGTTTCAGTAGGTTCCTAGGAGTATTTTAGTGTGGTTGCCGTGAAAGGGGAGTGGCTAGTTGGCCGGGAGGAAGAACAGGGGACCGATCGGGTTTTAGTTCGAGTTTGGGACGATAATCCAGGGGTCGTGTCGAGGTGTTTGAGTGAGGGGAATAAATTGCTGAGGACTGGATGATGAGGATGGTGAAGAGAGGGAGGAAAACGGAGATGACTGGGTGGAGAACCGGGAACGCCGGTTCAGGCCAGTTCACGCGAGGAAGACGACGATGAACAGTGATCGTGTGCAGGCACGTGAGGCCCACGCGTAGCCACTTTGGGTGGCCCGTGGAGGCGCGTGCGGTGGTTTCTGAGGAAGGTGTCAACTGAGTTTTTGTTCTAAATGTTATAACTAATCCATTGGAATAGGTTTCGGGTTGATCGGATGTCGTTTGAGGTTAGTTCCACGAGGTTGAAGGTTTAGGGTTCCGGTTTGTTACGTTTAGGATCCGGGGATTTTTGGGGAAAATTAGGTGGACCTTAGTAGACGTGTTAATAACATTCTTGGGTGATTGTTGATAGGATCGGGATTTCCTGAGGAAGCTGAGGAACGTACGGGACGTACGGGGCGCGAGTAACGTGCCGGTGACTGTGAGTGGACCCTTTCTCTAAACTCAAGCATGCATAACTGCTTTTAATTACTTTCTTTATGGTTTTACATGAGATTCCATGATTATTGAATATGTGATGTTGGTTTTACATTATTGTACGCTTTTCGAGAAATATCGTATTTGGCACATTTTACGATAAACGATTGATTCCTGATTATGATGTTATAGTTTCGGGATTTCAAATGATAAATGGTTTTCAATGGTTATAAAGGGATTTTAGAATATGATTTCGAGGATCAAGGTTTTGGTTTTAAAATCGAATTTAGAGATGCGAGATTTGATTTTAAAGTCGGAAAAGTGGAATTCCGGATTAGGGTTCGGAATGATGGTTCTGGACGTCGGAAGGGCTTCAGACCGGTGATTTCGGATTCGGGTTTGGATATGGATTCAGAAATGGTTTTCAAATGGTTTTGATTGGATTTGCTGGATCTGGTTATTGGGTTTAAAGACCCGGATATTGTGATTGACGGGGGACGTGCCCGGATTGAGTTTAAAGACTTGGGAGTTTAAAGACTCGGATCTATTGATATTTCCCCCGTAGGCCTGTTGAGTTTAAAGACTCGGATATTATTGAGGCCTGGATTGAGTTTAACGACTCGGGAGTTTAAAGACTCAGATAGATCCAGTAGGTTTGATCGGATAATGATTAGTTGAGACTTGTGTTTTATGATGCGGTTTTATGATGCTCATGATATGATTTCTATCATTGTTTTTATAATGATTCTGCAACTGTTTTTATGATGATCTTTACGTGATTTATAATTGTTTTTAGTAAATGGGTTATGCATGTGATTTCAAAACGGAGGGCTAAAACCCTGGTTTTATTATGAAATGGTTTTTGGAAATTCTTTTCTTATTATGGTCCACTCACACTTTTCTGTTTTTAACTTGCCCTCCAGGTCGTGGAGCTAGTGCAGGGTTGTGACATCGAGGCAGCGTCGGAGGCATAGAATACTCGAGAGCGACCCTGGAGTGTTTTAAGTTTTCTGTGTGCGTGTACTGGTTATCAGTTTTATTTCCTTGGTTTGTAGTACTATGCTCTGTAAATTCTGACTTCGGAATGTTTTATATAGTTTCTCCTGCGTCTGACTGTGTATTTTGGTGTTTTAGAGTGAGATTATTTTAATTGCGTGTCGGGGTGTCAGACGGGAGCAGGATTTACCTCAGTTTTTTGGGTGAAACCGGGGTGGGTCCTGACATCCAAGGCCCATGGATCGATGAACGTTACGTAGATCGAGTTGATACGAGTCCGTAGAAAGGCGGCACGTCAAAATCGAACATTCGATGGGAAAGTTACGAGTCATAGAAGTTTCGAGGTACTATTGCACGTTCTACGAGACGAGTGGACTTTTGTCTAGAGTGGGCCCAAATATTTGTTTCAGGCCCAATGAATGAGTGACAAGTGTCACTCATCCATTGCTCCCATTACACGGATACATGCATATCCCATTTTCTCTCATTCGACCGCCTAGACCCGAGAAACCCAAAATCAATTCCTCCCCCCCCCCCCCCCCCCACTCCCCCCGTCTCACTCATTTGATTCTGTGTGAGGCCAAGAGAGTGGCTGAGAGGAGTGAGGGACTGAGAGAGGCTAGGGAAGGCAGCAGAACCGCCGTGGACGGCGGAGGGAGCAAGAACCCAAGTAAAAACCCAACCCATGTTTATTTTTGAAAATTCAAAATTGGGTTATGGATGTTTAGGGCTGTTTCTATGTAACGACACGTCCCGAATTCCAGGATTAGATTAGTGACTAATCAAGGATTAGTGAGGTTAATTGGTGATTAGTTGGGCGAAATCGGATGAAAGATGCAAAATGACTATTTTACCCCAAGTCGTGCGCAAAATGTTAACTTTTGACTCGGAGGTCCGATGGCCGAGCACAGAGTACCGTTACGTAGATCAGGTCGATACGAATCCATAGACAAGCGGCACGCCAAAATCGGACTTCGAATGGGAAAGTTATAGGTCACGCAAGTTTGATTTTACTATGCACGCATTGCGAGACAAGGATGACGTGGCAATATCTGATTGGGCAAATATTTAGGTGGGACCCATGGATGAATGACAAGTGTCACTCATCCCATTGGTCATTATCCCTTAAAAGTGGATTTACCCTAATTAAATACTATTATCCTATTATTTTATAATTGAATCCCACCCACCTCTCATCCTAACCCTCCATCTCATCTAATCTCTCAAACATGGTCGTCCATTTTCCATTCTCTCTATACCATCATCAGCCTCCCATATCTTCTTCTTCAAACAACCCGAAACACCCCCTTTCTCCATTTTCCCTCTAATACACACACACACCACATCACGCCATCACCATATCTACATCCGTACATTCGTGTGAGGAATTTTAAGGGACTGAGAATGACAAGGACGGTGGCCCAAGGCGATTCACGACGGGGGTGAGTCAAACAAAAACTCGAGAGCCCAGTTTTAACTTCAAAAGTTGAAAGTTTAGTTTTGATTGTTGTTTTGAGTCCCTTTCGATTCTATTATGACCTAGGGACCAAGGCAACTCGATGAGTATCGAATTGGATGGAAATGAGTGGCTAGGAATCAAAGGAACCGAGCTTGAAGATCAAGCTCACGACTTGTTCATGGAAGGTGTGATTCTAGTGGGTTTTCTTGTGCTTTGATTGGCTAGATCGATAGGAATTGAGTAGACAGAGGTTTAGGAATTGAAAGGGGAAAGATTGGATCGAAAATAAGTGAGTTTGGACTCTGAACCGGCCGCGCCGGACAGATCGGTCCTGTCCGGTTCAAACTAGAGGACCCGGTTCGACAGAGGCTAGAGGTGACACTTTTCACCAGCACGTGGGCTTCACGCGCATCCTCTTTGGGCGGTGCGTGAGGGCGTGTAGTGGGCCTTTTTGGGAAGTGTTCAACATTTGAATTAATCTATTCGATGTAACAAACGTTTTGGGACTGGTTTCGTGTCGATCGGACACCGTCTCGATATTTTTTGGGACATCTGAAGGTTTAGGATCGAGTTTAAAAATAGTTAAAAATTCAGAAAAATTACGGGGCTTCAATGAGGGGTTAATATGGTAGTTAGTAACCCTCTAGATTCATTTGGATAGGTTTGGGAGTTCTGGTGACGATACTTCGCCCGGTGAGGCTTACGACACGCACATTGAGGTGGCAACTTAGGACGGTCTATGAGTGGACCTTGATTTCTAAACTGTGATGCATGCATAAATGTTTTATATGTTTTATGGATATGAATCTATGATGTTGATTTTGATATTGGTGAATTATATGATTTCAGGTATTTCGAGGCGATTTACTTGCTTGCACGTAAATCGAGGTTTACAATTTTGCACTGATTTTCCATGCTTATAGCTTTGGGAATGATTTCATGAAATGGTTTTGGATTTGAAAAGGTAAACTTGGGTTCGAGACCCATTTTGTAACCACCCGTCCCGAGTGTCGGGATTAAATATTAATTAATTATGGTTTAGAATGACTAATCTGGGATTAGTTGAGTGAAATCGGACGAAATGTACAAAACGATCGTTTTGCCCCTGGGCGTGGGCAAAATATTGACTTTTATTTCGGGCGGTCAAATGGACTTTGACCGACGACTGTGACGTAGTTCGGGACGTCACGAGTTCATAGACAGGTGACACGTCCGATTCCGACATTCGAGAAAGAAGTTATTATGTTCGGAGGTCGAGGGGCATTTTGGTAATTTGGTTAAAATGGGGCCAAATGTTTACTTTTGACCCGGGAGGTCTAATGGACGGGGTCCAAGGATCGTGACGTAGAGCGAGTCGAAACGAATCCGTAGATAGGCGGCACGCCGAAATCGGAGGTTCGACGACGAGGTTGTGGTCACGGGAACAAAATCTATTAACCGAACGAACCGAGGCTTGAATTAAAATAATAATATAATATTATAATTTGACCTAAAAGCTGGAATTAATCGGGACCCTTGGATGAGTGACAAGTGTCACTCATCCCCACACTCACTTTCCCTAATTCATGGATCTTGTCCCTATTGGCTAATTAGCTTATATTTAATTCCCCTAATGCAATCCCAGCCGTCCATCTTATTTCCAAGATTTAATCTGCACCCTCCATCCCCTCTCATTTGGTCCATCATCTTTCTCTCACTTTGTTATATTTTCCTACCCGAAACACACACACACACACGACTCATTCGAACAAACACACCAGCTCATCACCCATCTCCTCTGTGCTTGTGTGTGAGAGACCAACGTTGGTGAGGGCTGAGAGACAACGGGAGGCGGCAAGAACGACGGCGGCGATCACGGTGGTTCACGGCAGGTGAGTTAACCCTAGAGCTAGTTATGTCCAAGTTTTGAAAGTCGAATTTTAGTTGCAGTTTTAAGCTCCTAATGGATTCTAATGGGACCTAGGGACATAAACAGACCCAGTGGACGTGAATTCGAGGCTCAAGGTGGCCTGGATCGACGGGGAGGATAATCGGAAAATCTGGGTTTCGGGTTTGAGTTTAGAGGTATGAATCCAAACGCTTTTTCTTGTTTTTGATTCCATATAACTCTTAGTTGCACTTAGAAAAACATGTAGGAAGAAATCCCGTAGAAAATAGTTGAGGAATGGCTGAGAACCGGCTGGGTCGGTTCAGCGGTTCAGCTGAACTGGTTCGAACCAGTGAACGCGGTTCACCAGAGGAAGACGATGACACTGTTCACCGCGCGTGGGCTTCATGCACAACCGCTTGTGGCGGCGCGTGGGGGCGCATGAAGGGTATTTTGGGGAAACTTCCAACATGACTTTTAATCTATTCGATGTAACGAACATTTTGGGACTGGTTTCGTGTCGATCGGACACAGTTTCGATATTGCTCGGGACGTCCGAAGGTTTTGAATCAAGTTTAAAAATAGTTAAAAATTCAGGAAAATTACGGGGCTTTAATATGAGGTTAATGAAGAGGTTAGTGACCCTCTAATGTGATTTGGACAGGTTTGGAAGTCCTAGTAATACTGGTGGGGCCCGGGAAGGCCTATGGCACGCGTATCGAGACGCGCCGTTGGACGGTCTGTGAGTGGACTATGGTTTTATAAATACTATGCATGCTTAACTGTGTTATATGTTTTATATACGTGATTTCTATGATGGTGATTGTGATTATTGATTTCGCGTATATTGCACGCATTTCGAGATGTTTTTCGTATTGCACGTATATCGAGATTGACGATTTTATTGTGATTTACGTGCTTGTGATTTCATGAATAATGTGATGAAATGGTTTTGAAATTGGAAAGATGAAATCTGGCGTGAGGCCCAATTGTTTTGGAAACCTCGAACTTGGAGTCCATTTGAGTTACTTAATCGTGCTAGGGGCCCAGTTGCTTATGAAATCGGGCCAGGGGCCCAGTTGATTTACGTAATCGGGCCGGGGGCCCAGTTGATTTACAAATTCGGGTCGTGGGCCCAGTGGTTTACAGAATCGGGCATGTGGCCCAATTGGCTTATAAATGTGATTTCAGGTCGGGGACCCTAAATGGAATTGTGATGTTTTATGGAGATTTCGGGCAGGGCCCATTGAAATGTTGTGAAATGATTTAATAAAACTGTTTTCCATATACCATCTTGATATGAGGATATGTGATGGTCTCCTCCAAGTGTCTAGGACACTGGGGAAGTCATGGTGCATTGCCTGCGATGGGTGATTGTACGGAGCTATCGGACCGTATAGTGACTCAGGAGCAGGATTGGTATGATTAGACGTCTAGGACGTTAGACATCTGGGATGTCAGAGATATTGACCTGAAGAGACCCCGGGCAGCATGTGTTGCTTATTACCATGAGATATGACAACTGGGACGTCAAGCGTCTGAGACGCTAGGCATCTGTGATGCTGGAGATGGTTATGTGGTAAAAATGGATTATTGGTTTATGAAATGGTATTTTGGGTCGGGGACCCTAAATGGTTTTGGAATTATGGATTTATGTTATGGAATTGTGCAGTGGCCCACTTGGTGTTGCATGTACGGATTTGGTATCCTACAGTTTTAGGCTGAGTTCCCACACTTGGTTTTGAGTTAAGGTTTTTGGGCTAAGGCCCTAATGGCTGTTTGAGCAAATGTTTTGATTACTGGTTTTTGAGGCATGCATACGTTTTAATGAAGGGCATACATGTCTTTGTGAAATGTGTTTTATGAACTTGATTATTTTCGTCCACTCAAATATTTTGGTTGTTTTTAATGCCCTTCAGGTTGATCACGGATGTGACTGCAGCAGAGATCGGGACATTGCATGCCTCCTCCATCGATCCTTGTGCACTCTGGAAGCCCTGAACGGGCAGTGGCTTGAGGTTATCCCTTGTCTGACACTTCGTGTCAGACGGGAGCATGGCACATCCCATGGTAATCCCGGGGGGATTGGGATGGGTCGTGTCACATTTGTTTTGGAAACCCTCGGACTCGAAGTCCATTTAGTTACATTCTCGGGCCAGAGGCCCAATTGGTTCTTGAATCGATTTCGGATTTGGAAATATGGACCGGGCACGAGACCCTTTTGATTTACAAACTCTTGGACCTGAAGTCCATTTGATTTAACAAGACATCGGGATGAAGGCCCAGTTGGTTTATGTATCGGGCTCGAGGCCCAATTGGTTTGCGTATCGGGCTCGAGGCCCAGTTGACTTACGTATTGAGCACGAGGCCTATTTGGTTTACGAAATCAGGCACGAGGTCCATTTGGTTTACGAAATCGGGCATGAGACCCAGTTTGTATGTGGATTCTGGCTTAGGGCCCAGTTAAGTTTTGAGATTGTGATTTCGGGTCGGGGACCCATAAATGGATTTATGGTTCATGACGGTTTATGGGGACCAGCATGAGCCCTTGAAAAGTTTTTATGGTTCATGACGATTTATGAAGACCAGGCATGAACCCTTGAATGGTTTTGTGAATGTTTTCAAATGGTTTTTTGTATACCATCCTTTATATATGAATTGTCTCCTCCGGGGAGGGTCGTTGACTTGGGTGGACCCCGGAGTAGTTATGGAGCACTAACTGAGTGAAGTCGCCCTCGTTGGGTTCCTTTCTCTCAGAAAGGCTATGGATTATAACCCATAGGGAGGGTCATTGATCTACGGACATTGACCTAGGTGGACCCTAGGGAGACTTGGGCTTTGAGACCCCGGGTAGCACGCGCGTAGCTCTAGATACCGTGACAGGATTAGTTATATGATATATACATATATATATATATATATGGATAAACATGATTTCATGGTTTTGCGAAATTGTGTTTTATGATTGATAAATGGATTTGGGCTAACATCCCATATATGTTTATTATGTTCTAGATTTCTAAAAATAGTTTTGGGGAGGGGCCCGTGTGACTTGAATTTAAGGAACTTGGGGCTGAGACCCTAATTATGGTTGTTTAAACATATGTGGTTTGAAAAATGGTTCTTGTATGCATGCATGACAGGACCCATCCTAATCCCCCCGGGATTACCATGGAATGTGCCCTGCTCCCGTCCAACAAGGGGTGTCGGACAAGGGAAAACCAAGAGCCACTGCCCAAACGGGGCATCCAGAGTGCGCAAGGATCGATGGAGGAGGTGTGCAATGTCTCAGTCTTTGCTGCAATCGCATCCGTGATCAACCTGAAGGGCATTAAAACCAAAAGCTGTGAGTGGACAAAAACCAGTAAGTTCATCAAATACATTTATAAGACATTTATGCCCTCCAATAAAAACGTATGCATGCCACCAAAACCAGTAACCAAAACGTTTGCTCAACCCAGCCATTAGGGTCTTAGCCCAAAAACCGTTAACCAAAAACCAAGTGGGGGAACTCAGCCCAAACAGTGGAATACCACCACCATACATAAACAACCATGTGGGTCACCACCCACGACCATAAATGAACATCCATTCATTAAAATCATATAATCACAAATCCACTCGGAAAGCCATTTCATTAATTCGTATTTTACCATTACCATCACCAGCATCCCTGATGCTAGACGTCCCTGACGTCATATCTCACGGTTTTATAAGCTACGCGTGCTGCCCGGGGTCTCTCCGGGTCCATATATCTGACATTCCTGATGTCTGACGTCCCAGACGTCAATCATAGCAATCCTGCTCCTGAGTCATCATACGGTCCGGCTGCTCCGTATGGTGACCCTTCACAGGCAATGCACCGTGACTTCCCCAGTGTCCCAGACATCTGGAGGAGACCATCATATATCCTTGTATCAAGATGGTATATGGAAAACAGTTTTTTTATTAATTCATTTCACAAAATCACAATGGGCCCTGCCCGAATTTTCCATAAAACAACACATTTCCATTTAGGGTCCCTGACCCGAA
This sequence comes from Prinsepia uniflora, assembly GCA_032719365.1. NCBI lineage: Eukaryota > Viridiplantae > Streptophyta > Magnoliopsida > Rosales > Rosaceae > Prinsepia > Prinsepia uniflora. The sequence continues at coordinate 14,005,584 of CM064861.1, forward strand.
ATCACATTTATTAAATATAGGGTCCCTGACCCGAAATCACAATTTTAATCCAACTGGGCCTCATGCCCGACTTTATGAACCACTGGGCCCACGACCCGATTTATAAACCAACTGGGCCCGCAGCCCGACTTATAAACCAACTGGGCCCGCAGCCCGACTTATAAACCAACTGGGCCCGCAGCCCGATTACGTACTCAAATGGACTCCAAGTCCGAGATTTCCAAAACAAGTGGGCCTCAAGCCCGAATTCATCTTTCCAATATAAAAATCGTTTTATCATATTATTTATTTAACCACAAGCACGCAAAACCACAAATAAACCGTTAATCCCAATACACGTGAAATACGGAAAACACCTCGAAATACGTGCAACATACCCGAAATCAATGCTCACAAATACCATCATAGAAATCATGTATATAAACCATATAACACATTTAAGCATGCATAGGATTTATAAAACTAAAGTCCACTCACAGACCGTTTTAACGGTATGCCTCGATACGCGTGCCACCGGCCCTCCCGGGCCACACCACTATCACCGGGACTCCCAATCCTGTCCAAATCACATTAGAGGGTCACTAACCTCATCATTAACATCCTATCAAAGTCCCGTAATTTTCCCGAATTTTTACTTATTTTTAAACTTAATTTAAAACCTTCGGATATCCCGAACAATATCGAGACGGTGTCCGATCGACACGAAACCAATCCCAAAATGTCTGTTACATCGAATAGATTAAAAGTCATGTTGGAAGTTTCCCCAAAATACCCTTCACGCGCCCCCACGCGCCAGGTCAACACTCAGGTCAACATAGATGACGTCATGCTACAGTACCGGGTTCTGAAACCGGGTCTGTAACCGGGTCGCCGTCGACCCGCGGCTTGACCCGATCACAGATCGAGTTCCAGACCACCATTTTTGATGCGGTTTGATCCTATGGACTCGTCATAATCCCCTCTATGGTTCTGTGACATCCAAACTAATTTTTAGGTGGATTAAACTACCTGAAAACTGACGGGAAAATCGGCTGAGAACTCAGGTCATCAACTCCAGCGACTCGTCGAGATTCCGGCCGTGGTTCATGGTCCAAAATGGTCGTCTAGGTTCCTAGGACATGTTTCAGAAGTAAGCAAGCAATCCCAACGTCAAAAACCAGTGTTTCGAAACAGGGAAGAAAATCAAACCTTCTCGGGTTTCTGGGCATATCGCCGCCGTGGCGCCGCCGTGGCTCGTCCAGTCGTGGTCTGAGTCGTCCTAAGGTTCCAGTGGTCCTATCCCTACGTTGGTTCGAGTCCAGGTATGAAGGTTTGGATGGTTGGATCGATTTGGGCTGTTCGGGTTCCTCTCGGGTCTGGGGAGTTTCCGACCGTGCAGGGCGGCCGTGGTGGTGGTGGCCGGCATCTGAAGGTGGCTGGGGTTCGTCTGGGGCTGACTGGTGTGTGATGCTGGGCTGTGAGGTGGTGGAGTGATCGTGCAAAGAGTGAGAGTGCACGAGTTGAAAGAAATGAAAATGTGAGGATGATATTCTGATGGTTTTAAAAACAGAGAGAGCAGATGAGATCAATGGCCAGGATTCAATCCTGAGTTCAAAATGAAGGGTGAGGATTTGAGGAGAGGAAATAATTAATTAACCTAAATGGCCAGCAAGGATCCCTGAATTAGGGAAGGAAGGAGATGATGACATGTGTCACTCATCAAGGATCCAGATTGGTTTGGATTAAAGTAATCAGATTTTATTATTATATTATTATTTTATTCCGAGTCTCGGTTAATCGCGTTTCACGTCCTTGACCATAACGTTGTCGTCGAATCCCCGATTTCGGCATGCCGCCTGTCATTGGATTCGTATCGACGATACCTACGTAACGGTCCTTGGCCCTCGCCCATCGGACCTCCCGGTCAAAAAGTCAACATTTGGCCCCAAACATACCAAATTACCAAAATACCCCTCAACTTCCGAACACCATAACTTTCTCTACGAATATCGGAATCGAACGTGCCACCTGTCTATGAACTCGTGACGTCCCGAACTACGTCACGGTCATCGGTCAAAGTCTGTTTGACCGCCCGATCAAAAAGTCAACATTTTGCCCACGACCAAGGGCAAAACGGTCATTTTGCACAATTTGTCCGATTCCGCCCTACTAAGCACCGTTCAACCTCACTAATCGAGATTAGTCACTAAACTAATCCCGGAATTCGGGACGGGTCGTTACAATGCATGCTTTTTAGTGAAGGGCATAAAGGTCTTTTATGAAATGTGTTTTACCAAACTATTACTTTTTGTCCACTCATAGTCTTTCTGTTTTCAATGCCCTTCAGGTTGAATACAATGCGGACTGTAGCAGAGACCGAGACATCACATACCTCCTTCGGATCCTGGCGTACTCTGGAAGCCGATCGGGCTAAAGGTTCAAATCTTCCTTGGGCACGTATCGAAGCGCAGCTTGGACGGTCTGTGATTAGACTTTAGTTTGTGAATTGATGTATGCATAAATGTTTTATATGTGTTGTTTATTGATTATTTGAGATTCCTTGAATGCATATGATTGTGGCATTTAGTATTTACAAATTTGCACATATTTCGAGATTTCTGGATTTATATCGTGCCTATACGTGCTATGTTTTCGGTGATGGTTTAAGGAAATGTGAAATCGAGCCTGAGACCCATTTGAGTTGGAAACTATCGGACTTGAAGTCCAGTTGAATTATGATATCGGGCTTGAAGCCTAGTTGATTGATGGTATCGAGCTTGAAGTCCAGTTAATTGTGGTATAAGGCTTGAAGCCCAGTTGATTTGTGATATGGGGCTTGAGACCCAATTGGTTTATGATATCGGGCTTGAGGCCCAGTTGACTTATGATATCGGGTTTGAAGCTTGGTTGAATTATGGCATCGGGCTTGCGGCCCAGTTGATTGATGGTATCGGGCTTGAGGCCCAGTTCATTGATGGTATCGGGCTTGAGGCCCAATTGAATTATGGTATCGGGCTTGAGTCCCAGTTGTGGTTTATGAAATGAGAATTCGAGTTTAAGACCCTATTGAAATATATATTTGGGCATGAAGCCTGTGAGATTAGGATTTAAATCGGATTCGAAGAATCCTGTTGAGATGTTCGGGTATGAGACCCAGTTGAACTATGATTTGAAATAAATAAATGTTTTCACACGTATATGTATATACCCTCCCATATGAACAGTCTCCTCCAAACGTCGATGATCCTGGAGTGTCACGATCCACTGCCTTGGATGAGTGACTCCGAGAGGGAGCACATGCCCAGGAGTGAGAGATATGATATAGTCTCGGACAGGGTCTGGAGACAGATCCTCCAAGACGTCGTAGATCCTAGGGGTAGACTCGGAGATGAGACCCGAGTAGTATGCATACTGTAGATATATCGTGATAGGTTGTTGATTGGGCATATGAGATGCTGAGGATGGGTTATATATATGTGATAATATGATGTTTCATCGTGTGATTGGTTTGGGGATGAGACCCACGCGTATTGGATTTGGGCTGAGACCCACGCGATTTGATTTGGGCGGATTCCCTACAGATTTGGTTTTGGGCTGAGTTCTCACTTAATTGGTTTTGGGCTGAGTTCCCATACGCTTGGGTTTGGGCTGAGTTCCCACATGGATTTGGGCAGTGACCCACATACTTTGGTTTTACAACTTTGGGCTAAAGCCCCAATGATTTGAGGAAGAAAATGGCTTTGATTGATAAACGGTTTTATTAACTTCCATTTGATGATTTTAGGAATGATTGAATTAAATGGCTTTCAAATGCATGCATTCTTTTTAGTGAAGGCCATAAACATCTTTTCGTGAAATGTGTTTTTGATTAAATTATTTATTTCGTCCACTCACAGCTTTTAAAGGTTTTAATGTCCTTCAGATTAATCGTGGATACGGGCTGTAACAGAGATCGAGACATCACATGCCACCACCGATCCTAGTGTACTCTGATGGACCCTGAAGCGGGTGACGAGTTTATCCTTGGTTTGACACACGGTGACAGACGAGAGCAGGCACGTCCTACATTAATCCAGGGGATTTGGGACGAGTCCTGTGACCTCATGCCCGATAGTATAACCAAATGGGTCTTCGGCCCGATACCTCATTAAATCAATGGACATAAAGTTCGATAGTTTACAAATCAAATGGGTCTCATGTCTAGTTCCATATTTCCAAATCCGAAATCATACCATTGAACCATTAAAGAAATACCAGCACGTATAAACACCGTACAAAACCATAAACCTTGAGATACGTGTAAATACGTGAATACTAAATACCACAATCATGTTCATCATAAATCACATATTTGAAACATATAAAAGAGTTATGCATGCATCAAATTTAGAAACCAATGTCCACTCACAGACCGTCCTTGTTGCCGCCCTCGATACACGTTCCATAAGCCTTTTGGGGCTAAATCACCATCTCTGAAACTTCCGGACCTATCCAAATTATACTCGAATTTCACTAATCATCTACATAAGTCCATAGGATAAAACCCCGGGAAAAGTCAATGTGTTTTGGACACATTTTCCAAGGTGAAAAATCTTTATTTGACCAACCTAACGATTTCTGATCCACCCGAAACCACCACCATTGGATCCGAATCATCAAAACCTTCAAAATGACACTGGTCCTACCTCAAAATTCATGCCTATGTGCCCCCACATTCATGGTCAACGCAAAAGTCAACGCTGGAAAAAGTCAACGCTGACATCATCGCTGACGTCACGTCTGACAGGTGTCAGACTGACATGTCAGACCTGACAAATGTCATCACCAGATGATGTCACGGTGACGTCATCTCATCCCAAACCTCTCGACGGGTCCTATAAATCGGGTCACACAGACCCGCGACCCGACCCAGCTGATTCTCCCTTGATTCTCAACCATTTTCCTCCCAATTTGTTCCTATAGCTTCATCTAAACAATCCCAAGCGATCTACCAACCCAGAAATCTAAGAAAATGACTCAAAATTACCTATTCGAAGATGAACAGTGTCCATGATTTTCCTCCGTCATTTTCAGCCGTCTCAAGCCACCGTTGCCTTCGAAACCAAACTCCCTAAGCTCATCTCCTCCTCCACAACCTCATCCAATCCATTAACACGGTCGACAACCATCAAAACAGGGCCCTCCAATTTTGAACCCAAAACTAACTACAGGTTTCGGTTTTCTTTCCTCCGTCGTGGCTGCCGTCCTCAGTCCCTCGTCCGTCTCAGTCCTTCTTGTTCAATCACTCAGTCTCTCAATCTCTCATATGAACATAGAAGAGGATAGGGTAGTAGGGTGGCAAGTGTTTGTGTGTTTAGTTTTAGGAAGAAGGAAGATGATGATACACGGGAAGGAGAGAGAGAGAGAGATGAGGGAAAAATATATTTTAAACCCCCACCCAATCACAATGAGACCTAGATCCACATTTTAGAGACACCCACCAATAGGATGAGTGACACTTGTCACTCATCCAAGGGCCCACACTAATTAATCAACCAATCACAATTAAATATTAATTTCAAATCCCAAGACATTAATTATACTGATTTCGATCCCGTGACCATAACTTCCCCGTTCGACGTCCGATTTTGACGTGTCGTCTGTCTATGAACTCGTGACGTCTCGATCTACGTCACGGTCATCGGTTCTCATAAGTTTGAATCCCTAGGTCAAAAGTTAAAATTTTATCCAATTTCAGAGGCAAAAAGCTCATTTTACACCGTCTGTCCGAATTCTCTCGACTAATCAGGGATTAATCACGATCATCCTTAATTAATTAATAAATTAATCCCGAAATTCAGGACAAATCGTTGCATTACCTCTTTAGCCTTGGAAGATGGTCTCGCTTCCTCCACAAATCTTTCTGAATCTTCATCCCTCAAGGCCTCTACCATTTCAAGAGAAGCATAAACAATTTTAAACTTCTTGGAAAGTTTGGCTACATGCTATATAGGCTTACCTGTCGGTCGATACTTGTTGACTGGTCCTTTAGGACTAGGATAACGAGGCAAAACATCCTAGGTAGCTTAGGAAGGCATTTCAAGACATGACATCTTAGCTGAGGGCATAACAAATCGTTCCTTAATTTTCTTCTTCAAGTTGACAATTCTCTTCAACTGCAGTGAAACACTTAATTATTCCTTGAATCATCGGAACACTTTACATCGTCCAAATTTGAGTTGACTAAGTAGCCAACTCATTTCAAGAAATGTTGGAGGAATCTTCATATCCCTATCAATCGTTTTAAGATCATAGTGACCTTTAAAATTAGAATACAACTCGTCACGAGTATATAAGCATGAAGCAATTCTCAGACTATCGTAGAAATTGGAGTCCCACGAGCGTCCTACTTAAATGCAGTTATGCCTAATTTCCTATATATATATATATATATCCCGTCATTGAAGGACGTTTTCTCAAATAACTCCACTTTGGGAATAACCTAAGAAAGTCATCCATTAGGTGACAGGACCCGTCCCAATCCCCCTGGGATTAATGCGGGACGACCCTGCTCCTGTCTGACATGAAGTGTCAGACAAGGGATATTTCCGACCTTTGCCCTCTCGGGCTATCAGAGTACGCCAGGATCCGGAGGAGGTATCTGATATCTCGGTCTTGGCTACAATCCACATCCGCAGTCAACCAGAAGGGCAGTCAAAACATTAAAAGCTGTGAGTGGACAAAACAAAGAGTTTATAAAAATCATTTAATCGAAGACATTTGTACCCTTCACTAAAAAGTATGCATGCATTCGAAAACCATTTAACCATATGAACCACATGTGGGAACTAAGCTTAAAACCATAATAAAAGAATCATAAAGAGTCAACCATACGGGCCACCGCCCAAATCCATGTGGGACTCAGCCCAAAACCGTAATGAAACCACGTACACGGGCCACTGCCCAAAACTTGTATCATCATATTTCGTATTTCACATATCATATATCATATATACATATAATCACACAACAAATCCTGTCACGGTTTCCAAAGCTACGCGCGTACTACTCGGAGTCTCAAACCCAAGTCTCTCAGAGTCCAAGGTCAATGTCCGTAGACCAGTGACCCGTCCTGAGGTTACGATCCAAGCCTTCTTGAGAGTAAGGAACCCAACTGGGGCGACTCCACTCAGTCAGTGCTCCGTGACTACTCCGCGGTCCACCCAGGCCAACGACCCTCCCCGGAGGAGATAATAGAAGTAAAGGAAGGTATATGAACATATATATACATAACATAAATATTCATGCCCGGTCCCCCTGAACCGTCATGATCTATAGCATCCATGCCATATATATATATATATATATATATATATATATAAAACATCCTCCATGCCCGGTTCCCATAAACCACCATGTACCACAATAACCATTCCAGGGTTCATGCCGGTTCCCATAAACCGCCATGAACTTGGAAATCCATCTAGGGTCCCTGACCCAAAATCATAACCGTAAAGTAAATGGGTCTCGTTCCCGAACATATAAAATCAGCTGGGCATCCTGCCCGATATCTAAGGGTCAATCACGACTCCGATCCTAGTGATGTGTGCAACCATCCATCCAGGACCGCCCTCAATCCTGGTATGTCGCAGTGAACGTATCAACTGACGCGACCACCACAAGATCATGGTGCACCCATCACCGATCTATAACCTGAACCGTCAGGACTCTGAAGTCGAGCCTCCATTGGCTACACGACCATAGATCGTGCATCGTGACCTCTCCGGAAGGAACACATCCCAATCCGGAGGCGAGCGTGGTATCGTTCGTCGCCGTGCACATATCACCCATCGCGACCACGATTCAGACTCGTAGGTCATCAATAGGGTCATATGCCCGAGATAAAACCAAATGGGTCTCATACCCGAGTTTATCCTTTCAGAAATCCAAATCCATTTCATTTAAATAAATAAAGAAATACAAACTCGTATAGGCACCGTATAGGGCCGAAACCTCGAAATACGTACCTATACGTAACCACACATCCAAATGCACTCATGGCATCACAAACAAGTATTTAAAACATATAATAAACATTTATGCATGCACCAATTTAGAAAACAAGGTCCACTCACAGACCGTCCGAGTTGCCACCTCGATTTGTGTGCCATACGGTTCTCCCGTGCCAATCACCGTCACCGGGACTCCCAAACCTGTCCAAATTGTAATAGAAGGTTACTAACTACTTAATTAACCTCCACTAAAGCCCCGTAATTTTCTGGAATTTTTAACTATTTTTAATCCCGATCCGAAACCTTCCGATGCCCCGAACATTATCGAAACGGTGTCCGATCGACACAAAACCAGTCCCAAAATGTTCGTTACATCGACTAGAAGATTTCACGTATTGAAAAAATTTCCAAAAGATGAGGCAAGTGCCCCCACGTACCCTAGGAAGTTTACTGCACGTGAGATCACGTGCCACTATTCACTGTCCCTAACCTTCGACTGGACCGGGTTCGACTGGTGTGAACCGGTCGAACCGGTCTGGACCGGTTCAAGGCCCAAACTCTCTCATTTTCTGTCCATTTTGTCCCATTTTAATTCTAATACCTTCCTAATCGTATTTCTTATCATTTTAATTATAAAAAACGGAAGAAAACCGTAAAACCCATACCTTCCTACGTCGACCATGGCAATTGTGATTCCCTCCGCCGTTCTCAGTCCTTCCCGGCCAATCTATGCCTCAAAACCAAATCCATTCATCTCCTAGAGTCCCCAGAAACATAACCTAGATGTTAGGTTCGATTAAAACTCAATAAAACCCAAGGTTCGAATTTTGAATATTTATACCTCACGGGTTCCCTCCGCCGTGGCCAACATCGTGAGCCACTGTCGTGTCCTTGTCATTACCCTTTTCCTCACACTCTCTCTCACGGTCACACACGGCTCAAATAATGGATGGTGAGGTGTGTTTGTGTTTTGAAGAAAAATGGAGAAAATGGTGTATATGGGTTTCAGGTTTACAAGGAAAAACAAAGAAGATGGTGAGATCAGATGAGAGAAGAGAGATAGATGAGATGAGTGGTGAGGATTGGGAGATTAAGTTGAAATGGATGGCAAGGATTGAATGTTGAAAGATTAGATTATAAAATAATTAATTTAATATTATTTAATTAGTGAGATCCACAATTTAGGGGATTTAGCCCATGGGATGAGTGACACTTGTCACTCATCCATGGGTCCCACCAAAATATTTGCCCAATCAGATATTTCCAAATCATCATTTCCTCGAAGTACGTGCATAGTGAAACAGAACTTCTGTGACCTATAACTTCCCCGTTCGAAGTTCGATTTCAGCGTGCCGCCTATCTATGGATTCGTATCATCCCGATCTACGTAACGGTCCTCAGTCCTCGGCAATCGGACACCCCAGGTCAAAAGTCAACTATTTGCCCTTTTTAACCAAAATTATCAAAATGCCCTTAAACTTCCGAACGTCATAACTTCTTCCTCGAATGTCGGAATTAAACGTGCCACCTGTCTATGAACTCGTGACGTCCTAAACTACGTCACGGTCATCGGCCAAAGTCCATTTGACTGCCAGAATGAAAAGTCAACCTTTTACCAATTCTAAGGGCAAAATGGTCATTTTGCATCGTTCGTCCGATTTTGCCGAACTAATCACGGATTAACCTCACTAATTCCAATTAGTCACTAATCTAATCCTGGATTTCGGGACGGGTCGTTACATTAGGGACCGCTTCATGAGATACGGTGCAGTAGCACCATATTTCTTCTTCTAAGAGATCCAAGCCAAAAAACTCTTTGAGTTTCTCGAAACACATGATATGTCGATATGCTTCGATATCCAGCAGAGTAGTGCAGCATCCCATCCAACTGTTAATCCCAAAAAAAAAACTTTGAGAGTTAGAACTTGAAACCCTAGTTGACAATCCAAAAGTGGAATTTGGTCCATCATCTAGTGATCGAATTCTTGCCTTTTCCATGTATGATAGTTTTCATGTAAAAACCTCTGTGACCAAGATCAAGAAATCTAGAAATGGATTTTGTTTTCGAATCATTCATGATTTGACATCTTCAAGTCTTTCGAATTTTGAATCTTTTTCGTTGAATGGATTCAGATTGCGCCAGTAGCCATGCTGCCACAATTCATGACACAACGCACCCTCAATCCCTCGGGATTAAGGGCTAAGTCATGCTCCCGTCTAACCTACGCGTGACACGAAGGCTAAACCGACGTCCAACCTCCATGTAACACGTAAGTCGGACAAGGGATTCCCAAAACGAACCGTCCACGAGTACCGGACTTCCCAGAGCGTGCAGAATCTACTGTGGATCGCGTGTGTGATGTCTCCGTCTCTCTCTACCAACAGCCCACACCGCACCAACCTGGAGGGTATCGAAAACATAAAAAGACTGTGAGTGGACAAAAATAAAGAATAAGTTTAGAAAACAATTATCAGAAAATACAATTTATACCCTCTACGCAAAACCAATGCATGCATATGAAATCCAATTCACAAAACCATTTCATATCCAAAACCATCATTGAAACCCCGAATCGTTTCTTTCTCAAATCCGAAATTCAAATCTAGGGCCTCAGCCCAAAATCATAAATCAAGCATCCGTGTCATTGCCCAAAACATCTGAAAACCAGTGAAAAACATCAATTAATCGAGTTGCTGGATCCTAAGTGCGCCCGAGTAAGGACAGGTGTCCTCATCCCAAGGGTCAGCACAAAAACAGGTAAAAGATCATTTTACCCCCAGATGTCACGTAATTACCGTTTTGCCCCTTAGACTTTTATACCAAGATCTGAACCATCCGACGCCCGATGTCAGCATGCTGCCTGTCGTTGTACTCAGGGGATCGAGACCTAACTAACAGTCCTCGAATTACAGGAAAAGTCCATGTCGTATGAAAAGTCAACAAATTGTCCCTTTTTACCCAATTTACCAAATTACCCTCGAACTTCTGAATGTCATAACTTTTTCCTTGAATGTCGGAATCGGATGTGCCACCTGTCTATGAACACGTGACATCTTGAACTACGTCACGGTCATCGGTCAAAGTTCATTTGACCGTCCAAACTAAAAGTCAACATTTTTGCCCATTCCAAGGGTAAAATCGTCATTTCGCACCGTCCATCCGAAAGCACCCAACTAAACACCGATTAACTTTACTAATCTGTTATTCATCACTAATTTAATCCCGATTTCCGGGACGGGTCGTTACAATTCAAGTCTGCTAGACTTCTCCTGAAGTATGCCTTCATACATAAATGATCACTTCGAAAAAAGAAATCTTTCACCATTTGAATTGTTGTCAATGACAGTTCCAAACTCCAGTAATCTTCAATAACAAGATGAAAGAAGAAATATTTAATCTATTTTTTAAATGATATATATATATATATATATTACATTTTATATATTATATGTTCAAAAAGTTGCTGCAAAGAGAAAAAACCAAAAGAAAACAAAAGCTGCTACAAGCCCCTAAATCGCACACTAAGTGAAGTCACGAACAGGACCCCAGAGAGAGAGAGAACAGGGGGAACACGTAGCTAAGTTTCACCCCAAGCCACTGCGACGCCAACATGAGATGGCATGACCCACCACCAATCCCCTGGGATTAAGGACTAAGTCATGCTCCCGTCTAACTTACGCGTGACACGAAGGCTAAACCGACGTCCAATTTCCATGTGACACGTAAGTCAGACAAGGGATTCCCAAACGAACCATTCAAAACTTGCGGACTTCCCAGAGCGCGCAGACTCTACTATGGATCGCGTGTGTGATGTCTCCGTCTCTCTCGACCAACAGCCCGCACCGCGACAACCTGGAGGGTATCGAAAGCACAAAAACTGTGAGTGGACAAAAATAAACAATATGTTCTGAAAACAGGTTGTAGAAAAGTGCATTTATACCCTCCATGCAAAAACCAATGCATGCATATAAAAACCAATCCACAAAACCAGTTCATATCCAAGACCATAAATGAAAATCGGAATTGTTTCTTTTTTCAAATCCGTAATTCACATCCAGGGCCTCAACCCAAAAGTATAAATCCTCATCAAAGTACGAGAACTCAGCCCAAAACTCATCGAATCCAAAGAATCCGGGCCATTGCCCAAAACATCTGAAAACTAGTGAAAAACCAGTGAAAATATCAATCAGTCAAGTTGCTGGATTTCAAGTGCGCCCGAGTCCTTAAACTCAAAACACATGCGCATAATCAGGCCTTCCTGGGATATCAACGAGTCTTTAAACTCAAAACACAATCAACAGGCCTCTGGGGATATCACAATAACCGAGTCTTTAAACTCAAAACATATACCGAGTCTTTAAACTCAAAACATATCAATCCAAAGCCCTCCCCCGTCAATCAACCGAGTCTTTAAACTCAAAACCAGAACCAGCCGTTTTCTTTTTTCGGATCTTTAAACCCAAAACCATTTTTCAATGGGTCTTTAAACCCAAAACCAAGTGAAAACCATAGGAAATCCATATTCGAATTCGCAATAATGATTTCGTAAGCTAGCATCCGGAACCATCATCCCGAGCCCAAATTCAGAATTTCTCTTTCAAGTTCCAAAACCGAATCAAGAATCATCTTTCCAAAATCCGATTCTAAAATCGAAATCTCGTTTATCGAAATCACATGAACAGGGCTTCAAGCCCGACATCACGATTCCAAAATCCATCGTAAATCATTGAAATCAAATTATATTTCAAATCCCAAAATCAAAGCATCAAAACCATAGTCAAATCACAACATAAATCGTAATCTCGTAAAATGTGCAAATACGTAATAATCTTGAAATACGTGTAAAACCGTAAATCATCATGATCATAATCATAACCATAGAATCACATATAGAAAATATATAAAAACATATATGCATGCATCATAAGTTAGAAAGCAAAGTCCACTCACAGACCATTAGCGTCGTCGGCTCGATACGCGAGCAATTATGCTTTCCCGGCTAATCCACTATCACTGACTTTCCCGAATCTGTCCAAATCCCATAAGAAGGTTACTAACTACTTCATTAAGCTTCTACTAGGTCTCCGTAGTTTTCCCGAATTTTTAACTATTTTTAACCGAACCCCAAAACCTTCGGACATCCCAAAACATATCCAGACGATATCCGATCGACTCGAAACCAGTCTCAAAATGTTCGTTACATCGAATACTTTAAAATTTGTGTTTAAACCTTCCTCAAAAGGTGTGCCAAGGGACCTTACGCGCCGCCCAAAAGGGATGTGCATGGGCCTCACGCGCGCGGCACTGTTCATCTTCAACCTTGGGTGAATCGGGTTTGAACCGGTTCGGTTCAGACCGGTCCAGTCGAACCGGGGATCACAGTTCTCCCTTGTTTTCCCTCTTTTTCATTCTTATTTGTCCCAGTGGCTTCGTCCTAACTTCACCAAGTGATTTAGCTAATGAAAACACGATTTGCGGACTTGAATATTACCTTCCCGATTCAAAAACCGACTGTCCTATTGACACGACCCATCCCAATCCCACCGGGATTACCGTGGGATGTGTCATGCTCCCACTGGGAGTCACCAACTCACTCATCGATCCACGATGAAACGTCCGACAAACTGTCACCATTTGACAGTTGCCAGTCGAAAACTGACACTTACCCACTTGTGGTTACACTAGCCACCAATTTACTTAACTTGGGTATACACTTACCAACATTTCACTCGACCTGTGTGTAACTAGACCCATCAGAAATACCATGAATCATTGCATAGTATCTAATGTCCGGTCCAAGACCTCGACTAATCCAAAGGTATCGGAACCAATCCGACTACCAACACGCTCACCGACATACTTCTGGTATAACCCGTATACAGTCACTAGGCACCACAATCCTGCAAAGTATCGTACCTCGAACCATGTAGGAAGTACACACATCTATCCATCGATCTGACTACAACCACCTAGGTCATAGCCAAACACATTCCAATAATGAAGTCTATTTTTCCACTCCAGCATTAGACAAATCGAAACTCCACCCATCATCCAGTTTCAAATCCAAATCTGAATCCGCAATTTCGTAAGAAATACCAAATCCAAACCCAGACATCATATTCTTAACCCATTTCCAAATACGAATCCGAAATAATTATTCGGTAAGCTAGCAATTGGAATAATCAATCCGCATCCAAATCCATAAATCTACTTTCAATTTCCAAAATCGAATCTTGAATCGTCACCTCGAAATTCGATTCCAAAACTCGAAATCTTGTTCACGTCTACCAAGACACACCAAAACGGAACCTATCGGTTACCTGCTCAATATATTCAATTGAATTCATAGGGAAGCCAATCCCAACATCCACATGTCTAAGGTTGACAAAATCTGACCTGACAGGACCCATCCCAATCCCCCCGGGATTACCGTGGAATGTGCCCTGCTCCCGTCCAACAAGGGGTGTCGGACAAGGGATAACCAAGAGCCACTGCCCAAACGGGGCATCCAGAGTGCGCAAGGATCGATGGAGGAGGTGTGCAATGTCCCAGTCCCTGCTGCAACCGCACCCGTGATCAACCTGAAGGGCATTAAAACCAAAAGCTGTGAGTGGACAAAAACCAGTAAGTTCATCAAATACATTTATAAGACATTTATGCCCTCCAATAAAAACGTATGCATGCCACAAAAACCAGTAACCAAAACGTTTGCTCAACCGAGCCCTTAGGGCCTTAGCCCAAAAACCGTTAACCAAAAACCAAGTGTGGGAACTCAGCCCAAAACCGTGGAATACCACCACCATACATATACGACCATGTGGGTCACCACCCACTACCATAAATGAACATTAATTCATTAAAATCACACAATCATAAATCCACCCGGAAAGCCATTTCATTAATTCGTATTTTACCATTACCATCACCAGCATCCCTGATGCTAGACGTCCCTGACGTCATGTCTCACGGTTTCATAAGCTACGCGTGCTGCCCGGGGTCTCTCCGGGTCCATATATCTGACATCCCTGATGTCTGACGTCCCTGACGTCAATCATAGCAATCCTGCTCCTGAGTCATCATACGGTCCGGCTGCTCCGTATAATGACCCCTCACAGGCAATGCACCGTGACTTCCCCAGTGTCCCAGACATCTGGAGGAGACCATCATATATCCTTGTATCCAGATGGTATATGGAAAACAGTTTTATTAAATCCTTTATCACATCATTACAATTAGGCCCTGCCCGAAATTTCCATAAAACCATGTACTTCCATTTAGGGTCCTTGACCCAAAATCACCATTATAAAATATAGGGTCCCTGACCCGAAATCACATTTATTATCCAACTGGGCCTCATGCCCGATTTCATACCAACTGGGCCCCCGGCCCGATTCTCAAATGGATTCCAAGTCCGAAATTTCCAAAACAAGTGGGCCTCAAGCCCGAGTTCATATTTCCAATTTCAAAACCATTTCATCATATTATTTATTTAACCACAAGCACACAAAACCGCAAATAAACCGTTAATCCCGATATACGTGAAATACGGAAAACACCTCGAAATACGTGCAACATATCCAAAATCAATGCTCACAAATACCATCATAGAAATCATGTATATAAACCATATAACACATTTAAGCATGCATAGGATTTATAAAACCAAAGTCCACTCACAGACCGTTTTAACCGTGTGCCTCGATACGCGTGCCACCGGCCCTCCCGGGCCACACCACTATCACCGGGACTCCCAATCCTGTCCAAATCACATTAGAGGGTTACTAACCTCATCAATAACATCCTATCAAAGTCCCGTAATTTTCCCGAATTTTTACTTATTTTTAAACTTAATTTAAAACCTTCGGACATCCCGAACAATATCGAGACGGTGTCCGATCGACACGAAACCAATTCCAAAATGTCCGTTACATTAAATGGGACAGAAGTCATGTTGACCTCACCTCGAGATTCGTGTCCACGCGCCGCCACGCGCCGCCGTGAGTGGCTGCGCGTGAAACTCACGCGCCTGCTACAGTGTCACCAGCACAACCCGTTTGTCTGGTAAACGGGTCCAATTCACCCGCGACACAACCCGGTTCCAATCCTGCCAATTCGATCCTAATTCCTTCAATTGATCAATCCATTAGCTTCGTTTTAAGTCCAATTATAAGTCTGTAAACTCAATTACACAAATCCTTACCCAGATTCCCACGATTCGATGATGATCCACGAAGAACACCCGGTCACTGTTCAATCATGGAAGTCCCTCAATTGATGCAGGTTTCATCCAATTGATGATTCCAGAAGCATCAATGGACCATGAGGAACAATTCCCCCACATCAATTGCATCAAACCGGTGCTCAAACGTCACGACTCAAACTCGAGCACCGTCACTGTTCAACAATGGAGTTCTGCCATTCTCCTACGTTTTCCTTCAATTGATGATCCCAGAAGCATCGTGGGATCATGAGAAAGCATTTCCCCACAACAATTGAATCAATCACAGCCCCAAACTCCACGACTCAGCCTCGATTTCGTCCTCTGTCACCAAGCTCGATCAGAGCCAAAACGGCACCATTCCTTCTCGTTTTTGATGTGGATCGACTCGTCACAACCTCAGGAAGATGTTTGTAACCTCCAATTCGATCATCACAGCCCAATTCCCAGTATTCGAATTTTCCCCCCAATTTTCCCGAAATCCAAAATCCAAAATTCGACACCCTCACAACCCCTCGTGTTTCCCCGTTAATTCAATCATCATAGTCTCCCATTTTCTCACAAGAACAGCAGAAGAAGGGAGCCAATTCTCCCAGTTCATACTCTCCCTAAATCATGCACGGTTTGAAAGAAAAACAAAGGAAAAGGAAGGATAATGGTGGATAAGGAATGATGATGTTGTAATGATGGTGTTGGGAGGGAAACATGGAGCTGGAAACAAGGGATGGGTGACACTTGTCACTCATCCGGATGTGCACAGTCAACGGTCACTATTCATTATTATATTATTATTTTAATCCCGGCCTCGGTTCGTTAGTTCGTTTCCTTGACCATAACGTCGTCGTCGGATCTCCGATTTCGGCATGCCGCCTGTCGTTGGATTCGTATCGACGATACCTACGTAACGGTCCTTGGCCCTCGCCCATCGGACCTCCCGATCAAAAAGTCAACATTTGGCCCCTAACAAGCCAAATTACCAAAATACCCCTCAACTTCCGAACACCATAACTTTCTCTACGAATGTCGGAATCGAACGTGCCACCTGTCTATGAACTCGTGACGTCCCGAACTACGTCACGGTCATCGGTCAAAGTCCATTTGACCGCCCGAACAAAAAGTCAACATTTTGCCCACGACCAGGGGCAAAACGGTCATTTTGCACAATTATCCGATTCCGCCCTACTAACCACCGTTCAACCTCGCTAATCAAGATTAGTCACTAAACTAATCCCGGAATTCGGAACGGGTCGTTACATGACCACGTCGGAAACCTACTCACCCGAGTAATATACCATACGGGATTCACTTCGAAAAGAAGTTCAGTCCCGTCATTTACGACTCACATACCAAAGTAAGGGTGATAAGCTCTCCCCCTATCTGGATCATCAAGATCACGACCTAGATTCAACAATGCGTCCCCGACTATAAACGTCACGATCCTGCTCCACCTAGGATCCACACAGTTAACTAATAGATTCCAAACCATATGGTCTTACACCCTCAACTAATCTGCATATTGTCACATCGTTCGACAACCAACTCCCACATCTAAACAAGTCACTCAACGACGAGACACGCCGAGACTGTGGGTTCTCACTGATTTCCTCGTATCGATCCTTGTCATTCCACCTAGGAAAAACCAAGGATGATCCAAAATGATGACGCCAATACTCATCCAATGTGAATGCAAACAAAACTCATTGCACTCACCACGCCATGTAAACCAACATAATCTACCACCAAGCAGAAAATGAAAAATTTCATTCACCTAACTTCGATATACTCAACTCCATCTGATGACCCAAAAACAAATCCTGGATCCACCAACCAATACACGATCAATGTACTGGTGATACACCCATCATCTGCCCTACCAGAACCTGAGGAGTCACCCAAAATGACTTCGATATACCCATTACCAATGCGGAAAACCCGTACTCCTCGTGTCACCTCCAGCATAGTATCTCTCGATTTCGCAATTGCAACTATATAGGAACCACGCTAAACAGTTTCTATTCCTGAGCTAGAAATCCTTCTCCGACCTTTCCGTCTAACAACGACTCAAAAACTACTATAATGACCCATTTCATTTCTCACAATCCGATTTCTCCACAGCAAGACTAACATAAAATCAGGAGATATGGTCAACCGCAGTTAACCGTAATCAATCCGGAATGGATTCTCAAGTCCTTAGCTCATCCGGACATCATCCACGTGTCAATAAACAATTCAACTCATCCATCTGATTGCGACCGTATATGTACATCGAAAAGGGATGTCAATTCATCCTAACCTGATGTACCGCTCGAATGAAGAGTCACAACAGACCCCTGCTGTGATCTGCAGTCGAATCTCTGCATACCACCATAACTGACCAACTGGTCACTAATCCCTCATGACAGTACTCGATCCTCACGTCTCAACTACCGTTGGATCCTATCCAGTCCATCACTATCCGTGATCCACTCCCAAACCACAGATACCGAAAATATGCCCATCTCGACGGAGTCACACCCCGACTCGTGACTAATACCAAACGATCACCGGTGCTAGTACCGGTACCATCACTATCACCTGTCAGCGTCAGCACTAAGTGTGCGAATCAGAAAACTCTGGATCTTCGCTCATACCGAGCGACGATCCCGTACCTCTGCTCAAGTTGGAGAAACTCTGTCTCCCGCGTACCCAACCACTCTAGGTACCACCACTCTGCCATACCACAGCTAGGTACGAAACGCTCCCTAAACGTTCCCCAATCCTCAATTAACACAACTACGTCAATCACCTTCGATAGCCAGCCATCACTACACGATTGTCGACCAACAGTAATCGCTACCGAGATCCGCGTCCACCCATTACACTATTTTCAGTCCAACTCAGGATTTCGTATCTTATCTCATAACCGTACCCGTGGATCAAATCCCACCAATTCACTTCACATCTGACAACCAATCTCTATAGTTCTGGCTAGACTCACTAGAGTCATCCACATGGCCATCCACGACCTCAGCCGCTTGTCGCAGCACAAGTTCCAATCCACTAGTCATAATCTAGGGTTTGCCTCGACAGACCACCCCGACTTCGGAAAATCATCCAATCCTCAGCAACTACGGACACACAATACTAGTTCATCTATCACAACTAAGGTTCACCTTTCCAAACCATCATAAACCAGGGTTCCACTTTTAGACCATTACCCAACTGAGGTTCACATTTCCAAGTCACTACTCAAATGGGATTCCCATCACTCAATTGGGGTTCAGGGGAAACCCGGCTGCTCCCAGCAGCACAACAATCTATTATCACATGACCAATCCGACGGTCTCACATCACCAGTTCATCACATACAACCCCACTTGGGTCGAATCACACTAACGTACGGTGTATCAGACCAATCATACTCTACCCACTATTCATGATTCATTCCCACCAACTATCCATCCGACCCCCTAACTATCAGGTTGATAATGAACTGCAGCCCAAAAAGACATCACACCCTCGACATGTGAGCACATGAAGAGCAAACCTGCTCTGATACCACTTGACACGACCCATCCCAATCCCCCCGAGATTATCGTGGGACGTGTCATGCTCCCGTCTGACACGAAGTATTAGACAAGGGATAACCTAAAGTCACTGCCCCAACGAGCTTCCAGAGTGTGCAAGGATCGATGGAGGAGGCATGTAATGTCTCAGTCTTTACTGCAGTCGCATCGGTGATCAACCTGAGGGGCATTAAAAACAACAAAGGATGTGAGTGGACGAAAATAAATAAGTTCATAAAACACATTTCACAAAGATATTTATGCCCTTCATTAAAACGTATGCATGCATCGAAAATCAGTAAGCAAACTATTTACTAAAAACAACCATTAGGGCCTTAGCCTAGAAACCGTAACTCAAAACCAAATGTGGGAACTCAGCCCAAAACCGTCAAACCAAATTCCAATTCAAAGTGGGCCATCGCCCAAGCCACAACCATAAATAACATTTAAGAAAAACCTATTTAAACCATCCTGGGAATCCCAGATGCCTAGCGTCCCAGACGTCATATCTCACGGTATCAAGCAACACGTGCTACCCGGGGTCTCACCTGGTCAATATCTCTGACATCCCAGATGTCTGACGTCCCAGACGTCTAATCATAGTAATCATGCTCCTGAGTCATCATACTGTCCGGCAGCTCCGTATAATGGCCCCTCACAGGCAATGCACTGTGACTTCCCCAGTGTCCCTAACACCTGGAGGAGACCATCACATATCCTCGTATCAAGATGGTTTATGGAAAACAGTTTATCAATCATTTCAAACATCTCAAGGGCCCTGCCCGGAATTTTCCTGAAACCATCACAAGTCCAAACATCTGATTTATCAAATCCAAAACCATTTATTCAAATCCATTTAGGGTCCACGGCCCTAAATCACATTTATAACCAACCGGGCCTCATGCCCGATTTCGTAAACCAACTGGGCCCACGGCCCAATTTCGTAAATCAACTGGGCCCCTGGCTCGATTATATAACTCAAATGGGTCTCAGCCCGATTTCGTAAATAACTGGGCCCCCGGCCCTATTTCATTAAGCAATTGGGCCCTCGGTCCGATTACGTAACTCAATTGGACTCCAAGTCCGACGTTTCAAAAACAATTATGCCTCATGCCCGAGTTCAACTTTCCAATTTCAAAACCATTTCATGAAATCATATCCAAAACCATAAGTACGGAAAATCAGTGTAAAATCGGAAAACCTCGATTTACGTGCAAGCACGTAAATCGCCTCGAAATGCGTGAAACCATATAATTCACCAATATCCAAATCAACATCATATAATCACAATCATAATCCATATAAAACAGTTATGCATGCATAAGATTTATAAAACCAAAGTCCACTCATAGACCTTCTATAACGCTCGTTTTCGCACTGCACGCGTATCCGTAATTTCCGACATTTTCCAGAAATCTCGAATCCTGTACGAAATCATTCTTTAGTGTCATTAAGGACTCAAATAACAGCATACTAATTTACCATAATTTTCTGGGAATTAAACGTTAGTTAAAAACGTAACCTGAACTTTCGGACCCTCGAAACAACATCGAAACGGTGTCTGATTAATTCAAAATCAACGCTAAAATATTCGTTACATTGCATAGGACAAAAGTCGTGTTGAAATCACCTTGAGAATCAGGCCCACGCGCCCTCACGCGTCGCCGTGAGTGGCTGCGCGTGAAACTCACGCTCCTGCTACAGTAGCCACACTGTTCATCGTTCTCACCCGGTTTACTGTGAAACGGGTCTGGTTTGCCCGCGAGACGACCCGATTAGAATCCTGTCAATTCCAACTCTAATTCTTCAATTGATTTATTCTAAAGCACTATGAAGTTCATTATGGTTCTGTAAGTTAAATTCCATCAACACTTACCTCAAACTATCAATTCGAACCTGAATTTGCGAAGAACAGCCGAACACTGTTCAGTCATCGATATCCCTTGATTCCCAACGTTTTTCTTCAATTGATCCAACCAACAGTTTCGTATGATTATCCTAAACTGGTTTCCAAGCTCAATTGCATCTTCTAACTCCTACAATTACACGACTCAATCCGTGGCATTGTGAGGCGTCGAGCTACTCCGTTTACGGTCAAAACGACCTCATCTTCTTTTGTTTTTGAAGCCATTCGAGTCGTCTGGGTTCCAGAGAGCTAAATACAACCTTAATGGTAGCCATAAACGTCCACAATCTCGAATTCGACTATTGATCATAATGAAACTTGAAAATGGCTTTCGGGTCTCACAGCAGCCCTTCCCTCTGGTTTTTCCCGAAATCCTCCTCTCTGTTTCTCTAAAACCATCCCAGCAATGGTTTTGTTAATTCAAACCCACTCCCTGTCACTCGTGCTCTGCTCCAGCCATAAGCATGCTCCGTTCTTCCCGATTTCCATGGCACCCACACTAATCCAAGCACTAACTCCATTTTTTTAAAATTTCCCACCATACCATTGTCACTAATCTGAGTTGGCTATTGACAGATGTCCCTTGGGTGGCATCCCATGGCATGCATCAGCCCAATTTTCGTCCATCCATGATCAATTGTGCCCAAGGAATTTACCATTTTGCCCCTCTGTACAAAATTACCAAATTGTCCTTCATGCATCTAGACCCGTAACTTGGACATCCGAACTCCGACTGACGTGTGTCGTCTGTCTACAGACTCAGGGCATCGAGACCTACCTAACGGTCCTCGAATTGCGTGAGAAATAGGGGTCAATCAAAAAGTCAACATTTTCCCCTTTTTTCGTCCTAATTACGAAAATGCCCTTGAACTTCCGAACGTCATAACTTCCTCCTAGAATGTCGGAATCGGGCGTGCCACCTGTCTATGAACTCGTGACGTAGTTTGACGTCACGGTCGTCGACCAAAGTCCATTTGACAGCCTGAATTAAAAGTGAACGTTTTACCCACGACTAGGGGCAAAACGGTCATTTTGCATTGTTCGTCTGATTTCGCCCAACTAATCACCGATTAACCCCACTAATCATGATGAGTTACTAATCTAATCCCGTAATTCGGGACGGGTCGTTACACCCACCGTCGTCCGTCGCACCTGCACGATCTCAGCCTCTATTTTCCTTAATTTTAAGCTTGTTCAGTCCCTTACGTCCTCCAGAACCTCATCCAATCAATAATTATGAGTATAAACATGTAAAACTGAGATTACCATTTTTGACTTCTAAAGAAATCCAAGGCAAACTTACCCCACCGCCGCCGTCGTACCTTGTCGTGGCCACCATCAGCATCCCATCGACTTCCTCTCCATCTTTCCTTCACAATCCATCAGCAATTGATGAGGTTTGTAGGCGTTGAAGAAGTTGAGTTCACAACCTCACGCTGCACTCTGTTTTTCAGGGTTCCCGGCCACTGTCCACGGCTGCCCTCCAGATCACACCGCCACAGCCCTCACTCTGCCTTCTCCACTTACCAGTACTCATCCAGGGTTGAGGGGTTTAATGGAATTGGGTAGCACGATCACACTCTGTCCATGTTTCCTATTTTTCTTTCATTCTCATTGTCGTGCACAAACCGATTTCTGTTTTAAACATGTGTGAGGCAGCAGAGAGGTTCCACGAACCTCTAGATTGGGCCAGGTGTCAATTTTTCTGTGGGCAAGATTTTTAAGAACAGCCAAGTGTCCCCTGATCACTGGGCACTAATCCCAATGCTACCCAATTGACCAGAATGCCCTTGAAGCAAAATTACCAAATGCCCCTCGCGCGTTTAGACTATTAACTATGTCGTCCGAACTCCAATGACAACGTGCCGCCTGTCGTTGTACTCAGAGAATCGAGACATACCTAACAGTCCTCGAATTGCGTGAAAAGTCCATGTCGTTTGAAAAGTCAACAAATTGCCCATTTTTAACTAAATTACTAAATTACCCTTGAACTTCCGAACATCTTAACTTCCTCCTCGGATGTCGGAATCGGATGTGCCACCTGTCTATGAACTCATGACGTCCCGAACTACGTCACAGTCATCAGTCAAAGTCCAGTTGACCACTTGAACCAAAAGTCAACTGTTGGCCCAATTCTAGGGGCAAAATCGTCATTTCGCACCGTCCGTTTCGAAATTCCCCAACTAATCACCAATTACCATTACTAAGTCGTCATTAATCACTAATCTAATCCCGATTCCTGGGACGAGTCGTTACATGAGATATGCCCGATGCAAAAAACCACCGTGTGGGGTCCACTGTTAGAACCTATATAACCATTCATCCATGTCTGCGTGTCTGCGTGTGAAGCCCACATGCCAAGCCTTCTCCACATCTTTGCTCACACGTATTAGCTAGTGAAGAAGATGCTCATGCTAGCAAGCAACTTTGACCCCTTATTTTTTTTCCTGCTGAATGGGACCTCCCGAAAGTATTTTATTTGCACAAAATGGGTACTTGTAACCATCATCCCAGCCGATGATTTTTCTCTTCAAACCGCAAGAGACGAATTCACTTTTGTATTTTTAGAAGACAAAGTGAATCGTTGGAACTTGAAGATGAATCTTCAGAACATGAAGATTAAATTTTGGAAGATGAAGGCAAAAGGTTTAGGACTTAAAAAATTGTGGCTCATGCATTTCCCTTATATAATTATTTTCACCCAAAAAATTATTAAGGGTAAAATTATTATGGAATGTGCATAGTCACTTTTCTTCCACTTCAATAATCAAGCAAGTGAAAAGTTTTATTCTTTTCAATGGATGTAACAAATTTATATAAAATAAAATGAAAAGCCAAGTATTTATTGGAAAAACTATTTTTGTTTGGTCGCAAGTCAAATCCAAAGCTCAAAACTTATTTGCATCATCAATTCAATGTTATGTTTCGAACCCAACAAATATTTTCGGCATAAGAATAATACAAGACAATGGGAGTCCTACTCTAAACTGATTTATTAGGACTGTAAAAAATCTACATCCTTTAGAATTCCTCGAAATCTTAAGAGATGTGAGAGCATGTGTGGAACCCAAAATCGCCCAAAAATTGTGAAGCTGTCATGTGACTCATAATTTATGAAATGTTCAGATTGCCCCTAGTAATGGAGTTAATGACTCACATACCACACATTAAATAATATATCTATCAGCTAAATGTATTATTTAATCGAACTAAAGTCTCAATTAATAATAATAACAATCAATTATTAAATAATATATTTTATTTAAAAATATTTATGTATTAATGACAAATTTCACCGACCAATCAGAATGTTTTGAGGCTTACAAGATTTCCTTATAAATAGTAAAGTTCATTTCACTTTCAAGATAATTTTAATTTTTGCTTCTAAAACTCTTTGTGGTTTCTCTCACAAAACTAATTTAAATATCAGAATGTCTTTGATTGTTTATTGTTTGTTGTTTGTAGGAGTCAAAAAGGATTTTTCAAGCACGTTTAATTTATGCTTCAAGGCCATGTATTCGTTACTCTAGAGAATGAATAAAACCTTAACCACAATTATTTTTTCTTTTTAACATTGAAGAGAAATGATTGTCCGGTAAAAAAAATGTACCTACAGCTAGGGATGGTCAAATGGCTTTTTTTGAGGGTGTGGGTAAACCCTTACCCTACATGGGTACAAATGACTTTTATACCCATTCAGATTCATCCTCAATTTTTGAGGGTTTACCCAAACCCTACCCATTGGGTAATGAGTATTCATGACATTTTACATTTATTTTCTCCTTTCAATTTTTTTTTCTTGTGTTTCATTTTGTTTTAACTTCTAATTTTTTATTCCTTTCAATTTATTTTGCTTTTCATTTTTCTCTTTACTTTTCATTTTTCTTTTATTTTTTATTTTTTGTTTTTTATTTTTACTTTCATTTGTCTTCAACTTTTTATTTTTAATTTCTAATATTTTTTCCTTTCAATTTCCTTTGCTTTTTTTTTTGGCTTTTCATTTTTCTCAAATCCTCTCAATTTCTATTGGAATTTCTGTTACAATCCGTCTTGAAATTTAAAGTGAGAATTAGTAAATGAGCAATTTACCCTTTAATCCTTAATTATCAAAATTTGTCGAGTTGACAAAGACTAATGAATGAGTTATTTGAGAATTTGACTCCGAAAAGTTTCGAATTAAATGAAGAATGAGTAGTAAATGTCGAAATGGAATTCAAAACTTGAAAAAAAAACTCGTAAGAATTTTTATTATAAACAATTTTTAAGAATTTTTATTATAAACAATTTTTAAGAATTTTTATTATAAACAATTTTTAAGAATTTATAAAACTTCCTTTAAATTATTTCATGGTTGTGAAATCTTAAAAAAAAAATTGATGTTAATATAAATTCGTAACATTTTTGTGTATAATTTTTTTGATGAAAGATGAAACAACTGATATTTAATTGAAATAAAGTAATTTTAAATAATAATACCTAATAAATAATAGTAATAGTAAGAATAGAAAAAAAAAATTAGTAAAGTAAAGAAAGTGTTAAAAATTCATAGATAATTTGAAGAATGGATAAAAAATATACTTTGAATTTAATGGGTATTAAATACCATCAATACCCATGGGTAAACCCTCACCCTACCCATTAGATGGTGGGTAAATTTTTACCCATCTAATTTCTACCTATTTCAACAATACCTACGGGTACTCATGCCCATGGATAATTATGACCATCCCTATCTACAACTCGCAATCACTATGCTTGTAACCATATTATTAAAATTCTTCAACGGATCAATTACAAATTTAAAAAATTAGGCGAAACATTGTAATCGTAGCATACCAAACTAGACACCCAAAAAATCTTTGAAAGCTACTACACCAATGCATGTTCTTGATTCATTTGTCTTTTTCTCTTTGTTTTTACTTTCTTCTTTTATGTATTATTTATTTCCATCTTCGTTAAAGCTCGAAATAAATGGCTACAAAATTTAAATTATTTAAGAATTAATACAATATTTAAATAACTATTCCTTCAAAATGATAAAGTGTAAACTATCACTCTATTAAATTTGTTGAAAATTTCAATTAGAACAAAGTAAAAGATTATATATAATTGTTTTTTATTAGAAAGGAGGAGGAAATTTTGAAAATTATTCATATAATATGTCATGGGAAGATAAGTGCAATTACTTTATATTCTTAACCCTAGATAGGAAAAATAGTCCCCGAAATGGTATCCAGTGATTCTTAGGGAAGAAAATGAAATATAATATCTTTATTCACAACAAAAACAAACAAAAATGAATAACTTTCCACAAGTGATTGCATGTTTTAATCATTATTCTTAATTGCTTTTCTTCATTTGGCTTGACATTCTTAAATCCTTTGTGCTTAGCTCACAAGTCAAAAAGGAAAAAGCCACGAAAAAGAAAAGATATATGAACGAAGGAGGCAGCGAAACAAAGAAAAAAGAAATCAATCCAAAACGATATTGGTGGCGGCCGAAACAAAAGAGGCGGTGGTGGCGGTGGAGCCCCAAATGCACCATGCAAATAGACTAAATGGTTATGCTTTCATTTGACAGGACTCCCAAGTCCATGTAAAATGGAGAAAGTGTGAGTCATATTCCGTACACAACCCCCACGTTGCACCGATCAAACGGGGATTTGTCGGGTGGGTGCGGGTCAGGCTTTTCCCCTTCGGCCCTCTCTCAGGCCCAACAAAGTACGCACTCGGATTAATATTCTACTGCACCACTCCCACAGTTCACTTTATTATTCCAATAATGCCCCTCCTTCAACCCTTCCCGTAACCCTCCCAAGGAAAAAGAAAATCGATTTGACCTTTAAAAAAAAAAAAACATAATTTAAATACAAGGATACTTGGCCGTAAAAACTCACAAGTGACATTGTGGTGTTCATTTGATCCTAATTTTGACGAAAGAAAAATATTTGAATATTAAAATATGAGATTCATGAGGTGTTTCGAATAAACCAATATGAAAAAGAGAGGCGCATAGAATGTATACGTCAAAGTCATGGGCGAAGAGCGAGCATGTTAATGTGAGAATTTCTTGGGTTTAAGTTTGAGGGTCAGTGGGTGAAGTAATGATTAGTGAATGGATTTTGAGGCCACTAAATAAACCCCTTTGCTTTGCCAAATCCTCATGGGGGATCAAATTATCAAAATTCGGACCATGTTCCATTCTTGCCCCCTCACATGGGGCCCGCGATTTTCGGGTCCCTTCCCCAATCGGCATCTTTCTTATTACAATTTTTAGTTTCTCAGTTCATATGTTGTTCAACGAAAAAAAGGAAACAAAATTGGTAGCCAACTTAAAAGGCTTGAAGCAAATTGAGTCACCCTAAATATATGGTCCGTCATAACGCGTCATGAATCGGGCGGAAATGAGTAAGCGGAGATGACACAAAGCCATATATGCCACACAATATATATGCAGACCCGTATAATTGGTGTTTCTAGCTTTCTGCATTTTCCTTAACCTTCTTTCACTGTGCAACTTGTTTATTGACGCTGCAATAACATTCCAACACATACTTGCAGTGATTTAATATTAATAATGTAAAATTTCCCCTCTTACTGTGTTAAAAGAGTTAATATAATGTAATCATCGACTAGTTAGTGGAGCTAGCTTTGCGCTAGATATCATTTCTTAGGACCATGCCTTTTGCAACAAAGCCATTCTATTTTGTAAATACGATAATTAGAATCTTCTAGCATTGCAGTATTCTATTTTAAAAAATTGATTATGAAAATCTGAAGTCTCTTTTATTTTTTTTTAAATCACCAAATAATAACCGGTGTAATACAAATCTAACAGTCTTCGATGCTTAAGTAAGATTTAAGTAGAAATGGTAATGTAGTAATTTAGGCAGTGTGAGGGTAAGATTGTCATTGCCTTTTTGGAGAGGGATACCCTTATATTTATAGTAGCATTGAATATGGTTGTTGGTGTTTGTTAATGTAGGACAAATGTCGTGGCCTTTATGAGCTGACACGTGTCCTGGTGTAGTGCTGAGTAACATTTCTGACATGTCAGTGGGCCTGGTCGACCTGTATGAAGGTTTGTCTCTTGTTGATTCTTTAAAGTGTAAAATAAAATATCTTGGGAAGAACGGTGAACAATCTCATATCACTCAGAGAGGGAAAGGTAAAGTGTCTTATGTGTGGACAGCTATCTATCTAGCACGAGGTCTTCTGGGGGTTCACTGGCTTTGGATTCCTTATGAACTCCAAAGTTAAGCGAGTTTGGGCTGGTGCAACCCCAAGATGGGTGACCTACTGAAAAGTTGCATGTGAGTTCCCAAAAGCAAAACCGTGAGGGCTGGGCTCAAAGCGGATAATATCGTGCTAGATGAGTTGGGTCGTGACATAATGGTATCAGAGTTGGACCCCGATCATAAGTGTGCTAGCGAGGACGTTGGACCCTAAGGGAGGGTAGATTGTAAGACATATATCTTGAGAAGAACGGTGAACAATGCCACATCCCTCGGGGAGGGAAAGGTAAATTGCCTTATATATGTGGACACATATCTATCTAGCACGAGGTCTTTTTGGAGTTCACTAACTTTGGATTCCTTGGGAACTCCAAAGTTGAACAAGTTTGGGCTGGTGCAACTCCAACATGGGTGACCTACTAGGAAGTTGTATGTGAGTTCCTAGTAGTAAAACCGTGAGGTTGGACCCAAAATGGACAATATTGTGCTAGATGGGTTGAGTCATGACAGATCAGTTGGTTGGTCGATCAAGTATGATCGACCCATTATGTTATGGCTTTGTTGGTGTGATCTGGAAAGATGGTTGGAGAGCCCTGGCCAACCAAATGTGGTCGGTTAGTCTTGTTCGATTAAGCATGGCTTGTATTGAGTCGGCTGATGGGCTTGTAAATTGCTAAGTCAGACATGCTCGGCCTTTGGTCAAGCTGACCAGTTTAGGTACGAACACACCTTCACTCTCTTCTTGTGATAAAATATCATTATATAAAAAAGAAAATTATCTTATACATAAATATCTCCAATCATAATATAGATTGACCGAAAGTAAAAAAAAAAATAGTCGTATCATGTAGCTCTTGCCATTCATGAATTATTTTTATAGTTACAAATTATTAAACCATGTATGATTATATACTTCTTATTCTCGATCTCAAAGATCGACTTGTAGATATGTAGCTATGAGAAACTTGACCAAACTATCGCATGAAGGACGCATATATATATATATATATATATATATATATATATATATATATATATATATATATATGATGGATCAACTATCAAGGATTGACTAAATCATAATTGACCAAGCTGCTGCGCTCATGAAGACTACAATGAGAATTTTATCATAAATGTAGGATTCACGGGATGATGACCTACTCTTTTTTCTTAGTAGGGTATAGATTTAATAAATAATACGTACATAAATAAATTATTTAGGTTTATATATGTTTGAGTGTTGTGCTAATTTTTTCAGAATACTTTTTTTTTTCTTAGTTGGGTTTAGATTTAATAAATAATACCTAAATAAATTAGTTGGTCCTATGTCGAGTGTACGTTGTGATAATATTTTCAAAATTTTATTTCATAGAGATGAGCTAGTCTCAATGTGGTATAGTGTATGTAGTGTGCGAAAGTCGTGTAGGACAGTTTGAGGGCTTGCTAAATAGATCAGCTTCTGGTGAAATTTGAACTCATATAATATTTTGTTTTAAAAGAGATTCTGAAACGAAACGAACTCA
Source organism: Prinsepia uniflora (assembly GCA_032719365.1). Taxonomy (NCBI): domain Eukaryota; kingdom Viridiplantae; phylum Streptophyta; class Magnoliopsida; order Rosales; family Rosaceae; genus Prinsepia; species Prinsepia uniflora. Next base: position 14,035,981 of record CM064861.1, read on the forward strand.
ATATGTATATAATTTCTTTTTCAACATCCTTGTATAAAATATACTTTACTCCGAAGTTTCTTTTTAAAAGTTTCAAATTCCTAATGAAATTAGATTTTTTTTTCTTGGTTGTAAATGTGATTAGGGATAAAAATTTACCAAAGCACATCCTATTTGTTTTTTTTTTCTTTCAAATATAACATTAATCTTGTAGTTAAAAATGGTAGGTTTACATCAAATCAATTAACATAGGGATCCTGATGGACGAAATTCTATTCAGCTAGTTAACATTAATTTCTCTTATAGCAATAAAGTCAGAGTGGGGCTAATTAAGATAGGTTAATGAAGTAGTAATGGTTTAGGATCCAAAGTTTAAGAAGAATATTAGGCTTTAATAATTGGTGATAAATGACCACACAGGATAAAGCGACGGTATTCGGATAAGAGAGGAACCAGCACAACTACTGCTTTGCCTGTGCCTTTGCCTGTGCCTTTGCCTGTGCCTTTGCCTTTGCCCCCTTGCCTTTGCTTTGGTATATCATATCATATCATTTCAATTTCATATGTAATGTAAGTATACAACTTAACCCCATCTCATCCCTCGCACCATCCCTCTGGTCTGGACCCCTCAAAAGGAAACAGACCCCTCATGAGTTTCGAGGCCACCATATACTATTTGTACCAAACTGTCAACTCTTTGGTCCCTCTTCGCATAAACCATTCATTACCAACTCCATCAACCCATAAATGGCTACACCAGCTGCCAAGAGGTCGATCATCAATCAACTTTCATCTCCACATTTTAGAGTTTAGACTGACTGCATACCATGTGTGCATGCTCCTGATTCAGATTACCTAAATCATAAATCACAAAGTAGGAGGCACCAGGGTGTTTGATTGGGATTTATCGAGGACTGTAGCTCTTAATTTCGAATGGTTTGTGCATATGAAGAGCGATTTCGAATGATCATGCCAAAATATAGATGCCACAGTGGTAATTCAATATCAATCTCTGCTAAGCGAGGTCTGAAAATTATTAATTAATGTATTTGCTTCAATCCATACGTTGTTGTGAAACATGTGAAATGATTACTAATTAAGAATTCATAAAACAAATGTCTGATCCTCCACCAATGTGAAATGGACTCATTTTCTTTTTGTAAAATTAAAGGCACCGAATCTTCTTCACCATGCATGTTATTGCAGCCTCCAAATTTTTTAAATATATATACACCAAAAACAAAAAACGATCTTAATCAATTGAATTATTTTAACGTAATATTTAAAGCCGTCAAATCTCCTCCACTGGCATTAGCTAGGTACCATGTGTGTAACATGCAGCAGTCAAATGTTAGGTATTTCTCATGAAATGAAACTTCTGTTCTTGATATGAAAAATAAACCGCCTTTTTGCATCATCAAGAAAATTAAGTCATGTTTGGCGTTAAATGAAAATTCACCGTAAAAAACAAATCAGCAAAAGAAACAAATAATATTTATAAATCAATCAGTCACCATACTTCCCCCGTCGATCACAACAAGAGTGGCCATCTGATTGATCATCCATTTCGGTATCTTCACAGATGCTTTCATTATTTTAAAACTTAAAGATCTTTAGATATTTTACTTTTTCATGAAATTTTTGCTCAACTTATCATATTTACACATAATAAATTTAATCGAAAATATTTATTAAGTTTTTTGCCTAAGATATTTTTAGTTTGGTTTTATAGCATTTGTTTTTCCATTCAGGCGACTTCAATCTATGTCTATCACATCATCATCGTCAATGGGTCCAAAATTCTCATATCACACAGGAAAATGCCTGCCACGAAAGCAAACCTCATCACAGTATAATTCTTCAAAAGCACATGCTACCATCTATTCCTTCCTTGCAGGCGTATGCATCAGCATGACGATTGGACCAATAAAGTACTATTTTTTTCCATATTAATCCATCAAATTTGGATCTTTGCAGTCGACGCTATATTAAGTGCATATGTGGTTTTAAAATGGTATATATTAGAGTCTGAAATTATAATTTTATATTTTTAAAGTTAGATTTAATATTCGATAAGTTTGGATTTCCTTGTTTCTCGTTTTTTTTCCAAACAAATCGAAAAATTTAAAGATATCATTTTAACATCATAAACAAAAAAATTAATTATAATTTAACTGATAAGTATAACTAACCAAGAAAAATGATGATGACGATGATATGAACAAATTTATAGAATACACAAAGAAAGATAGATCGATTAGAAAGAGCACATTGAATTGAAGACACTAGTGGCATAGGTAAGTGGAATGAAAAGGTGAAGGTTGTGGGTTTCCATATATCCCAAAAGGTGTTACATTACATAGGTTTTATTACAACAATTTGTCAGATGAGTCTTGTTTGAATAAGTGAAGAAAATACATACAATACAATATAGGGAAAGTGAGTGAAAGTGGGTAAGTAAGCCTTCTCTTCTCTTCTTTTCTCTTTCTCCTTTAAAGCCTTCCTTTTCTTTCTCCAAACCATCTTTTAGAATCTTATTTGATTGGTGGGGGCTTGGAACTGGAAGAACCCTAGCTAGGGCATGATTTTATCTCCAACACCTGCGGCCATGGAAAAAAAAAAAACTATTTTTAAAAGGCATGCTAATGCAATTTAATGAAAAAATGAGTATTATAATCATGACATGTAATTAGTGGGTCAAATAGATAATCATGACATATAATCTAGAGACATTAGATTTAAATTGTAAGAAATTTATAGAGATTACTTGATACACATATATTATGACAAAAGATCACGTTATTCTGACCAATAATTATACAAAGTAATCATTACTGCCTAACAAAATCTATTCCCATCAAGAGAGAAGAATTGGATCCCTAGGTTAAAATTTGAAAGCATTGTTTCAAACACATGATTTACAATCAAAACCAATTTACCCATGCTAAAGTTACTTGCTCCCCAATTCACTTCAAGCTTTTTAAAAAAAAAATCAAAATCATATGTAAATAAACACAAATAACTTATATTATTAATTATGATTGCTTGCATTTTGCTTTCTAGTGTGCTTTGTAACACTTTCGTTTTTATCATTCCTTAAACTTACAAGTTGACATACCATTGACCATTTTCATACGTCGATTTACCAAGTTAACCATTTTTTTACTTTTTTCTTTTCACATACGACCTCTAAATTGGTGTCATTTTTATCCTTAATTCCTTGAAAAGAAAATTCTTCCAAGTTGTAAGTCAACAAATAATTAATGAATAATGTCATTGTTTAACGGGACACAAAAATCAATATATAATGTAACAGTTAGTAAGAGTGATTTTTACTAAACTTCGAAAGATATATGTAGTTGTAAATAGTACACGATGTTCCGAATTATTATAAGGTGCAAAGATATCAGCTAATAACCCTTTACTTATTAATAATTATTTGAGAAAAGTATGATGGAATTAGAGACCGAAAGAGTATCTACGTTAAAAGGATGAATTAGTTAGTAATGAATGGGTGTTAAAGGATTAGGCAATGCTTCATTATGGAAGCCGTGAAAAATATAAAACACAGAGATGAATGACTTAATAATGTTGGGTGCCGGCCGCCAACTCGCCAAGGCTTGCATGCCTTGCTTGATTTGAAGCCACCAACGGTGGTGGTGGCGTCAGTTGTGTTACCATCGTGCATTTCAATGCCAGAATTACACCGACAAAAAGCTGTTTAGATTTCACCAATGTGAAGCAACTCATAATTAGCATTTGACTTTTTCAGCTTATCTTTCGATTTTCGATATCGTATCAGTTAATTAAGTTCACCGCCCTTTGTTCATGCTTGTTTTCTAAGCTCACTCTACATTATGTGCTAAAGATTTTTTTTTTATTTTTTTTTACACGAATATATCATTATCATTATCTTTTAAATGTGAAATCCTGTGACTATGTGTGTAACGTAGCTGCATATGTAACTTACGAAGAAAATTTTGGCAGCCGAAATTAAGAAAACTGAAAACCAGTGTGACTATGTGTGTAACGTAGCTGCATATGTAACTTACGAAGAAAATTTTGGCAGCCGAAATTAAGAAAACTGAAAACCAGTTATACTTTATTGTGATGTGGGATTTACTCCCGACGACACCTTCTTCTTCTCTAGAGTCCCCACCATTGGTCAACCACCTAAATCCTCGCCTCATATTTTTATAATTTCTAATGTGGCTATCCCAATGATAAAAATGTCGATATCGACAGATATATCGCCAGTCAAATTTATGGATATCTCGTCCCAAATATCGATATCGATATCGTTTACAGTCAATAAAAATGACGAAAATTCGGTCTAAAAATTGGAAATATGGAATGAAAGTTTGGGAAGAACTTAAGTACCCAATGATAGTTATATATGATTAATAAAAATTATAAAATGACTTTGTTATAATAAATATATGATTAATAATATGACACAATAGGGTTCTGACGATAATTAATAATATAAAATTTAAACATAAACATAAATTGAAGTGAATTACTATAATTGAATGTTAATATAATTAAAAATATAACAATAAGCATAAAAAAAATTCAATGGAAGGAAAATTATAAAATGAGTAAATATATTTAAAATTGGAAAAAAAAATGATGAAAAAATAAAGTCAATCTTTGTTCAAAAATGAGAAAGAATTAATATATTTAAAATTGGAAAAAAAATGACAAACAAAGTTGAAAATTTAGAAAAAACGAAAAAAAAACAGCAAATGTGCCTGGGGTGGGTTGAACCCAGGACCTCAGGTCTGAGGGGCAAAACCCAAACCAACTCAGCTGACCCGATTTAATTGAAACTATAAGCACAGTATAATATATAAAGGATACAAACGTACACTCTTAACAGTCATCCCCTTCCTCCTGCGGATCTGCGATTCGGGTTTTTTCGACCCGACTAGGATTCACTTGTTTTATGTTCGATTTTCATAAAACCTGGTCCTATCTTGATCGTTTTAATCAAATAATGAGATCTGTGGGCTTAAAACAAAACAAAATATCGAAATTTCGCTCAATTTCTTTCCCCCTCTTATGTGTCGCCCGCCAATTTTAACGAAAATCGGCGAAATTTTGCCGATATCCACCGATTTTTTCATCCATGGCTATCCCTATGAGGCTATGAGAGTGGTTATGCATAAAATGTAAAAAAAGAAAAAGAAAAAAAGATTTATATCATGGAGTGGTTATCCCTATGAGAGTGGTTATGCATAGTTGTTTAGACGACTATGCTACTATTCGCTTTCTGGGTAGATTGATGACCTGGAAGATGAGGGAGAAAAGTTGGGTTTGAGTGTGATTTAGGCTTAATAATTTATGATGTTTAAGTACGTATATTTGAAACTAGATCTCATGTGATGAGACCCGCAGGAGGTGTTGGTTCGCTTTTTGCTTAAGTCTACCGAGATACCTGCGAGGTAAAAAGAGATCCCGATGTCCCCCGGACTCTCTGCTCGGTTGGTCGGTCTCCCGATGTCCCCTCGGACTCCTTGACCGGTCGATCTCCCGATGTCCCCTTGGACTCCATGCTCGGTTGGTGTCCCGATGTCCACTCGGTCGGTCTCCCGATGTCCACTCGGTTGGTCTCCCGATGTCCTCCGGACTCCCTGCTCGATCGGTCTCCCGATGTCCCCTCAGACTCTCTGCTCTGTTGGTCTCCCGATGTCCTCTCGAACTCCCTGCTCGGTTAGTGTCCCAATGTCCCATTGGACTCCCTGCTCGGTCGGCCCCACTGATGTCCCCTTGGACTCCATGCTCGATTGGTCTCCCAATGCCCCCCCGACTCCCTGCTCGGTCGGTCTTCCGATGTCCCCTCAGACTCCTTGCTCGATCGATCTCCCGATGCCCCCCCGGACTCCCTGCTCGGTAGGCCTCCCGATGTCCCCTCGGACTCCTTACTCGGTCTGTCTCCCGATGTCCACTCAGTTGGTCTCCATATGTCCCATCAGACTCTATGCTTGATCGATCTCCCGATGTCCTCTATGACTCTCTACTCGGTCGGTGTCCTGATGTCCCCCCGGACTCCTTGCTCAGTAGGCCCCACTGATGTCCCCTCAGACTCCATGCTCAGTCGGTCTCCTGATGTCCAATCAGTTAGTCTCCCGATGAACCCCGGCCTCCCTGCTCGGTCGGTGTCCCAATGTCTCCTCAGACTCCCTGCTCGGTCGGTCTCTCGATGTCTTCTCAGACTCTCCACTCGGTCGGTGTCCCAATGTCCCCTCGGACTCTTTGCTTGGTCGGCCCCATCGATTTCCCCTCGGACTCCATGCTCGGTCGGTCTCCTGATGTCCCCTCGGACTCCCTATTCGATCGGTCTCTTGATGTCCCCTCGGATTCCTTACTCGGTCGGTCTCCCAATATCCCCTCAGACTCTCTACTCGGCCGGTCATCAAAATCTCAAGGCAAACAACTTAGCATGCACCAAGGAAAACCTCATAACACACCTAAATACAACCAGATAACACTTCTAATCAGAAACCCCTTCTGACGATTGCATACTAACATACATGTCACTCATACATGCCCTCGTGCATACTAACATATATGTCACTCATACATGCCTTCATGCATACTTACATACATGTCACACATACATGCCCTCGTGCATACTAACATACATACCCTCATGCATTCAGACATACATTCACTCATACATGTCACACATACGTGCCCTCGTGCATGCTGACGTACATAAATCCATGTCGAACATATATGAACTCATACATACGCTCGACACATTACCGAGTTGCTCGAAACATTACTGAGCACCCACATACGCTCGACACACTACTGAGCTGCTCGACACATTACCAAACTGCTTGACACATTACCGAGCACCCACATACGCTCGACATGTTACCGAGCTGCTCAACACATTACCGAGCACCCACATATGCTCGACACATTACCGAGCACCCACATACGTTCGACACATTACTGAGGTGCTCGACACATTACCAAGCTGCTTGACACATTACCAAGCATCGACATTGGCTCGACACATTACCGAGCTGCTCAACACACTACTGACCACCCACATCAGCTTAACGCGCACCGAGCCGCTCAAATACCGAGTCCAATTTCAATGCTACACTCAACTCACATATCGACTAACACATATATGCAACCACGCATCCCTCACAGGCAGTCAGATTCATACATGGAGTCATATTCACCAGGGGATTACCAGCGCGCAACCACCACAACGTCCATCCACTCAGACATACAACACACTACAGGGCGTATTTTCTTCCGCATCCTACATCGACCGAGGACTTCGGGGACTGATGATACACCGAACGGAGCAATGCAAAAGCGAGGAGTTGCTTGGTCAGTACACTTTACTTAAAATTTCTCAACCGAGGCAGTCCGCTTCAGTTAAGAACTGAGGGACTTGTTGACGTGACATCTGACCAAGCAATGGGCCTGTCAAAATACTATACTGGTCCACGGGATAAATCCACCAGAAGACCTCAAAGATCACACAAGGCACATGCCTCAAAGCCCATCACTATTACCCTAACCTAAACCTTAGACAACTTCTATAAATAGGGAGCCACTCCCCCATTAAAAGGGACCTCTCTCTCCACCTTTCCATGAGAAAAGCTCTCCCTTCACTTTAATTTCTCTGTAACGACCCGTCCCAAATTCCGGAATTAGATTAGTGACTAATCATGATTATTGAGGTTAATCGGTGATTATTTGGGCGAAATCGGACGATTGATGTAAAATGACCGTTTTGCCTCTAGTCGTGGGTAAAACGTTGACTTTTCATTCGGGCGGTCAAATGGACTTTTTCCAATGACTGTGACGTAGTTCAGGATGTCACGAGTTCATCGACAGGTGGCACGATCGATTCCGACATTCGAGGAAAAAGTTATGATGTTCGGAAGTTTAAGGGCATTTTGGTAATTTTGGGTTAAGGGTAAAATGTTGACTTTTTGATCGGGAGGTCCAATGGCCGAGGGCCGAAGACCATTACGTAGATCGGGATGATACGAATCCGTAGACAGGCGGCATGTCAAAATCGGACTTCGAACGGGAAAGTTATATGTCACAGAAGTTCGATTTCACTATGCACGTACTTCGAGGCGATGATGAAATGGCTTATTTCTGATTGGGCAGATATTTTTGTGGGACCTATGGATGAGTGACAAGTGTCACTCATCCCATTGGCCAATCCCCTAAAAAGTGGATCTAACATATTTAAATAGTATTATAATTATTATTTTATAATTTCCATTTATAACATCTTAAATCCTAGCCGCCCATCCTATCACTCAATCAATCCTCACCGTCCATTTCTTTTCCTCTTTTCTCATCAGCATCATCATCAGTAATCTCTCTCTCCCTTATTTCTTCATAAACCGTGCACGACCACCATTACACTTTCTTTTTCTTTTCTTTCAAAACCCGAAACCACACACACATCACCACCCTAACTCATCTTCATCTGTGCTTGTGTGTGACCGTGAGAGAGTGACTAACCTGAGGGACTGAGGACACAACGGCCAGAGCCACGATGGCGGTTCACGACGGAGGTAAGTAAAACCCGTGAGTTCAAATTTTAGAAACCAGGCTTTGGTCGTGGTTTGAGCTCCTTTGTGACTCTATTATGGCTTAGGGACAAGGAAAAGTTGTTTGGGATTGATTTTGAGGAGAATGGACGCGTGGGACGGCTGGAAATAGTGGAGGGAGGCCGTGGTTACTATGCATCAATCTTTAGTGAGTGTTAAGCTTAGTTTTCGTGGTTGTTAATTCATAAAAGGGTTGCTGGGGATTAGAGGATAACCTAGGTGGAAGATGAACAGTAGACAGCGCATGGCTCCCACGCGCAGCCCCTTTGGGCGGCGCGTGTGGGCGCGTGTCACGTTTTTAGAGGATGGTTCCAACATGACTTTTAAAGTTTTCAATGTAACGAACATTTCAGCGTTGGTTTCAAGTCAATCGGACATCGTCTCGATAGTTTTCGGGATTTCCGAAGGTTTTAGGCCTCGTTAAAAAATAGTTAAAAATTCGGGAAAATTATGGGGCTTTAGTATGACCTTTGTGGAGTAGTTAGTGACCTTAGTATGGGATTTGGACAGGTTCGGGAAAGTCGAGGATAGCGGAATGGCCGGAAATGGCGTAAGTGCGTGCGTATCGAGGCGACGTCGGAATGGTCTGTGAGTGGACTTTGCTTTCTAACTCTTGATGCTTGCATTTATGTTTTTATATTTTTTCTATACGTGATTCTATGATTTGATTTGTGATCTTGATGGTTTACGGGTTTGCTCATTTTTCGAGGAAATTACGGAATTTCACGTTTTACGGGATTTGACGGATTTCGGAAAGTGTTTTCGGGCTTGAAGCCCAGATCAGAAAGTGGTTTTGAGAAACGTGATTTCGGATTTTGAATCGAAATTCTGGATGACGATTCAGGATTTGATTTGGGACTTGGAAGTGGATTCCGGGTTTGGGTTCGGAATGATTATTCCGGATGCCGGCTTACGGAATGATGGTTGCGGACTCGGATCTGGAAAGGAGATGGATATGAGTTCTGGGTTTGGATTCGGGATCCTGATGAGATTGTGGATTCGGATTCGGAAATGGAAAATGGTTTTCAAACGGTTTTGGATTGGATTTGCTGGATCTGGTTATTGGGTTTAAAGACCCGAATTATGTTATGACGGGGGACGGGCCCGAATTGGGTTTAAAGACCCGGATTGAGTTTAAAGACTCGAGAGTTTAAAGACTCGGATATTGATATTTTCCCCCATAGGCCTGTTGAGTTTAAAGACTCGGATTATATTGAGGCTAAGGCCTGGATTTGAATGATGTAATTGATTCGGGTTTCCAAATGGTTTTCAATGATGGTTTTTTTATATGAATGGTTTCATGACATGTCTCGATATGCATGCATTGGTTTTTGAAATGGAGGGTATAACTGTAATTGTTTTATGGAACTGTTTTTAAACTTATACTTTATTTTTGTCCACTCGCAGTCTTTTCGTGTTTTTGATACCCTCCAGGTTGTTGCGGCACAAGCTGTTGGTCGAGAGAGACGGAGACATCACACCCTCGATCCACAGTAGTTCGGCATACTCTGGGAATACATGTTACTTTTCAGATAGTTGGTTCGAGAATCCCTTGTCCGACTTACGTGTCGCATGACGGTTAGACGTTGGTTTAGCCTTCGTGTCATGCGTAAGTTAGACGGGATCGAGATTTAGCCCTTAATCCCGGGGGATTAGGGTTGGGTCGTGAAAATTGGTATCAGAGCGAGGTTTCGTGTGTTCTGCGCGAGGCTTGGTTCCCAGAGTCGTTGGTTTGTCGACTTGGGTGGTGTAATGCTACTGTGGATGTGATGTCTCGACGCGGAACAGCCTGACAACAACCTGGATAGGATAGCGATAGTACGTTCGTTGTGGTTTGTTAGTAATGGAGGTTAGAGTCAGGATGTTAGTCGCTCGCTACGCGGTACGATATTTGAAGTACGTCGGCTTAGGGATGGAACAGTTAGTGAGTTGGTGTTGGTTTTGTTTGATGGATGGACCTTAGGGTCAGAGATACGCCAGCATGTTTAACCTGGACGGTAGCCGGTGAGCTACGGAGGAGTAGGTTGGTCGGCCTGAGGGGCTTGAGAGTAGTTTGTGGAGTTAGTGAGATATGTAGGCCAAGGAGGCCAGTTGGCGGTGGCCAGTTGGGCTGGACAGTATTTGGATGTGGAACGTATGGATTGTTGACCTTTTGGTTAGTTGGGTTAAGTTATATTTGTGCGACTACAAGTAGCTGGATGCCTTGAGTGGCAGGGTTTAGGAACTACTTTGAGATTCGAGAGATTTTTCCCCTAGTGATGGTCTTAGTCGTGTGTGACGACCCGAGGGGCAAGGCTGTAGTGAACCAGTGACAGCTGCGGGTTTGGATAACCCGGACGACGGGGATGATTTGAGGAGCCCCGTGGGTTACTGGATTGTGTTGAGAAGTACCAGAGGGAAACCGTGAGTTGGGGTTTGTGGTATCGTAGTCATTGTGGTTTGGGCCGACTTACGGCCGGATTGGAGATGGTGCTACTAGGTGCAACCGAGGTAGTGGGTGGTTGGTGGATGACTCAGGACGAGTCTAGTGTTGGGTACTCAGAGTGGGTTCGGTTCGGTAGGAGCAGAGGTTTGGGACGGGTACGAGGGTACCAAGGAAGCTGAGAAGAAGTGACTATAACTGATCGATATGAGGTTATTGAAGAAAACCCACAATCTAGAAGTGCCTCTAGTTGTGTTAAGGACGGGGTGATCTGGGCAGTAGTGGGAAGTGAGAGCGAAGTAGTGAGTCGGTAGGTAACCCTGGTGCGAGGTCTTAGGTGATTTCGGTTCATTTGATGACAGGTTGGGAACTGTCAGGAGGAGTTGGTGGCAGGAGATGGATACCGGGTAGGAGACCCAGGTGGAAGATCAGTTGGATTTCTCCCCGTTCGTTACTGAGGTATGAGATGTGGAATTTCGGGACAAAATTCTTTTAAGGAGGGTAGATTGTAATGACCCTTCCTTGGAGTCGGGATTAGCGAAGAGATTAGTGACGGATTAGCTAGGTTAATCGGTGTTTAGTTGGTTACTTTTGGACGTTTGGCGCAAAAAGACGATTTTGCCCCTGGAATGGGTAAAATGTTGACTTTTAGTTCAAACGGTCAATTGGACTTTGACCGATGACCGTGACATAGTTTGGGACGTCACGAGTCCGTAGACAGGTGGCACGCCCAATTCCGACATCCGAGGAGGAAATTATGTTGTTCGGAAGGTTGAGGGCATTTTTGTAATTTGGTTAAAAGAGGGGCAAATGTTGACTTTTTGCACGATGAAGGTTCTTCACGTAAATCGAGGACCGTTAGTTAGATCTCGTCGTCCTGAGTACAACGACAAGCGGCATGCCTTCATCGGACGTAGGACGGGTGAGATACGGGTCTAGGAAGCGAAGGGTAAAATCGTAATTTGAACCTTTATGGGTATTTTAGTCTTTTATACCTTGGATTTTGTGCAAACTGGATAAGGACACATGGACTACATTAATTGGATATTTGGAGAGTGGACCACAGGGTGTGTGACACCTGGCCCTTGTCTAGTGGCTTCCAGCCATTTTTCTCACGGTTAACCAACATTTTAAATTGTTGGGTTTGTCGAGTAAATGAGAAAAAGAGGGAGACTGAAAAACAGAGATAGAACAATCGTGTGTGTGTGTGAAGTGCGGGTTCATTTGGGCTTGTAAGTGTGTTTGAGTAAACAGAGAGATAAGGTGGTGGTAGGGTGGTGCCACCGTTGTGGTAGTTGTGATTGGGTGGCCCTAACCCGTGAGGAAACCAAACAGAGGAAATGAATAATCGTGAGGAACCAGGGCTGAATCGTTTCTAATACGACCTAAAGTGTTCGTCCTATTTGAAGGAAATGTGAAGGGAGGGTGAGACAAGTCGATTGGTGGCCCTTGATTGAGCCGCCGTGGACTGGTGGCCGGCGAACCGACACGGTAAGTTTGAGCCTAACACTTGGTTATGGAGTTTTAGGCCTTGATGATGACTGCTATTAATTGGAATCGGTTATTTGAAGGTAAAAGAGTTGTTTAGGATCAAAGTGGAGGCTCAAGGAGGTCGGGCAAGGATGAAGGAAACGGTTGCAGAACAGAGTTCAATTTTGCACGGGACAGGTGAGTTTTATGTTCTAATTGTCAAATTTGAGTAGTTAGATCGATCAGTTAGAATGGGACGATGACACTAGACTTAAAAGGATTGAAAATCGTTAAGAACTGGAGAAAAACCGAGTGTGCCGGTCACGTTTTTAGAGAATGGTTCCAACATGACTTTTAAAGTTTTCAATGTAACAAACATTTCAGCGTTGATTTCGAGTCAATCGGACATCGTCTCGATAATTTTCGGGATGTCCGAAGGTTTTAGGCCTCGTTAAAAAATAGTTAAAAATTCGGGAAAATTATGGGGCTTTAGTATGACCTTTGTGGAGTAGTGAGTGACCTTAGTATGGGATTTGGACAGGTTCAGGAAAGCCGAGGATAGCGGAAGGGCCGAAAATGGCGTAAGTGTGCGCGTATCGAGGCGACGTCGGAATGGTCTGTGAGTGGACTTTGCTTTCTAACTCTTGATGCATGCATATATGTTTTTATATGTTTTCTATACGTGATTCTATGATTTTATTTGTGATCTTGATGGTTTACGGGTTTGCTCATTTTTCGAGGAAATTACGAAATTTCACGTTTTACGGGATTTGACGGATGTTGTGATTTAAACCTGGTTTTAATAAATTGATTTTGGGATTCGAAATACGATTGATTTCAATGATTTCAAATGGATTTCGGAAAGTGTTTTCGGGCTTGAAGTCTAGATCAGAAAGTGGTTTTGAGAAACGTGATTTCGGGTTTTGAATCGGAATTTCGGATGACGATTCAGGATTCGATTTGGGACTTGGAAGTGGATTCCGGGTTTGGGTTCGGAATGATTATTCCGGATGCCGGCTTACGGAATGATGGTTGCGGACTCGGATCTGGAAAGGAGATGGATATGAGTTCTGGGTTTGGATTCGGGATCCTGATGAGATTGCGGATTCAGATTCGGAAATGGAAAATGGTTTTCAAACGGTTTTGAATTGGATTTGCTGGATCTGGTTATTGAGTTTAAAGACCCGGATTATGTTATGACGGGGGACGGGCCCAGATTGGGTTTAAAGACCCGGATTGAGTTTAAAGACTCGGATATTGATATTTTCCCCCGTAGGCCTGTTGGGTTTAAAGACTCGGATTATATTGAGGCCTGGATTGAGTTTAAAGACTCGGGAGTTTAAAGACTCGGATAGATCCAGCAGGTTCGATGGATGAGAATGTGGCTTCAAATGTATTTTGGATTTCACTGAGATTTGATGATGATGGTTTTCAAATAAGGTTTTTTGATGGTGTTGGGCTGAGGCCCGGGAAATTGAAAAAAAGAAACTACTTGGTTTTCTTACATGGTTTTATAACATGACTTTGATATGCATGCATTGGTTTTTGAAATGGAGGGTATAACTGTAATTGTTTTATTGAAGTGTTTTTAAACTTATACTTTATTTTTGTCCACTCACAGTCTTTTCGTGTTTTCGATACCCTCCAGGTTGTTGCGGCACGGGCTGTTGGTCGAGAGAGACGGAGACATCACACCCTCGATCCACAGTAGTTCGGCATACTCTGGGAAGACCTGTTACTTTTCGGATGGTTGGTTCGAGAATCCCTTGTCCGACTTACGTGTCGCATGACGGTTTTACGTTGGTTTAGCCTTCGTGTCATGCGTAAGTTAGACGAGATCGGGATTTAGCCCTTAATTCCGGGGGATTAGGGGTGGGTCCTGACATTGTATATGACGACTGATATTATGGGACCGTCGGTTCGCTCATGTGACATTAGATTGTTGTGCTGCTGGGCGCAGCTGGGTTCGGGGAATCCCATTTGAGTAGTGATTTGGAAATGTGAACCTCAGTTGAGAAATGGTCTGAAATGAGAACCCTAGTAGTGATTGCTAGTGTGATGGATGTTGGTACCTCGGAGTTCGTCTATGGCCTTACTGGTGGAACCCTGGTATATGATGGATTAGATATGTGAACTTTAGTTGTGACTAGTGGATGAAAATTTGTGCTGCGACGAGCGGCTGGGGTCGTGAATGACCATGTGGATGACTCTAGTGATAGCACCCAACATCACTTTGCGTAGGTTTCAATATGTATCTGGTTACAACTTACATGAGATTACCGCTGTATACCGCTTTGAAAGTCAAATTAGGTAGTTGATTAGTTGATGTGGCCATATTTTATATATATTAACAATTAATTCCCAATGTTTATTTATAATAAATTCTGGAAATCAGCTACATTTATGTATAATGAAATTGTATATGGACGTGAAGTGATTGTAATTTTCAAATCCTAGCTGGTTAATAACGTCTACGTCGAAGTTCTTCTATTAGGTCACAACTATACATTTCTTAGAAGAATTTCAAAATGTCCAAAACCCTAACTAATAACACGTCTACGAAAATTTATATATACCTACACATCCATATGCATATTTGTTTAAAAATTCATCTCATGGACAATATTTTTCAAAATTCTCGTTAATAACTTAAAAAATTGATATAAAACTTACGCAATTATATACATTGGGTAGAAAATTCACTTCATGGACAATAATTTTCAAAACCCTAATTAATAACGTCTATGAAATTTACTCAACTATATGCATTGTTTAGAAAATTCACTCCGCCCCTACGAGGTTCATATAGACCTAATGGCCGTATCAATTGGAAATCAGAAATACAGATTGGCAAGTGCTGATAAATTCAATGGAGCTAAATAGAGGTGACTAAGCGAAACTTGATCGAATTAATTGTTTGGACGGGACGAAGACAGACATTCGAGTGGAGGACCCTGTGCGGGTCACGTGATTCCGGTCCTACGAGTACAAAAGATTAAAGACAGCTGCCCAACAAACCATCCGCCTCTTAGTTCTTAGTTCTTAGTTTCTTACACACCCTCCTCAGCTACCTGGAGCCTACTCCTCTCAAGCCTCAAGCTCTCAACCTCTGCTGTGCTGCCACATCAACAAAGTCGGGGTGAGCACCACGTGATGCTGTATTTTCAGTTGAATATATCGGCTATAGGGTCGGGGTGTGTCTAATTAAGTGGAAGTCGGAATCTGGTGCTCCTATACACGACAATGCGCGCCTGTAGTCACAACTAGTTTGTAGGACCATTCATTCATCAAATTTTCCAGGATTCTGGAAGTGAAGGCGCGGGTATACTTGCAGATGCTGAGGTGACTATGGTGACAGTGGGATGGGGACATCTAATAGTACACTAGATAGGGCCTGCAAATTAAAGGGCGCCTTATATGTGGTTTCGTTTTCCTTCTAGTTTTACACTAGTGTTTAGGCGGCGCTGAATAAGCACTGGCCGTCCCTTCACCATTTCTATTTTCTGTAAATCAGTAGAAAAAATGTTACGACAACTAGACGGCTCTTAGGCGCCGCTGCATAGGACGTAGCCGATTATTGGCAAGGCAACTTCTTGACATTGCCTAGGTATGTAGCTCTTAGGTGTCGTCCAAATTGGGCCGATGACTATAGGCTAAGCGATTTCGTGGGAATATTTAATAAGCATAATTTTTTTAAAAAAATATTTTATTTATATTTTTATAGTAAAATTATAATTTCTAAGTTTAAATAAAGTTTCCATATTTAAAAATTATTTTTTCATTTTTAATGTTATATGTATGTTTATTTTTTTACTTATTACTCAAAATGCCCCTATAACCAGACATTGAATCTTACTTTGCTTCTACAATTGGAAATCGTTGCAAGGTATTATTAGAACAACGTTTCTGTTACCTCCATTGCTCTTAGGGCTGGACACGGTTTGGTATAATACGATACTTGGTGATATCGAAATCATACCATTTAATTTTAATCGGTTCGGTACGGTTCGATATTTCACTCTTTGAAATTGATACCGGATCGTACCATACCGATTAATAAATTCGGTATGATTTCGGTACGAATTCGGTTTTGAGTCAAAATTTTATGAATTTAGGGTTTAGGTGAATGCTAATGAGGAATTATGTTTTTTAGTGTAACAAATACTCGGTTACCAAGTTTTTTTTTGTTTATACTATTAATGAGGAAATATGATACCAACTCCTTAGTTGACTACTAGTGTTGTTAGTATTTAGTTTAAAAAAACATAGTTTCTAAAAACATAGTTTCTAATGTAATTCAACAAGAGTATTTTCAAGCATGATAGACAACATAATTTTAATTAAATAAATTTATTATCATTAGGCCACAAAAAACTCATTATAATTTTTAGTATATGATTGATATATCAACCAATAGGAAAATAGTTTTAGTTATTTTAAGAAATAGAAATGCTAATTCTATTCGGTATCGATACGAGACAGTTTTTCAAAATCTCGAAATCGAAACTGTGCTGATCATCACATTAATTTTACTATACGGTATTTTTTCGGTTTGATCTGATCTAAAATAGTACAGTTTTGATTTTTCAGTTATATGTGCCCACCCCTTTGCTCCAATTTGTTACTCTTTATTAGAGACGGTGTTAATGTTATCACGTGTTAGTAAGAAATTGGTTGTTTAATTATTTTATAAAAATAACTAAAAATATTATAAAAAATTAAGGCGGAAAATGATAAACAGTGAATCTGAATTTCTCCAACATCGTCTTCTTCCTTCTTCAACCAATAAAATCGAATCTCAAATCCTACTGGGTTTGGTTTGATGGTAATCTGGGTTTGATAATTCACAGATTCGCCCATTTCTACATAGTCCTCTGAATCAATTCACAGATTCGTACTACTCATTTCCTTTCCAATCATGATCTCCTTCAATAATCCAACACCTGATTTCAATTTTCACCGGCTGTAGCTATGTCATCGTCTCACCCATCTTCATCTTTTCATAACTTAGCAGATACAATCCTCAAAGAACTAGGAAATGAGCATGTAGGCGAATCTTTGTATGCCAACTCAAAGACGAATGACCCGTCTATAGAAGCAGATGACCCGGTTGCCCGTGGGGTCAAGTCTGGGTAACCAAGAATCCAATACTACTTGGTGCTGACCGACAGAGACAAAGCAGCTCTGTGCCCAGAATTTGTCCAGTAGTGAACGTTACGGAGGCGATTCCGAAGGGCTGTATGCTCAAAGCTCGTGCCTGTTGCTCGGGCACCCCTTCAATTTCAATTTCACGGCAGACAACCCCTTCATGAACTATTCTCAGCCGATGAAGGCGAAACTTCGTGTGATAGGAAATCTAGAGGAGCCGAAGGTGATTGAACTGTGTCGGGAGATCGGCTCAAAAATCATCCATGGCCTGGTGAGTTCGCCGGCGATGAAGGCAATGGTGTCTTCAGTTAAGGACATAAACCTCGCCGAATTCGTCCATCCTAAATTGGGTGAGTATGTGGGCACCAAATTCGGCGGCGAGAAGAAAGTTGAGCACCTGAAGATGGTGGAGCGT